>VTGB01000033.1:0-714035 GCA_013403855.1 Calonectria honghensis | reverse complement strand
CCTAACCCTAACCCTAACCCTAACCCTAACCCTAACCCTAACCCTAACCCTAACCCTAACCCTAACCCTAACCCTAACCCTAACCCTAACCCTAACCCTAACCCTAACCCTAACCCTATCCCTATCCCTATCCCTGAGGAAGAACGAACGGATTTACTCCAAGTACCTGAAGAATACCAGATGGACCTCCTCAGAGAAATCCACGAACACCCTTTGCACGGACACAAAGGAATCAACAAAACCCTTAAACACATTAAACAGATATTTTCCTTTAGTAAGATAAAGAAGAAAGTAGAGACAGTATACAAGGAGTATAGCCTCTGCCAATACTCAAAGAAACCTAGGCACAAATCCTACAAACTACTCTAACTAGCCCCAGTTACATCCCAACTATAGGAATCAATTACTATAGACTTTATTATAGACCTTCCCCTATCTACAGATCCTATAATAGGCTAATACTATAATAATATTTTTATTATTATTAATTACTTTACTAAAGTAGCATATTATATTCCTTATAAGAAAGTAACTAATAAAGATAAATTTATTTATTTATTCTTTTAATATATTATTATAATCTATAGACTCTCTATAGAGATTACATCTAATAAAGGATAGCTATTTACATTTAAATTCTAATAAAGCCTTATAAGCTTAATAGAATTAAACTATAAGCTAAGCATAGTATTTTACCTATAAATAGATAGATAAATAGAATAATAGAACCAAGAGATTAAGTAATACCTATAATACTATATTAATTATAAATAAATAAATTAAATAGAGAAGCTACCAATTATATAGCTAATATATAATACATTATATAACAAAAGTATTAAGATAACCCCTACTAAAGCTAATTTTAGCTTTACCCTTAATACTTACAAAGTACCCTTAAAAGGCATAATATAAGCTAAAGCCATAATTAAATCTAATAATCTATAGAAATTATATAAAGAAATAAAGATAGAACTTAAATTTATATGCAATATAATAAGATAATATTATAACCTTAAAAGGCTAAAGGGACTATCTTTTTTAAAGGAAGATATAGTTTACCTAGTAACAAAAAATCTATTAATAAAATAATAAAATAAAAAAATTGACTTTATATAGATTAAACTTTATTTAATTAAAAAAAAAATTTTAAAAAATAATTATAAGCTTAATTTACCTAATAATATTTAAGTTTACCCTATCTTCTATATCTTACTTCTAGAACCTAGTAATAAAATCTAAGTTAATATAAAACTAAAATATAAGCTCTAAATTAAAAATATTAAAGAATAATAGAAAGTAAAATAAATACTATAATAATAAAAAGATAAATACTTTAAGATAAAATAAAAAAATTATAAGGAAATAACCTAGAAATCTACTAAGAACCTAATATACTATTTAAAGATACTAGAGGTATTCCTTTGGAAGAACCAAAAGGGAAATTAATAGTACTCTAATTAATAACCCCTATGTCCTCTAATAGCTATATCTCTAATAATACCAAAGACTCCTTATATTCCTTTTTCTTAAGCTTATCTAGGTCTTTACAATTATAAGTAATTATTTTTTTTGCCTTCTCCTATAAATAATATTCCTAAGTATATAAATACTATAAATACAATATAGCATCTAGTAAATCTACCTTTACTTTCTTCTTTTCCTTTTTAATATAGTCTTTTTTACTAAATATATACTTAACTATATAGAAAAGTTAACTAAAAGGATACCAATAAAACTAAAGTATTATAAATAGGCTTGCATAGAAATACTACTATAATTATATCCCAAATACTTTTTCGATACATAGAATTCATACCTACTCTTCCCCTTTACCACAATGCAAGAAAGATTTCTGGTATAAAAATATATAAAATACCAAGGTATCTTAAAACTAAATTTACTAATTAACTTTATAATATCCTAATAATAAGATTCTATTACTTTAGAATATAATAATATTTTAGAAATATAATCTAATATTTTATTAGTATAAAAAAATATTTAAAGAATTAAGTTAGGTATATAGTAAAAGTTTATAGAGATATAGCCTAATATCCTAGCCTTAGGAATAAGACTAATAGAAAAAAGATATTATATTATAACCTATAATAAGTTAAGGCAATTATAATTAGCAGAACCCTTACTTATATAAAACAAATTACCTTATATCTATATACTTTACTAATAAGAAAGAGTCAAATAGATCCTATTTAACTTCTCTGATTATTATAGTCAAATAATATTAAACCGACTCTATTTGATTTTTGCAAATATAGAGCTATATAATTAGAAGTATATAGATAAATTAAGCCTAACCATAAGAAATAGTCTTAATCAGCTTTTAATATAACTTAATTACCTTAATTACCAATTGACTATTACCAAATATAATACTTATAAATATCTTTATATTGCTTAGTATGCTGTTACGCGCTCTGATCCTTTTGCCAATATAAACCCTGCCTTTTGATTGGTTTATCCCTTGGGAAATTGGCTAGATCGTTATATTAGGCTTTTGGATAGTGCTACTAAGGCTGCTAATAGCTCTAGTAATAGGACCTGCCCCACGAGTTGCACAGTGTAGGTATAGGTAAGGTGCCTTTTGTATAAGCCAGGCACCTACTTAATATTTCTCTTTTATAGGATTATTTTAATCCCGGTAATCTACTAGTCTAACATAATAAGCTCCTTAGATATATATTAAATTATAGTATATAATCTAATAAACTAAGTAGATCTAGTTAGGGCAAAACCTATAACTAACCCTTCTATACTAGACTTAGTAATTAGGCTTATATTATATAGTTCCTAAGCAAAGTTATATTTAGCCTTAGATATTATCTTTATACTAAGGCTATATCTTTTATTATATTGGTTAGAGTTACCTTAGTAGCTTTAGATATTAGTATTAATTCTAGTTATATATTGTATAGTAAGTTAAAAGCTTTTAAAGATAGTATATAAAAACCTAAAGTTAATAAGCCTAAATAATTTATAAGAGCTTTTAAAGGCTAATCTCCTATACCTAAAAGGATTCTCTTAGTAACTTACTTAGTCTAAAATAAATAGCTATACTCTTTCTATACTTTAAGTACCCCAATAGCCTTAACTATTACTTAATCCTTGCTATTTTAATAAAATACTTACCCTATTCTCTACTATAACTAACTAACAATAAAGTACTATATCTCTGGTACCTAAAGCTCATTAAATAATTTATTTAGAAATTAAAATATATTATAAATACCATAAACTATATTCCCCCTAAGTTTAGTAAACTATAGCTAGCTCTACCAGCTCTCTAATATAATTGGCCTATAGTAGTAGTTAAGGGAGGCTAGGTAGAGGAGGACCGGCTAGTTGCCCTAAAGCCTAGATTACTATGTTATATTAAGTTTGCCCGCGGGATAGGTAAAATCAAGCATCCGCTTATCAATACAGGGCCAGCCTCCCTACTATAGGCTTCTTATTATCCCTAGCAGCCCAAAGACTTTGTATAGCAGTATACATAGGTCCCCTATTAGGAGAAAGTTACTAAGTTAATCTATAGCCATAGTAGCCTCCAAGCATATAAGACTAAGACCCTTATAGCCGCCAGCATTATACCATTATACTATCTCCTTAATTATAACAGTTCGTATTAACAGATAAAATCAGGCACGTCGGTTAGAGCAACAAAGAAAGATTATTACGTCTAGTAATAGGTCAATTAGTCAAATAAATCAATTAAAGGTAACCAAGTTATATTAAGAGCTAAGTTGGGCCCTAATAGCTATAACTCCTAGAGGTCTTAAATACAGAATCTTATAAGTGAGCCCTTAGAGTAAATAATGCCCTAATGCCAAGGCCATACGCTCTAAGCCGTGCCTTCTAATTAGCTAAGCTACTTAGTCATAAGTTAAGCTATTAAAAGTAAAGGTAAGTCTTATCCGGGCTTTTACCGGCATCACGGTTCAACTCCCAGGTAGATTGGTTCAGGTCATAACATAATACTCCCCCTCCGAAGGTCTTACCCTCAAGACCATTATAGGTCATATTTAGTTTTTTCCTTTTCCCTTATAGCTTCCCTTGGTTAATATATTCTCTTATGGCTCCTTATCCCTACTAATATTATGCTGCGCTAGGCTCCCTCAAAAGAGTCCCTTTAAAAGAGGCATAAGAACAGAGATTTATCTTCCTATATAGTATTATTTAGTACTAAGGAACCTTCCTATGATTAGTGCTTATAGATAGATTATAAATATATCTTTGGGTCTAGTTCTTCCCGATATAATAAATATATCTTAGGGCATATTCTTTGTAATTATATAGGTTCTAATATAATAATCTATAAGTATAATTAAGGCCTTTATTCTTATTAGGAGGTACTAAGTAAATAAAGTATTTTAGGTAGTTTAAGAGATAAAGAAATTATATAAGTAATAAAATAAAATAAAAGATAAGCTAAGAGAGCTATAAGCTTCTTTTAAGGAGTTATAAAAGGTATTTCTTTAAGCTTAGAAAGTAATAATAAAAGCTTAATCTTATATAATAATAGCATTTATAAAGCTTAAGTAGTTAGATAAGATAGAAGAGTATTTAAAGGCAATTAGGCTTTTTATAGCAAAGTTAATTAAGGTAAGGTTATTAGTATTTTTACTAAATATTCCTAATATTTACTTTAATAAGAATTCTATTATTATTCCTTTTAAAGGAATTTATTTAGCTTCTTTAAGTAGTATATAAGATTCTATGGTAATTCCTATATTTCCTTATTATACCCTATCTATTTTATATAATAATATACTTTTTTATCTATAATACCTTTCTTAAAGATCTTCTTAATAATATACTCCTTCTATAGTTTAACTACTAGCTTAATATATAATCCTATATTTACTATAATAATATTAGTAATTATCTTAAATAAGAAAATATAAAAAACTAGATAAATCTTAATATCTTTAGGTAGATTAAGCTTATAGTTATTTTTAGAGATTTTCTTCTTTATAGGATAAGGACCTATATATTTAAGGTTAAGCTTTTTATTCTATTACTTTATAATAATATTTTTAGTAGCTAGGAGGACCATATCCCCCTCCTCAAAGGATAGCCCTTTTATCTATTTAGGATTATAATACTTCTTTATTTGCATATAGATAAACTCTAGCTTTATCTTTATCTTAGAGTATAATTATTATATTTATTTAGACTTAAGCAATGCCTTTATACCTAATAGTCCTTTTAGCTTAGGTTAAAATATATTAGGTATAAATCCAAAGTTAGTAAATATAGGTATAGTTTTAATACTTAATTAATAGAATATATTAAGGGTAAGCTAAGTAATAAAAAGCTTCTCTACCTAATCTATCTACTTATAGTTAATATAATACTATAAATAATACTTAATCTCCTGATTTTGCCTCTTAGTCTATTTATCCACTTAAGGTCTAAAGGCAATAGTAAGCTTATATTATAAGCCTATAAAGGCTATTAGTCCTTACTAAAACTTAAATGCAAATAATTACCTATAGTCAAAGATAATCTCTATAGGCAATCTATATATTACAACTATATATCAAAAGAAAAGATAAGCAAACTATTCTTTACTAATAGCTTTTTTATAAGGGATATAATAAATAAACTTTATAAATTAATTAATAATAATAAAAATAATATTATAGTACTTACTAATAGCAAGATCTATAGATAATAATAGGTTAATAATAAAGTCTATTATAATTAATTCCTATAGTCTCAAGGCAACCGGAATAGGCTATAATTTACTATATGGTTTATGCTATAGTAACTTTATCTATCGGCAAAGTAAGTATTACTTAACAATAACTTTTACCTTCTTCTTTATGTGACTAAAGGAAAATATCTATTTAACTTATTTAAGGGTTTTATTAATTCCTTTATATCTATTAAGTAGATATTTGTAGATTTTGCGGATTAGGTTATCCTATAGCTTATTTGGGACTTATAGTTAGATTATTTGTTCGTTTTCTAGAAGTGTCTTATTATACTCTTTGATCTTCTAAAGCAGTGGATTGCCTTGTTCTACTATGTGTGTGCTTTTGAGTTTTAGGGGCTTAAGGGCAGCTTGGAGGAATTGCAATCGACCTAGGCTATAGCTTAATTTCCTTAAAGCTGCCTTTAATGGCATTTAATAGTATCTAAGGATAGTATAGTTTTCTAACCACTATTCCCTTTAGATAATAGCAATAATCTTTTTTATCTTAATTATTATTCTACTTATAGAGGCCTATTTAAGGTCCCCCTTAGGTATATATTATAATAGCTTTTCTATAATTACTCTCTTTTCTTTTTGGTAATTAGCTTATCGGCTAATTATATCTACTTAAGCATTCTTAGTGCCTTTAATATATATAATATAATAGTTAAACTTAAATAAGTATTCTATATAGTATAGCTATTATCTACTAAGCTTCTATATAATTACAAAATACAAGATATTCTTATAATCAATAAATATAATAATCTTATATTAACTTCCGAGGAGATATTATTAGAATACCTTAAAGGTATTAATAATAGCAAGGAATTCCTTATTATAGATAGGGTAGTTGAGTTCTGCTCCTTATAGTTTGCATAAGTAGAATGCAATAGGGTATAATCTCCCTTATTTATCCCTTTGTCCAATCTAGGCTCTAATAGTATAGTCAAAGGAATCTATTTCCAACTCAATAGGCCAATTAAGGTCAAATATTATAAGCACTAGCTTAGCTATAATAATATTCTTTAGCTACTCAAAAGCTTCTTTAGCTTTAATTCCCATAATAAATAGTACTCCTTTCCTTGTAAGAGAGATTAAAGAAGCTACTATTTATCTAAAGTTCTTAATAAACTTACAATAGTAATTAGTAAATCCTAAAAAGGATTATACTTTGAGCAGGTTCTCTGGTTCCTTTCAATCCTTAACAGTAATAACCTTCTTAGGATCTATTTAGATCTTATTATATAAGATAATATATCCTAAGAATTCTACTTCTTTGGCATAAAATATACTCTTCTTAGGTTTAACCAATAGATTAATATCTTATAGGGCTTTTAAAACCTAGTAGATATATTGCTTATATTCTTTTTTATCCTTAGAGAAAATAAGTATATTATCTAGGTAATAAACAATAGAAATATCTAAGTATTTACATAGTATATTATTAATTATCCTTTGGAAGGATGCCAGTGTATTTATAAGTCCAAAGGGTATTATTAAGTACTTAAATAGCCTAAACTTTATTCAAAAGGTAATCTTTTATTTATCTTCCTTCTTAATACAAATTAAGTTATAGGCTCTCTTTAGATTAAGTATAATAAATACCTTTATTCTATATAGCCTATTCTTTATCTCCTTAATAAGGGGTAAAGGGGTATAGTCTTTTATGGTAATATTATTAAGCTATTGGTAGTCTACAATAAGGCGAAGTTTTCTGTTCTTCTTTAGAACAAATATTATTAAATAACTAGCTTTAGAAGTTAATACTTATATATATCTTTTTTATAGTATATCTTTAATATATTCCTTTAGAGTATTAGGCTCTATTTGATTAAGGTTATAAATTAGGAAAAAGTAGGTACTTACTCTATCCTTTAGTATAATTTTATAATTCTATTAACTAGGCTTTAGTAATTTAGTCTTAAATTCTTCTATAAATAATTATTTATAAATATAGTACTAATATAGTATATTCTTTAGTTAATTATTAATAATATCCTTATTTATATTCTTAAGGTCTTTATTAAGCTATTAGAACTATATATAGAGATTAGCAATTACTTTCTACTATATTCTCTTTTAATTAGCCTTATACTTATACTATATTCCCTTTAATAATAAACTATTATTATATATAGCCTTTATATAGTTAGTACTAAAAGTTTAAGATCTTATATCCTAATTATTTATATTACTAGCTATATTATCCTTAGAGGATATTTATACTTAGCTAATATACTAGTTAATATATAGGTTATATTGGTATAACTATGGGTACCCTAGGACTAGGTTATTTATCTTGGCATTAATAATATTAAATAGAATACCTTGGTTCTTTCTATTAACAAAGACCTTAAGGTAATTAAGCTTATGGCTAATAATTCTATTATTATAACTAAATATAATACCTTCTAAGTTTAATACAATATAAAGATCTACCTTATCCTTCTATAGTAGCTAAAGGGTATTTATAATTCTAAGGTAAATATAATTTATCTTAGCTCTACTATCTACTATAGTAATATATTAGTTCCTTCTAATCCTTACTTTCATTTTAAGCCTTTATAGCTTTATGCTATTAATAATATATAAAGACTTAGTTAGAAGCTTTTTTTGTGGCTTCTTTGCTTTTAGGGCGGCTTAGAGGAATTGTAATTGCTTTGTATTCTTCGAATTGTAAGTTATTAAGGCTCCCTCTAAGCCCTCCTAATTGCAATTCCTATAGGCCACCTCTAAGCCTTCCTTTTGCAAGGGTCACTACTCTTATTGCTCTAATACAAGGGATACATCTTATTTTTTAATTCTCTGCCAAAGATCTTATACTATTAAATTACTTTATCTTACTATAAGAATTCCCTAACTTTACTATAAGACCAAGTGGTCACAGTAAGAGTCTTTTCCTTAGTGGATTAGTCCTAGCCTTTTGGCATAGGGATCTAACTAGTAATCCTTCTAATAGTCCAGATAGTAGTTTAGGGCTCGTCATTAGCCTAGGTCATATTAAGTTATCTTTATCCCTTTGGCATAAGTCTAAACTTCTAGTTAATATTAGGTTTAAAGTACTTATAGAAGGGGTATCCTTTAATACTATAGTTTTAGTAGGTTATCTATGAGAAATCTCTTTTTTGCTGGGTATTCCCTAGTTCTATAGGACCTATAATAGTTCCATAAGATATAAGGGGATTCTATTATTAGCTAGTATTAATAAACTAATTAGCCCTTTTCCTAAACTTCTTCTATATATGCCTTTAATATAGACAAGTATTATATTGAATAGCTAGTATAGTATAGTCATTAAAGTAAGTTAGTAAATTAAATTTTTTATATATCTTATCCTATATATTCTCCTTTAGACCTTAATAAAATTTATTAATTAGTATCTTATTATTTTAATTAAGCTTTATAGTATAATACTAAAAGTCAAAGAGATAAGAGCTATAAGAACCGGTTTAAGTAAGAGTTTAAATCTTAAGGATAGTATTTTACTTCTTATTATACTTCCTATATAAGCCAATAACCTTTTCTTTAAAGTAATTAAAGCTAGCAAATAGCTTCTAGGTCTTTTTATTCTAGGACTCCGGGGGGTTATAGATAAAGTTATTTAAATATAGTTCTATATTATATAGTACCTTGCCTTTTATTTATCTAATTATATATTAGACCTTAAGGTCTTCTTAAGCAAAATATTAAGGAAAGTATTAAAAGTAGGATCTTAGTAATATAATCTATTATTATAAGGTTATAGCTAAATTATTTTACTTAAAGGGCTCTAGGGGCTTAATTATCTTGCCTAGGTCCTTATAGTAGCTTATAGGTACTAATATAGCTTTAGGAGTAATAGTTAATAGCTATATAATAGGTTTATTTACTAGTAGATTTAATCTTATTATAATAGTAGGCTAGGGATTATTTACCTAAATATTTTATATACTAAGAAAAGTTTAGAGTATCTTTTCTATGCATATAAGGCATTAGTTGCTTTCTTTAGTATAAAGCTAAGAGTTAATATTAAGCTATTATATCTCATTGCAAAGTCTCTTATTCTCCTCTCGAAGAGCTTTAATTTACTTATTATCCCTATTGTCCTTAGACTTAACCTCCTTTATGCTCTTATTATCAGTAGGAGCTTTAAAAGTAATAGTTTCCTTTTCCTTAGGGCGGGAGGTTCCCAAAGATATAGGTTAGGCTAATATTATAATAATATTGCTTAGGGTTAATGTAGGTAATCTTTCTAAACAAAAGCTCTCAATATATAATGGTTCATATTAACAGATAAAATCAAGCACATTGGTTAGAGTAACAAAGAAAGGTTATTACATCTAGTAATAGATTAATTGGTTAAATAGATCAATTAAAGGTAACTAAATTATATTAAGAGCTAAGTTAGGCCCTAATGGCTATAACTCCTAGAGGTCTTAAATATAGAATCTTATAAGTGAGCCCTTAGAGCAAACAATGCCCTAATGCCAAGGCCATACACTCCAAGCCATGCCTTCTAATTGGCTAGGCTACTTAGTCATAAGTCAAGCTGTCAGAAGTAAAGGTGGGTCTTATCCGGGCTTTTGCCGGCGTCACGGTTCGACTCCCGGGTAGGTTGGTTCAGGTCATAACATTAATAATAAGCTTAATGATCTTAAGGAAGGTAATAAGGATACCGGGGAAGATAGTACAGAGAAAGCATTACATAAACAGGCTATATACCTACTTTTCCATAAGAAAGAACCAGATAAGCTAAGAGATAGGCCATAGTATATAGGCAAAATAGCACTGGGGCACTGTTAGCCTAGAGGTATAGACAGTAATAACTTACTTAATGTAGAATAAGACCTTGGCCTTGTCTATGGCCACTTAGATTTACTACCTTTCCTAAGCAAAAGGTATAAAAGCACCTAGGTTACTAGGGGTTAGCTAGCTATATACACACTTTATAAGCCCCTTATGCCGGCGCTTAATATTTGGTTTAGACCTTGCTTTAGTGGACAGAAGTATTAGTACTACTATTGCTAATCTCTAGCTAGTAAGTAAGTTGCTAGCATATAGTTAAATAAAATACTTAAGGTTAAAATACCTCTAAAAATAACCAAAAAAGAGTATATCTTTGCCTTTATTCTAAATAGATATATTATCTTTTAGTATAATAAATAGATACTACTAAAGGAACTTAAGCGGTTTAGGTAATATAAAGTTACTATATATAGGGTAAAAGCCTAGTGGGTAAAAGGTATAGTCCTAAGAGCTAGTATATTATAATACTAGGTAGTTACAGTCAGCTAGCAGGCACATAGTATCCTCCTCTCTACTCCTAGGCCTACCTCTATCTCTTATATAGTTAATATTAATAGTAATTATATATAAAATACTATTAATATTAAAAATATTATACTTCTTCTCTAGCACTCGGCATAGTTTAGTAATACTAAGGATTCCAAGCAATATATCCTCGGCCACCTGCCCCAGATCCGGGGCTAACTCTCTAGACTCTTGGGTTTAATTTAATCCTTGTAATTGCTTAGGAATATAACCCCTATTTAGGCTACCCTGGCTCTCTCCGGGCTCCCACCAGTCACAGCCGCTACTCTAATGGTTAAGTATAGGTAGGCTCAATCTAAGCCCTACACCAGGCTTAGGATTATTACCGCCTCTATTAGCCAGATACAAGCAAGCATTTTCTCCCTACTCTCCATTATATCTACCCTTACCTTTACCCTTGCCTTTATCTTTATTCTTAACTATATATACCTTTTCTTTATCTTAGAAACTACTAACCTAATAATTATCCTAATTACTTTTACTACCTTTACTATCTTTACTACCTTTACTGCCTTTATTGCCTTTGCTACCTTTACTATCTTTACTACCTTTACTGCCTTTACTGCCACTATTACTAAAATACTCATATGCCTACATACATTACTCTAGCTTAAGATTATAAAGCTTATTAATAGCCTTAATCTTAATATTAATGCCATAGTTATATACCTAGAAAGCTGGCTTATTCTTTACCCAGAATAGCTTATATATTATATAGAGCTCAGCAAAATTATCCTAGTTTTCTATAAAAAGCTCCTAGAATCTAACCCACTTATTATACTCAATAGTCTAGGATTCTTTTCCACCTAACTTCCATACTAGCTTAATACCCTTACCAAGCAACTCTCCATAAAGAAATAAAGACTTAATATACTAAGCAAGCTACTTAGCATAATATCTAGCCAAAGCCATACCACTATATTGCTCAAGATCACAATACAAGCAACCCAAGGCTACTAGGTCCTTAGGTAGTATAATAATAAACTATAATTTGCATATAGTAGCTATTATAATACGAAATATATAGCTAATAAGGTTAAAAGGTATCTTTGGGCTATACTTAGTACTATATAAGGCCTATTAATATTATAATATTATAGTAATATTATTAAAGAAACTATTACTAGGCTAGGAGATAGGCTGCTATAATTGGCTAATAATACTAATATAATTAAAATATAATACCAAAAAGTAATTATTTACTTTACTTACTTATCTTATACCCTCTCTCTTACAGCTCCTATAGTCTATTATAAATAGTTTATAAAGGAGCCTAATAGCCTTAGTTATATTAAAGTTAAAGGCACTTATTTAGGTCATTAAATTATTAACTATTTTCTCCTATTATCCTAGTTAACATTCTCTTTATACTTAATATATTAGGCCCCTCCTACCCTCCTTTTCTTTCTCTTTCTTATTACTTTAGAATAAGGCAAAAAGGAAAAAGCTAATAAAATAGTTTAATAATAAATCCTAGGTAAAATACTCGCCTATCATCCAATTACTCCTAATTACATAATCAATCCTCTATATATATTAGCTACCTTAAGCTAAATCTAACTTAGGCTCTCTAAGGTTATCTATAGTATACTACCTATAATCTTTATCCTCCTTATATCTCCTAATATTACTAAAATACTATTTATTGGCTACTAAGTATATCCTATAGCCTATTACTAAGATTACCTTTTTATTATTATTACTACCAAAATTATAAATAAATCCTAGCTCTATCTTTATACTTAAAGGGAATTTATTATTATAATCTACTATATATAAGACTTCTAGTACCTAGCTACTATTATTAGAGAATATATACCAATAGGCCAGGCTAATAACTATAATTAAGGATATTTGGTTTTTATATATTAATTAAAATAAATAACCTAAATAATAATATTAAGATAATTATACTATTTAAGGGAATTACTCTATATAATATAACTTTATAATCTTAATATAAATCTCTCTCTCTTTCTTTCTTTCTCTCTAAAGCTCTCTAAATCCTAATTTAATATTATACTAAAATATAAATATAATATAAATATAATCTATCTAATAATAGGGTATCTAGCCACAGTTATATATTATTTCCTTTTATTATTATTAATAATTAGCTTTCTATTTAACTTAATAAGCTAATATATAAATTACTATATTAAGTTAAAAATAGCTAATAAATAAAAAAGTATTTTATAGCATTTAAACTAGTTTTAGTCTAATATAGTTTTATATTTATATATATAATATATTAATCTTTTATTATTTTATAGTTTATTTTTGCTTTTTTATTAAATAATTTCTACTTAGAAAAGGGTAAAGTCTTAACCCAAAATGCCACTATCTTACATCCTATATCTTACTTAAGACTACAAAAAAAATAACCAAATTAATATAACTTCTAAATATATCTACCCCTATATTATATAAAAAAATAATAAAAAAAGAGATAATTTATAGAATTTCTTTTGCTTATTATTTTCCTCTCTTTCCTTTAACTCTCTTCTTTTTTTTATACTTCTTAAGTCATAATTTATATCCAATCTTATTACTACTCTAAAATAATCTAATTCTATTATATAACTATAATGCCTTTACCATAAGGCCTTTTCTCTATATACCTACTAATTATAGCTTACCTTTTTACTTTTAGGTTCCTAAAGAATCTTATTAAAATAGGTCTTAGTTATCTAGTTTCTAATACTAGGATTATAGCTTTATTAATTATAATATAAATAATATTACTTAGTAATAGCTATACTCTAGCATTAATAAGGCTACTATAGCTACTATTACTAATAATAATAATAATAATAATAGAGCTTAGTATATCTAATTATTATTCTTATTATTCCCCCTAAAGCTCTTACTATTCTTTGCTCTAGGCAAGATTAGCTACTCCTTGCTAAGATATTATACCATTACAGCCATAGGGCTATCTTACACTACCAATAATATTTACATTAAACTGCTAGCCCCTTATGCTCTACCTACTTATTGCTTTTTACTAATTTCATATACTATATTACTATCACCACTTCCTCCTAGCTCCTATTACTACTATTATTACTAATCTAATTACTATCCTAATAAGCTATAGCCTCCCACTCCTATAGCCTAAATAACTTTATTGGCCTTAGTACTTTCCGATGATATAGACAATAGCTCTTGCCGGCTTGCTTCTCCTGCCTTCTCTAGCTCCTAAAGCATAGTATTTGCATTGATTATGGCTAACTATAGCTTAGAGCTATTAAGAATATAGGTTAACGTACATATAGCCATTAAAGCTATTAGCGCTATTAGCACATACTCCTAGAACTAACCAATAGTTTAGTAAACTATCTATAGCTAATCATTTGCCTTGAGTGCCCTAGCCCCCCCTAAGTAAGCCGGCTGCTTTTTGGCTTAATCCCTGGCCTCCATATTATATCTCTCAATACAAAGCCTATACTTATTTCTCCTTGCCTTAACAAGCTCTCTTACATAGCCTTAGCATAATCAATGCTTACCCCTACTAAGATCCTATAATG
The DNA here is from genome assembly GCA_013403855.1 of Calonectria honghensis. Lineage (NCBI taxonomy): Eukaryota > Fungi > Ascomycota > Sordariomycetes > Hypocreales > Nectriaceae > Calonectria > Calonectria honghensis. Next base: position 699,473 of record VTGB01000033.1, on the reverse strand, counting down.
CCCTTTGACCGGCGGCAGCCACTATCTTATTATTAACATAAAGGGGCTACTTTATCTTTCTGCTTTTACTTTCCTTATATTACTTATTCCCTTTCCTACCTACTATATATAGAAACTAATTACTATAGTTAAGGACCTAAAGGTTAATAGTAGTATTAATAGTAGAAGCTAATTAAGTAATAGCCTCCTGGCTATTTAGAGCTAGATTTTCAGCCACCTCTAGCATGTTTTAAGCCAGATTGCATAACCCTTGCGTGATGCTAGAGTAGTAATATAGCTACCGGTAGCCCCCGCCATTTCCCTCTGTATCATTACCATCCTTGCCACCCTCACCACCCTTGCCACCCTCTTCTTCCTCTTCCTCCATAAAGGCCATTATTGCTAGGGTCTGCAATGCGCCTGGCATGGCTGCTGTGGTGGCTATTGCCTATTATGGCCATGCAGATCGGAAGCAGGGCCTAAGCCAGTAGTAGACCAGATAGATAAGGCCAGCCTAGAACTTATCAATAATAAATCGCTCTGCGTATATATATGCAACTATGACGTTGACCACATTTAAGCCTAGGCCTATCTTTCTTTGCCTACTACTTCGGATGAGACCTCTTTGTATCCCCTTATCCTCCTAGGCTCCCTTAATATCCTTTTCTACCTTATTACTCTTACTATCTCCCTTTGGCTAGATATAAAGGTAGTTCCTTATTACTAGCTATTTAAGATTATCTATATATTATTGCATATACTCTAAGATTTACTATTATATCTTAATAGCCCTTTATTCCTCTTATTATCATTGGTAGCTTATCTTTACTTTGCTCTCCCCACTTATTGCCTTTACTATTACTATTACCCCTTTATCCTTATTGCTATTATCCCTATTTATATCTTTACTATTATCTTTATCCCTATCTTTATTACTATTATTATCCTCCTTATTTATATTTATATTCTTTTCCTTGCCCTTATTAGATATTACTAGCTTATTTTTGCTATTACTATTACTACTAGTAGTAGATTATTAAGATATAATAAGGCCTTTATAGAGTAATAGCTTATTGGCCCTTTATTTATTAGTTAGTATAATTAAGCTAGGATTAATCTATTATATAATATGCTCTATAATCTCTATTATTAGCTACCCTTTTTCCTTTATTATATAGAATAATCTAGTAAGATTAGGAAGAGAGAACTTAGGGTATTTAAGGAAGAATTAGTAGAGAGCTAGGTAGTCTTTGCTATCTAGGCTCTCAAGGAAGCCCTTGTAGTAGGGTATTATTACTATATTTAGTAATATTATACTATTAGTAGTATTAGCAATAATAATAGTTCTACCTGCAAAAGCATTATTCTATTTAGCCTTAGTCTAGAAAGGGTAAAATAGCTTTTAGAGAGCTTTTTTATTAGTATTTCTATATCCAATCAATAGTAATAGAATAAGCCTTTGCTAATTAAACTATATAAAATTATATATAATATCTCTTAAAAGTTTATAGAGCTTTACTATTACTTGCCTTAGGATTATAAACTAATATTATTTATATTATAATATTAATTATTGCTTTTTTTTTCTTTTTATATTAAAAGAGTCTATATATTTACCTTATTAATCCTTTTACTAGCTATTTACTCTTATATTAAGAAATTATATTAAATATATTTAATTAATATTTAATACTATTATATAATTATTAATTATTAATTTTTATTATTTTAAAATATAATAAGCTAATAAATAAAGAACTTTAGTTTATTTTCTAAGTATAAAATATTTAATATTTTTCTTTTTATTTTTAGCTTTATTCTAGAGAAAAGATTATAATTATATTAAATAGCTATAATAAGCTATATTTAAATTTAACTATAGCTATTAAATAGTAAAAGCTTATATTAATTTATATAAAGTTAGCTTTATAGTATTTATAAAAATATATTTAGATTAAGATAAAAAATTAATAATATTTTTTTTAATAAAATAAAAATAAAATACCTTTATAAGATTAAATTAACTTACTATAATTATAGATTTTATATATCTATTATAGCTTCCTCTTAGGGAGCTGGTTTTACTTTATATATATTTTTAGCATAGTAATTTAATATTAGCCAGCTATAACCTTAAGCTTATTATTTCCTATATATATATATAAGTAATCTATAAAGAATAAGATTTTAGCCTTTAATTTATTTATAAATTACTTATTTAGTATATTAGTAGGGTTTTATAGGTAAATAGTACTTTAGATTAAGTAAATATCTTATATAGCTATATTAGGTATTAATATATCTTAGCCTAGTAAAAGAAAGGTAATCTAATTATTAATAATAGCTAGATTACCAAGGACAAAAAAAAAGTTCTCCTTTAATTAGCAGGCAAACTATCCTTATTAAAAGAATTAGCAAAGGTTAACTATATATTAATAGTCTAATTATTTATTTTAACCAATTATCTATATATAGATAAGTACTAAAAGGGGAACTTAAGTAATTATAATTAAGTATAGGTTTATTTACTATTAGGATAAGTATTTTTCTTATATATAGGGGGGATAGTCTAATAAGAAAGGATTATTTTAAGAGGATTATAGGGTTTATAGAATTATATTTATTATCTTTTTATGCCTAGGTTATTTAGTGGAAGTGGTTTAAAAGGAAAGGCTACTTAGAGGCATTTTATACTTAATTTAAAATATATTAAAGGAAAGAAAAAAAAAAAGAAAAATAAATTAAATAAAAAATAGTAAAAAGAATAAAAATTAAAAGGTATATAAGTAAAAAGAAATATACTTAAATATAAAATCTAAAGCTAATAAATTATAGGCAATAGAAAAGGGTTAAGCTTAATAAGAACTCTATTATCTCTTCTTTACTATTAAGATTATACCCCTAGGGGCATAATTTATATAAAAGCTCTCTTTAACCTTATTACTATAGCTATCTTTTCTTTACTACTAAAATTATACCCTTAGGGGTATAATTTATATAGGAGCTCTCTTTAATCTTATTACCATAGCTCTTTCTTTATTACCACCAAAATTATACCCCTAAGGGCATAATTTATATAGGAGCTCTCTTTAACCCTATTGCTATAGCTCTCTTTAACCTTATTACTATAACTCTTTTTTTATTACCACCAAAATTATACCCCTAGGGGCATAATTTATATAGAAGCTCTCTTTAACCTTATCACCATAGCTCTTTCTTTATTACCACCAAAATTATATCCCTAGGAGCATAATTTATATAAAAGCTCTCTTTAATCCTATTGCCACAACTCTCTTTGACCTTATTACTATAGCTCTTTCTTTGTTACCACCAAAATTATACCCCTAAGGGCATAATTTATATAAAAGCTCTTTTTAATCTTATTACTATAGCTCTTTCTTTATTACTACCAAAATTATATCCCTAGGGACATAATTTATATAGGAGCTCTCTTTAACCCTATTACTATAGCTATCTTTAATCCTATTACTATAGCTATCTCTTCTTTACTACTAAAATTATGCCCCTAGAAGCATAATTTATATAGGAGCTCTATTTACTATTACTACTACCTACTTACTATAGCCATCTATACTCTATTGTAATAATACTAGTACTACTTATAACATTCTGGCCAATTTCCCAAGGAATAAACTAATTAAAAGGCAAGGTTTATATTAGTAGAAGGATTAAAGTGCATAGTAATATACTAAGCAATATAAAGATATTCACAAGTATTATATTTAGTAATAGTCAATTGGTAATTAAGGTAACCAAGTTATATTAAAAGCTAATTAAGACTATTTCTTATGATTAGGCTTAATTTGTCTATATACTTTTAATTATATAGCTCTATATTTACAGAAGTCAAATAGGGTCAATTTAATATTATTCGACTATAATAATCAAAGAAATCAAATAGAATCTATTTAACTCTTTCTTATTAATAGGGCATATAGGTATAGGGTAGCTTATTTATATAAGCAAGGGTTCTATTGGTTATAACTGCCTTTGACTTATTATAGATTATAATATAATATCTCTTTTCTATTGGTCTTATCCTTAAGGCTAGGATATTAGGCTATATCTCTATAAACTTTTACTATATATTTAACTTAATTCTTTAAATATTCTTTTATATTAATAAAATATTAAATTATATTTATAAAATATTATTATATCTTAAAATAATAGAATCTTATTATTAGGATATTATAAAGTTAATTAGTAAATTTAGTTTTAAGATATTTTGGTATTTTATATACTTTTGTGCTAGAAACCTTTTTTGTATTATAGCAAAGAGAAAGAGTAGGTATAAATTCTATATATCGAAAAAGTATTCGGGATATAATTATAATAATATTTCCACACAAGCCTATTCATAGTACTTTGGTTTTATTGGTATCCTTTTAACTAATTTTTCTATATAATTAAGTATATATCCAGCAAAAAGGACTATATTAAGGAGAAGAAGGAGAAAGCAAAGGTAGATTTATTGGATACTATATTATATTTATAGCATTTATATACTTAAGAATATTATTTATAGGAAAAGGCAAAAGAAATAATTACTTATAATTATAAAGACCTAAATAAGCTTAAGAAAAAGGAATATAAGGAGTCTTTAGTATTATTAGAGATATAATTATTAGAGAATATAGGGATTATTAATTAAAGTACTATTAATTTTCCCTTTAGTTCTTTTAAAGGAATACCTTTAATATCTTTAAATAGTATATCAGGTTCTTAGTAGATTCCTAGGTTATTTCCTTATAATTTTTCCATTTTATCTCAAAATATCTATCTTCTTATTATTATAGTATTTATTTTACTTTCTATTATTCTTTAATATTCTTAATTTAAGGCTTATATTTTAGTCCTATATTAACTTAAATTCTATTACTAGGTTTTAAAAGTAAGATATAGAAAATAAAGTAGACTTAAATATTATTAGGTAAATTAAGCTTATAGTTATTTTCTGAAATTTTCTTTTTAATTGGGTAAGGTCTAATCTATATAAAGTTAATTTTTTTATTTTATTATTTTATTAAAAGATTTTTTATTACTAGGTAGACTATATCTCCCTCCGAAAAGGATAGTCTCTTTAGCCTTTTAAGGTTATAGTATTGGCTTATTATATTATATACAAATTTAAGTTTTATCTTTATCTCTTTATGTAATTTTTGTAGATTATTAGATTTAATTATAGCTTTAGCTTAGATTATGCCTTTTAAGGGGGCTCTATAAGTATTAAAAGTAAAGCTAAAATTAGCTTTAGCAGGGATTATTTTAATACTTTTATTATATAATATATTATATACTAGCTATATAATTAATAGCTTTTTTACCTAATTTATCTATTTATAATTAACATAGTATTATAGATATTACTTAATCTCTTAGTTCTATTATTCTATCTATCTATTTATTTATAGGTAAAATACTATACTTAGCTTATAGTTTAATCCTATTAAGCTTATAAGGCTTTACTAGAATTTAAATATAAATAGCTATCCTTTATTAAATATAATCTCTATAGAGAGTCCATAGATTATAATAATATATCAAAAGAATAAATAAGTAAATTTATCTTTATTAATTACTTTCTTATAAGGAATATAATATACTACTTTAGTAAAGCAATTAATAATAATAAAAATACTATTATAGTACTAGCCTATTATAGGATCTATAGATAAAAGGAGATCTATAATAAAGTCTATAATAATTAATTTTTATAGTTAGGATATAACTAGGGCTAATTAGAGTAATTTATAGGGTTTATGCCTAGGTTTCTTTGAGTATTAGCAGAGGCTATACTCCTTATATACTATCTTTACTTTCTTTTTTATCTTACTAAAAGAAAATATCTATTTAATATATTTAAGGATTTTATTAATTCCTTTATGTTTATATAAAGGGTATTTATAGATTTCTCTGAGGAGGTCTATTTAATATTTCTTAAATACTTAGAGTAAATCTATATATTCTTCCTTAGGGAGATTAAGATTATACTTTTTGATTTTCTATAATAGTAGATTTCCTTATTTCACTTGCTGTAAGGGGATTTTGGCTTTATTAGTATATCTTATTCTTGGGCATCCTCCTATTCAGATAATAACAATAAGTTTCTTTGTTTTAATTATTATTCTGCTAATAGGCATCTATTTATAGGCTTTTTTAGGGAATAATTAAAATAATTATTTCTTAGTCTAAGGCTTTTCTTTATAATAGTTAGAGTATTAATTAATAATATTAGCTTAATTATTCTTAGTTCCTTAGATATAGATAATTTAATAATTAAATTTAAAAAGGTATTTAGTATATTAGAGTTATTTTCTACTAAGCTCTTAGGTTATTATAAAATAGAAGATATTTTTATAGTCTATATATATTATAATTTTATATTTTTCTTTAAGTAGATAATAATAGAATTCCTTAAAGGTATTAATTATTATAAGAAATTCTTTATTATATATAGGATAATTAAGTTCTATGCTATTAAGTTTATATAAGTAAAATATAATTAGGTATAGTTAATTATTATTATCCCTTTATTTAATTTAGGCTCCTAGGGCAAAGTCTAAGGAGTCTATTTCTAATTTAATTAGTTATTTTAGGTTAAATATAATAAGTATAGGTTCTAAGATAATTGCTTTTTATATAGCTTTAAAGGCAATTTATACTTAACTTCCCCATATAAAGTCTTTTCCCTTCTTTGTAAATTCTAATAAGGGAATTATAATTTTACTAAAGTCCCAAATAAACTTATAATAGTAATTTGCAAATCTAAGAAAAGCTTATACCTCCTTAATATTTATTGGTACCTTTTATTTCTTAATAGTAATAATCTTCTTTGGGTCTATATAAATTTTATTGGGTAAGATAATATATCCTAAAAATTTAATTTCCATAGTATAAAACTTGCTTTTTTTAGGTTTAATAAGTAGTTTATTATCTTAGAGGGCTTTTAAGACCTTATAGATATATTCCTTATACTCTTTTTTATTCTTAGAGAAAATAAGAATATTATTTAGGTAATAGATAATAAAGATATTAAGGTATTCTTAAAGTATATAATTAATTATTTATTAGAATAATATAGGTATATTTATAAGTCTAAAAGATATAATAAGATATTTAAAGAATCTAAATTTTATTTAAAATATAATTTTCTATTTATATTTTTCTTTAATATAAATAAGATTATAGGCTCCTTTAAGATCTAAGGTAATAAAGATATTTATACTATATAATTAATCCTTTATTTCTATAATCAAAGGTAAAAGGGTTTAATCTTTAATAGTATTTTTATTAAGTTATTAATAATTAACTATAAGGCATAGCTTTCTATTTTTTTTTGGTATAAATATAATAAGATATTTAGCTTTAGAGTTTAAGATATAAATATATCCTTTCTTAAGTATATCTTTAATATATTCCTTTAGAGTATTTAATTATACTTAGTTAAAATTATAGATAGGGTAGAATCAGGTATTAGTTCCTTCTTTAAGGATAATTTTATAGTCCTATTGATTAAACTCTAGTAGTCTAGTTTCTAATTCTTTAGCAAATAATTATTTATAGATTTAATATTTAGGTAGTACATTTTATAGTCTATCTTAGGCTATCTTTACCTTTATCCTTTTAAGATTAAAGTTTAGATATTAAAGCTATATATATATATAGGCGATTTTGCATTGCTATTATTGTTTTTGATTATTTTTATATTTATACTTTGTTCCTATTAGTGGTAATATTTTTATTATATTACTATGTATACTCTTTGCTTAGTTAGAGTCAAGAGTTTAAGATCTCTTATTATCAGAAATATCACTAGCTATATTATACTCAGAGAGTACTTATACCTAGCCAATATACCAATTAATATTAGGATTATATTAATATAGCCATAGGTATCCTAAAACAATATTATATTCTTTAATATCCATAATATTAAAGTTAATTCCTTAGTTCTTTCTATAGATAAAGACTTTAAGATAATTAAGCTCTTTATCTATTATACTGCTATTATACTTAAATATAGTACCTTTAAAGTTATATATAATATAAAAGTCTAATTTTATTTTCTATAGTAGCCTTAACTTATTAACTAACTTAAGGCTAATATAGTTAAGCTATACTCTACTATTTACCATTATAATATACCAAGTTCTATAAATCTAGATTTTTAATTCTAATTATTCTAAGGGCTTTCCTATTAAAGCTATATATAAAGCCTTTTATAAGAGTTCTTTTAGTAACTTTATAAGCTTTTACTTAGGCTACTCTTAGGGCTTTAGTTCTTTAAGGGGCATTATAGGTTTTTTAGTAATAGTACAATTATTTAGTGCTAATCCTATACTTTTTTGCTTTCATAGAGATCACATACAGAATCTAGGCAATTATACTATTCTTTATTTTTATAGTCTAATAGATCTACTAAAGAAAAAACAATAATATTATCAAATTCTCCTACCCATTTTATAATAAGATAATTATTATAGTTAGATCTATAGGCATAGTATATCGGGATATCTAATACTTATACAAAGAAACATTTATTCTATTCCTTATATTTAAGATATCCTATGCAAAAGTAATCAAAGCAATTAAACTATATAAGCTTACAGTGGGCTAGGTGGTTTTTTGCCAATCTTAGATCATTATATTCAAACATTATAACTTCTAGCTAAATAGAGCATATCTCTTTTCTTACTGTAAGGTAAATGTTTTTATTATATCTAATGGTATCTTATAGGAGCTGATCGTATTTTTCTTCTTCTATAATCCAATAGGGTCCTCTATTTTCATCATATTTCACTATATCCCACTATTCCGGGATTTCTCTATTATATTCTATATTACTAAAGCCTATAGGCAGGCCTATCTTTTTTGCTCTTTTTAGGTTATTAAGTCATAAAAATAGCTTATAGTCCTATTACTTAAGGTAGCTAATTTATAGGTAATAATCTCTTTTTTCTTTGGGCATTCTAGGAAGGTCTTATATATATTGGCATATATTATATCTTTATATTATAGCTATAGTTTTATTATTATAGTTCTAAGGATTTTCTTTTGATATTAGTTATTATATTGATTCTATAGGTTATAGTTTTTGGATTATTACTTTTAGTTTCTTACCTTTTAGTATATTATTAAAATATACTCTTTTTAGGGTATTATATTATTATATAATATATCTAGATTTCCTATAATTATAGCAAAGGATTTTATAAGAGAATTTTTATTTATCTCTTTATATTACTTTAATATCTATAGCTTTTAAGTAAATACCATAGAAAATAGAAATATAAGGTTTTCTATTTTTTACAATATTATTTTTAGTATATTTCTAATAGTTATTAGTTATAATTAACTTTCTATTATCTTATTTCTACTATTATCTTTTATATTACTTATTATTAACCTTAACTATATAGGCAATATATATAGTAAAAGTAATAAAGGGTTCTAAAAGTCAGTATATTTTATCTTAAATAGGTTTTTTAAGTTATTAGTAGAACTTATAAATAAGGGTTTCTTTGGTCTAAGAGAGTTTATTTGTATGGTAGTAAAAGTTAGAGAGGAAGTTAGTATAGGAGCCCTTTTGGTAGAGCTTCTTAAGCTCTCTAAGCACTATTTGCTTTTTGTTAATAATTCCATAGAGGGTAATAAGTTTATTCTTAAATCCTTTAAAGGAGGAAAAGAAAGTCTTAGTAGATTCTATAGTTTTTTCCTAGGAATTTATAATATAATCCTTAAATAGCTTTTTTATTACTCTTATAGGTCTTTTTTTTAATTATTTAATAGTATATTAAATCTTAAGGGGTTTATTATTAGTAAAGGTAGTTAAATATAGAGAATAGTAATTCTTAATTTAAATTAACTATTCTTAGAGAGTATTATTATTACCTTTCTAAGTAAATAATTCCTTAGACTTAATAATCTTACTAAGGTCCTTAGTATAAACTAAAAATTATCTAAATTTTTTAATATATTATTTATAGCTCTTTATAATATTAATATAACTTTTTCCTAAGGTATTAATAATATTATAAAGTTCTTTAATACTATTATATTTATTTATATAGATTTCTATTATATTAATTTTATTATTAAGAAAGTTAAGTTTTTTAGTTAATATATTATTTTTAGCTTAAAGTTCCTTAATCTAATTATCTAAGTTATTATTATTATTTTCCTTATTCTCTTTCCCTTTTTCCGGGGAGTCTATATCTTTATCTCTATCCGGATCAACCAATTGGGGAGTAGCTAAAGTCCTAGAGCTAGCTATAGGTTTTCCTATAACAAGGGGTTTAGCTAAGTTACTAGACAAGAAAGATATAGCTAGTGCCATTACAATATATTACTTAGTAGTTAATATAAGTAATCTACTAAATAAGAGCTTTTAATATATAATATTTTAGCTAATTTCCTAAGAAATAAACTAATTAAAAGATAAGATTTATATTAGTAAAAGGATTAGAGTATATAATAATATACTAAGCAATATAAAGATATTTATAAGTATTATATTTAGTAATAGTTAATTGGTGATTAAGGTAACTAAGTTATATTAAAAGCTAATTAAGATTATTCCTTATGGTTAGGCTTAATCTGTCTATATACTTCTAATTATATAGCTCTATATTTGCAAAAGTCAAACAGGGTCAGTTTGACACTGTTTGACTGCAATAATCGGAGAAGTCAAACGGGATCCATTTAACTCTTTCTTATTAGCGGGGCATATAGGTATAGGATAGCTTGTTTATGTAAGCAAGGGTTCTGCCGATTGTGACCGCCTTTGACTTGTCATGGGTCATAACACTACTGCTATTGCTCATATTACTCTCTACTCTTACTACTGCCCCTTTCTATATCCTTCTCCTTTCCCTTTCTTTTCATCCTTTCCTCTTGACCTTAACCCTATAGCCCAACTATAGTAAAGCCTCTACAATATCGTTCAAATCTGTTCCCAAGCAGTAAGAGGAATATTCACTCGAATTACACCTGAATGCAGCTTTTGAATCAAGATCTAGAGGATAAGGGTCTCTAGAAATATAGCTCTCGCCTCCTTGCTTGGTATTATTTGCATCTTCCCACCATCCTTGATAAGGAATCATGATGGTAGCTGAGAAAGGGGCTGCTCCAAGTCCAAGGGTGAGTAGTACTATGATGAGAGCACAGCTAATAAGATGAGAAAGAAGCTTTCTTGACGGGTTGACAATTGCAGCCCAGAGTTCCCAACTTGTAAGATAATTTATTGGTGACCCAAGATGGAATGCTGAAGTAATAAAACCAAGCTGGATGCCATCCCCTGCAAGGAGGTCAAACTGAATCCGATGCAACATGATGTCCATAATGGATAAAAGGATAAGTGCCTCATGGGCCTTTGCAGCATATTGCACGGCACTTAACTCATCCGAAGTCGGGTGAGAAAAGGCCCAATCTATTTTCGCAACGTAAAGAGCAAAAAGGGTCAAGGTAACCGCCATTGATGGCAGGTGATAGAAAGCAAAATGCCTCAGGGCCAATCGTTTGCTATTACGGGAAACCTTTTTGGGACGCTCATTGCCATTGAATGACTCGAATAACGACATAGGGGTACGAATATATTTTATCCTTTCCCTCCGTGGTGAGTCTTGGGATGTTGGTGAGGCCATTTTTCGATTTGATCATATGTTCGCAGTATGGCCGTATTGGAGGGGTTAGAAATAGTTATTGAGCGACACACAATCGGCATACGCGTAATGTCGCAATGAAATGCAGTCCGCAACACAATTTCAGATCAGAATGTTGTCTCCTGGAGAAAGCTTGCGTCTTTCCAAGTGTATCTATGTGGAGGATCTTTCTTTGTAGGATCTCGAGTACCCCGATACCTAGATCTAGTGGATTGATGTTAGGTGGGATTTTGTGGGAGATAGATTAACAAACGTTCTGGAAAAAAAAATCGGAATTCACTCAGAACAACTCTGGCTCTCTTTTTAAGGGCAGTGCTCCTTAGTCTTGTTTCTTTTTTTATCAACAATAAAATGTTGGGGTGTGAAAACCAACGTGGCAGTTCGCTACAAGGCTGTGATTCAGGATCGACCACTTCGTCAGCTTCGTCAGTGGCGGCGCCATCATGCGTGTCCAGTGGATCTTGGAAAATTCTGCCTTGTCCTCATGTGCTTATACTAAACTCTGCTGATGTTCATGGTTAATATATGATGAACTTTATATCTGATTTTACTTATGGACTTCTTTTTAGTTGAGACTCAACATGTAGGTTTTTAATTCAGCGAGATGCAAAGCAATTATCAAATACGACTGGCTTCCTTTGCCTTTGATAAATATATTGAATTAATTGTTTCATTTGCCGGGTAATTTTTGGATGGAATGCGGCGATAGATAATTGGCTGTAAAATGCGCACATTTGAATGCAAGTAAGACGCCACATAAAATGGGGGTTGTAATGCCTACACATAATTGGCAGAGGTGTTGAAATATAGCGTGGCTTAGCAAGTATTAGAGGATAAACGGGCGCACGGAAACCCACCCATCAGTCACTCTCGGGTCGAACCATCCGAGTCATACGGTCTCAGCACCCTGGTACTATTGTTCTGTTTGCAGGCACCGCCTGTGGAAAAAGAATTCTCATCCGGAGTCGTACCCTGTTTGTCAGGAATCTTCATCTCATAGATCATTTCACTGTACAAACCCTCTCCTACTAACATGCCAGGTAATTACAAGCCTATTTCCGGTAGAGCCATTAGTAAGTTAAAGTTCTATTTATTATGCACTTAAAATGAATTAAGGCGGTGATAATTGTAGTAAGAGTGATTTTATTAGCGGGTGATGAATTGAAATTCCAAGTTTTTGACTCAAAGCTGTTCCTTTTATTTACTTATAGCTTTTCTAAATGAGCTTTCTATTGGGTAATTATTCTAACAGCCTAGAGTTTCTTATCAAGCTGCATTCGCAGTTAATGATGGTAATCATTGCTTTACTTGTGATCCCGAATATAACCCTGCTTGGTGGAGTAAGCAAGTTTAATCAAAGTGCTTCCCGTCGACGTTATTTGCCGCGAATATTATGCCCTCATATAATGAAAACGTGACCTCAACCGAATCGTTGACGAGGCATTCATTTGCTGTTACCGCACTCTCATTTTACCCCCGGAGCCGCAATCAGCATAACCATTTTGCCGTTGAGATTTGACTGGAGCATCCGCTGGCCCATACAAATATTCTAACAACTGTTGACATGACCTTGATTGACATCCGTAACGTAATGATATGTATTTATTTGGTTGCAACGTTTTTTGGTAGCAATCAACCAAGCAATGAGTGAGTTGTTCACTGATGGTCTTGGTTTACAACCAGATAGGTAATTTAAATGTCTGCACGAAAAGCTCTGCCTTTTCACGCCGTTGGTGGCATTGTTTTTGATGCGAGTGTGTCGGGGTCAAACAATTCACCTGTTTGAAGAGTCGCGCTAGTTTGGACGCCCCTGACTGAGCTCCAAGGCGAGTGTTGCAGCCGGGCTAGCTGAAGTTCAAGATTCGCACCCCCATCCACAACGAATTTCTTTTTCGACGTTTCTGACTTGCCCGAAATGCGAGATCGCACGACCCATTTATTAGCACAAATTAATCCACCCCAATTGGTTTTGTCGCGGTTCATCCAGCTCACCCAAGGATGAAAACAGTAGCAATCGTCCGATGATGGGTTTGCAGCTGGAGGATAAGTCATTGAAGCGGTAACGTAAATGTTTGGGGTACTATGGATTATAGTGAAAAATGGGACATGAAATTGAATCTATTCAACTTTACTGAATCTCATGCTATTGGCTTGAATGCGTCCATTGATACATTGAGCTGCTGCAGATTAGGTATTTGGAGCGCTGTTAGCTAGGGAGATATCATGGCCGCACCGCGCTGAATTAAGGAGAAGCAGGTGACTTTCCGAAGGCACATGGGTAAAATGGAATAAATTTAGCGATTGGAAAAAAATTGGGGCGCCAATAAAATGAACTTCTCTGAGAGACTACAGAGTTGGATGGAGTCCCACATGAGGAAATCTCTGCAAGTAGCCATCGACACCCCTCGTCGCGCGCTCCAACTGCAATTATATTCACGTCTTTCGGGGTCAGTGACCCTTTTGTTTCGTCTAATCTTGTTCGGAACCTCGGGTTATTGGCAAGAGTCGCGATGGTCGAATTGGAATTATCGTGATATTCATGGTTATTTTATTCCTTCAAGGAAAGGAATAACCCAAAGTGATAATTCCAGTCAAGTACTCGTCCTGCGGGCTCGTTTGTTTCGTCTAATTGTGTTCAGAGCCTGGGGTTATTGGCAATAGTCGCGATGGTCTATCTGCAATTGTATCTTCGTCTGACGCGGCCCGGTACCCTTTTTCATTTCATCGGGGTCGGAACTCGGGATATTGGCAACGGTCGCGAGGGTCTAGCAGGCGGAATGTTAGTCATAACAGAGTGCGTTGTTCGGGGTCGGGCAGTGGAGGAGAGACCAAGCTGCACAATATAACAAAACAAAATTTGCCCATGAGCGTACAAAAGAAACATGATTGGCTCAATGTCCTACAAGGATTCCTTAACCGGTTCGCCATCAAAAGACACAAGGGCCAGTATGTCGGCAGTCTCGCACTGCGGAGAGGCTGGCGCTGCCGATCGAGGAGTTAGGGATGGAAAGACTATGGAATGCATTGGGAAAGGCACATGATGGAAGCCGATTTCTCAACTCACGGTTCACAAGTATTGGTCTGTTCACTGCACAACGCACGACGGCTGGAGCCAGCGCCCGCGGGGGCCAGAAGACCGAGGATCTTTTGACCAGGTATCGGGTTCCATCATCGGAGTTTAGGTCCCCGTGGGCGCGGTTGAGGAATGGCCAGAGCCGTGCATGCAGATTACGCCGGGTAGCAGCACTGGGTTCTCAGGGACGTCGGCGTGGCGGGGCATCGTGGTTGAAACGATCGGGAAAGATGCGTGAGGAAGACAACCAGACGAGAGGAGGCGGCGCAAATCAAGGAAACAGATGCAGCAGCATTTGGGACGGGACGGGCGCAAGGAGTCGAAAAGTGTACATGCACAAGGGCTCAAGAGAAGAGGGAAGAAAGAGGAAGGATGTTGGCTCGAGAAGCACGGTAGAAGCACGGTTGAAACACTGTGAGTGCACAAATGGCACTGGTGCCAACTGGGTGGCTGGCGACCGATAATCTCGCTTGTAGTGAATTGATTACATTAACAAAAAATGGGTATTTCTATTCGCAGACGCGCATTTGCTGTTTGCACACCGATGGCGGCTGTTTCACAAAGGCTGTGCACGATACATATAATGCAGGCTCTAACAAAAGCACACTATGTCACCGCATTGAGGGCAAAAATGAGGACATGGGAGAAAATGATGCGGCATCTCGCAAGGTCCATCTTGGACATTGAGCAAGGAAAAGGAAGTATGCAGCGCTCGGCAAGGACAAAATCTCGGGCGTGATGGTCGCAACATGGGAGAATCACCACCACTAGAAATGAGCTTTTGGTGGGCTTTTAATGAGCGATAACTGCACTGAGATTGGGAATTGGAAATCTATTCTGGGGCGGGCTTCACCTCAATGTCCGAGAGAACGTGGGCGTTTAAAAGTGTGGCTGCGGCTCCGTCCGCACGAGGCAAACGCTACTCCAATTCACGTCCTATAATGCGCAGCCTGAACCACCATCTGCTGAACTGCGATCTAAAAACTACTGGTACCGATAAAGTAAGGTGGGGATGGTCCTTAAGACGTCTAGAGGGGCAAACAAGCCAACGCCGTTTTCTCTACGGATTGGTACAGGAGTCGACTGTTGGGACGATAAATAGCTAGTCACTGGGTGGCGGGTACCATTGACTCCGTAACTGTCAGGGGTGTTTGATGAGCCTATAGAAGAAAGATCTTTCGTGTCAAGCATGGAAAAATAAAGCACAATAGTGAAAGAGGAAGAGCGCGATATGGTAATTTCAAGGTTTCGTGCTTCGAAGAGCTCACAGCCCATGAATCGAGTTGAGCACACATGCATTGCAAGATTGCGTTTAAGTAATCTGCAAGATGACTAATCGGACGGGGCTCGTAATTGTCCCAACTCCAAGGACAACAACTCCATCAAGGACGACAGTGCGTGATGTTCAATCTACCAGCGCCAGACGTGAGATACCATGTCCGTTGAAAATTGACGTTGGATGAGAAAATTTCCAATTCGAGTGATTGATTTCCCGGTACGGCTTGTCTCGACCAACCACGACCATGTCGCCGAACACTCAGCATTTTACCAACAATGACGAATCAGAACCACTCAGTTACTACACAGCCGAAGTGTCTATGCTCCCCGATGATCGGAGAACTCTACGAAATGGCAAAATGATGTTGCTCGAAGGTGCGGCTGTGGTTCAGCAAGCTACGCGTCTGGATCGAAGGCAAGCCAGCTTTCCTTCGGATCGCTACCCACGGTTTAGTAAGGTACGCGTCTGGGTCTAGCACATGTTGGCTTTCATTAATATCTCTAGACGGCAATTTAAGTGACGACTACATTTGATCCTCTCCATTCGGCGATGCGAGCGACCCTCATCCTTGATCTCCTTCCCAGCGATGAAGCGACATCTCTTGCCAAGCGCTTCAACTCTCCTCCCAGATCAAGCCAATTTTTAAGCCCGATCAGGATGCATTGAAGAAGCCTACTCCGTTTACGACGTTCAGAGTGTCACTTTATATCGCTTCAACTCTCGTCGAAGGATCCCCTGATTTCCCTTTATGCTCGAGCACGAATGCTGGCATTCAAATCCAACATCGTCTCTCACAACGATGACCCTAAAAGAAAATCGAAATCACCACTCGAAAAGATAGTATGGTATGAGTGGCAAGAATGCAACTGGTTCCACTTGGATCCTGGCATGATGGGCGAGTTTTGGCCCCAGGTCATCGCGAATATTGAGATCAACGGGCATCTGAAAACCCAAAATCGTCCATGGTCAAGCCCAGAAAATATTGCGCATTGGATGGGAGAAAAGGATTAGACTTTTGCTATTGCTGTCACCATCCGTGCCGCTTTTGCTGCCGAACGATAAAAGATTACTTGGAAATGTGCCTCGAGGCTAACTCAGGAAGCTCCCTTTTTGCCATCGGAATCCGAAAGTTACACGCACGCGCAATCAAGAACTTTAATCGCAATGCCTCCTTAACGCCCTACCGCTCGCTTTGTCGTTTCTCGTCCTTTTCTTTTCCTTTACACGAACCACCCGCCTATAAAACCGACCCGCTGCACCTCGAAGCAGATCCACCACTCTTGAAGTGTCCACTTATTTCGAAGACTAGGGTACTCAGGTCTTGCAACGAATTTGCATTGATTATGGAAACTCAACATGAGAGGGCCTCACCACCGTCTCAAAGCTACTACCAGGTTGTCTCATACGCCGGAGAAACGTCAAATGCAGTCGTGTGCAGTGGAACAAGAGACCTTACACTGTAGTAGCCACGGCGCATGCTGTATCCTTCTCGATCTCTTCAAGGAAAATCCGATTACACAGTCGCCAGCGCGGAGACTCTTGCAATTTCGCAGGTTTTGAGTCACAACGGAGGCGGCCGATAGGAGGGGGGATCGAATGGATCTTTTCACCCTCAACATGGCAACGCAGAAAAGTATCTCTGGACTGTCCCACGTATTGGGCTGATGGTGCGCCTGCTTCTTTGCAGTCATACCTTTAGGTTACCGCGAGTTGACGCCGAAAGAAATGTTCCCGAAGCACAGGGTTTGGATCAAGAGGCAATCTTAACTACTAATTATGTTTTTTCAACTCGTGAATTAATGCCAATTAGCGACAAGGATGTTATGGACATCGTTATACCTGAAATTCAAGAAACCCCTCTGAAATATGGAGACTTGCCTTCCCCTCAGCCTTTTTTTCCCTCTCCTATCTGTTGGGTTTGACATGGGTCATGTTGGGAAGGACTGCGATGGAATTATGCTTGTGCTCATCCTTATTTATAGTCACGCATGAAGCTGAGCTGAACCCAGCACTCGACAGCGCTCTCTTCGCTTCCCTCCACAACAGAGTCGATGAGATGCTGCAGGCCGCTGCGATTTGCTCTGTGTTAGAGCCTTTACCCATCTGTGGTCTATTGAGTAGGGTGAAATCTAATCGAGGGACGCAAATGTAAAGCATCGTCTGAGAAAGTGAAGTTGTATGCTGAGATTTGCAAGTGGTTTGGTTGGTGATGTGGAAGATGACAAGGAGGGAAAATCTAGTTGGGACAAATGACGACACCATGAGAGGTATTCAGATAGATCAATGATCATTGATAGAAACAATTTGATTCAGACTCTGTTATTTTAGCCCGAAGTACATTTTAGTTTTAAAAAGCCACAACCGTCATTTCTCTGGTGTATTTCGATTCCTTCAGATACATTTTACTATTTGCAGACACAAGGCCCTTCGCTGAGGCCGTTTATAACAATTATTTTAAAATTGAGTAATATGTAGCAATATCTGTTTCATGATTTAGTCAATAATAACGTCTTTATTTTATTTTATTTTTCTCTAAATAATTACGTCATCTATCTTATTGGTGAAAACAGCAAAAGTGATCTGCACAGATATGAATGCTCTTTGCGATTGGACTGTCAAGGCTTGCATGGTACCTGCAGCTTTGCATAGTAAGGGGGGTATTAAGTTGGTTAGTATGTCGGGACATTATGACAAAATTGATTTAATGACACAAATGTCGTGCATCATTGCGGACTGAGGGACAAGAAATATGGCCACACTACTATTACTAACCCACCATCATTCCAGCTCCGAGGCCTGATTACTGGATACTTCAAAAGAAACTGAAACTATCCATCCAAGTTCAAAACATTATCCTTGAAGCAACGTTTGATGCCAGTCGGGTAGCGGAAGGCCTGAATAGTGGCTTGATCATAGCTGCAGAAACTGCCTCGCTCTCATCATAACGAATTGCTTCGTGACCCGGTAATGATGTAATCGTGAACATCGTGAATCAAAAATGTATCCTCGATACGACGGCAGCTAGTCATGTACTGGCTTGATTGAGGTTGACTGGCAAGTTGACATTCTTCTTCACGCGACCTGAAGAGCTTCAACTGTTCATTTTGAGCAAGCATATTCTAGTCTCAGGGTAGTTATATTCGTTCAAATGAAAGATCAGTTTTTCTACCTGTGCTTGGCCGATTAGAAAAGCCCTCAAGTGCATACCAAGAGGGAAAGCTCCTGCCGCCTCTACAGAGCAGGTACATACAAGAGAATGAAGCCTGCGGTGACTGTTGTGAAGGAGCATGTGGGGAACGTCCGGGCGTTTCCAAAGCATTTCAATCCGCCGTGTACGGGAGGGGGTCCGCGAACTCAGGTGAGGGAACTTTGAATCGCTTGGAGTGATTAGTTGAGAATCTGATGGTAACTTGCTGTATTTCTAAAAAGAGGGCGTTCTTTTGCGTGGGAATTATTGGAGGTGAGGTTTATCTCAAGGGCTGAAAAATACATGGTCCACCATTTTGATTGGTCTTCTCACCAGACGGATGTGTTGAAGCATGTTGATCTGTCATATGCTATATGCGGATACTGCGTAATCAACTTGAAGATAGTTAGTTTCTTGAGCCATTTTCCTCTCATGAGCTTCACCGATTTGCATGGATAACTGGTTCCTTTTATCAATCTTTATCCTTATTCTTATTTCGGCCTAGTGGTACATTTGCATTAATAGAGGGGAAGCTCGATTCTTGCTCTTGCCTTGCACCACACCGAGGGCTGAAGGAGAGTGAAATTACTGGCTAGGATCTTAGTTGCAGTAGTTGGTTGGGGTGATAACGGTGCGCTGGATGAGAACGTTATGAATGGAAGGTGACAATGCTAGTATAGAGCTTTCTCATTATGGAAATTATACTACCATTTTTTGGGAAATTGCATATAGTACTCCAAAAGTGGTTGGAATAACATGGTGCTTTTCTGAAGTCCTTCACTTCCTTTAATCACGAAACGAGAAGCTATTGTTAAGATGCCAGATTGATCACACTATCTTCGGGGAGAATCACTTTCTACAAGATAGCGAGGAAAGATTGATTCAAGTATTTTGAGTTGTAGAAGCATACCAATTTGTCCCCTTTGTACAAGAATCTCGTGCTGACCAAGAAATAACATTTGGGAAGATGGCGAAGCGAAGTCCTGACAGAGGCGTATGTGAATATAAGAGTTTGAGAATTCAGGCTGGGATTTTTGAAAGATATAGGAACAGAACATCCGCACATTTTACTTTGAAAAGGTGCAAGCAGATCAGCAGACGCTTGTGGTGACAAATAGATGTACTCACCATCCGAGCCGGGGACTTTTCGGTTTACAGCAAAACAATTGAAAGCCAAGCACATTCCATGGGTGGGGCTCGAAAGTGCCAACGAAGAGTGATAGTGCATCAGAAACGATACAAGGATTCTGCCAGAAGATTAAGCCAAAACGCGAAAGGCTACAGCTGCTAACCCGTCGACGAAGGGTGTGCTAGGCGGCAGATCAATGTTTTCTGACCCAAGACCAAGACTTTGTTACCGGGCCGAACAGTCCCGTGTGATATGAACTACTCCTAATTAGGGGTATCATCTTTATCATTCAGTCGAAATAATAGCCTTCGATGTGAGTCATGTGGATGATTTCTTAATACATCATCAAAGTGACCCAACGCCTAGCCACAAGAAGCTAAGCTAGTCACAAGGATGCAAGCTGTAGAATTGGAGATTCCTGCGTTGACCTTGCATGATATGTGCCAATTGACCCTATGAGAGAACCGGAGGTTTGTAGACTGGTGCATACAAGCCTTCACTTCCTTGAGTTGATCATTTATTGAGTATGGCGTTTCCATAACCTCCAGAAGCTCACAGTATAATCACAGACAATACTCATAGCCTCACCAATACTACCAATAACAAGAAAATTTATTCAATCCCTTCAGGTTTGGGAAACATTTCGCGTCATAGCTCCCTCTCAACTTGTGTGATGCAAATTATCGTGCATCATACGCAGCCCGAATTTGGCAACACAATACAACGGACATGGGTATGACAAGACAAAGCAGAAACGAACGCCCAGTGTTTTCTCCATTTGGTCAATTGCTAGGGTCATGTGCATGCTCCAATTTATCATCATTCCCATTGTGCAAATCTGAGGTCTCTGACATCTGTGAAATCTGTGACTTCTGCGATTTCTACAATGATTTTGTATTCCCCTACCGCCGCCAAAGCCGCGACGTTCCTATTTTATAGAACACCTGCGGTATGGTGGACGAGTTTCCTCACAGACCTCCTTGCCAGGGTTGATTAGAGAGTCGCCATGTTTAAAAAACTAACGGTTTATTTTACGCCCAAAGCCGCGATCATGGCTAAAAGTGTAATGAGAACGCATGTCCCCGATGCGGCGACGCGCAGGGTCCCTGGAAAAAGGCCGATAGGGGATGACGGGATGGGCCTTGGTGTGCATCCTTGGAGCGTGAGATGTAGGATGTGGGCCGGCCCCGGGTCCTAGTACTGTAAGGCCTCGACTGGGACTAGGCCGGGAGAATATCGTGCGTGTGGTGTGACAGTTTCGTTCGTCGCGGACCTAGCCAACCTGCTCACCGCCACGGTCTGCTTAGTGACAGCAATTGTATTCATTCTGGACCTCCTCGATCAGGATTCGTATCACACGATGGTTCTGAGCGACGGGACCCGAGGGCTGTTGGAACCTCTTTGCCGCCACCCGAAGATTGCTAATTCGCCTTATTCTCTTGGACAGTCCGTCTCCTTGCCGCCGCTGTCACTTCATCTGGTCGCTCGCGTTGTTGCGACAGGCAACCTTCGTGTCGTTCGGCATCCATCCACCCCGTCGTTTCACAACCATTGCGACCATTGCTTTAAACGTCGCCGCCCCATCAGAAGCCTTTGCCCGCTCTCGCCTGGCCATCCACGTCTTCGAACACATCGCGCTCCGGGCGCCAAACAGCGGTTTGTCGGTGAAATTAACACATCATCCACCACAGCCGTGGGTACAGACTAACAGATTTATCAAGCCTTTTGCCCACAGTCAAAGGCAGCCCTGGCCACTAGGATGGTCTCTTGGGAGGTGCTTCTGCCCTGGCTGGCTACGCAAAGCCCAGACGGTCCTACACTACCATGCAGGGTTAGGAGGCGGATGGTAAGCCTCCGCCCATGAAGAAGCGGGTTCTCGACAATGGTAGCCAACGTGCCGTGCTCGCTGACTCGGCCAACCCGCCCATCAGTCCTCACCCACCACCTCACCCACCGTGAAACTACGACTTCTTTTCCTCAGCCCAAAGACCACCCATCGAGGACTGCTTTGACGGCGAGATGCACTCAAGATATTGACACCGAGACCCGGGAGCATCAACCCACTCGTCTTCCAACGCCGCCGCTGTCACTTCAACTGTCGTCGCTGAGTGTGGCGATTGTTATTTGCGACGCTGCCGCCGTCTCCTCGGGTTCGGTTCCCGGCGCCCCAATCGTCGCACGCTGCGTTGCCGTTGTCTCTTCGGGTTTCCGCCGCCCCCGTCGTATGCTGCGCAGTCTCACCGACTGCCAGCGCCCCGAACACCACGGTTAGTTTGGCCCTGACCATCCAAATCTGGCGTTTACCGCCAATACACTATATGGTCAGGGCCTATCTGAGTCTCCTCAATAGCCTGACATCACTTAGAAGTGATTCACATTGCTTCCTCTGTCCGGCTCAAAAGCGCAGAAAGACAATTTCGGAGATTTTTCATGTACTAGCTTAACGTCACTGTGTCAAATAAACAATTGTGTCTTTCATCTTTCCTCGAAACGACCCTGCATGATCTGTTCAGCCACCCTGCTACCTGCTCCGTGAACTACCATCCACCACGTCACTCCGCTTCCCCCGTGTCCGTTTCCGTCTCCGTCTTCGTCCCAGGTTCCTCTCTGCGCCACTTACTAGTCACTCACCTATCGTGCGCCAACGGCCACATCTTCTTGCTCGCTGGTCAATCGCCCGGTAACAGCCCAGCTGCTGACCTTGACATCGATCCTCCCCAGCCCCAGGCCGGGTCCACGGATGCTACTTTGTCGTGCAGGACAGCTATGGGCTAGGTAGGTACTTTTCTTTCGTGTCGGCTGTCGGACATGTTTGTTAGCTAGAGGTGGTTGGAGAGAAGTATCTTGTTGACTCTCGAGTCTTGATTTGTCTCCCGCCACCACCCCACCGTGAGGACTCGCGCTACAAACATCCAACATAGCGAGGGGGACGAGGTTCTTCCCAGTTGGGGAGGTCTCCAGCGCGCTGGCATTCACGATTCCCATGCTGGACGCTTAACCTATGCTCCGCGCAGCCTGGGCGTCTGTGATAAGACGTGCTCGGTGATTAGTCAACAGGCTGGCTCCTCTTTGATGTCGCGGCCTACTCGGCGTCGGGGGTAACAAAAATGCATCGCAGACATGGCATCGTCACGTTGGCGGGGTCAAAGCCCTCCCAGAGGTAGTCCCCAGCATGCGCTTGGTGTTAATGAGGTCGCAGGGTACCGAACGGTGTCAGTACCGAAAAATGGATCGCGAACACGGCTTTTTCACGATGCGAGGGTCAAAGCCCTCCTGGGTATATCCTCAGCATCCTCCTCATTCCTGTGGCAAGGCTCAGCACGTTGACTCTCGTTGCTGTTGCAATGCACTCGACGTTGTGAAAACCCAAAAGGAATCGCAGAGGTAACACTGTCACGTCGCGAGGACCAAACCGTCCTTGGAGGCGTCCCTAGCATCGACCATCGTGGCGACTGGGCTGAGAAGCTGGCTCTTCTTTGTTGTCGCGATGTACTCGACGTTGTTAGTAACCCCAATGGATGGCAGACGTGGCTGACTCTAGCGGATCGACGATGGGTGGAGAGGGTCGTAACCACCTGCTCGCCTCATTCTCGAAATCTGTCACCCGTGATCAACTCACTGTTTGCCCCGCGAGCCAGGCAGTTTGGAGGGTTGCTGAGGCTGCTGCACCGTCTGCGTCTCGCCCAGCTCCCCCTAGAGGGTGGAATTAGAACGGCGAGGCACTGTTCTGGACGTTGCGCAAGGCATCGGAATCCTGGTCCGAATGTCGAAGGAGGAGGCTTTGCGCACATCTCCTGGACCAGATGGCCGGTTCGTCGCATGTGGGAGTCAAAGCCCTCCTGGAGGTTGCTCAGAATCCGCCAGCGTGGTGACAGTGGAAATGGATAAAGATGGGGTGGTGTTTCGCGTTGCTCGAGCGGACGTAAGCTTGCTTGGGTCAACACGGGGAATGTCGCATCCGCCTTGTTGCATCTACGTAGCAGTTCTCGTACGTAGCCATCCAAGAAAAGTGCCTAGCGGTCGGATGTTGACAATCGAGGCAAGGGAAGGGAGGTGCTTGTTGCCAACACAACAATCAAGGCTCAGCCAGAATTTCGTCCAAAGAAAGCGAGCCACGAAAGCTCATGAACGTTGATTGGATAATCTTCACGGCGGAATCGGTGCCCGAATTTCCTTGCTCGCTGAGAACCGCATAGTGACTTGGATGGGATCTTGGAAAATCGTGGGTGGACGTGGTGTTGTATGCGACAAGAACGAATGGCGTACTCTCGCTGAAGTCAACAAGGAAAACTGCAACAATCTGCCGGCGGCAAAGTTGCAGCAGCTGTGACGATAGCGCCGGGTGCTTACCGTGCACAAACGAAGAATGGTCGAAATGCAACAGAGAAAAATTAAGCGTGCAACAGAAGGGTTGAAATGAAGCCTTGCCGTCTTGTCGGGCCTTGCCTGTCACGAAAGACGATGAGTTGCTCGTAAGCAGACGCCGCCAGTGCACAAATGGACCCGCTGCAAGTGGGCCCGGGCTGAGGCTGGAGAGAACCACCAAAGAACACCACCGAATGCAATGAAATGGGACGGGATGTGATGGCCACTGACGGGTTGCAGCAGATTGATGAGCAGCCAAAAATACATCTTCATTCCCTGGGATTGGGTCAAGACATCGATCATGTCGTCGCGATGGACAGGCGCAGCATGTCCAGAAGCTCGACAGTCGCGCCACGCATTGATGTGGGGCTTCTTGTTTGGTTGGGCAACGAAGCGCAGCGCAAAAGGATGGGATGCGACGCGGGGCAACCAGCTGAGATGCTGTTGACAACGCAAGCGACAAGGCCGCAACGGCTCATCACATCATAACGGGAAATTGAGTCAATAACAGAATGGCGGGTAGAATGGGCGGGTTGGATGGGCGGACTGAGTCGTCTTCATCACCGTAGTCGCAGCGGGAATCGGTAAGGTGAGTGGGTGAGTTAGTATGAGCTCGCAACCGTTGCCGTGAAGCCAAGCGCAGGCACGCCGGTCCTACAGCGTAAACTTCAAATTCATGCATAATCAGGCAAATTCTTTCTTCGTTAAAATATGCATCCCGGGTTCCAGCTCCCAAAGTTTCTCATTGTCCCAACATATCTGTTTTTCGCCACGCCTTAACTACAGATTGCTGTTTCATGAACGCAGCGGCGCTCATTGCAGAGTGAGCGTTTTTATTTGTAAAGGTCGACCACGAAACTCCTGCTTGACGCAAAAAGGGGGCGAAAAAAGGGAAATAGGGAATGAAATATCCCACAGCTAATATGCCAAACCCAGGTTTTTGCTGTCGCGGGCTGGCTGTACCAACCATTTGCCCATTTCTCCCGAACTACCCTATAGTTCGCTCGCATTATTTCGCAAAACTTGACGATTGTGCTGGAAACGTGGGTTCGAACCCTTGACCACCCGGGCCGAGGTTTGGCCGGTGGATTAGTTAGTCCGGCTGCAACACCGGACCTGGTGATAAAGTGCCTTTGGTCTCAACACCAAGGCTGCAAGATATGTTTCTTCAGTGCAACCTTTTCTGGTCACGTTTTAGGGCTTAATTTTCTCGAGGAACCGTTTGATCAATCGGTTCCAATGATATGTGTAATATTTATTCGACCTCCAGAGGCCTTGCTTTGTTCTGCTGGCTTGAGTCCATCTCCCTGGACTCGCTGCAGACAACCCACTCTTGGTTCTCAACTTTGCAGAAGGCTGCTTCCAATTATTTCAATTTCGTCGATCCACTATATTCACATAGAAGTCAATCAAGATCTCATGAGTGATACTAATTGGCATGAAATCGTGACGATATGCGCAACCGGGGATCGTTGCGCCGCTTGTTCTGCCATCGCACTTGTTCAGTGATATCCGGATCCGAGTTACCAAGGAAAATTTGCCATAAAGAAATTCCACAAGGACCATGTTTACAGTGAGAAATCGTAACCGTGATACAAAACTCTGAACCAAACATGAATAGAATCTTGCCTTGTTCGCAGACTCATCAGAGGGATAATTAATGTTGCTGGCAGCAGGTTGCGAAGACGGGGCTGCAGAGATGCCGATATCGCCTGAGTCTTGTCCCGCCACACCACGTCGGTCTACCTAGTTTGTGATAGTTAACTGCAGCGGGTCTCATGCGAGATGACCTGTGCAGGATTATCCATCGTGGCAGGCAATGCATCCTCGGTTGTGGGAGACAGGCCATCATAACCTATCAACACTCACGCGGAGTTCTGACGCACGGATACTCGGGTCAAGCCCCACTTGTTACAGAGCACACCATCAAAGGTAGTGCAACGAGAAGACTGGACCCCTTCACTTTCTAGGGACATGTCACATACTCATACAGACCCTAGCCTGCAAGTGACATTTTGAAAAATAATAGTGGGAACCTCATTGAGAGCCCGTCCTTTTCTACATAGCGAGATAATTGTCTAGATGAATTATCCCTAATCTTGGCACCATTCTTCTTGGCCCGGTTTGGTTCTTGCGAAAATTGCGACAAGCTATAATTTGCCAGGATGGAGGCCCAAACTAGTATCTTGCTTTCAGATATGGTACTTGTGCCTATGAAACTTGACGCCTTGGTTCTGAATGAGTCGGTGTGTAACGGCGGCGATCTTGATGCAAAGATTGCCCCTATTACTCAACCAAACTATACATTTCTGCGTCTTGACGACTTTTACATTCAAAATGACATTCTCAACCATGTGGATATTCACTCAGCTACACCAGCGTCCAGGAACTCGCGTATCACCAATTTGCTGACAGGAGAACTAAGGGAAAATCGCCAGGGTGTCTACTTGCATTGGGTGCTTCCAAGGTTATATCGCGCAGCAGCCGTGTCCAGAGACGAGACCGGAGCGATCAGCCAAGATGGTCAAAAGCAACAATTGGCCCCAACTCGATGGCTTGTTATCAGACATATAGTACAAGGCTCCGTTGAGCCCATAGGTGCGACAGTGAAAGATGTCGAGGCATGGGTCATCGAGAGCAACAGAAAACAAGATATCTGCGAAGATCTGACCGAAGACAACGACATGCAAGTGGATGTATCACCATTTGTAGTTGCGGAAACCACAGGCGATGGTGGGAATGGGCGGAGACAAGAAGGACCGAATATCCAAGACCAGGCGGAGGTTTTCATTGGCAAGAAAACACCACTTGATACCTGGTTTGAAGATACTAAAGCAGACCAAATTCCCCTTAGTCTGTTCAACAACTCCAACCATCTCTTCCCGGACTATCAACCACACAATTCAAATGTATTCAGCATGTTAGATCCGCTACAGAATAGAGATGGAAAAAAGCTGTTGCGGGCGAAACTGAATTATTACGTGGTGGGGTGGCATGATTCAGAGGTGGTTGACCCGCTTTATGTCGAGAACAACAGTTCAGAGTCTCGCGAGGATCGATTGAAACGGCTACCCCTGGGAAATCGGCCAGATCGTTACACACAGTGCGTGCATGTGTTTTCAATCATTTCACATTATTTTATTGCTATATAATAATAAATGTGCTGAATAAATTGTGGAAAATTAATTACCAGTAAGCTTTAATTGCCAAGGTAGTGGGGATAATGCTGCTGTTGCTGGCCCAAGGTCACCGCCAGTGCCACGGCGATCCTTGAACTCCTTTATGTCAGAATAATCGATGAAGTTGCCATGGAATCCCATTCGAGATCTCAATGGAAGGTGCACTAAGGCAATCGGTCCGGCCGAGACGTTTGTAGCTTGCAGGATGGCCAGATCTTGGCGCAACTCGTCAACGTGATTGACAATGACCAAGATGTAGCCGTCACCCTCTGCAGCTTCTGGAGAAGCGGGCACAAAGCAAGGCTCCTGAAGAGTAGTGTTTGGTCCAGACCACCAGGAATCCTGCTTTCCAGTTTCCCAATCACCATGAACCAGGAGATTCCACAGTCCTCCAGGAGGTGGTCCACACTTTGCAAAGTCGTATGGCTTGGTTATGTCCGTGTCTAGAATCCAATACTTGGTATAGTATTTTCCATTGTAGCGATCATCAATTCTCGAGAATTCTGCCTGGTTGAGGACGGATACGGTCGGCTTAACCAGCTTGTCAGACACCAGGTTATTCAGGTCGAATATGTATCTGCACATAGGTGAGTTGAATTGACTTGGTGGTAACGGTCCATCAATATCAACACCATCCTCGGGGAACCAAAAAAAGACATTGCCATCCGCCATTGTCAAGTCAAATATTAATTTGCCATCTTTCTCATAAGTGCCCGCCACGTGTCCCTGGAAGCAGTTCTTTGTTCGCACCCAGACCATATCCTCCTTCTTGCCACCGCGGCGAGGGGCAATGCCGAAGTAACCGTAGTCATTGGGGTCCCAGGTCCAGTGATTGCCACCAGCCTTGAGTTTCTCGGGGTCGGCCTTTAGTGGCGTCAAAGGAAATATGATGTAGTTTTCGGTAAACCCGCAATCGTGAATATAACCAGCATACGGAGCTTCGTACCATGCCTCCTCCGTCTTTTTGCCATCCGGTCCGATAGTATATACCACAATATCTCGGGAAGCATCGTTGCCGTTTCCACCTGCTTCATAACCAAAACAAAGAAGTTCTCCGGTATCTGTGTCCAACTTCGGGTGCGCAGTGAATGTTGGAGAAAGCACCTGACCCTCGAAATCATACCGGCCGATGGTTTCCAAAGTGACTGGGTCTAATGCAAATGGCGGTCCATCTTCCTTCAATGCTAGCATCACACCACGCCAGAAAACAACGTTGGTATTCGCCGCAGTGCGGATTACGCCTTGCACAGATTCGTCATCGGTATAAGGATTGCGATATCTTCCAAACAGACTGCGTCGTGCAGCGGACTCGGCCTTGAGGCGATCGGTTTGAACATATCGGCGCTTCCAGTCGACGTGGCCTTTGAAGATACGGAATGCACTAACAGCTCCGTCGCCATTGAACAAGACATCACCTTCATACTTTGGAGCGTAGTGATGGTCTGTTTGGATACTGAAGTAGGTACCGTTTATGGCTTCCGGGATCTCTCCTTCGACCTCCAGTTCCTCGATATCTCCTTCAAAACGGGTTGGTTTCAAAAATCCCTGGAAGAAAGGAGTTTCGGGAAACACTTGACGGGGATCGACCTTGCGTCCCTTGACATAAACTGGAGCGGCTTGAAGTTGATGAGCAGCCATTGTGTATTCGTGCGATGGTTTAAAGTGAAAATGTTATCAATAAAGATGTGAGCGGATAGAGAAGAAATCAGAATAAGAAATGGTCCTTTTACAAGTATATATATGCAAGTCGACAAAGTCAGAATTTATTGTCATGACACTATCTACAGAAGTAACAGCTTCATAGATAGTCAATGTGAACCCGAAGCCTGTGAAACTCAAGGCTTGGTTCGGTTCAACAAACCGCCACAGGCCCAATGAGCCGCCACCAATAACCTTCGTCGGCCCAATATCCCGGCAGTCCCCTGTGGGGCGAGCCAGCTCGGGCCCCTGTAAGGAACATGCACCAGTCGGTTGACTTCGAGCTCAAACCCTCCCGATACTTTATTGGGGCCACAACGAATCCGGAAGGACCGGGTATTTCTGGAGTGACAGGTAATTAGATTTTCGATGATTGGCGCTGGAAAAATATTACCCCGCAGACTGGATCATCTACTGGTAGATCTAGAGCTTTCCTCAATCGCAACATGTATTCTTTTTACAAGCCTACCTATCTTCTGCTTCGTATGTATTTGAAAATCACGATCAACTTTTTCTTCAGTATCTGGAACCTCAGAGCGTTAGCATTGGGGGCGCTCCATTTCTCGTGACGACGGTTGTCTTCATAAATGCGCGAAGATGACCTCCATAAAGAGAACAGCTATCAGCTGTGATCGATGTCAGGCGCGGAAAACAAAGGTATTGAAACTACATTTGGGCACCATTGCGCGCAAACTTTCTAACGCTAAAATACAGTGTCGCGAACCTGTCCCTGGGCCTTGTGCTGCGTGTCGTCGCGCTGGCCTGGAATGCCAAATATCGCGGAAGAAGAGGTCCCGCCCTTTTTACCAATTCTCACAGGAGCAGTTTTGCCTCATGGTAGATATTATAAAGCACTACGAGCCAGAACTGAATCTTGGTATTGAATCACTTCGTGAAGCTAAAACTAGGCTGGGAACCAGAAAAGAATTTCCACCATCACTTGTTCCAGATTTACCATCCTTTAAAGCTGCCACGATTACTAGTCAGGAAAGTGGAATTGAAGTGGCAACTTATGCAGGGGATCTTGGATTTCATTCTGAATCATCTTCTGAACTTAATTCGGGGAGTTCAGATGATTGCATTGAGTTTGCATCTGACCTAGAGACTCTGGATTCCGAATACGGATGTGTCTTTCTGGACGAAGCAGGGGCCATGTGTAAGTACTTGCCTTTTTACATAAGGGCAACATGAAGATTAATATGGATACAAAGTATATACAGGACCTGGTGGGGACGTTTCATTTCATGCTTCTGTGGCTCGGTCCTTGACAGGGAAAAAGTCAGAGGTTTTCTGTCTTGAAGAGGACTTGGAGACGGTGGATTCAGGGTTCTGTGACGAACACAACGCTTCTCCATCCACGGAAGAGACTCCACTGCTCCCATCCCAAACCATCCTTACCAATAGAGCCCGAATATTCTTCGAAGAAGTTCAACCTTGCACGTGGGTAATAGCGGAATCAGAATTTTACAGCAACCTTGAGTCCTCTTACAAATTCAGTGGCACGGCTAAGCAGTCATGGATTTGTTTTCTGTACGCTGTATTGGCTCTGACAACTTCAGACTTAGAGCATGAGGTGGTCACTAATAATAAATCTACAGGAACAGCTACTGCTGACGATTATTACACTCGTGCAATGTCTTTTTTACCGATAATTTTACACAACCCAGACATGAATGGTATTCGGGCAATTCTTGTCCTGGTAAGCATTATACACAATACGGACTAAGTATGGCGCTGATAAATCCATTGACAGTGTTTCACACTCCAACGCAAGCAAAAAACTGCCCCTGCGTATCTGCTTTCAGGTTTAGCTGTACGATGCTCTCAAGTCCTTGGTCTCCACTCCAAACGATCAATCGCCATGCATAGCACTTGTGAGTGGCACCACGCGAGAAGACTGTGGTTTAGCGTCTATGACGTTGAGCGCCAATTAAGTCTCCTTTGCGGGGTGCCTTCATCTATCTTGGAGGAAAATTGCGACATGGAGGTACCATCTGAAAATGCGAGTACACTTTTCGCCCGCTAATGGGATATGAAAATTCTAAAACAGGTCATAGATTCTAAGTCCAGGAGTCCGGACTCCGGTGGGTCTTCTTGAGTATTCGGTCTCTCTTTTCACCATCATTGGGCGCATTCAAAGGAAAATCTGCCCGGCGCCTGGACGGAAGATTTCAAAAGCCATGACAGCAGGAGAAATAAAAAACTCCATTAAGAGTCTCATGGAATGGAGGAGGAGTCTTCCTACTTATCTCCAACAAAACTCGCCATCCCCTGCCTGTCATCACCGTGCAATATCAATTCTCCATCTCAAATATTGGCTGGTTCATATCCTCTTGACCCGACCCTTTCTTCGCTGCAGTGGCATAAACCAGACATCGCTAAAGAGTGACAAATCTGCATTTATAAACTCAATGTCTAGCAGCTGTGTTAAAGCTGCAGGAGAGATGCTCAATATCTTCAATGACATGAGTGATCATGGCACATTATCTACCGTCTATCCTTTTGACAAAAATTCCTTGATTTCACTTGCATTCATATTTTTGCTACAGTACCGTCAGAGTAGAACCTTGTTGGTTGCGGAACGATTCCAAAAATGTCTGAAAATCTTGGTTAGCTTGGAAACTAAAGGGTGGCCATCGCGAATGGCTACATCATTGGTTTCTCTGGGAAGCATGCTGGAAGTCCAGATCAATATGACAGGTTCAAGGAAAGACACTGATATTTCTTTTGAGTCATTCCCGCCTCTTAATCATGAGCCGAGACTTGCTCCGGACAATGCATTGGTCTCAGACGGAACAGTATCTCAAAGGTAAGGAGCTTTTCAAAAATACAGGAAAAGCCGACGTTAACACATATTCATACTGTAGGGACAGTTTAGACGAAAATTTCCCAAGCTGGCTTGAGGCATGGCCCTGGACGGATGTCGCGTTGCCAGATTTTATTGACTTCTCATGAATCTTTCAATATAGTATCGAAATGCATGAAAAGGATCCTAAAATGTCTTTCCCCCTTATCACACCCGGCCGCAGTAGCAACATCAATAAACTATCAGTGATTTTCAACCCGTGGGCCGCCAGTTGGGTATGCATGGATGGCATTCACTTTACCATCTTGACAGAGATCATAAAGGATAAGGAATGGGACTTTCAATGTCTGCCCGACGTATACTGGAGGGAAAGGCGAAAATCCCTATAATTAGGCAGCGCCGTCAGAGTTAGCAATGCCATTGATACCCGTACCCATATACTCCTGGTTCGGTAGTTTACCCACATCTTTAAAATCAATCCGTGGACTGAAGATGACTTCGGCCTTGATAACACACGATTCCTTGTCCAAAACAATCTTTTCAATTTTAATACTCTCTGCCATCTTTTTGCGCTCTTCCCGGTAGAACTGAACCACATCGGCAGGAGTTTTTAATGTATGCTCTTCTCCCAATTTCACCGAGATATTGGGGGAGTAGTATGCAGGGAATTTGTCGAATTCCTCATTGCAGAAAGAGGTGACGTATGCAACTACATCGGACTTTGACTGGAAGGAAGGCATGGTGTACTCTTTTGTGTTTTGGAGTTTTCTGAAAGCTGTATCTTAGAGGGGATCGGGGTATCTAAATGAATATGGGCTTTTGGCTTCCTCGGAACCTTTTCGGGTCTATACCGCCTTTGAGGGGTACCTAAAAGTCTTCCCAACTTCAGTAATCGGATTCATAATGCCGAGTGTGGGTAATCCAGCTAATATGTATCATTGTGTGAGGCAAGTGGGTGTCTTGAGAAAGGACAATGCGCAAGTGACCCACCACACGTAATCAAGCACAACAATTCGGCTCAATAAGCCGATCTCACCGTTCCATCTGCTATGTGGATATGAAAAACAGAAACTTTAATCATTAAACAAAGTTTCTTGCCAGTGATGGATCGTGTATAAGAGTAAATAATATGTCACGACAAATGTGTTGGTTCAAATCTTTCAATCTGCAATATAATCTCCATCACAATTCGTTAAAATGACAGTTGACTTGTTACAACAAAAGCGTCTTTTGGACCAAAATGACTTTATCGACTACATAAAGGCATTCAACAAGGACGACTTCCCCAATTATTGCCGGTACTATGCTCGCGACATCAAAGTAGGCATATCTCATTTATCCATTCTGAGATGGCAATGCATCGCGATGAAGTTTATACTCGAGTTTCTCTGACCACGAATTAGATGAATATCCCCATATTGCCCCAGAAAGACTTTCAGGGTTATTACGAATGGGTTCAGGTTGTTCATTCACAAGTTACGGAGGAACTACAGCCACAAAAGATTGCTTTCGACAAAGAAGGCAAATTTATCTCCGTCGACATACATGCCCAGTTCAGAGGAATCAATGGCTTCGTGACGGACAATTTCAATGGCATCTGGGGTTCTGTGTACCAAGGTAACGGGCCGCTAGTTCAAATGAGTCTATGGTATCATTTATCACCAGACGGCTACATTCAGGAGCTGGAGATTGTGGGATATAGTTTACTTAAGACTGCAGACTGAAAGGACAAGGCAGATTCCGATTATTTCCTGTCGAGCAAGTAGATTTTATTTTAAGAAGGAATCTTATTTCTTTTCCAATTAAATGAACATATTGACAGGCCACAAGCTTGGCTGAGTTTCCGAGTGCAAGAATAGCTAAGTGTTTTGAATGCAATGGTTGACTTTACTCATCTCTTTGTCTGGCTGATAAGAAGCTGGCGAGGTGCAGCAGCAAACCTCCCGGACGAGAGCTATAACCCTCGATAAGAACATCCTACTCAATTCGGAAGAGTTGTCAGCCACGATAAAAACTGGGTTTATACTCAATTCAATGCATTAAAATAAAATGGAACACTAAACACGATATCTTGTTGCTTTTGTATGCAGGAGCCACAATATTGAATTTCTCGAGGAGCGTGGCCATGCTGTATTTTTGTTGGCTCGTCAGCGCAGTGTGCTTTTTTGATTGCATTCCCCGTGATTAATTTTGTAAAGTGTCCTGAGCACCGATGTCCATCCTGTCAGATTAGTCTTCATCGCCAAAGACCGCTGGACTGTTGATTGACTTGGGATGGCATTCGATTGGGAGAAGGGCAGAGACATTCGTTGCATGCCGGTCCCGACCATCCTGCATAGTCTACCCAGTGTGCGAAAGTATAATTCGCGTTAGACATCCACCAAAAGGCGCCTAATCTTCTTCATCGCCACTCAGTGTTGCTCAGTATTCTTAATACAAGGTCTGTTTCCACTGTTTCAGTGCTTTCGCGCAGAACTTCGTCGTGATAATTTACGTGGCAAAATGTTAGATACAGAGTGACTAATACGAACTAGGAGTCTTTTTAGACATGAAGGATTAAAGTCATGACAGATCCGATGTGCTCCAACCTCCCGTCTTTTTAAAAGAAAACCGTACATTAAATGAGAAAGGTCTGTTCCAGCAAATCGATTCCTCGCAAAACCAGTCCCCCGTATCAATAAGCTGCTCTCGGTAATCGTGGCATGGGTTTAGACACAAAGGCTGGAGGCTAACTTCACAAAGTTATTCTTGGTAGATCCTTAACATGTATAACAGTGTAATTCTTCCGATCATATTAATATGTACAAGAATATCACTTGGTACAGTTAACTGGCGCGGAATAAAAAGATATTTGTCCTCAGAAGTGACTGTTACGCTTTTTGTGCTTTACTCTTGCATATAACTGCTAATGAAATGTCATTGGGCAGTATAGCCACCATCTACCGGAAGACAGACCCCTGTTATCCACCGGGCCTCTTGGCTTGCGAGGAATATAGCGGCTCCGACTAAATCCTGTGGGGTTCCAACGCCGTGAAGCGGATGAAGAGCTCTAATCTCCGATTGATCATTGTGCTTGATTGTGTTGACAAAGATTGCCGTCTCGGTATCTGGTTGAGAACATGTGAGCTTAATCTCCAGGGTAGGAAGTGGAAAACGCACAACCCGGACATATCGCATTGCAATGAATGCCAGATGCAGCATAGTCCATCGCAATCTGTCTTGTGAGATTGGATACGGCGCCCTTTGAAGCGCAGTAAGATGCTAAAGAGTCTGTCAGCAGTCATAATTGCCTGACATGCAAAAATAAACTTGCAATTTGCCTTGCCACCAATCAAGCCGAAAATCGACGACATGTTGATGATCCATCCTCTGTCACCAGATGCAAGGGTATCTTGCTTAAGCATTTGTTGAATCGCAAACCTGCTTGCCAAATATACGGACTTGACATTCACCGCCATAGTTACATCCCACATATCTTCGGAAGTCTCGTGGATCTTCATTGGTGGCTTGCCAGCTTCAAGAGATATCCCTGCATTATTGACGAGTCTGGATAAGCAAATTCTCAGCAAATGACTCAAGATATGAATGGAAAAGGAGATTCACATATCGATTTTCCCGTACTCTTCCACGGCATTTTTCACCATTGCTTCCACTTCTGCAGCAACGCTCATGTCGGCTTTGATAAAAATCGCACGCCTTCCGCCATTCCTTATCAATTCATCTGTGCAAATCAATATCTCAGTCTGCACATCAGCACGAGCCTGGGGCTGCAGATCGACGCAGACGAGGTGGGCGCCCTCTTGGGCGTAACCAAGAGCAATGGCTCTCCCTAGGCCCGAGGAAGACCCCGTGACGATTGCGACCTTCTCTAGAAGTCTCTGCGAAGTGCGCGAGGAGTCCATGGCGATGCTCGAAGATGATTAACAAAGACAGGTGTGTGACAGAAAATGGAACACAATTAACTGGTTTTTCAATGCCATGATCGCTCTTTCTTGAAATTTAAATATCCTTAGTTTTTATTGTTACTTTCTCCATATAATCACATTACAAAAGGCGGATCGGCAACATTACTCATTTAGTCTGCCACTCGGCTCGTTTACTTGATGCTTTGAAAATGTGGGACGTGCCAAAATCGGCTAGACTTATCGAGGGTGGGCACGTTCTCCTTGGCATTAACTGGGCAGCAAATCTCTGAACTCTGTTATCCCTTGGAGTGCGGTAAGCCTGCAATTGGGTCACGGGCAGGGGGATGCAGCCAATTATAGAGCCTCAAATTGAAGGTACATTGCTTTCCTGCTAAATTGGGTGATGCTATAAGTCCCAACAATTTCCACATCTACACGAGGCTACATTGCACTGCTGACAAAGATATCGGTCAGTGGTCGGCGCCTTCGTTGGCCTGCAGGTGTTATCCTTAGGGCGTTCGCGGCAGTCATTTAGGGAGATTAAGCTGTCATGGTCATACACATTGATAGCCTCATTAGAGAACTGTTGGGATTCCATTGTGACTTAAAAAATGAATTACATAGTAAATTGGATTCTGGGAGTCATTGATGTCACTCGAGGTCACTTTGCTTTTGCTAGGGTCATGCGGGGCGGGGCACGCAAGTGCAGGCTTATCGCACTCCAAGGGATAATAATTTCTTGATTTGTGGATTGTGCCACAAGAAAAATGATTGCTCGGTAGCGTAGTTAAGATTTTCTCGGACCACTTTCCCATATCACCCGAGAGGAAATTCAATTACCGTATTTACTCGCCAAACTGGACCATGGAGTGGAGCAGCATTTTGCTTTTTTCTCCGCGTTTTGGCTTCTGCTAACAGTATTGATTGGTCCTTTCCTTATTTATGGGGACATTTTCGTCTCCACTCCATGGTCCAGTTTGGCGAGTAAATACGGTATGGCCATGCTCGCCCTTAGCCTCGGGCTAGCTTGGTCGCTGGCGATGGGCGCAGAGGCGGTGTTGGGAACTTGAGTCCAAAACTCTAGCGCCCCATCTCAATTCTGTCACACTTCGATATGGACAATCTGTACCGATCAAAAACGTGTCAACTGACGACAATCTAGAAATTAAGCATGAGCCATACTTACTAAAGATAAAATGGAATGAATTCCCCGCGAACCGTTTTGGAGTACCAAGCAAGATAATCTATTGCATTTCAGCTTAGATTTGCAACCCAAACCAAGATGGGCTATCCCGATACATTTGAAGGGTTTGTCATTGACTCCCAGTCTAACTCCTGTTTTCGGTACGGCAGAGATATGTAGGGTTTACAACTAAGCGCCTTTGAAATTTAATATAAAATTGTAACTACAGATCAAACCGAAGAAGGTCGATGACTATGATATTGACATTGCCATTGAAGCATGTGGTGTCTGTGGAAGCGATGTCCATAAAATAACTGCCGGTTGGGGTCCATGCCCCTTGCCACTCTGCGTTGGCCATGAAGTCGCCGGAAAGGTTGTCCAAATAGGGAATAAAGTCTCGGCCGTTGAGATTGGTGTCAGAGTCGGAGTTGGAGCTCAGATTTCTGCTTGTCTAGAATGCAAGAACTGCCGCCCAGACAATGAGAACTATTGTCTACACATGATCGGCAAGCTGAGATGTCCAAAACATCACCCAATATTCTAATCTGCATTTAGACACATACGATGATCGCTACCCAGGAGGAATTATGAGTCAGTGAGGTTATGCAAGCCATATCCGAGCACATGAATACTTTGTCTTCAAGATCCCAGAGAGTATCGAGTCCAGCGAAGCCGCACCTCTGGTATGTGCTGGCATTACAGCATATAGTCCACTTGATCTTGCAAAGGGTGGGCCTAGCAATAGGTTTGCTGTTATGGAAATGCAAGTGTGCTATAATATATCAGTCGAGATAACCACAAAGCTAAATAGTATTAGCGGCTGTCTGGGTCAATTCGGCATTCTGTAGGCAGGCACTCGGTGGAGATGTCTATGCTATTTCGTACAGCCCTTCCAAGGAGACTGGTACTACTGCTCTTGGTTCATCTAGCTTCATCAGCATAGCTGTGGGAGGTTGGCACAAGCCGTGGGAGTTTACATTCGATTTCGTTCTCAACACTGCCCATACTACGGACCAATTCAATATGAAGCACTACATGAGCACAATGGCCGTCAATGGAATTTTCCATAACGTTAGTTTACCCGACAAGCCCTTACCAACCATGTCGGCCTTCGATTATATGCCTGGTGGTTACAGCATGTCTGTGAGCCATATTGGCAGTAGGGCAAGGCTACGTATCGGGTCACCCTTGTGGGATATGATTTGCCAACCACCGCTTTAGCGCAAGAACAGGACCCAATATAAGATATAAATCGTACTTTCTTGGGTCCAAGCTACCCAACTCACCAACTTCTTCACGCTCGAATACTTCGGTTATTGGCCAAGGGCCTGAGGTGGAAACAAGTTCGATTGAGATATTTAAGGGGCATAGGCTACGGTGATTGAACTCGAGCCGTCAAAGTCATCTATAGACCCGAGAAAGGAGCCATTCCGACTTTAGACCAAATTACTGATTCAGATTAACTTTGCTTTTTGAACTTTCTGGTCGCACGTAGTATGTCAAGTGCTCTAAGTTGTTTCATATCCACCCATGGTCAAATCAGCGGGAACCGTGAGGATCCGTGCTTTCTGTTACGCCAATTAACTCGTTAAGAGAAAGATAAGTCAAGAGTCGCAATGTTTACAACTACCGGTACGTACAATAACTGTTATCAATGACAGTCTGTTATGCATGTGGCCTAGGCCGTAACAGGAAGCTGCTTTGAGGTATGTCGTGTTAATTTCTGGGACAGTTGATCCTACTTCCCGCCAATGTGTCAAGCATTCGATTCAATTTCCTCTTATGATCACTATGGGGCGGTTGTGAGTCGAATGGCAATTGTCCCGATAGGTCAGCAGGGCATTCCTAGACTGAAATCATCATCACGAATTTCGCCACTTCATTGGGTTGAAACCAAGGCCAAGTCAGGGATCGTATTACGCGGAATATGACTGGCTATCTGCAGTGACGCTGTACTCGTTTAGATCAAAACACGATCCCGGACTCTGTACTCCAGAGGCTACCAAGGTGGGAAAACTTTAATTCCGCCTGTATTGGGCTAGCCTATTTTAGGCTACAACCTTTCGCCACCACCTCCCTGATAGCGCCCAATAAAAAATCATAGGGTTAGCATTGTGAAATATTCAACGTCACGACAATGCTCCCCATTAAAGCAGCAAGTAACAGTGTTTACGAGTCAATTTACCGTCAAAAGGTCTGTGGCTCTGACCTGATGGCCTAGACTCCCTCCCAACTAGTGCAGATATTTGAAGGAACCGCCCTTACTGGCGAAATAGTTCGCCCGCATTTATCAGCTACTCTAAATTGAAGTAGATCGCGCTGGCGAGCGGATAGATCTGGTCCTCGTGAGGCGCTCCCATTGGCTCTCGTGGCACGAAAATAGGCCAAAGTCCAATAATATTGACCTATCAATGGCGCCTGGACCTTTCCGAGGGAAGTAGCCAGTGCTATTGGACTTTTTCTACCAAGCCAAACTTGTCACGTGTGCTCAGAA
This sequence comes from Calonectria honghensis, assembly GCA_013403855.1. Taxonomy (NCBI): domain Eukaryota; kingdom Fungi; phylum Ascomycota; class Sordariomycetes; order Hypocreales; family Nectriaceae; genus Calonectria; species Calonectria honghensis. The sequence continues at coordinate 659,512 of VTGB01000033.1, read as the reverse complement.
CAACCTGCGTGGTCTCCTGGACCGAAAATCGTCGCATAACCCGAAGATGGACAGGTTTCGGTTAATAATCATCTCGAGTGAACGATCATATCAAAGTGCAAGTACGGCTGAATGCGGGGTAGGCTCAGCGATACGCAGAGAGGGGATTATTTCGCAGATAATGAGACGCCTGCTCTACCCTCCACTGAGCACACCAAGCAGAGCGAGCTGGGGATGGTCATCTGTTGACGCAGTCCGCCTATTGACTAGCAACACAAAGGCAGGCAACACCTTCTCCTCCTTAGTATCTTGCTATCTTCCGAAACTCAAAGTGACCTGTCCGGAGGCTGAAGATGGTTTTCTGGGCTTGCTGACGCACATGTCGGAGCACCAAAGGAACGCCCTCCGAGCGAACAGACACAAGAATTCTGGCTATGGAAGCAAGACAATTAAAGCAAAAAAAAAAGGATCAGGCGAGATTCAAACTTGGTGTTTCGATCACACCTCAAACTACTGCTGGTATTCTCAACGCTCTACGTTCGTGCCTGTTTGACCTATGGAGATTAGATCTTAATTTTGGAGAGCCGAGTAAGCTTTCGCCTCAAGCCCAGAATACATATACTGTGATACTCTTTTTTCAACTAGAAATCTTAATTAGTTGGTACTCTCATTTCTTGAATAATTACTTTTGTTCTGATTGTGTAGGAGGTGTAGAAGCTATTCAAAATTTAGGATTCCCAGCCAATTGCCATTGTAATTACTAATCCACTGAGTCCGTTATGCTGCGCGATTAATCAACAGATGGAAATCTCTAGCTGTACGGTGACATTTCAGAATTCCTTGTGTTGCAAAATTTTAAGTCCACATACATAAGCTGATCTGTCCTCTTAAAGCCAGCGGCCACCTGCATGTTGATCCTTGTCGAATACACAAATTATGCAGCCAAAGCCAAGGTCAGATACTATCAACATTAGCTCTTATCAGATTAATTAGTTATGTAAGGATCCGCACTTCCCATTACGTCGATTAGCCGGTTAGGCCAAAAGATAAGTCAATAACCACAATGCTGGTGATCACCGGTGCGGATAACAGCTGTTAAATGGGACCGGCCCGTAACAAGTTACATCCACTTCACTATTCAAGCATAAAATTCGAAGGAATGCTAAGACAAAAGAATTATATCCCCCAGCATCAAAGGAATAGTAGTGACCACAATCAATGCGCCGTGATCTCCAAGTCTTTAAGAGATGCGAAAGTCCGAAGCAAAGGCTTCAGCGTTCAAAGTGAAAAAGTAACACAGCCAATTGACGGGAAGAACCATATGACATTGTTCCAATGCCCATAAAGCAATGCTGAACGAAGTGATGTTTTCTGAATTGGCCTCCTATGATTATCAACATGAGTGCTTTTGGATCAAATGATTTGTTACTAATCCACTTCTAGATCGTCCAATCTTTGGCTGCACGGCAAATAATGACGTTATAATATTCATCATTCCAAGTATAGAGTTGGCAAATTCTGTAGGTGGTTTGTACAGTATAATTACTATCGGACATTGAGATAGGTACAGAGGCGAAATTCACAGTCTATTATAAATTCAAGTTGAAAACACAGTGATTATTTATTCATTGTGACAATCTAACAATTCATATATACAGCTAAATTTTGTTTGTTAGACTTTTGCGACAGATGTAATTTCGAGAGTTCATTAACTTACCATTTGCATATAGGGAGTAGCTGTCAGCATTGTATAAGCACGATGTAGGGTCCAAGGCAGTGCTGTTCTCATATCCATAGGCATAGTCTTGGGTCGAAACTTCTTGCTCGTAGACGGCCCTCGCGTGTGTCATCTCGTGGATCAGCGTAGTGGCGTGGTCTTGCTTATGGCACAGCTGGGGGAGCGGTGGTCGTTCCCAGAAAAGACGGCAAAGGGTGACCCAGCCGTTGACCCAGGTGGTGTAAGCAACTAATGGACCGTCAGACTCGCAGTATCCAATATCGTCATAGCACGCGACCCGGGTCTGGCCACCGTTCGTGGTTGAGCACTCCTCAGCGACCGCCAAGAGTCGGCCTGAAACGTGGTTTCGAGCGCTAGTTTCATTGGACTTGAAGTATTCGACAAATCGCTTTGAGGTAACATCGGCAGCATCTGCGGCAGCGGCCCTGGCGAGAGTCTCACAGTTGCGGACGGAATTGAAGGTCGCCTGGCCAATTTCGGCTGTGCAGTTATCGGTAACGACAGTGGTGCGTCTTGCAAGTTTCTGCATCACACTGGCAGTCGATGCCGTCTTTATCGTGATGTAAATGGCCTCCGACTTGTATGAATACGCCACAGGCGCAGTCGAACCGTCAGGGACCGTAGCAATCGTTCCCTCGGCAATGACAAAGTAAGTTCCCGCTTCAAAATCATACACAGCAGCCAGGTCGATGCTTCTGACAACGGAGGCTCCTGGTTTCAAATCCTCAAAGTTTTTAGCTGTTAACCCATCGTAAAATATGCTGGGCATGATTCCCTGGAAAGGGAGTTCGGTTCCTGGATGCTGGGTTAGATTGGGACACCCTCGGTCCATGCGCAACATGCATACCGTTCTCGTCAACAACCGTCACCTTCTTCACAGGGCCGTTGTCCAGAATAGTGCCCAGCTTGAGGAGGCTTAAGTTAGCAGAGCCAGAATTTTTTATGGTGGCTTGCACTTCTGTCGCCTTGCCGGATGATGAGGCGGTCAAGGTAAGAACTAGGTCGCTAGAATTTGGCGCTCTGCGGTGTAGTGATCTGTGCGCTTCCACGGTCGTAGCCATGTAGGCCAGTGCGGTCCAAATTGGTGACAGCAACATGGTGTCGGTGGGTATTTCGCTACGGGTTCAATGGATGCAGGACAAGAACAATCGCGTATGGATGAACAGCCAATGTTGATATATAAACGCGACTCTATCGCGGGGAAGTCCAAAATTAAACAAAGGGGCACGGAAGAACTTTAACGGGCGGAGAAAACGGTCACGACAGGGATGCTCGTCCCCTAGTGACAATCAATACGAGGTGGGGTCTGTTCGCTCCAGTATTTATGAGGCAACTCTCGGGCTGTCTGCCAGCCATCCAAGCCTCGTATCAAGCATAATTCCGATTTTAAGCAAAGCATTTACAGCAAAACTAACGCTTCAGGACACAGCCTCATTGGCATCTGCGTAAATTCTTTGTCTGTCCACCTCAGCGCCGATCAACTAGCGACAAGACTTGGTGTCTGTTTGAGTTTACACCTGCTTTACTGGGAAGGGTTCCAATGCCAAGATGCCTGGGGTGCTCAACACGACGTGCCGTTCGTATCAGGGCCGCCCAATTTGCATCAATAGCCAGCGCATCCGGAAACGACAATACTGCGCTTTGCCTTTGTTGCGCTGCTTGTGGAAGGTGGCAATACGGCGTAAGTGGTTGCTGGGTGGCGACAAAGAACCCTCAGGGCGGCTCTGCTACATAAATGGCACACTGTATACATTACTTACGTCAAGAGCCACTTTTGGCGGAACGCTGGTCTGATGGATCGGGAGAGCCAAGAATTGCACCAAAATTCCACGCTAAATATGCCACTGGATCAGCTGACCTCCCGTCCGAGCTCCCCACCTGTTAAACCCACTAGACCAAAAAGTGCGCATATGCTGTTCTTTTGGTCAGGTTTATTTTTCCCTTATAGCCGATTCAATACACCCCCTAGTAAGGTAGCTTAGGTGTCTTATTGACTCCTCTCTTACTAGGCTATAGGGGTTTGAACTTGATTCCCACCTTTGATACCAATCACCTACTTAGCATAATATATTTTCTCGAGTAGCGAAAGGCCTGCCTAGGTAGCTCGTCCCGAACTGCAAACCAGAAGGCCAAGGGTTAGCGCGACATGTTTGTGGGGGCCGTAGATAGCGATCCCTGACAGACGTAAAATCAGGAAGGTAGCAGCTATCATCATGTCGAGCTCGTCCTCCTGGCGCAAACAAGTTGGCAAACAACAAAACCGAAAGTGTTAGGGGGAGAGATATAATGGTGCGATGAAAGAAATGATAATTAATGCAATGTGGAGGCGTGGACACAAGCGGTGGATGAATGGGTACACTAAAATCAATTTATTCCCAGCCTACTACTCAAAGTGAAGCCTCATGAGTATACCAGAGCCATTACATTAACGAAAGAGACTGATGGTTCGAGCACACGGCACAACAGCCAGGATGCAATGTGGCAACTCCCCACGCATATACATCTACCAATAGTCTTCCCTGGTTCCAAACTCGTTGCTCTTATAAATGGCATCCAGCATACGGTGCCTGGTTAAGGCCACCTGGAAGTCAGGGGCACTTCCTGACGACTTTCCAGAAAAGGCGTCCCAGGCTTTGCCCGTGTTGCCTGAGAAGCCCTTCACTTCTGGGACCTCAATGGTCTCAAGTTTGGACCCCGGCTCCGCTTTGATAAAGGTAACAGTGGGCGGGAATCCCTGGATGTTTCCCATCGGACCTTCAAGTAGAAGGGTACCCTTCGTACCAGTGATCTCCCAGACAAAGTTCTTGTTGACCTGACTCATGCCGCCTTGACATACGGCAGTTGCAACACCACCTCCCGGAAGTCGACCAATCACAGACAGATGGTCGTGCGCTGTCTTCTTGGCTGTACCTTTGGGATTGCCTTGTGCGTCCGTGACAGTGACTTCCGGGCGGTTGTTCGCTAAAGTGGCCTGGATACCTTTAAGTTCACCGAGGACAAAGCATAGTGCATCAAGGGCATGACCAGCTGAAATGGACACCAGGTTGGCGCCATTAGCAATCTGAGCTCCGTAAATGTCTGATTCTGGGAAGGTGGCCCCAAACCATGGGCTAGTGAACAACATTGTCGTTTGAAGAATATCACCCAGATCCCCACGGTCCACCAGCTCTTTCGCCGTGATGATGGCGGGATCCTGGCGGCCCTGTAAACCAACCAGAGTCTTGATCCCTTTGGCTGATGCAAGAGATGCCAAGCGCCTGGCCTCTTCACTGTTGCGAGCCAGCGGCCATTCACAGAAAACAGATTTGCCGGCATTGAGAGCGCCTTCGACAGCGGCAGCGTGGAGCGGAACCTTGATTCCCACGGCCACCAAGTCGACATCGGGATCAGAGACTAGTCCCTGCAGGTCTCCATACGGCTTTACATGATCGCAAAGGTGATGAACTTCGATGGCCTTCCGGGCTGCCACCTCTGAACTGTTTTGCAACGCTACGATCTTGTAGTTGTCTGACAGAGAAAAGTAGGGAAGATGCGCGGCAACGGCCCATGACCACTCACTAGCCCTCGTCAGTTATTCTGATCTTTAAAGAGTCTCAGCTACTTACGGTCGAGATGATAGGCCGATAAAGCCAACTTTAGTAGGAGTGGAAACCATTTTCAGATGTGGTGGTAAAATTGGTAGAGGTGAATTGTGAAATGCTGATAGATCTCAAAAGTCGAAACTAATCGCAATAACAGCCCTCCAACGAGGCCATCAATGTGCCCGACGATGACAGTTTTATCTCTCTTGATGACTGCTGCCGCGATATCGTTGTCAACAGTGTGATGTAGGGTTGTGTAGATCCTGAAATTGTTGGGACTTTTATTACAGCCTATATTAGGTGGGAAAAGATGTACCTTCAATTTGACGCTCTTTAATTGGCTAGACCCCCCTGTCCGTGATCCAAGTGCAGCTACCCAGCACTCAAAGGGATAGCGCTGGACTTCTATCACTAGGCCAACCTGCCGAGGACCATCGTTAGAAGAGGTTGATTTGATCTTCGGTGATTCAACCAATATTTTTGATGCTGTACAGAAGAGCAAGGTGATGCAAAGACACTTTGATAATGAAGGAAATCTGGTGAGGAGTCTGGCGCAAGATGTTGAAAACTCCATGGCCCTGCATGAGGTTGTTAAGAGACCCAGTGTTGAGCACGTCGAGGGAGCTAGCAGCGCGTAAAGCTCCACGTAGTCTGACTCTAGGTTTTTAAATTCTCTGTATTATGACAGGAAATGGAGAGTCCGGCTGGGAAATTTATCAATTTGACGAAGCTAAGTGGATGCTCAATGTCTTCTAGCTTACAAACGAGCCGTCCGTAACCTGAGCTCTTAATGCATATACTTAAGGTCATGATTCCAGTTATAGCCTGGCGGAAATCACTCATGTCCAATCCTCCCACCTGGCCTCTCTCATAAACTCTCCGTTTTTGCTGAATACACTTGGACTTTGAGCGCCCTCATATGCTAAAATATTCCCTGGTGCACATTTTGTAAATGTTACCTTCGGCTGTGTTTCGTAAAATTCATCGAACCTCGGACCCATGGCATCAGCTAGGCTCACCACTCCACCATCTGGGTGCAGGTTCTGCCACGGCCTAGTGCAAACCCAGCCCTTGCACCTCTTTAGAGTCATCAGCAACGTATCAAGTCTCGACTGCAATTTGTGTATGGGCTATTCGCCTATTTGACCCAGTGTTTGATAGAGGTTCTTCATTTGATATGGGTCCATCTGAAAACCATTCACAGTCAATAATTCAGTTCATACGGCTTTGGTAAACGTACATTCATATTATAGAGTTCGTGCTCATTAGTGCACCAAACCGTGTACATGAGATTGTACCCGTCTCCAATGACTCTTAATGCTTATAGGTGTTGTTCGGCGCCATCACTATGAACGGCATTGAGGTTAGTCGTGTCTCTTAGGATGTAGTATTGTACGGGTTTGTACTTGCAGCCCCCTCCAGTTTGATACATGGCGGATGGAACTAGGCCATCACCTGTCATTCCATATTCACTCTCAGCATTGGCCGAGCCCCAGAATTCAACATTAACGTGTTCGCTACTACGACCATTCAAGTCGCTGTGTTTGACAGGAATCGGCTCTCCATCGAAGTCTAGGTGAAGCGGAATACCAGCTAAATCGAAAATCGTAGGCACGATATCAGTATGGGTAGTGGGGTAATCAACTGTTTTGCCTTTGGACACTCCTGGTCCCCGAATTAGGAATGGGACGTTGATGTCCTCCTCTATCCCACAGTTTTTCCCAGGACTGATCCGGTGCTGGCAAATGTGGAAGCCGTTGTCGGATGTATAGATTATGTATGTATGTATTGCTGAGTATTTCAGGGTGAGCATGAAGCCAGTTCATAATGACATCGACCAATTCATCGACTGCTTGTAATGCCTGAATGCGCTTTCGGTAAAAGCTGTCATAGGAATCGATGGCTGTTTTGTTGAGCCTATGGAGAGATTTGATCCAGCTTGCGCCACTCGTCTACAAAATGTTAGCTGTCGGGAAATGAAGTCCGAGATAAACTACGGACCATTACGGGGTTAAAATTCGGATTTCTCGGCACTTTGAGATTTGGGAACAATGCAGGGTGTCTCTGTGCTGGCACGGGGGCTGTAAAGCTGAGAGGTACACTTCCATCTGGGTTTTCCTTTGCCTTTGTTTCACCGTGTGGCCCGATGGGCGTAACGCCAAGGAAAAAGGGTCCCTTGGCCGCTGCAGCTTCATCGAGAAAGCCCAAAGCATTTGACCCTATCAGGTCTGTAGAGTAGATGCCCGGGCTGTATTTAGGGGGGTCTCGATTACGCTGTGTCGTTGAGTTGTAATAGATGTAGGTTCCGGGGTCAATCAAAACTTTCCATGTCAATCCCGCGAAAACGATTGAGGTCGCCTAGGTGCTACTTACAATCGGTCCCATTCCATCCTTTTGGATAAGGGTTGTTATAAGTCGTTGTTGAGTGATCATTCATTAATTTTCCAGTATAGTAAGTGTTGTACCCGGCTTCCTGCAGCCAGATGGGAAGGTATTTGTCGTTCCAGCCATTCTCTACAAACCCTCTATAGCCCCCTATTGATAAGGTCAGACATGGGTGCACTGAAAATTAGAAAGGCTTACCATAAGGTGGTACCAACGCAGTTACGTTGGTGTTATGAGCGGCCTTGCCTGTAAGAAGCGACACTCGGGATGGACAGCACTGTGAAACAGTGCAGAAATGCTTGCGGAAAAATGTTCCCTGCTTCTGAAAGTGGGCCTGTACGGCTGGTTGATATTCCAACGAATTGAGATGCAAATCCTGGTCATCTGTCATGATGAAGATGAAATTCGGCTTATTCGTGGAGGAGGAGTTTCTTTCACCGAGGATCCCCTCCGCCACACAGAGAAAAGACAATGCATGATACAGAATACAGCTCGCAGATATGAATTTCATGATGACACCAGAGATGGCCTCAAGTGTTCTTTGCACTGCTGTTGTTGAAATAGTAAGGGATGCCAAGGAGATCATGGAGAAGCATGACGTAGTGCTCTTCTTTATAGACAGTCCACAGAGGCAAACGCCACTTCTTTTGGCACAGCCTAGCTTTCAATACATTTTTTACCGAGGATATGGCATTTTCGGTAGGGGCACCTGACCCTCCAGCCAACTATGACTTCATCCCAGTCGAATTCCCCAGTTTGCTGTAGTAACCTCGCTCCGCAACCAAACCCTATTGGGCTAACTTCCCTGCACAACAAGCTAAAACTTGGATACGCCGGGAAATATCGACTTAATTTAAAACCTATCTATTTACTTATATCGGTTATGAAAAGGTTTGAAATGCTCCTTCAGTTCATTCCCAGATTAGCCGGCTGGTATCCAACGCAAGGGATTGAAATCCATCGCCAATCAAGCATGCCGTGGTTAATTGCCGCTGAAATTCCACTAGACCAAACACCTTGTACCATTTGTGTGCTGAGCGCACTCTTTCCTACTCTATTTCCGGGGGCGTGCAGTTGGGGGCACAATCGGACGTCCTAACCCCGACCCTCCGACGGCGTTCAAAACAATGAGGGGCCCCGGTGGGGGGGGGAGGAGGGCAACTTGTACAGGAGTTGCAGGCAAGGAAGGTATGGACTAGCATCTCATCGGATATCCCATGCTTAGATTGCCATAACATTTTGGTTACGTCCACTGTAGTTGAGGAAGATACATCTGCTATGTTTGGTTAGGATGCGGGGGTGCTTTGGCGCTAAATCTTCAAAGGGAATGGGTCTTGCAAGGGGCAGCCAGTGGGGCCGGCAAGCGGTTAGCCGCTGAACATCCTCACGTTGGCGCTTTCGGATGTCGGACATCAACAGCCCTACGATACACTGATGCTAGAACTCGGACGGTGTATCCTGGCAATGGCTCTGAACTGTATTGGAAGACCAACATCCATAAAATTAGGCATTCAATTTTCACTTGTCACCATGGAACCCACTAGTTTATTTACGGGTTATCATACAATGGGTAATTTACACGTCATGGTCTGCCTCCCCGGTCCGCGCTTCGGCTCTCGGCCCCACTCGTGATGCTGAGTTATTTGTACCAGCCGGAATGACATTTCCAACACGAGACGCAGAGTCAAAGTGGAGTATTGATGCAGTAAATTTCTTGACTATGTTCATCTTACATGTCGGCGCAAACTCTCACAGATAGTGAGGAAAAGGAGGCCAAGGCCATCAACAGGGAGAGTGATCTTGGGGAATCTTTGCCTAATATCCCCACTTTACCCGCGAGGCTATCATATCCCTTTGAGTGCCGGGTAGCTGCACTTTCGTACCTGTGAAGGTATTGGCCAATCATATGATAGTTACTCAAAAAAGGTACATGGAATCCTGCCATAGTTATATGCTTATAGAAGTCCCCGGCATATTTATGTGGGTCTGGTACGCAAGTGCAGCTACCCGGCACTCAAAGGGATAAACCCCGTGTCAAAGGCGGAATGGTTGCAATGACATTCTTGGAGGACGGCACCAGCAAATTACTCATTTCGACAGCTGACTCATCATCCGACATCGCTCCAACACCCGAAAGGTCGTCCTGGGTTCAGGGTTTAACTGAGACGGAGGCTGGTCCCGCGTGGCACAACCACCGGGTCGCTATGAACACTGTGGATCCGGGATATATGAGCGACGCGCCGGAGATGGAGAACATTTTTGGTGGTGTAAGACCGTTAGGATGGGAGGACTGTGCTGAACGGGTGCTGTGGCCTGTGGCCATGGCTGAGGGCGAGGAAAACAGTGTGGTTTGGGGCCGGTTTCTGAAGCACTACGGAGCAGTTAGCGTCAATGCAACTCTCGGGTGATCAACTGGAATCAAAGACTCCGTAGCAGGCCATTTGGTCCATGGTAAAGGGCTTCGGAAGAATTTGCGGTCGTTTCCAAACTCTCTCAATAGAGCTATCCCAATAGCATCTTTCAAATATCAAATCATGGTACCTGCAAGCTTTATTTCCACTTCCAATAAGTATACACAAGGCGTGACGTTGTCGCTTCATAGCTCGCCACGACAGCTAAGCGGACTACATACAGGGCCCCCCTTGCCAAACTAACAGCGTCCACATTGACTACCAGGTCAGCAACAGCATCGCCCGCAGGCAGATTCAATGGCACGACGCTCAGACAGGCCAAGGCGAATACCGCTGTTGCCGCTAAAAACAAAAAGAAGGCACTTGTTGTGCTGGAGAAGTCAAACAAGGTGCTTGTCATCCGAAAATATGTGCTGCCAGCCGAGTTCATCGCCAAAAAGCTAGCGATAAAAGCCCTTTCAGTAGCCGAAAACAGGGCCTTGATCCTAGCTTTCGTGAACACCCCCTGCAGCATGTGATTATGGAGCGCAAAACCTATTTCTTGTGACTTGTGAGAGCAAGCAAAACCCAGCACCCATGCAAATGTCACCCATGCCTATTTTGACAGCATTCTAGAGAGGGCGAGCTACGTCATGCTCAAGCGTGACAATAGGGATAACAAGGCCGTAAGCAAGAAATCTACGATCTCCAATTTCAACTCGCTCAACGCGCTACGCCTATATAAATCATCTAAGGCGTTTTAAAAGCCCCCAGTGCGTAGTGAACACCTCTTTTCGACGTCGAGTAAAGGTCGCGGAGGCTAGCGGGTCATGCTCGCTTTTACGTCTCTTCTTACGGGCGTCATTGGCCTCTGCGACGAAATTGACGGCTCGTGGTGCGCCTGTCACAACCGAAAGTCAAATCTAGCCGCCACCACAGTGGACCTCAACATGGCCCTTGAGCCTATGACATGGAGGGAATGGTGGTCCTGAAGGTGAAGAAGCCGGGTGGCGCTCTCAATATGATACCACATGTCTTTAATCCTTTGCGAGTCTCAAGGACTCGATTACTTGGACAAGGAGCTTGCCATACGATGCAAAGGCATTTCCAACTTAAAACGGCAAGTTCAAATAGTACAATCATAATACGGCGCATAAGGAGACAAAAAGTAACCGTCAGTGTGAGGTCCAACAGAAAGTGACGTGACTAGAAGCAGAGCGTATAGTCATTCCCCTCTATAAGGAGGATAGATCTCCAGACCAATTGTTGGGCTGGGGCATCACCCGAACGTCGTCAACTCCAGACATGAAAGAACTTTTTTCATTGCTAATTCCTATTGTTTTAAAAATGTGTTTGGTTGACGTAATGAAAACATTTTCTACAACAATCACATGGTTTCTCGGTGCTCCCTCGGTCGCTCTCTGCATCAGTTTGTGATCTCTCTGCACTAAAATGTGAAACAAGGCTTGATAAGAAGCAGGCAAGGGTAATTTTGCAAACGATAATATCAATTGGCACCTATAAAATGTCGGCTGAAAGTCGTTGAATTCGGATTCCCATATTTCGCTCAATACACAATCATCGCTCTGATCAGTCAATATGAGATTTATACCCACAATTACTGCGATCTTTCTTTGTCTAGCAACAACTACTGTTGCCACTCCCACACCAGTCGATGGGCTCAGCGCAAATGAAATATTGAATACTCTCAACGCTCGCCAAGTTTGCTCTGGTACTCGAGAACTGACAGACAGGTGCAGTGGTCACAAACTCGGGCCTCAAAATTCATTCCACAACTGGTACGTGAAATAATTTAAATGCAGTTAGAATCGACCGCAACAGGTGCTAATTTGGGAATTGTTTATAGCAAGAATAGAAGTGGCAAGTGTTGTGCCAAGAATAAGGATGGAAGTGGTGGCTTGGACGCCAGTCGTGGTCAGGGACGAGAAGATTGTGGCTATTGCTTTACTGGAAAGTGCAAAGCATAGAGTTGATTGAATGTGGGAAACCCTCAAAGTCACCTTAAGCAAAAACAAGCTGCGCCAGCTCCAGGTGAAAAAGTGAACTCAATCAATATTTTGAATCCGAATCGCATAAATTTAGTGTAGCACTTGGATTAGTTGGTATTACACTTGCTATGGATCGCTCATCTTTCGATATCTCATTCTCCAAAAGCCCAATTTAGCATTCTTTTCCACACCATTTCCGTTTCCTTGACAGATTTATTTTCTGGTCTTGAAATAGGTCCTTGCATCGGCAAATGGAACTCGAAGCTTGGTCATTATCATTTCGCTACTTTTAATATAGGGCCACAAAGGGCCTGCCTACCTTAGGCACCTCCATAGAGGCAGCATCGATCTGCTCCATCCATGAGTCTCTGCTTGTGAACGGGAGCCCACCAACACCGCCAAGGGCCAGTCTATGTATTAGACCAGGGCTTCCAACGACTATTTGAACCAACAATAGATTAAGAAAATGATGGCAACAAGGACTCGTTGGCTCTCTCCAACCTAGCCAAACTGGGCCTCTCCATCCTACCCTAAGCAGGCTTCTTGCCAGTTATGATAGAGTTTGCATACCTTCGACATGATCGTCTCGCCACGGTCAGGACGCGCGCCATAACGCGCTAATGCCCAACAAGCCCCAAGATTTCATGGCCGCCAGTGTCAGATTAACGGCTACGACGAAAGTGAAGTGACATCCGCCAATGCGTAGTTCAATGGTGGCCTATATCCCGTTTCAAAGCCAGTTTAGGGTATTAGTCAAATTTTTTGACTACATATGTTCGGAAAGGCGGACCCACTCGCCTGGTGGCAAAAGGCATTTAGATTGCACTAATATTGTCCCAGATCACATTCTGTTTAGAAAAATGCGAACGAAGTAGGCCTGAGCTCGGAATCGGCCGAGCATTGACTTGAAGCATCTATTTGAGGATTGAAATGACAACTAGATGATTTATAGTATAGCCCAGAAGCGTTTTTGGCCAGCCGAGACAGCCGAACTGCCAGCCAAATCTATTTTAACCTTTTCTAGTCGTCCTTGTGGCATCGAAAAGATCTGTGCGCATGAAATCATTGTGGGGCTCGTTTCCATTATTAGTTAGTCGTATTTGGATCAAAGCGCGTCCACTGGATCAAACGCTCAAACTGCTCCTTCTCATATTATTTCTTGTGCATTGCCGCTTGATTCCCTCACCAACGGCTTTATCATGCAGTTCCATTCGCAACGCTCTGTGCAAGATGCCTAGCTTTATCTTTCGCCAATCCTCATCGTAAACTTTTTTCTCCAATTTTTACAATCTCCCAAAAGCGAATTCGGCTTGTACAATGACGACTGCCAAGAGAAACTAGACTAGAATCGGTATGCCCAAAGTACGGACCGGGTGCAGAACATGATGACCATATCTGATTATGATGATAAAAGCCTGCTAACAACTTCTTCAACAAGTGAGTTTTGTCATACGATCAATGGATGCGTAATTTTGTTGATGGGTCATTTAGAAGGCGACATGTCAAATGTGATGAAGGAAAACCGACCTGCAAAAGATGTGATGATGGCGGCTGCGGCTGCGATGGCTATGAACTTAAACCCGTCCTAACGCGGCGAACCTCGAAATTAACGGCCTCCCGCTATCAACGCGCACCAGTCTTGCAAACCCTGCTCAAGACCCATGATCTCTTGTACCCTAGTGGCTCCACAAGGCTTGAATTGGAACTTCTGCATCACGTCCAGTCCTCATTGATAGAGGAACTTACTCTGTCCCTTTGATCAAATGACTTCTGGATAGGATATGTCGTGCCTCTTTCTTATTCCACCAGCGCTATTAAACGTGCATTGTGTGCACTTGGAAGTGCACACAAATATTTCAAGTTCAGTCAGAAATTGAAATCGTCTCCCGAAATATCCAGATTCTTATCAGCTTTACACTACGATTCTATTCGGCAATACAATCATGCGATTCAGAGTATACAATTGCTAATTAAAGCATCCTCCAGGAATAGTACGGAGCTGATTCTTGTATGCTGCATCATATTCATTTGCATTGAAAACCTTCAAAGTCGCTACTACGAATGCCACCGCCATATCAAAGCTGCTGCTTCAATTCTGAAGACAGCGGTGCAAATGACAGCTAAGCCACCAGGCAAACTACATGGACTTCTTGGCGATATTATGGGTATGCTATTTCCCGGGGGGAATCTGAAGAAGTACTACGCATGGCTCAACTATATTACCAAGACTCCCCAACAGACACGCCCAGGTTTAACTTTGAGACAAATTCAATCATGGTAATCTCGGTAGCTTGCACGTCAACATCTTATGCTAATCTCCAAAAGAGATCCATAGCCCTTCTAAGATCTATTCAAAGGAGAAAAGGTATCCGGGACAGCGAGCAACTTGCCGATATCCTTGAAGCGGCCATGAAAGCAAGCGAACAGAACCTTTGCAATATGCGTTCTTTGGTTTAGGGATTCGCTGGTCATACAAGGACTATGAAATCTCCTCAGTTGTCACAAGTAGATATTCCTGAAGGGATACTGTTATTACCTGGACCAAAGGCGGAACAGACACCTATGACACAATAATTTTTGGGCATGACGGATTCTAGTTTATCGGTCAGCATCCCCAGACTACAGCCTTCTTGTGTAATGAACCGGAAGTTCTTTTCCTAGATAGAACATGGAGACCATGCCATACTATCACCCATAATGTATTTTGAGGCGACGCTCCAAATCAACATCCTTCCGCCCTTGGCGGCTGCTGTAATAAAAAACATCGATCACAACAAGATTGCATAGCTCAAACTCTGGAAGATACAGCCCTACGTTATCCCTGACATGTGAGTTAGCTCGTGCCGCTCGTTCCGAGTCTCAACAATTTGAGATCCAACATCCTGCCACGTGGTGATACTCTATCTCAAGCCATAGCTAATTGCTACCAGCTTTCTAGCTCTCTTTCTTCATATGTGGCAAAGTGTCACGTCCACAATGGCTCACAACCTATCCATTAATTAACACTGGATTAACAGATCCAGGTAAATACGCATAAAACAAATAGTTTCATTATTTCCCAGTCTTTTTATGTGTTATCCCTACATTAATAATATTAAAAGAAAAAAGAATCCGAAATTCTATTCGGTAGAAACCCTTGTAGGTGCAGGGCTTAGGATGTTAAGCAACCACATTATTAGAATAATGCAGGCAACCCTTGTTTGCAGAGAGTACAAGATGGATTTGATTGACCATGTCACCTTTGAGTTGTTTGTGCTCATCTGGTCGAGATAGTTGTCAGTGCCTACGCTACCAAGCAGAGCGTCGTCATCATATACGTCCTCATCGGTTTCATCACCAGACCTATGGCCAGTATCCTTATCCAGATTTTCGAGAGATACCGCTGAAACAGTCTCTGGTTTGGAAGTGGTCCCTAAAATAATATTGACAAGGTTGACGATGGCCGACCTAGTCCTGGAGCTAGTCCAGAAGAACAGAGGCACGATAATGATCAGAGACCTCCATCGGTCTGCCAGAGTTCCATCACCCTTCAAACCATCGATGAGAAGGACACCGTACGAATCACCCGCCAGAAAGAGGTGGAATTGAAGGGAATAAGCCTCCAGGTAACACCTTCCAAGCCATGACATTGCCTTTGAGTGGTAGTTTTGTAGAGGGGGCGAGGCGTTTCGAACAGCAATGAATGCAATGATAGCAATCGTCGACAGGTGAGCGGGTGAAGTTTGATAGTTGCCCAAGAAAGCTTGTTCTGTTGAATACGCATGTGCATATCCGCAAACGGTCACAATGCTAACAAAAGCGAGAGAATACTTCAAGGCTGGTTTCAAAGCCATGGGTGACTTTAAATTCGCAATGGCCATAACCATTCCAAAATAAACAGTCAAGATGTCCGCTGACACTCGAGCTTCCCACTCCTCAGCATTCCATCGGATGCCACATAGAATACGAGCCACTTGGAAAGCCCAGCGAGTAAGCGGCGTTGCCTGCATGACAGCAATGAGAACAGCAGATATACAAATCTTGGACAACACCAGCTGGACGTCTCCATTGATAGTCTGATGCCCTATAGCCATGGTGATATAAATAACCATAAACCAAAAGCTAACAAGAGGGGCAAGATAATAAAACATGTAGTTGGTGTTCATGAAATAAGCCAGCGAGCAGCTCAAAAGATTGAGTTTTAACAAAACAGTCACGGCTCGTTTGAAATAAAAGTCCTTTCGTACCATAAAGAAGATCGTATGCTCATATCCAGTCAAGAAAAGATAAGCAGAAATAAAGGTTCGGATCAGGGCAGTGGTAAGTGGTGACTGTACATCGGTCCAACGAGAAACAAGAGTCACAAGCAACATCCAACCTTTCCACTCTTCAATTTGACGTTGCCTAAGAAACGGCTGGTTGGTTTCCAAAACCAGTGTGCAGTAGTTCAGAGGCAATGTCTGTGATCGGCGTATTGTTGCGAGCGCAATGAGGGCTCCAACGGAGCAGAGAATACCAAAATCTTTATAGGATCCCAGCTTGGCTCCCTTGGCCATAATCTGCGTGCGGTCGGCGTAGTAGCACATCACAAGTGCCAAAATAAACATAGCCAGGTTCATGTTGAAAACTTTCCATCGTGATGATAGGCGAGAAGCAATGAAATCACAGATTTCCCAGACTAGACACGCCAGTAGATAGATAATGCTAACAGCTACCAGGCTCGACTGAACAAGTGGCTTGATACCATAGTCGGTACAGCAAGTTCGCTTGTATGGAAATCCATTCAAGCGGTCGACTTTTGCATTGCATCGCAGATTGAATAGCAAATTAGCTTTGGTCTCAACAATAATCTCAGTAGCATGCCAACCAGTATTATCAGGATACCTAGCAGCCTTGAGCTGGCCAACAAAAAGTTTCGGGATAGCCCATAGAACTGGAAAGTTCAAGTCCCCATCAACCTTGTGCAGCCAGTCTTGAAAGGCAACAATATATGAGCCTTGTCCAGATTTGAGTTTTGTCAATTCAGTATCGTTGCCTTGATACCATGGCCCAGCAGGGGGCGCAAGGACCACCTGGTCCCCAACGCCTTCAGCAGGGTCCATGGGGTCAATGATAAAGTTTGATTTCTGTTTTCCCAAGATCTCAGATACATTGGAGACAGCCGTGGAATATTTGTCGAGCTGCTCTTCTATTGGGTATTCTGTCTTGGCATACCATGCACCGGAAGAGAAGAATACCAGCGCTGGGAGACCTTGCCCGCCATGTGACGTAAAACCCTCTCGGGCCTTGCCGATTGGCTCAAGCTTCTCCTTCAAGGATTCCCATACGGTCGTGACCTTGTTTTCTGCTTCAGATTGGCCTACCGTTCGAAGATAAGGGTTCCATAGTGCCTGAACGTTGACCCCGTTCCACGTGAAATTTCCAGCCGCGTGCCTCTTACCAAAATTTGCATTGTCTTCCAAAGCTTGGCTTCTGTTTAGCTATAACTAACCATCAGCACCAATGACCCCAACACGAGATGGCCTCAAAGCTGAGTAGAACAACGGCCATTTACTTACTAGACGGCCTATCCCGAAACCTAGATTCCGAGAAGTTGAATCTCCGCTCGTCAAAACAGGCCGGTTGGCAGTACACTGTTGAATTTCAACAGAGGTATAATTGTGAAACAAACAGCCATCTGGTTGCCATTTTTTGAATGGCAGCCGGTCTCCATTTTCATCTGGCGGATCAATCCAGCGTCCGGTTTCGAGGAGGCTGCGACACCGATAAGGATCATCTCCGGGAATGAATATCCTATAGGCAATGGAAGCGAGAACTAGTATTCCCACACCGATGAATGTGAGTCTTGAAATTCGAGAAGCCATTTTGATATTTCATCAGAGGTGGAAAAAATATGCAAAGTAGACCTGGGCTGCCCCGATTGAATTGCATTCAGGCAGAAGGCAATGGTTTGGGGAAATGGACACTAAGCACTGATTCCAATCAGGAGTAGGAACACTGATCGCAGTCATGATAGATTAAAATTTTAGCTGCTGAATTTTTTTTCTTTGGCCTGTGTTTAATTACTTCGAGGTGCCCGCCCCTGCAAAGCTCCGTGACTATCGATTTCTGATGCCCACTCTCTCATCGATTTGTGGGTAGTAGCTGAAGGCGCTATCCCTTCTTCAGCGGGAGGTTGAATGCCAAGCCCCCCTGACACGTTCACACCGCCTGGCCACCAATAAAACAGCAAGACGCGTAATTTCCATAATCAACAAGGTGTACGTGTATTTGGCAATGCTCCACCCTTGGCAAAAAGCCGAGGTGCATTGACCACTACGTTCTCTCAGACACTCATGCCCCTCTTCAGACAAGGCGACGTGTCATTTGTTAAAGCAGCGAGATTCCACAGTCGCCGCTTTGGGATATCGCGGACAGGCTAGCCCAAAGGCGTCATATCAAGCCCGGATCCGGGTTATGCCGGAAACAGCAGAGACAGCTTCACAAGGTATATTAGAACTAGATTGGTCCCTCTGGATTGAATAGATAATCACGTCTAAATGTTACACCTCCTAATTCACGTGCTGCAACATCATTGTTTGCTATAGGGTAATTGGATGGTCATTTGGCCCCAGCGCTCCGATCAACTCAATTCAACTCGACTTTTTCTGCGATTTGAATTGGGCAAGGTCAGAATTAAATGCAAATGCCTCAAGTTGAATTGATTGAATAAATTGATTGAATTGAGTCTAATAATTATGTAAGGCAATGTAAGGCAAAATGTACGAGTTAGTAGTCTTCATCAAGAGCTAAAAATAGCAACTCAAGCAATCATAATAAGCCCCAGCAGCTATAGGTATAGATCAACAACCCGGGATTTTATTAATCTAATCCAGTGTGAAGGGCTGGTCCTGGGTTTATTCAACCTGAAGGGTGCTCTGTATTAGTCTATCTAAAGCTAGAGAGGAAAGAAGGAAAGGGAGCCAGAAGGGCTGCCCTTCTGGCTTTATATCTAGGCTTCCACAACCTTAATGGGCTCTAGCTACCCTGGTAGCTAGAGAAGGGTTTTGTTATGACCCATGACAAGTCAAGGCGGTCACAACCGGCAGAACCCTCGCTTACATAAAACAAGTTACCCTATACCCGTATGCCCCGCCAATAAGAAAGAGTCAAACGGATCCCGTTCGACTTCTCCGATTATCGCAGTCGAATAATATTGAACCGACTTTATTTGACTTCTGCAAATATAGAGCCATATAATTAGAAGTATATAGACGGATTAAGCCTAACCATAAGGAATAGTCTTAATTAGCTTTCAATATAATTTGATTACCTTAATTACCGATTAACTATTACTAAATATAATACTTATAAATATCTTTATATTGCTTAGTATATTACTATATACTTTAATCCTTCTATTAATATAAACCTTACCTTTTAATTAGTTTATCCCTTGGGAAATTAGCTAGATTATTATATATTAAAAGCTTTTATTTAGTAGACTACTTGCATTAACCACTAAGTAATACATTATAGCACCTACTACTCTACTTACTCCTGCCTTTGGCTCCTTAAAGGCTACTACTAGGAAAACTAAGGCTAAGCCTAAGATTACCTCTAAGCCTATTAACCTTAATAAAGACAAGAATATAAATAAAAAGATAAAAGAAGAGAGTAATAATAATAATAATAACTATAAAAAAGATATTATAGCCCTAAAGCAAGAAAACAATTACCTTATAATAAACCTTAAATTACTAATAAACCAAATCAAAAACCTAAACTAATATCTTAATAAATAAAATATAATCTAATAATTCTATATAGCTATTAATATTCTAAGTAAAAACCAAATTAATACTATAAAGAAATATAAATAATATATCTAGGAACTTAATAATTTCTCTATCAAAGAAAAAGACCCTAAAGAAATTATTAAGCCCAAGGAATTATTTACTTAGAAAGGTAATAATAATACCCTCTAAGAATAGCTAACCTAAATTAAAAGTTACTACTCCCTATACCTAACCACCTTTGCTAATAATAAACCCCTTAAGGTCTAATATACCATTAGACAATTAGAAGGAAGACCTATAAGAGCAATAGAAAAGCTATTTAAGGACTATATTATGAACCCCTAGGAAAAAACCATGGAATCTACTAAGACTTTCTTTTTTTCCTTCAAAGGATTTAAGAATAAACTTATTACCCTCTACGGAATTATCAATGAGAAATAAGTAATACTTAGAGAACTTAAGAAGCTCTACCAAAAGGGCTTCTATACTAACTTCCTCTTTAACTTCTATTACCATACAAATAAACTCTCTTAAACCAAAAAAACCCTTATTTATAAGTTCTATTAATAACTTAAGGAACCTATCTAAGATAAAATATATTAATTCCTAGAACTTTTTACTATTTTTACTATATATATTATCTATATAATTAAGATTAATAATAAGTAATATAAAAGATAATAGTAAAAATAAGGTAATAGAAAGTTAATTATAATTAATAACTATTAAAAGTATACTAAAAATAATATTATAAAAAATAAAAAATCCTATATCTTTATCTCTTATAATATTTACTTAGAAGCTATAAATATTAAAGCTATACAAAGAAATAAATAAAAATTCTCTTATAAAACCCTTTACTATAACTATAGGAAATCTAGATATATTATACAATAATATAATACCCTAAAGAAAATATATTTTAGTAATATACTAAAAGGTAAGAAATTAAGAGTAGTAATTTAAAGATTATAATCTATAAAGTTAATATAATAATTAATACCAAAAGGAAACCCTTAGAAATATAATAGTAAAACTATAGCTATAATACAAAGATATAATATATGCTAATATATATAGGACCTTCCTAGAATACCCAAAGAAAAAAGGAATTACTATCTATAAATTAACTACCTTAAGTAATAAGACTATAAGCTATTTCTATAATTTAGTAATCTAGAAAGAGCAAAAAAGATAGGCTTGCCTATGGGCTTTAGTAATATAAAATACAATAGAGAAATCCCGGAATAGTAGGATATAGTAAAATATAATGAAAACAAAGGACCCTATTAGATCATAGAAAAAGAAAAATATAACCAGCTTCTATAAAATACCATTAGATATAACAAAAACATTTACCTTATAACAAGAAAAAAAATATACCCTATTTAGCCAAAAGTCATAATATTCAAATACAATAACCCAAGATTAGCAAAAAACCACCTAGCCTACTATAAGCTCATATAATTTAATTACTTTAACCACTCTTATATAAAATACCTTAAATACAAGGAATAAAATAAATATTTCCCTATATAAGTATTAGATATCCTAATATACTATGCCCATAGATCTAACTATAACAATTACCTTATTATAAAATAAATAGGAAAATTTAATAATATTACCATTTTCTTTCCCCTAGTAAATCTATTAGACTACAAAGATAAAAAATAATATAATTGCCTAGACCCTATATATAATCTCCATAAAAGCAAAAAAGCATAGGATTAGCACTAAATAACCATACTATTACCAAAAAACCTACAATACCCCTTGGAGAACTAAAGCTCTAAGAGTAGCCTAAGCAAAAGCTTATAGAGTTACTAAAAGAACTCCTATAAAAGGCTTTATATATAGCTTTAATAGGAAAGCCCCTAGAATAATTAAAATTAAAAATCTAGATTCATAGAATTTAGTATACTATAATAGTAAATAGCAGAATATAGCTTAATTATATTAGCCTTAAACTAGTTAATAAGTTAAGGCTACTATAGAAAATAAAATTAGACCTTTATACTGTATATAACCTTGAAGGTACTATGTTTAAGTATAATAATAGTATAATAAATAAAGAGCTTAATTATCTTAAAGTTTTTATCTATAGAAAAAACTAAGAAATTAACTTTAATATTATAAATACTAAAGAATATAATATTATTTTAGGATACCTATGGCTATACCAATATAACCCTAATATTAATTAGTATATTAGCTAGGTATAAGTACTTTCTAAGTATAATATAGCTAATAATATTTCTAATGATAAGAGATCTTAAACTCCTAACTCTAACTAAGTAAAGAGTATATATAGCAATACAATAGAAATACTACTACTAATAGAAATAAAGTATAAGTATAAGAATAGTCAAAAATAATAATAGCAATGTAAAATTACCTATATATATATATAGCTTTAATATTTAAACTTTAACCTTAAAAGAATAAAGGCAAAGGTAGCCTAAGATAGACTATAGAATATACTACCTAAATACTAGATCTATAAATAGTTATTTGCTAAAGAATTAGAAACTAGATTACTAGAGTTTAGCTAATAGGACTATAAAATTATCCTTAAAGAAAAAACCAATACCTAGTTTTATTTTATCTATAATCTTAACTAAGTATAATTAAATACTTTAAAGGAATATATTAAAGATATACTTAAGAAAGGATATATTTATATTTTAAATTCTAAAGTTAAATATCCTATTATATTTATACTAAAAAAGAATAAAAAGCTATGCCTTATAATTAATTATTAATAACTTAATAAGAATATTATTAAGGATTAAATCCCTTTACCTTTAATTATAGAAATAAAAAACTAATTATATAGTATAAATATTTTTATTACCTTAGATCTTAAAGGAGCCTATAATCTTATCTATATTAAAGAAGGATATAAATAGAAAATTATATTTTAAATAAAATTTAGATTCTTCAAATACCTTATTATGCCTTTTGGACTTACAAATATACCTATATTATTCTAATAAATAATTAACTATATACTTTAAGAATACCTTAATATCTTTATTGTTTATTATTTAGATAATATTTTTATTTTCTCTAAAAACAAAAAAGAATACAAAGAATATATCTATAAGGTCTTAAAAGCCCTCTAAGATAATAAATTACTTATTAAACCTAAGAAAAGCAAGTTCTATACTATAGAAGTTAAATTTTTAGGATATATTATCTTGCCCAATAAAATTTACATAGACCTAAAGAAGATTATTACTATTAAGAAATAAAAGGTACTAATAAATATTAGAAAGGTATAAGCTTTCCTTAGATTTACAAATTATTATTATAAGTTTATCTAGGACTTTAATAAAATTATAATCCCCTTATTAGAATTTACAAAGAAGAAAAAAGACTTTATATAGGAAAGCTAAGTATAAATTACCTTTAAAGCTATACAAAAAGCAATTATCTTAGAACCTATACTTATTATATTTAACCTAAAATAACTAATTAAATTAAAAATAAACTCCTTAGACTTTACCCTAAAAGCCTAGATCAAATAAAGAAATAATAATAACTAATTATACCTAATTGCATTTTACTTATATAAACTCAATAGCATAAAACTTAATTACCCTATATACAATAAAGAATTCCTTATAATAATTAATACCTTTAAGAAATTTTACTATTACCTACTTAATAGAAAGCATAAAATTATAATATATATAGACCATAAGAATATCTTTTACTTTATAATAACCTAAGAGCTCAGTAAAAGATAACTCTAATATACTAAATACCTTTTTAAATTTAATTACTAAATTATTTATATCCAAGGAGCAAAAAATAATTAAGCCAATACTATTAGCCAATACCCCAACTACTACAAAGAAAAGCCCCAAACTAAGAAATAGCTATTTTAGCTATCCCCTAAAGAAGCCTATAAACAAATACCTATTAGCAGAATAATAATTAAAACAAAGAAACTTATTACTATTATCTAAATAGAAAGATGCCTAAGAACAAGGCATACTAATAAAGTAGAAATACCCTTACAGCAAGTGGAACAGGGAAATCCACTACTACAGAAAATCGAGAAATATAACCTTGATCTCCCTAAGGAAAAACAAACAGATTTACTCCAAGTACCTAAAAAATACTAAATAGACCTCCTCAGAGAAATCCACAAATACCCTTTACACAGACACAAAGGAATCAATAAAACCCTTAAATACATCAAATAAACATTTTCCTTTAGTAAAATAAAAAAGAAAATAAAGACAATATATAAAGAGTATAGCCTCTATTAATACTCAAAGAAACCTAGGCATAAACCCTATAGACTACTCTAATTAGCCCTAATTATATTCTAACCATAAAAATTAATTACTATAAACTTTATTATAAATCTTCTTTTATTTATAAATCTTATAATAGGCTAATACTATAATAGTATTTTTATTATTATTAATTACTTTATTAAAATAGTATATTATATTCCTTATAAAAAAGCAACTAATAAAAATAAATTTACTTATTTATTCTTTTAATATATTATTATAATTTATAGATTTCCTATAGAGATTATATTTAATAGAAAATAGCTATTTATATTTAAATTCTAGCAAAGTCTTATAAGCTTAATAGAATTAAACCATAAGCTAAGCATAGTATTCTACCTATAAATAGATAAATAAACAAAATAATAAAACCAAGAGATTAAGTAATACCTATAATACTATATTAATTATAAATAGACAAATTAGGTAAAAAAGCTACCAATTGCATAACTAATACACAATACATTATACAATAAAAGTATTAAGATAATCCCTATTAAAGCTAACTTTAGCTTTACCCCTAATACTTATAAAGTATCCTTAAAAGGCATAATATAAGCTAAAGCTATAATTAAATCCAATAATCTATAAAAATTATACAAAGAAATAAAGATAAAACTTAAATTTATATATAATATAATAAGATAATATTATAACCTTAAAAGGCTAAAGGGACTATTCTTTTTAAAGGGAGATATAGTTTATCTAGTAACAAAAAATCTATTAATAAAATAATAAAATAAAAAAATTAACTTTATATAAATTAGATTTTATTTAATTAAAAAGAAAATTTTAGAAAATAATTATAAGCTTAATTTACCCAATAATATTTAAGTTCACCCTATCTTTTATATCTTACTTTTAGAACCTAATAATAAAATCTAAGTCAATATAAGACCAAAATATAAGCCCTAAATTAAAAACATTAAAGAATAATAAAAAGTAAAATAAATACTACAACAATAAGAAAATAAATACTTTAAGATAAAATAGAAAAATTATAAAAAAATAACCTAAGAACCTACTAAAAACCTAATATACTATTTAAAGATACTAAAGATATTCCTTTAGAAGAACCAAAAGGGAAATCAATAGTACTCTAATTAATAACCCCTATATCATCTAATAGCTATATCTCTAATAATACCAAAGACTCCTTATACTCCTTTTTCTTAAGCTTATCTAGGTCTTTATAACTATAAGTAATTATTTCTTTTACCTTTTCCTATAAATAATATTCCTAAGTACACAAATACTATAAACACAATATAATATCTAATAAATCTACCTTTACTTTCTCCTTTTCCTCCTTAATATAGTCTTTCTTATT
Source organism: Calonectria honghensis (assembly GCA_013403855.1). Classification (NCBI taxonomy): domain Eukaryota; kingdom Fungi; phylum Ascomycota; class Sordariomycetes; order Hypocreales; family Nectriaceae; genus Calonectria; species Calonectria honghensis. The sequence continues at coordinate 634,030 of VTGB01000033.1, read as the reverse complement.
AAATATATACTTAACTATATAAAAAAGTTAGCTAAAAGGATACCAATAAAACCAAAGTACTATAAATAGGCTTATACAGAAATACCACTATAATCATATCCCAAATACTTTTTTAATATATAGAATTTATACCTACTCTTTCCCTTTGCCATAATATAAGAAAGATTTCCGGCATAAAAGCATATAAAATACTAAGATATCTTAAAATTAAATTTACTAATTAACTTTATAATATCCTAATAATAAGATTTTATTACTTTAGGATATAATAATATTTTAAAAATATAATCTAATATTTTATTAATATAAAAAAATATTTAAAAAACTAAATTAAGTATATAATAAAAGTTTATAAAGATATAGCCTAATATTTTAGCCTTAGGAATAAGACTAATAAAGAGAAGATATTATATTATAACCTATAATAAGTCAAGGTAATTATAATTAGCAAAATCCTTACTTATATAAAATAAGTTATTCTATACCTATATACCCTGCTAATAAGAAAGAGTTAAATAGATCCCATTTAACTTCTCCGATCATCGCAATCGAATAATATTAAACCGACTCCATTTAACTTCTGCAAATATAAAGCCATATAATTAAAAGTATATAGACAGATCAAGCCCAACCATAAGGAATGATCTTAATTAGCTTTCAATATAACTTGATTACCTTAATTATTGATTAATTATTACTAAATGTAATACTTATAAATATCTTTATATTACTTAGTATGCTGCTATGTACTCTGATCCTTCTGCCAACATAAACCCTGCCTTCTGATTGGTTTATCCCTTGGGAAATCGGCCAGATCGTTACAGGTTTTACTCTCTGCTAACCTTGATGGATACGGCACAGCCGTATCCCCACTTCAGGCTTCAGCCTGTGACATCCAGTAAAATTTGCAATCTAAAATATACAAAAAAAAGGGTAAATCTAGGGTAAATAGCAAATAAAAAAATTAAAAATAAATACACCAAATAAGTTGAATAAATCAATTTAATCCGAATATTAAAATTGAATTGCTTGAATAGGCAAAATCGCTGAGTTGATTTGACTTGAATTGAGTTGAGTTGATCGTGATTGAGTTAATCGGAGCACTATTTGGCCCTAAAAATGAACAAAAATACTGTTTGGGAATTCCCAAAAACTGCATGCCATTTTTAAAACTATATCTTGGAGATATTATCGTATTCGGTAGCCAGAGGTGGCTTACAAAGGGGCTCCATATTTGGGAATAACCTCACGTTTAGCATTTTGAAAGAGGGAGTAAGTTAGTCTTACTTTGTGTCCAACAGACTGTTGTGGCCTCCCCAAAAGCCTTATTGTCCACAATTTGCAGCTTAGCGCGTGCGTTGAAGATACGCTAAGTATAGGCAGACGCATCGGCACACAGGCAGCCAGCAGTGAAGGAGCGGTAAGATTCCTCGTCTGTTCTTCTGGGCGTCCTTTGATAGCGCGTATGCAACGGTCGATTGGCTACGCGACCACGTATTATGTCAAAATGAGCAAGCTGCAAATTGGGCGATGCGAGACACTAAGCCATTTTCAGTCAACTCGGAACGCCCTTCTGTTGCAGGAGGATGAGCCGGAAAAAACCACTGATCTAATTTTGATAGCGTCGGGGTCCGTGCCTTGTTATAGGTGACGAACCACACTAGAGTTAAACGATGACATCATCTTTACGCCCTCATAACATTAAACATGTTTACATCGAGTAAAAAAAGAATAAGCTGGCCACAAAGGTGGCATATAGGTATTTTTTGAAGGTTAATAGGAAGAACCATCAAGACACATAGGCCTAGCCACAAAAAAGTACATTGTCAATAAAGCCGATTGGCCTCTTTATTGTCAATTCCTTGAATTCATATGTGAGGGTGCACATCTTGCAAAGCAAATGATAATCTTGAGTCATCTAGTACCACTAGGATAAGTATAAAGCTGCAAACCATTTTTGGAGTAGTGGTCAATGAGAAAGAGCTCAATCTTTTTACAAAAGCTTCCAATAACCAGTACACAAGCCCTTTGACGTAAACACAGCGTTAGGATCAACTGAACGCTGAACTTTTCGAAGACGGGCTAGGTTAGCCTTGCCGTACGAGCCGAGGACATCCTGCCGACTACGGAAGGCGTGGTTCATGTAACGGTAGGGATGATAAACTCCCAGCTCGCGCGTCGCGGCTTCGGTTTGTGCCAGCCAGGTGTCTGCAAAAGCATACATGGCCCCGTCATCCTCAGCGTTGGCCCACCCAATACTAATAACGGTTTCTGAATCGTTGGGTTAGAATAATGTACACTGATAGAAATTAGGAATAAATATCTTACCCAAAAGAGGTTTGTCACCGCACAGGCCAAAAGAATTACCCCCGCGCTGCTGCGCGGCTTGGATCGCGCTCACCGTGATAGGCTGGGAATCCAGGCCTACGAAGAGACCTGTCACATTTCTGACCTTGAGAGTCTCCATTTTAAAGATGCTGGCAGCCCGCTGGAGCATAGGGGCGGATGAATGCCAGCTCAGAGAAACAAAGAGTTGACTATTTGTGGATTGTGTCAGAATCGATCGGATGCTTCTATCTTGAAAACTTACCGGGAACCATCTGGGACGGGGAATGCGACATTGGGAGACCTCAGAGTGCCAGGTGCTGGAGATAAGGCATTCAGGCCATCAAATATAGTGGGCGACCTGGTTGCATTGAGGTAGCGTTGACGGACGGTAAAGGTGAAATCCCCACTATCGGGGATAAAACGATAGTCAGTGAGGAAGTTGACGTTCGAATCAACGGTGGAGGCTTCAACAAGTTTGTGGATCTCCTCGGTCACTGCGATCGTCTGGTTGTCAGGATGTGTTGAGTCCGCAGCCCAAATTGTAGTTTCGGGAATTGCCCTGATTGTGAATGCAGTGACAATTCCAAAGTTGTTGCCTCCACCTCCTCTCAAGGCCCAAAAAAGATCTCTATTCTTTGTCTCGGACGCAGTAGTAATGGTTCCGTTGGCCAAAACAATCTGCGGCTCATTAGATGGGTTATTCAAGGCAACTTCATCGCCAAAGTGTAGGAAATGCGGTCTACAAACCTCGTACTTGTAAACATTGTCCATGCCAAAACCGTACTTTCCGCTCATGTCACCTTGACCACCACCAAGCAAGAATCCAGCAAGCCCAATCGTGCTAATGCGACCAAGGGGAAAAATTAACTTCAGACTGGTAAGTGCCTCAAGAGTACTGTTGACATTGTGCCCAGCGCCCAGAGTAACGGAAGACTTGTCATCCGCTAGTTCAACCTTCCGCATTCGCAGCGTATCAATTGTTACGCCGCCAGGTGCATTGGAGTCATTCAGTTCTCGTGAGTGACCACCACCCTTGATTGCAAAGGAACAAGCATTCTTGATCACGATTTCTAGAACCTTTGCTACTTCCTCAGGGCCAGCTGGTTCGACGCGACAGGCCTGACCGGCGAGTTGCTGCTTCTGGTCCCAGAACTTCACTGGATCATTCTCTGGGTAATACAGGGCGTTACCAAATGTGGCAGAAAGCTCAGTACACTGAGAAAAAGAAGAGATAAATCCATCAGCATGTATAGCTACGAGACCTTGCAACCTGTGAAAAACCTACGGTTTGCTGGCATGATGTAGTACCTGCCTGGCTGTGACTAGTGAGCCACCCGAGATAGATTATTTGAGAAAGATTGATTGGTCTCATGACGTGAATGACTTAGATAAGTTTAAAAGTGCGTAGGGTAGTTGATATTGGATGGGGGGTTCATATCAATTTATAGCAGATAGATGTTCATTCCTGCCGGGTTCAACGGATCCCCGTCGGGTCCATTATATTTCCCGCATAAAATTATTGCTCGACTCGACAGTGTTTATCGTATTCGGAATAAATAGCCATTGGCCTCGGTTCATTCCGGGATGAGCAGGGCTTAGAGTTGTCACACAATAAGCCGTGTGGGATATCCCCCCGAGGATCCGAGACAGGACGCTGTGATCAACCTGTACCCAGTTCACTGCATACGCCTTAACATAAAGTTAGTGAAGAGCCAAATCTAATGTAGTTAAGATTCTGGATAAGAGGCTCGGCCCTTTGTAAGTTTGCGTTGATGGTTGACATTGGTACCTAGTCCGTTTGTAAATACGGTAGATATCCCTTGGCATTGGCTTTGGTGCTACCGGAATGGCTGCCATCTTGAAGGTGATGGTATTTCGGATGATTTAGGCTGTCGAGAATTGCAGGACACGAACTGCATATGACACACAAACTATCCGGGGGCCATTATTTTTACAACTTTCAATATGAATTAGTTTAGTTAAAAATCATCAAAGCATATGTGATTTGTGGCCCGAGGTACATCGCCAAGCTCATCACACGAATGTTCTGACCGCTGAGACCGGATGTGCCGGGGCTAAGATTAATAATGCTTCAAATAATAGTAGCATGCTTTGAGGCTGTGATATAAAAGATGGCCCAAGCGTCGGTTGATGTTGATTCTTTTAGTGATTCCCAGATATAGTAGCCAAGGCTCGGGAGTGTAGGGCCTTTCCCAGACTGTTTTCGTTTCGACTTTGTGGCTGTGTGGACAGAAGAGAGTAAAATAGACGGTGACTGACGTCAATCACACTTGCTTGCTGGTAATCTTGTAGATTTATTCATTCATATCTGCTCCCGAACCATGTACATATAACCCAAATACCAACCCCTTTCCTTTATTGAAAGCTTATGCTAGCACTATTGGGCTATGTTGCAGTTGATGAGGGGGAGGAAATCATTGACGATCGTTCATTATATTCCCCTCTTACCAACGAGTCATCGCTAACTAGTCGTGACTAACGAGTCGTAAAAAACGACTAGTTACAAATGATTACCAACCACACTGCCATTTTTATTGGGCGGTAGCCAATCTATGTACGCATGGCAGCTTGGTCGTGCCAAGGCGCTAGCGGTGTGAAAAGGAAGCCGTTGTGTCGAAAGTTTAAACTCTATGCAACCGCTTCGTCATCCAGGTCCAGGGCCAATTGAAGCAACTGCCCTCAGCCAGGTACATCTAACGGAGACAAGCACTGCAGCTTAGCTTACCATTGCAGCCAAAGCCGCTTTAATTGGGGATTGTAGCTGTCAGGCAGCAAGACCAACAGCCGCGCCAACAGGCCTGTTATAGCTAGGCTCAAAGTTGCCATCCGTTAGACAACACACCCAAATGCCGGAAGATCAGTGGTGACAGCAACATGATTAACTAATAAAGCCAGTGTTTACCATGCATTCCCAGAATATACTTATCAACTGACATGATGAAGCAAGTTGGTATTTCCTATACAATTTCAAGTCTTTCTGAAACTAACAAAAAGATAAGTCTGCGCCGGCATAACACTGCAATTTATTCCAATACCGGGATTTAGCTTTTGTACATAAGGTGCTGTGTTTAAATGGTCCCCTAGCCTCGGCTACAAAATGATAGCGTTGGTAGGTTGAAGGAAGCGATTCTAGGCTGGGCAGGATAAGACTGGTAGTCTATCACCCATACATATGTGTATGCATTATGTATCACACTCGTGCACCTGATATAGACTCTGTGTTCTAGGGAGGAAATTCGGGATTGAAATACCGTTGCGATTGGCCACTCCCGAGCACTCCTACTCGGGCCGAACGCTATGGGGCATGTTGAAATTATCTGGCATGTTAGTTTAAGCCACAAGTACACGAGTGTCAGTACAGTGTGTGACCGATGTTTTGATGCAGGCACGTATGAGCACTAGCCCATCAACTAAGGTCAATTATTGCCAGATAACATTCTCGCGACTCATAGACCTTTCTCCCTTTACTTTATGACACACACTTCCAAGTATATATAATAAGTCCCGATTATATCTTCGTTATATTATTGTGTGGTTTCGAGTTACTAACAAAGATTATCCCAAAGTATCCTGATTCACAAAGTGGAGGAGGGCCTCTGCGTTTGTGGCGGGGGTCAAGTTGTCACGAAGGTTCCGGCGTTTTGTGAACAGCAGTCACATTGCAGTGGCCAGCCCTGCCATATCTGCGATGGCACCGCCACTGAGCCCTTTGCTGTTCGAGCTTTCATTTTCATCATTTCCCCAGTGGGACGTGATTCCGGTAGTTACACTCAGTTTTGTGCGTACTTTTTCTGCGCTGCAGTAGGGATTAAGCACCTCTATCACAGAGCTGAGACTCTTTTGACGCTTAGTTGTATACCAAAGGACCCACGCGGGTGATGGACCCTTGGGTGGGCTGGGTTAGCTAGACCAGCCCGTTTTTTGAGGTCTTGTATTGAAATAAAAGAAGGAAAAAAAATCGGTTCAATATTCTGGTTTTTGATTTTATAATTCCTCTAATAATTAAAATATTGCAAAGGCTTAATGAAGACATATGTCTTGGATCTTCATCAAATATTTAATTATTACCTTGAAGATAAGAAAGTTCGGGGTCTTGTGTCGTAATTGATAGAATCCTCAACTCTCTTCCTCGGTCTCTTTATCTCCAGAATTACAGAGGATTTCCTCGGGCTGATATTTTCCATATACAAAAACAGCGGCTAGATCTGACTCGGGCTTTTCAAGATCGCCTCCAATAAAAAACTGAATCTTCTGACCTCGCCTGATCCAATGAACTTCAGGCTTGTTGAACGTTTCGGGTATGAGCCGTGTGTCCGTAGTTTCTGTTGCATCAAACAAGACCTCAGGTTTGTTGTCAAAGTCCATGTCTTCTTCCTTCAGTGCTTCCTGATCATCCTCCCCAAGAAGCACACGAATCTTGACGCCAGTCTCAAGAAAGACTGCACCAAGCAAAATATTGCAATCCAAATCCATCTCAGAAACCTTTATCATTTCCCCTTCTGGTTTCTGCTTCGGGTATTGCACTCCCAAAACTTGATGCGAAGGGATCTCAAAGGTCCCAGTTCGACCCACCTCAGCTAAAAACTGCGACACATCCCAGAACACGTGATTCCATAGAGAGTAAACTGCATCTCGTAGAGGAGTGTGCAGCATAGACCTGTCAAGGTTTTTCATCTCCTCAAGCCTTTCGTCTGAGGCACTGTTCACGGCCGTCATCATTGCACGAAATCCATCCATAGGGTCTTCAAAAGCTGGATCACCGCCAGCTATTTCCGAGAGAAGTAGCCATGACTGACGGGTGCGAGATGCAACAGCCATGACAGCATGGTCGTCCGAGTAGTCAACTGGTCGATGAGGGGGGTCCAGCGCGGCCTGTATGCCACTGCCGTAGATCTTTCGAAATGTTGACATAGGCATTTTGGATGAATTTACGTTGGATGATAGGTGGAATGAAGAAAAGTGAAATTGGAAAGAACTTTTTGAGATGGATGAGTTGGTTGGTCTTATAAGACGCTACCCGCTTAACGGCATGTTTAGGCAGCAACACGAGTGTGGGTACCATAAGCCAAATTGCCATATTACCAACTCACTCGTACCAACGCGCTCGCTTTCCCGTGAAGTTTATCACGGCCACAGAGAGTTGTTGAGAATCTACACCCACATCGTGTTGTTAAATTGGGATAAAGCATCAAACGGGTAGCTGTCAATCGAATTCAAATTTTGATCATGGAGCATACTCGAAATAAGATTACCACAATGATATTTTGAAGACTCGAGCTAGGGGACCCAGCAAATGTCAGCGCTAACATTTTGTTGGATCCAGTAGTGCTTGTGAATCACAATTAAATTGTCAGCACGAACTCGGATAAACAAATTCACACACTGCCGCGAAATATTTAGGAACATTCTGATTGGATGTGAACGGGTGTAGTAATTTGTTGTGGCTGGGGGCGGGTTCCGCCGTTTCTCATGTCTGTTGTTAAATGCGCTGGTGGTAGCATCACCTTGGCTCCTATTAGAAATGACGTGGAAAGGGGGTAATCTAGGCTACGCGAGCGTGAAATCTGCTTGTGGTGACTGGCATAAGGCTCACTAGTAATTACATTTCCGAAGACAAAGAGGTAACAGACTGTATTCCCAGACATTTTGGTTCAAAAGCACAGAATTGCAACTACAGCATGTAGAAAAAATGTTATTCAATTTTTAACAAAAGAATTAAACAAACTAACTGGTAAGAATAGCCAGTCGTGGCGCTTACCATCGAATGACTGTCTGCAAGAGGCCTCGCGCTCGCCTTGAGCAACCAGGCAGACGAGATCCTCGGTGAATCAGGCAATGAGACCAGGAAAGAATTTTGCCCTAAATTCTTAGCAGCGGATGTCTATTTGCCTACGATTTGCATAATTCTCACAAGGCGCATTCTAGTAGACTTCTCCAGTAGTGTTCCTCCCAACAATCCGAAACGAATGTATTTCCAGGCCTCGTTCGGCAGTTTGAGTGGGGAGAGTTGAGTCGTAGCACGCTAAGACCTGGTCCCTTGACCGCCTCTCCGGGTGGGGCTATTGGGAAGCATGACACAATGTGGATACGAAACATTTAACATCAGAAATCTTCAGCAAGCATGAAGACGAGAGAACTAATGAACTAAACATGGAGAGATCCCTGTGACCTGGTGATGCTTGCATCCATGCCTTGAGAGTTGCAAGACACAGTCTTCTATTCGAACGCGAATCCAAAACCGGTATGAAATGATTGATCATGAATTTTTCATCATTTGCTCATGTCTCGTAGATGTGACGCGGCAAGTGTAGTAAAGGGGCGCCTATCACACCCCACACCTCTTGGCAGGGGTTTAGACAGATTTCCCCGATTCCATCAGCATATTTCCTCCGGCCTTCTGTTTTTTTGTCGGCCCGGGAAAGTCCGTCCAAACGTATTCTTCCCATGTTCAAACGCCACAATGTCTACACTTGATATTCTTAGGGCTTTCGCAACCTCCGCGCCTATCGCGCAGGCGTTGCAAGGTGCGGTGGAAACAATTCAGACATTGCGACAAATTAGCGACGTCCGGCAGCAATGCGACGCGCTTGAGGAAGAGGTGAGATCTCACATGCTAGATGCAGATATTAACTGACTTATCAGATGGATTTAATGCACACGTTCCGGCTCAGGGCGCTGAAACATACACGATTCTCATCGCCCGAATCCTTATGGTTTGAGCATCCACTCGTTTGGCTGACGGCCCAAAGATTATCAGAAATCACATACGAGCTGCACAACATGCTGCGACGCCGCATCGCTCATGGTGATTCTACGCCTAAAACGAGGGTATCCCAATGCATGGAGGACAAGGAAGTGATGAAAATACTTCGGAACCAAACTTTGAAAACCAGGCAAGACTTGCAGGTAGGTTTACAGTTTCAAAACGTTTTGATGTTCAAGGCTGTGCGCACAACGGACGATCGGTGAGTACGAAGTTGATGATGGCGTCTGGCTCTATTAACAACATGATTAGGGTTATTCAGTCAGTCACCCTGCTCATCGAAGTAAATCGAAGACGTCAACCAGCAAAGTTACCACTTTCTACAGAGCTAGAAATTATCGAGCAGGTGATAATCAGCACTTTACATGCTCAAGGGGCGAATGAGTCTACATCGCAAAGTGAACCTCGAGGCTTATCGCCAAAGTTTCGCGACCCTGGTCGTCATATCATTCCGGAGCGAGAGGATTATGTAACAATAAGGGTGGTTCAGTCTTCAGCACCGAGCGCCTGCAGCCGATTACAATACCAAAAAGGATGGGTGCAACCTATCTTGGGCTTTTGGTTGCTGCGGCTTCACAGCATCAATGGATCAGGACATGGTAATGCAAGGGTAGAGTTTCACTACCATCTTCCACAGTGGTTATGGCATGGGTTAATTTCGTTCCAATCTCTATGCAGCAGCCAATGGGAGCCAAGGTGGTGGCTGCGACCTGCCAAGGCGATTCCGATGCTTTCGCAAATTTGGCTGCAGACGATAGACCCGCTGTCGCTCCGCCAAGTGATAAAGTCAGGCTTGGAATATTTCCCAAACGATCGTTTTGAACACGGGGAGGGATTGATAGAGGTCAGTGACACTTCATCTACCAAGCAGGGCGCGTTCTGACAGTTGGTTCACAGCGGGCGGTGCGAGACGGCCCCCTCGAAAGCGTGGAGATCTTATTGAAGGCGTGGAGAAACTTGCTGCCCGAACAAGGTCTTCCAAGGTTAGCGTGAACTGTTCATTCGCACAAGGGATAAGAAATTGACAATACACAGACGAGTGAAATACCTCATCCAACGGACCATCTTTCGGCTGCGGCTAAGTGGAGAGTCTGCCAGAGTGCTGCTGCAGGTGCAGTCATTCGTGGATGACGAAGAAGGCGAAAATGTCAACAGAATACATGGAGCGTTGAAAATAGACGACTCGGCGCTGCGGCAGGTCCTTCTGGACCAGGACCAACTCTGGGCCATTGACGAATTCGATGACACAGGATATCCACCTATCCATGTGGCTTTGTCGCTGCAGCGATCTGAGGCGGTCAAGATGCTGCTGGCAGCAGGGGCCGATGCGAACAGGGCAACGTTCGAAGGTCTCACGCCACTGATGGCGGCCATCCACGGGGCCAACTTTGAGTGTGTCCAGGCGTTGCTGGAGAGGCCCGAGTGCCGGCGGCACATCAATACCGCCAACGCAGTGGATGGTAGGACGGCTTTGCACTGGGCCGCTCACAAGGCGTGGCCCGACTTGGCGAAAACGCTGCTGGAGGCGGGCGCATCGGCCACTGTCCGCGATAAATGGGGCTGGACGCCGCTGCATACCTTGGCCAACTCTGAATTGAGCCCCGCCGAGATGATGGAGATGGCGGAACTGCTTCGCGCCCACAAGGCTGACGTGCACGCCGTGACCGACTCTGGAGACACGCCGGTCCTCTACGCGGTGCAGCGCAGCAACTTGACGGCCTTGCACGCGCTCATGACCATCGGGGCATCGCTTCAACATGTCACCCAAAACTCAGAAAACCTGGTCTACCTGGCGGCGTGGTTTGCCCCTCTGGACATGCTCGAGTACCTGGCCAGTCTGGATCTCAAAGATGTTGACCCTGCCCTCCCCAATGCGCATGGGTATACTGCCCTGGATGTATTTCGCAAGAGGTTATCAATGAAACATGGTCATGTCACCATAGCTCTGCAGAGGCCCACCAAATTAGAGCAGGGTGCTTTCGCCCAACTCTATTTCGGTGTCTTGACCAACCACCTAAACGCGGAGTTGTGCGCCCTCCGAGAGGCGCTGAAGGCCGCGGAGGAAAAAGACGTCGAGCATACGTCGCTCATTTTTGCCAACTTGATTGACCAAATGGTAGTGCGCCATCGCCACGATCGTGCGAAAACTTATCGCAGTGTGCAAGCCGTCATCCAACACCAACACTGGAAGATGGTCATCGACGCCGTTCAGAAGCTTGAGCGCCACGTTCTGAGAGAATTGCAGGAACCCCAAGCTGTTTTGCACAGATGGAAACGGCCCTTTCACAACTAGGAATAGACCCCATGGCACGGACCTTTTGTAATGTTCAGGCCCCTGTCTGCCATGCGCGCTCCCTTCGCTCGGTGCAATGGGCACAGACAATTGACCGCAGAAGCGTTCGGGGCAAGCCACCTCTAGCACCGTAAATACCCTCTTGGATCCTGAATGACTTCTAGCGCCGTGAATGACCCGTTTCAAAACATGTCCCTCGGCCAAGTTTCCACCGTGGGCGCATCGGACGAAACCGTGACTCGTGGAAGTGGGTGCCTTTATTAGGGCCAATGTTCCATCTTCATTAATCTTCAGCCATGGCACACCGCATTCATGGGTGGATCTACACAATCTCACCATGGCCCTTGCGTGAAGAAGCATTGTCATTTCACATGGTCCCTCGTTAAATAGATCGGGTTCGATTTTCTAGACATTCCAACTTATTACATGGCTCTTCAGTTCTCTTGGGAGCTCGGGACGTTGACCTGATTCTGACTGGAGGCTGCCGGCTGGACCGACGTCATCGGCATAATAACCCCGTACCGAAATTCCTGGTTGACTGGACAGGCGCCAGCACCACGGGCTATTCGCCGCCATGACGACGAGCTATGGGGTCAACTCCGAGCACCCTGAACAACGCCATCACGCTGCAACATACGTAATATTTGCAATCGGGTTTCCCCTTTCAACATTCTTTTTCTTTCAACACCTCTATGTCAAAATACGGCTGGCACGTATCTTTGATACCCAATTAAGTAGGTCCAGGTACCAAGCATCTTTGATAAATTTTGACCAACCTTGTCCAGTATGTCTCGTCTTTGGGTGGATTTTCTCATTCGCTATACAAATCATATCTATTGGTACGAAGCCCTCGACTAAACTTTTTTCAACTTGTCCTAATCCCTCGCAGAAGCCTTCGCCGAGAAACTCGTTGGAGTGCATACTTCGGGCCTATCAGCCGAACGCCTTCAAAGAGAAGAACAGGTGAGTGTCATCCACCACCGGCTCATATCACGCTGGCAATTTAGCTTGTTGTTATTACGAATATTCTGGGTGTCATTTTGACAGCTTTCTCCAAAGTATCACTTGGGCTGTTCTACTATCGCCTATCACCACAGGCATGGTGGAAACGGACGAATTTTGTAGCTCTGCTTTTCGCAGTCGGTTATAATGTAGCGGTATTTTTTGCTCTCGTCCTTGGTTGTCGACCTCTGCAAAAAGGTTGGAACCCTGATGTTGAAGGAACTTGCATCAACCTGCCAGCTCTGTATACAGCCAGGGCTTTTCTGGGGGTGTTGTCTGATCTGGTGTACCTTGTGATGCCCATCCCTATAATTCTGCGGTTGCAAGTACCAACCCATCAAAAGCTTGGTCTTTTTGGATTATTTTCTGTTGGCTCCATGTAAGTGGTTCTAACAATTGTCGATCTCTCAATGACTTATGGTTAGAACATTCATCACCGCAACAATTCGGCTTGGCCTGCTCCTGCCCACCCTTGGTTCTAAGGATACTAGCTGGACAATGTCTAGTGTCATCGTTGCGAGGTTAGTTTTGTTGAAATTGACGGGATCATATCTAACTTTGGCTGCAGTCTCGCTGAATCCCACCTCCTTGTCATCTGCGCAGCACTTCCAACTCTGAAACAATTTTTTATATACGTGGCGCCTCGTGTGATTGGTAGAAAGGCATTTTCCCTTCACACAGACGTGAGCGGGAGCGGAGTCCAAAAGCATGCACTCAAGAGCATTGGTAGTCGCGCATTCCGAAAAAGGATGGACCAATTTGGGATGACAATAAACGAAGAAGGGAATGTGGAAAATGAAGAGGCAGATAATTCTGAGGGACAATTAATGTGGATGTACGACCCCTCTACCGAAATGTTTTTGGAAATCTTTATATAAAATACCCAAAATCCAACACATTTTCAAGCACATGAGTATTCTTTATTCTAATTGCTGACCTGCCCTCATGTAACGCTGTAAAAAGTTCCCCAGGTGTAAATCGTGGCTGGTGCTACGGCTCCTGTGTATGCAAAACGTGCGTGTTGGTGGCTGGAATGTACAGCATGCATCATACACAATCTGAAACCTCAGACCATACACCATGTTTGATCCCTTTCGTCTAGTTTAAAAAGAACAAGCCATAGATTCAACCAAGTAATCCAGAAACCAGGTTACAAACATAGCATGAGAATATGCGCTTGAACAATAGTTCCAGTCGTAAAAAGTTTTGCCGCCCTGGCCAAAAGCACAAATATCTGAATATCCTCTTCCAAAACAGCCCATGCATGTTTGAGCCATTTTCCTTTCCTTAACAGTTGGAATGGCCCTGCAAGTTGTTGCATTTGATGTTTACACAGCTGCGAATTTTGATAGCCAGATTTTGACTCTAAATTATTCTCGAGGTTGATAGCGATCCGCAAGGGACTTGAACCTCTATTGACCCAGTTCATACCATCTGGCCGTGCACCGCAATGTAATCGAGTAGTGTTTCAACAGTGCGGTGTTCTCCTAACACAAATCCCGTCCGCCTCCAAAGCTCGGACAGTCATGGTCCTTCAAGCTGTCAGGGCAACCAAAGTGCAGGCCTAGCGTTGAGCATTGGGCAGATTGTAAACTTTCCAGCACCTTCTTCAGGCGACCTTCTATCTGAGACGATCGCGCTAGTGCTGATGTCAGAACATGATGGGTCCCGGGTCCCCTGGAATGTGAGCGGCGTGCCGCGTGATGAAGCCGTTTGAATGGGGCTGAAGTCAGGCATGGATGAATGTGATCAATCCGCTCGTGGCCCGTAACCCGCATTTGGTCATTTTCTTTATTCCTCAGCGTATCTCGCGCTGGAGAGCTTTGTCATGTTCGTACGTCCTGCTAAATTTTGACCTACATTGTCATGATACAGTTGATGCCGAAGAGCGCAACCATCACACAGTTGGTCCGACGCATCTGAGACAGGAAACAAAGCCAAGCCAATGAATGGAACACCGAGTTACTGCATCAGCGAAACGCATGACGGAAAAGGAATTTCTGAATCCAAAATTGCGACAATTTCCTTATTCAGCTTTCTTGCCTCGGCACAGTTGAAGATTAGAACGGGATTGCTGGTTGTGCGAGCCGGGCACATGCCGGCCTTTTTGTCTTGCCGCCGTGGCCGTGCTTTGACAATCCGCGATTGCTATTTGATGTGCAAGGACCAGAGGCTGTCCTGGATTGTATTCATCCCAACACTTGGTAAAAGGTAATTTCTGTTTATCATACTGCCAGATAATTATTTGTATGGTTCTTGATTAAATAAAAAGCCCACCCCATGTTTCCCTGCAGATACCTGTGGACCATCCCAATATATGACAATATGCGGGACAAGGAGATGGGAGAATGGACAGGCCAAACCCAGGGCTTCCGAGAACAGCTTAGACCTCCTTCGTCGTCATCAGATGAAAATTGAAACATTCTGAGTCTTTGAGTGTTGCGGAATGTGGGATGATAAATTGAGTCTGAGTGGGCGCTATGACTTCGGGTGCTGTTTATGCCTTTGGTGATCAGGCTACTTTATGCATGTGTGCGTGAGCTACCTTGTTACGTTACATGTCTTTGCTCGGTCGACGCGCCAAATGCATTGGCGCGACGTGTCTCATCTTACCCTCAAAACGCTTCCTAAGATTGACAGCAATCACCATTTGGAAAGTGACTGACAAATCCTTTTGTGAGATATATTTAGACTATCCAGAAATTTCGGGATCTGCATGCTTGTTGCACCTTATCCACATTTCGTCAACTCCAAATGATCACGCCATCTTGGTATTCGATCTTTGGTTTTCATCGTCTTTTATCTGCTATACATTCTACCAGAAGAAGATCCATCGGAATTTCTGCCTTGGGTTTGACATGCCAGAAGGCTCTTTTCTATGAAATTGGCCAATTTTCGCAATGGAACATTTTCCCATCGTTGATGGAGTTCAGGTTATTCTTGCCCCTCCCAAAGGCTACCAAGTCGACTTTGCCTCTCCGAATCAACAACATCAGATAGCCGCATATATATTGTATGGGATTGGACTCCCTCTCTCAACATTCTTTTTTCTACAATATGCATATGTAAAATCGTGGCTATGGCGCAAACCTGATGCCCAGCTAGGTAGAGTAAGACCTACTATTCCTAGTGCCCGATACTGACCATATTTCAGTGTGTCTGATGCTGGGGTGGGTGTTTTCAATCGCCATGCAGATTGTAGAAATTTGTGAGAACTCTTCTGTCGTATTGTATCATTCACTACTAACATCACCAGGGAGTTTTATTGCCAGAGTAGTTGGCGTGCATGTATGGGAGATTCCAGCAACAACGACGAGGCAAGGCTTTGATGTAAGCACACATCCTGTCTCGGCTAGACGTTTCCTAATATGAACGCAGAATATTTTTGGTATAACCATCCTGAACACTCTCATGACTGGCCTTTGCAAAGCATCTCTGGGACTCTTTTACTGCCATCTATTCCCTCAACATTGGTGGAAGTGGGTCAGCTGTGCCTTTTTAGTTTTCCTGATCGGTTATCATGCAGCAATCCTTTTTGCCATCATCGCCAGCTGTAAGCCGTTGGAGAGCGACTGGAGTACAAATTTGCCAGGGAAATGCATGAACCGCCCAGTTCTGCTTGTGACTAAAGCTGGTCTGGAAATCTTTTCAGATCTCATCTTCTTGATTATGCCTGTGCCTATTATAATGAGACTAAAGCTGCCCACTAAGCAAAAGGTCGACCTTATTCTGTCGCTTGGTCTTGGTTCAATGTAAGAACCACTCTCTTAGATGTCGACATCTTGCTAATTTTAGCTTGCGAACAGCACTTTTATAACAGGAGCAGTTCGTTTGCACCTACTGTTGCCTTTGTTTCACTCTCACGATATTACCTGGCTGATATCTGCTCCGCTTTTGGTCACGTTAGATATTCCTGGTCATCATGAGCCATAATGCCTAACTAACGATACCACAGTCTTTTCGAGTCGCATCTCATAATTATTTGTACCACTCTCACTACAATCCGACCTTTTCTCTCGCATATTATTTTCATCATTGGCGGAAAAGATGAAATCGTAGAGACCAGACCGCCTCATTGTCTCACACACATCCATTCTATCATAACACCTATTCGCGCCAGGGAGAATACAAAAAGGCCAAACAGTTTTGACATACTGATCTATCAGCGCTTTAATTTAAGCCAGATTTCAAAAAAAGATCATGTTAGTCAGGGCGGTCACTCTCTCAATCGAACTAATAATCGGCAAAGCCACAAAATAAAGGCACGAGTCTTCCAGATGGTTGCATACAAAGAAGGGTTTTTTCAAGAAGCAATTCAGAAGCCAGATCGCGTCCATCATTCTACGATTTCTGGAAACTACCCAGGCGATAATACCGCAATTGAATGGGATTTTGGAACATCGACAGACGAATCTCTTTTGTCAAAGTGGAGACGTTCACGTGCCATCAGCTCATTCTATGGCGCAAGCAAAAGTGAGGATAAAATGGGAGTGATAGAATATGATGTTCCCATTATGCTCGATGATGACCTTCAACCCGAACCAGAGAGGAACCAATCACACAATACCCATGCGTATAATACACCAAAAAGAAATGAAAAAGAAATAAAGAGAGGTCTGTATGGTCTGAATATTATGAAGCAAATCCACAGCCCATATAAAGCAGAACGCCCAAAGCCCGACAATCATTCCTCCGAGACTATCAACAATGTCCGAAACAAAATAAAGGAGATAGGTATGACTTTTTACAGCATAAGCTGCGATACATTCGGAAAGCCACGCCGTGATCACCATAGCGTTGTGTACGACGTTGATGGAAATTATCAAACAAGTACAAGAGAAGCGCAAAGCCGCATCAGCCAAAGTAATTCAGTTTACTTCGGGGATTCTACAAGACAAGGTGGTTTTTGTGTGGGATCTTACAAAGAAAAGGATTTCTTCTAAAGGTTGGTCTCTTTCAGAGTTTACTTGAAACAAATATAATAGATGAGAAACTATGATACCCAAATAGCCTAGATACCCCTTTACATAATCAAAGAAATATTAAATCCACAAGTCGTTCATGAAGCCTCTCAATCCGGAATTCATTTGATCATAGCTACTCTGAGGCCAAACACAAAGCTGCGGTGAGCAAATGAGTTTAAGCTAGGGTAGCTGTGTTTTCTGAATTCAGTTTCTTACTAACTCCCTTTTTTCTCTTTAGCTTCTGGCTCGTCGCGTTATACTAGCTCTCTCTCAGTCTGTTCGCTTCCTGTACTAATACTTCAGATATTGACGACACCGCACAACCCCGTTTGCACTCTTAGCTACCAGTTCATTTACTACTTGTTTCTATCCTGAATTTTCTTACCTAGATGAATCATTGAAGATAGGCAAAACTATCATCCCCTTAACAACTTCCTGATGCCAATGGGCGAAATTCGTGGGCTGACGTCAGCAGTCGGAATTAAGTAGCTCCTAGCCAAGATCACGAACGCATCATGGTCAGAGCTTGTCCAGATAGGTAAGGCGAATCGCTACGTGCGATAGGTTATGTCTTCGTTTGTAGATGGCCATTACCTAGACAAGAAAATCCTTTTTACATCGGTTTAAACAGCGCACTACCCCAATCTATCACGGTGTTTGCTGATTAGAATGTTCTGATTGATGCCATAAAGGTCGCATAGTCAGCCAAAGGCCCTGAGGTCATGACATGGCATTTAGCACAAAACATGAAAAAGAAATTAGAAAAAGACCATTCTCAAGTGCGTCGATCTCGATAAGGAAGGTCAAAAAGAATGATGTCCGCAGGATTCGAACCTGCGCCTCTTGCGAGACTGCGAATTATTCATGTTGTGGATACAACCTGAACACAGCGCCTTAGACCGCTCGGCCAGAACACCTGGTGTTTGATGTAACTTGTGCACTTAAAAAAGAGTATAAAGGAAAGAGGGATGTTCTACATTGAGAACTTACGCCTTGCGATCGGATCGTTCCAGGGAATCGGTAAACAGTGCTATTCCCATGGCCCATTCCGAAACGTCAATTTTCTTGGCCTTGATGCTGTCTTTACCTTCCCTTCTACTCTAGCGCCTTAGCTCACCTGGATCACTGTATCCAATGCGCCCATGAAAATGACGATGTTATTATTTACTTGGGACAATATCTTCAATAGCGCGCTATGAGAGTCTAAGGTCTCGTAGAACCTACGAAATAGCTACGTCAATTTAGCGCGTTCACTCATGTTCCTTTTGCGCTCCCATTTCAGCATACTGTCGCCCACCAAGTCTGCGACACTATCAACAGTAGGGCTCAAATTTCTTCGGCTTGAGTGTATTCCCTTCGGGGCAGCTCTCGTAAAATTTCTGCCATTTTTGCCGGAGCTGTCCTGCCTGCGCATAGATCAAGGCGTGAACGGAATCCCGGATTGGGGTCAGAGCAAAGCAAATGTACGCAGTTTCCATGATTATCCCCAAAGAGCTACACTAAGGAGACGAGGCTAAGAGAGCAGTAAGAGACTACGAAAGATTGGATCATTTTACAACACCGTCAAAGTAGCAAAATCGAGGGCTCACAATATTTGCGTGTCCTGCTCTCACCTCTCATGCCGTTCCAAAAGGCACTTGTATCAAGTGTTTTCGGGTATATGGCTCAAGCCAATAAACCAACCCAACGCTATATTGAGACAAAATACGTCAAAGCCAGAATCATGGAGTTCTTAAACTTTAGATGACAATAAAAAAGAGTTTGTCATTTTGAATTCGATCAACCTCAGATACACGCGAGATGCCCCCCAACTTGCTTGGATTACGAGCAATCAGATTCTTGTATCTCATTTGGAAAGTGTTGATGTTCTGAAAGATTACCGACCAACATTCATTACTTTTAAGAACCAAGCTGCATTACACCATGGTGATTGATTGAGTTGTAAGGATGTAAGGAGTACACCAGGAAGTCTTGCAGACCAGGACTTGAATTCAAAGTTGATGCCAGGACTTCTCGGGTATCTTGGGTAACCCGACCAAGGCAAATCTCCCAGGCCATGTCAAGGGTTAGTCATCGAAGCTGGAAGCATCTCCAACTTATCGGGTGGGATGCGGATAGGTGGCAAGTTATTTCATTGGTTGGAGGTGTTAGCGCCTCGGCCTGGCGGGCGGAACAACCGCTGGTGGATTCCACACCTCCTGTGAAAGAATGCAACAGTAACTGTGCTCAAGGTGCTTCCGTACAATTTCAACCAGGCTTCTTTCAACTACGATCATACCTCCTTCATATAAGTTTCTTCTCTCGGTTCTGGGACCTTTCGTTTCTCAATTTAAAATACCATATTGAACTACCATTCTACTCATCAGTCTTGTCAATACCAACCCGACCATTAATAACAAAATCATCAAAATGGCTTCTGTTCCCAAAACCCTTGTCGAGGCGCTCGAGCGAATTTGCAATGTCGACGTTGATGCAGTTGATCCTAAGGCTGCCAAGGGTTTGCCTTTCAAGCCTCACAACCGTAGGTTTCCTGAGCTTCAATATGTACCAACCAGGACCTGTTGACATTTCCAGAAACGTCCAACCAAGTTATTATGAGCAACACAATGTGTCAGCCCGAGTTTCATGATATGTTGGTTGAAAAGGCAACAAAATATGGCGAATGGGGTTGGGAAGAAGTGTTTAACCGCGTGGTATGTCGAACCCGGATTTCTTTTTTAAACTTTTAGTGGCGAACTTCTAATCTGTTGGATTCAGATGGTTCAATTCTGCGCCAACAACATTGAGAATATCACCAACCGGGTTCTTGTTCAAGTGTCTCCTGCCCGAATTTACAGCAAGGAGGATGTTCTTGAGCAATGTTACGCTTATGATCGCGCCTTTAAGGATGCTGGTATCTCCAGGGACCGCTATGCCATCAAGATCGCCGCGACCGGACCTGGTATGGCTGCTGCAGCGATCTTGAACAAGGAAGGCATTCGAACCCTGGCAACCTCTTTGTTTAGCTTGGCTCAAGCAGTTGCTGCTAGCCAGTCTGGTTGTATTTACATCAGTCCCTACCTAAACGAAGTCGCCGCTTATGAAGATGATTCTCTTATGTGCAAGAGCTCTGATCCTGCTATGGATGTAGGTTCAACCTTGATAGCCCCAATTTATCAGGCTGGTTCTAAGATTTTAGCATCCAATGGCACCTAGACTCGTGCATATACTGGAGGCATATACTCAGCTGCACAAGGAAACTGGAAAAGATCAACCACAGATTGTCATCGCAAGGTATTTTAAACCATCCAAAGTAAAAGATCAAGACTAAGCAGAATGCAGCAATGCGAACATTGCAGAGATTCTCGCCACAGCCGAAATTGGATGCCAACACATTACTATCTTGGCCCATCATCTTGAGGAGCTCAAGAACACGCCTTTTGATGATGCTGTCCTGGCCAAATACCCCTTCCTTCGGAACCCCAGGCCCAAGCAAAAGGCTCCTTACTATGACGTGCTTGAGACTCCGGAGCGTCTCAAGGGTCACTCTAAGGCTGACCCACTGGCAGGACCCGAGTGGAACGGAAAGCTGGCTGACATCCACGTCGACTATCTGGCGAACGATGGCGCCGCGCTAACTGTTGCGATGGATGCCGATGCGGCTGTGGTCAGGAAGATGAAAGATGTCTGTGATGCATTCAATGGTGGAAATGACAAGGCCAAGGCGGCAATCGAGGCAGAGATTGCGAAGCTCAAGGCTTAGATAAATATGTGAGATCAAGTTTGAATAGGCATAGTCAGGTTTAATTATTTTGAAGTAATTGAAGGGCTTCTCTGTCCACAAGAACAGGAACTCAAAAATGTTAGAAACCGAGGAGCAGACTGCGTAGATATATACTTTCACATCCAACGGTACAGCGACCACAACGGTCTGTGTAGCCTAAAGGCAAATCAGAAGAAAGGCTTTCTAAACCTTTCTCCGATAAAAATAGACATAAGTAAAAATAAATACTATATTACCAGCATTTGTAAATTGCAATCTATAATTACTATCTCGTACTTGGCTCCCGCATTTATAACATCATCATTCCGATACTGGGCCAGGCTGCCAATATGCAGCGTGTGTAATATATAGACGCAATGCGCCTCCCGCTTCGGACTCCGCAAACCGATACAGGTAGGTCATTGCAATAGCTATTGGCATTGTAATATTGCTAACATATATCAAGGGACCGAAAATTGCAGACGGTCGGTACTCAGTATACCACAGGTCAGGTTTAATTATTGATTCAACATTTGATATTAATTCATAAATCCGTCGTGTTACACTGAGCATAATGCCCATGAGATTGATTGAGTGGTGTATATACCAATCCTAGAATTTTATAAACGCGACAAAATTCCTGGTTGTGATATGGCAGATTCCATCTATCACGCTTGCTAATGTCAGGATGGTGGTTTGGCAATGGCAATAAACATTGCAGTTGGTAGTAGCAAATACTCACAGTATCAGGTTTCCACATGATTAGCGGATGGCGCCTCCATCCCAACCGCACAGTGGAGCATGGGCGGGCCATCCGCTTATCCGTCGCTGCGCCGCCAGCACATCCCCACATGGTTGTCTACTCCGAGCGGCAAACCGCTCACCCACTATTCAGAGGCAAGAATATAGTTTCAACCCATTTGTAAAGAAACCAGGCCTATAAGTTCTCTAGGAATTGAAAGGCCGTTGTGAACTCGAATTTCAGAGTACCTATTCAATAAAAACCTTGAAAGCCTTGCGACCCTTGCCGACCATGTCAGTTGCAGTAAATCAACGAAAGGCGACGCTCAATGATGACAATCAAATCCCGTTGATCGGACTCGGTACTTTCTTATCTGCTCCAAATGAGGTGACTGAGGCTGTGGTTCATGGGTGAGTTGTCTGGGTGCAGTGTGGTATTCAACAGGCGGATATTGACAACACATAGGTGGAAAGTAGGAGTCCGCCACTTTGACTGTGCTCAGTTTTACCAGGTCTGTGACATCCTATTTATCAGGTCGCTGGAATAATACAGGGGTTCTAATGCCTGATATAGAATGAGCAGGAAGTGGGCGTAGCATTGAAAGCACTGTCCAGGGAGCCAGGATACAAGCGAGAAGACATTTGGATCACCAGCAAAGCCTGGAACTCGTATGCTATCTCTACTTTGATTGAGCGTTCATGGTACAAGAGGCTAACTGGTACTTAGCCATCACCGACCAGAAAATGCAGAGAAAGCTCTTGATCAAACACTCAAGGACCTTGGAAGCGATTACGTCGACCTCTTTCTTGTAAGTAATACCCTGTCAATGCCGGATCTAACACTCTAATACGGCACTGGATCAATTATAGATTCACTGGCCGGTGAATTTTGCTGCACAGGAGGACAAATCGTCACCTACGGGTATCGCCCTCGAGCCTTCACGGGATGGAATTATGCTTCTAGACGCGGAACTTGATCTTGTTGAGACCTGGAAGGCTTTTATTGAGTTTCAGAAGCAGGGCAAAGCGAAAAGGTTTGACAAACTTTGGCAGTTATTTCAACGTCGGGTATTCGGTTAACCTTTTGTAGCATTGGAGTCAGCAACTTCAGCCCCAGTCATATTCAGAAGCTGATTGATTCCACCGGTGTCATTCCTGCTGTCAATCAAGGTATGACTAAGAAGCTGCTGGCTCAACCAAGCTAATCCAACACAAAATAGTGGAGGCGCACCCTTTATTGAACCAGAAAGATCTTCTTGAGTACTGCAACAGCAAGGGCATTCACATCTCTGCATACATGCCGTTCGGCGGAGATGTCTCTCGTGGAGGAAGCCAAGTTTTGGGCAACCCAGAGATTGAGAGAATAGCCAGAAAGACCGGGAAGCAAGCCAGTCAAGTCCTTGTATCCTGGGGAATCAAGGTAGGAAGGTCACCGCGCATTGATTCAGTACCTTACTAAATAGATATAGCGCGGGTTTTCCGTACTTCCCAAATCCGTCAAGCCGAGTCGGATTACTGCAAACTTTGATGCATTTGATCTTGATGATGAAGACTATAATACCATCACGGCCCTGGGAAAGGTGCCTGTGCGCTTTGGCGGTATTCCGTTTACATTTGACCCTGCATGGAGGGTCAACGTCTTCAACAGTCCAGAGGAGCAGAAGGCTCAGCTTTTTGAACCATGTTAGACAAAATGACCGTTGATTTCTTGCATGAATCCTGGTGAATTAGCGAGAAAGATATAAATTCTATTGAATCAAATACAATCACAAGTCTTAAATTGCTCAATATTCAAAAAGAAAAAAAAAGATGGGAAAAAAAGGAGAAAAGGTTCAATTGCACTTTATTCAGCGGGGACATTTTCTGCCATAATTTTCTTCAGCCGCCAATGGTTGTGGCAACTAGCTCCGTTGCTCAACCACCGGTGGCGTCAAGTAAATATGGAGTGACAGACCATTAATGCGCGGGCTGTCCCACCACAACAAACATAAACAGCAAAGTACAGCACAAGTATGTAAGAAGCTACTTTTCACTTTTTGACTATGTATGATTACTAGGAAAAACAGATAATTGCATGACCGTCCATAGGTCCTCCCTGCTTAGTTCATGCTCATTGGCTGCGTGCTGAGACACGAGGTATTGATTTCTCCATTATTAAATCACCTACATGCTGATAGTTAGTGTTGATTTAAGGAAGGGAAAATGAGTTGCAATGTTGAGGTGAGACTTGGTGTTGAGACGAGGTAATGACGCGATGAAGATTGGGTGCGGTGCTGGCTTGGCAGGTTCAGTTGGGCGGGTGCACCGCAGACGAAACCCTGCACCAATTCTCAGCCTTGAAACAAAACCTCAGGCACACAATTGCAAAGCCACGTTGGTTGCCTATTCCATTTTCACTTACCTCCACAGCCTTGTAACAACAAATTCAGAACGTGAAACCGGTATCCCTTCTTCTTTTATATCTTCATTGGGCATTATTTCCCATGGGTCCTATCGATTCCTCTGTATCTGATCCCAAAAGGCCTCCGACGGTTTCATCGCTACGAGACCTGACCATTATCGAAGCATGGGATCGGGAGACAAACAAGCCTAAATACTGCACCTTTTATCTTACAACGCCTGATGAAGAGGTCTACTTTGGGCAGTCCACAAAGAACAAGAGGGAGTTGACTTTCCAAGAATTTACGGAAGCCTTAGAGTTTGTGAAGGACGATGAAATCTACCCCAAGGTTCCGAAAGACGTCACCTTGACGATTGCACCCGACAATCTTGATGATACTTCTGCGTTTGTCAAAAGGCCAGGATTGAGCTGTTATGAGTCTATGAAGGGCTCAAACTTCATTCCCAAATCTGTTTTGGACGAGACACTGATCATGGAGCAAGTGGCGAAGACACAGCATCCAAACATCATTCATTACTATGGCTGCCGTGTCAAACGTGGCCGTATCACTTCGATAGTGCTTGAACTACTCGACCAAACACTTGCACAATACGTCGAAGACACAGCCTCCTTCGAAAAGCTCGACAAGTCCAAGTTCATGACGGATATGGAGTCGGCTGTCAACTACATACACTCTTTGGGGTTGGCACACAATGACATCAACCCGCATAACATCATGATCAAAGATGGACAGCCTGTGTTGATTGATTTCGGATCATGCCAACCTGTGGGGGATAGATTGCAATCACTGGGCACCGCGGGTTGGTACGAGGAACTCTTTTTCACGTCTGAGAAGAAGCACGCCACTTACGCACTTGGAAAACTTCGGGAATGGCTCCAAAGGCCAGAATGAACATGATGCTGGGGAATTATCATCATAAATGTGGACATTCTGGGAATGGTTTAATGGAACTAGTCAGTGATAGATTCCGCAATTGAACAAAGTCATGGCCAAAGCTTCTCCCTTTTTGCTTTGTACTATATGGGCGTGATTGAACAGAGCGAAAGAAAAAGCCTCACTAGATGGCATTCAAAGAATTTAACTCACTTCAATGCCTCCGTATTCCCTTGGGAAAAGCTGTTGAGAGTTGTCGATACCAATGGCCCATTTGTTCAAAGTTAATTGTATGCCATCTTTGTGGCCTAGTTCATAGATCACCCGGTTGAGCCTGCAGCTTATTCTTTTTTAACTAGAAGTAAATTCTATGGTATAGACACCAACTATCCCCAGCTTACCAGGTTAAAAAAGCCTTCGCACCATTGCAGACCGTAGGCGAATATAACTTGTTGAGTTTCCGGGGTGCCTGTGTTCACGCACTGAACATCATCGGTTCTAGCTACACGACGCATTACATCGGTGATGTCAGTATCAGTATCTGCGGAATGCTCTAAACGACTCTCTAGTTCCATCAAACCGCCGACTATTCTTGCACCCCAGCAAGCCATCGAGCTTATATGCTCTTGATCCTTGAGAAACTTTTGCGCATATTCTACAAGCCTACGTACTCTTGACAGATCGTGAAGCAAGATATTCTATGTCTTGAATAGCAAGGTAAATGCAAGGTAAATGCAAGGATTATCGAGCAATTCATGATATGGGTCAAGTACCCGATAAGTATCTTCCAAGGTGTCTGCAGGCATGGACGTGTTTAATTGGGCGGGATTGATGCGATTTGATCATCCATAATGAGAATAGAGGCACCACGACGAATTTGAACAAACTGAGCGGAGTTGTCCCATGTTACGAGTTTGCTCCAGGAATAATTGGAAGTTGAATAGCAAATGTTGTAAATTTGCATGGTCATGGCTATTCACTCTGCAGGTGATATTTTTTTATTGTATAAAGTCTAACACACCACACAACGACGCCACGCCACACACACAAGGGGATGAGTAGTGAGGACAACGGTCCACAGCCAATAGATCCCTTTTCTCGTTCCTCGAGGGCATATCGAAATCTCAACAGGGATGCACACAGAACCGCCCTCTTCATCCCAATAATTTGTCAGCCGATCTTTGGAAAGTTTAAATTTGTATCTACTCCGTTACATACGCCATGTTGAGAGTATTTTTCGCGGCTCGAACCATGGATTTCTAAGCTTCATTGTAAGTCTAGTAACCAGTGACGTAAATTAGCACAGGTCCGAGATGCCCCGGCGGACAAACACAGGGGATGGCTGGCGTATAAGCCAATGGTCTCTCGGCATTGCCAACACAGCTTCGCACCTATGATGTGGGTCTCGAACCCCGCCATTCGGCTTCGGCGGATGAACCGAAATGCCCCGATACAGGCGAAACAACGAAATCTACAGAGGGAGTTCAAGAAATCCCTAGCTTTACCGGAAGCGGCTAGCCCAGTGAAGGCTAGCGCTCGCCATCGGCTTTGGAAGCACTGTTATTTTCCTGGAACTGTGTTTTGGGCAAACTGTAATGACCAGACTGCTACACGCACTTGCCAAAATCTCTTGCTGCTTATAAATGCATTGTTACTTACAGATACCATCTCTAAAACATGGGCTATTTGGGGGAGCGTTTTCTATAAAATCCCAAGTTTCCCGCCGTTCCAGGTGTGAGGCAGATTCATACCTTCTGATATCTTACATTCTACCCCCATCAAACTCTTCAATCTTAAACTACTCCTCAAAATGGCTCCTATTCTTTACGGTGATGCCACCTTCACTTGCACGAGGCGTGCTCTTCTTGCCGCCGCCGAGCTTGGCCAAGACTTGGAATTTGTCCATATCGACACCAGCAAGGGCGAGCACAAGGTATGTACGCCCAGGCTCGATTTCACATGAGTGATTCTGATTTTATATACAATGAAGGCCCCGGATTACATGAAGGTCCATCCATGGGGAAGGATCCCTTCGTTGAAGAATGGCAACTTTACCATGTATGAGTCGCGAGCTATTGCGCGCTATTTGGCCAGCATTTTCCCGGAGAAAGGGAAGAGCTTGGTTCCATCTCCTGAGACGGACCCCGATGCCTGTGGTCTGTTTGAACAGGCCGCAAGCGTTGAGATGGCGTATATCAATCCGTCTTTGGAGGGCTTGGTTTTCGAAAAATATTTTGTGCCGTAAGTTACAGTAACCATATCACAGATCAGGGCTAAGTCATTAGTTTTGTGTACGGTGGACCGAAGAATGAAGACAAAATAGCCGAGCATAGGAAGGCACTGGATGCGAACTTGGAGGTTTTGGACGGCATTCTTGCAACTCGTAAATACATGGCTGGTGACGTATGCATTTCTTGGCCTTACTTGTGTGGGGTTTGCAACTAACCATACTCCAGGAGTTCACTTTGGTCGACACATTCTACGTCCCCTTTCTTTTCACGCTGAGCATGGAACAAGTCAACGAATGGGATTTGATCACCACTCGCCCCAACCTCAATGCCTGGTGGGGACGTGTCACCAGCCGCCCTTCTTTCAAGAAGGTCTATGGCGCATAATTCGCACACCAAGCACACAGCCAGTTAGAATCCAGTCAGAATAGCTCTACGAAATACAATATGTATTTATTTTAGAAGCCTTAGTCGGTGCACCGTAATATTGGCTTGCGAAGTGCGTTTATGTTCCGTCAATTTCGCTAGACAAGCTCACGTAAATTTGGTTGGCGTGTTTTTACGTGTCTCATGCCCCACCAAAGTCACAACGGCCCTGTAGTATCCCTTTGAGTGCCGTAAGCCTGCATCGAGGTACCCTACCACAAACACAACAGCAAAAAACAACAGGATAAAAACGTAACATATTTTTCATAAATCAAAAAATTCCTGACAAAGATAGCATTATATTCCGTGAAACAAGATTGCATATCTTTAGGTTAGAGAGTTGTGGTCGGCAATGCATTTTGCTTGGTACTTGAATGCAGGCTTACGGCACTCAAAGGGATAGGCCTACTAAGTTGTCTCCTAGCCTGGAGTGTGCATGTATTTTACTTCTCTTCCAGAAACACTACAATAGCTAAAAAAAAAAAGTCTTAACATGATTCTATGTAATTTTAAGTCATAAGATTATTTAAACGGCAGGCTAGTTAAATGAACCAACTCAAAACACAACGAGCAAACACAAGTATCATGGCGCGGATGTCTTTGTCGAACAGACTGATCGTGGTTTGTCGCTGAGACAAAAGTCAAATTTGCAAATTTCTATGTTACATCATTATATCGATATGTCCTACGCCTCTGGTTCAGGCGCTCTAAAGCTATTGGGAGTACTCATATGCTAATGATATCTGCCTCTATTCGACGCGTCGGAGTACGTCCGGACTCCCGTCTCGGAGATTCGCTTCGGGGCAACTCGGTTGAGATGCCGCACTCCCCCTGTCACTTCGCCGCTAGCACGTCCTGTGCCCACACTAACCAAGGGCCTTCCAGTTCCAGCTGAATTAGCGGGTACAATTACAGATGCTAGCCTCTTGCAGAAAGCGGGAAGATTTTATTTCAATCAAACTTTTCCTGTCTGCCGACGTGCTAACGGACTTTATCACGGTGAGCCATTGCGGTTAGGTCTACTCCATCTCCCTTGACCATCAAACCATGTCAAAAAATGCCAGATTTATAAGCACCTCTCGGACATCTCGGGCAGGACAATTTAAATAGACATGACAGGAAGGAAAGGCTTTACATTTGACTTGCGCTGGAATCTTCTTTCATCTCATCTGTGGCGCTGTGCATCAATTACCAAGGCGAGCAGTAGCTCGGCGCCAGCAGAGAGGCTTCGGCTTTCATGTTCCCATTGTCGCAGCATGGTACAAGCGCTTTTTGCGGCTCCCACGGCCTTCTCGTAAAAGCTACTGCTCTGGATATATACATTCGCAGGTTCATCTTGGCTCATATCTCGCCAAGCGTGTTCCATGTATTCAAGAACAATAGGCGTATGGCACCCTGCGAGAAGCGACAGACCTGCTGACCAAATGTTCCTGCTGAGCAGCCAACATTCATCGTGCCTTTCGGCTGTTTCCTCTTGGTGATCAATAAATTCAATAGCGTATTGCAAATATTTTCTCGCGCCTTCAAGAAGATTTGCCACGACGCCAGTTGCGGCATCTTCAGCATCTTCGGTAGGTGGTTTGTAGGTTCCATCCGCAAGTATTGCTAGAAAAGGTCGAAACACGAGCATCAATAGGTGCCTTCTGCGGTTGTGCAGTATTCGATGCATTCGTTGTTTTGTCGAGTATACAAGCTCATCTGTCGTGACTAGTGACTGGCGGGTGATAGGATCCGGAGGGACTCGAAAATCTTCGGGCAACGAACTCATCCTACAGCGATTTAAGCATATTTTGGGCGAAGAAACCATATTATGGCCCTTCAGCCTGTGAATGACTTACCATTCACCAACTTGGCGTTCTAGTTCGCATGCTAAAGAGTACTCAGCAGCGAGTTGGGTCGCCTTTTCACCACTTGGACGGCTCACTCTGCAGGGGTCTACGTCATTAGCTGGATTATTCAACGTCTCCGGGTGATTTGCATGCATCATGGCAGTGAACACCTACTTTCGTGCAATGCAATCTTGATCCTCTCCAACAGGCGTCTGCTGGATGTCTCGGCCAGATAGAAATGCCACGCGCTTGAATCAAGATGCGATTCGATGCCGGGCCACACAAAAGGTTGCAGCGGTGGTGGGGGTATCTGGGTCTTTTGTATCAACTCCGACAGCCTGCTGCATTGGACTACGTCAAGGAAAGGATAGACCTCCTCGGCCAATTCAAGCTGCATCTTTGTCACAGCCCACAGGACTCGATGACTCAACTTGTCCTCAATTACTTCGGGGTGCCTTTATCAGGGGAGGTCAGACGGGTTATTTGGAGCGAATTGGAACAAACCTGAGGAGTAATTTTTCTGCCTTTGAAGCAGCAGCGTCGACGTAACACCATGCCGTCCACGGCTTCAGTATCCACATATGGTAACTTGCCAGCAACAGCTGTGCCTGCAAATCCTGGATTGGGCTTTTACCACTAAATGATGTAAGACCCAACCACGGCAGAGCTAATTTTATGTAGTGATTCTGCGGTATTGCTTCGTTCCTTGGCTCCAGCTCTGACGAAACGCGACCCAAGGCAAGAACAAGCATAAGAATTGCAAGGTCTGGCTCTTCAAAATTGGCAGGCAGTGTTGTTAAAATTGGCCCGTCATAGACGAAACCACCCTCGAGAATACAATCCAACAAACGCCTCAGGAAGCTTATATCCAGTACTGGCCACCTGCTGTGAACGTGGAGAATGTATTTATCAATCAGCGGGGCTGCCAGTTCAGACGCGAGAGGATTAGGTATATCACTTGACATGTCCATTGGCAAAGGGAAGTCAAGGTTGGGCTGGTTGTTGAATGATGGCGTGGTGCTGTGTGGTGCATGCACCTTACTCGGACACGAGAACTCAAATTTCATCGAAGGGCTTAGGCCTGGTGTCGATGGAACGCCTTGGCTCTTTCCGGCGTACAGCTCGTCTCGGTAGCTTCCCCAGTTGCTATGTGTGCCGCATCTGGTGGCAGGACCACGAAGTGTATGCCACGTCATGATGATGTCACCGTTGGGCCAAGCAGCATTGGCTCGAGACAATGGGCCAGGGTCTACTGTCGTGGTTTGATTTCCAGCTGCCTGTGAGCTACGGGGGAGTGCCGTAACATTCAGCTCATGCAACACGTTGATCTCCATTGTTTGAATCCTTTCAAGTATCAACAAGGAGGCGCGATCAAGTCTACAAGCCAACGCATCAGGTATGTCACAAAATAATCCTCCACTGTGAAGCTTACTTGGTTGTTTCGGTTTCGGGGTATGTACATTCCGAGTCAGTTCGGACACAAAACCCACATTTGGGTCTCTCACTATCGCATCTTGACTTCCTGGGTCTCGGGTGTTGAGAATTTTGGCAATAGCGATATGAATGTAAATGACGGACCTTGCTCGACAGACAAGACAAGCTTGTATTGCCCGCCTTCGGCCATACTGACCCCCAACACGACTACTGATTTCGGACATTTTGGCGAAAGTTAGGGTCAGTTTCTGCAGAGGATTTGAGGAGAAGGATTGATTACAAAGCCTAGAAGTATGCGGCAATGGAATAGGCATTATATTAGGGCCAGAGCGGTCTAACTTGGCAAAATGATATTCTCCACTTTAGTAACTTTTCCGTTGATTCCAACGGGCGTAAATCTTTACAGCCGTCAAGATTTCGACATTTTGTAGGGGGAACAATACACTACGCCAGGATATCGACGAGTGCAACAACTAAAGATGAAATCAAAAGAATTCGTAGATAGGTTTTGAGTAAGAAGTTGGGAAAAATCGAGAGTCCGTTACTTGTTGGTTTTGGTTCCATCTTTTATTTGTCTCTTGCATTGTGGAAGCATCAAGATATTTGCGCGATGGATTCCACCACGCCCGTAATACTGGCATTGAAACCAGCTAAGATCACTTCTGATTCGAGCGCATGTTTTGATAATTTATCTGTCTTTAGTCTTTTCGCTCAAGGACAATGTAACAGGGCTCGTAAGATGATAGTTCATTACGATCTCTAAGTACCTGTACACGATAAGCTAGTTAGTGTTGAGTGATTAAATATCCGATGAATAACTCGTTAATGCAATTGTGGTTTGCATTTTCAACGACTGCCTCCTGTCAAGCTGAACGTATAGAATACAACTGACATCTAAACCACGAATGTAATCGCGATTCATCTGTGCACTTCAACTTCGTGTCGTGTAGTCTATTTGATTCTGTCAGAGAGGATTCAACTAGATTCTGCTTTCAGTCAACACGAAAAATAAATAAATTCACATTATCGCTGAAAACTACTTGTATGCGATTGTTCTGTTGCCCTGATTGCCGGATCACATGGGTAAACCGGCTGGTTTCGATTAAAAATAAACAAACTACGCTACGTGGTTGTGTTTGGAACAAAAAATTGGTAATCCCTGTGCGTTCATGCAAGGGCGCGTCTATCATTGCCAAGGATGTTAACATTTGGATGTCGATCTAGTAACCTGGCTTTCGGCCTTTGGACCAGACCTTCCGCACAGTTTCGCTCTCCCCGATCCGCAAGACAAAAGCATTCTTCTGCACTGCAACAATAACTGTATTTGATGCAACGCATGAAATCAGAAGTTCAATTTGGAGATTTATGACAATATTTGTGCTCAAAGTGCAAATCGAAGGATTCATCGCTCATCGATCGCCGCCAAAGCCACGTGGGTTAAGGTATTAGTGGCCTTGGCAATATCTTGGCGATAGCGTCAAGCTTGGCGTACACAACGTTGAGCTTGGCGATATGCAGCCTTATTATTAGCCTTTTCTATTCTTGACCTTCAAGTTCTTACTTGATATTGTTGTCCCCGGTTTTGAGACAAAGATTGAAAATTAAGATTAGGCGAAGTAGGCAATTAAATAAGCATTGACGCAAAATTTTGACGGATAGCATGAAATATTAATAGTCATGTTTAAAACAATGACTTTCGTGGAACGTTTGACTGTCAAAAACCGCTACCACACTACCCGTTGCTGACTCGGGAAATGTTTCAATGACGTTTCCATGGCCAGAGAACTGTGTCGTCGCTGTCAAGGAAGTGCCATTTGAACGCAAAAAACCATCTATGGGCAATCAGCTGTGGCTGACAAGACCGAAAGTAACGCCGAGAGTGCGAGCGGTTCTAGAAGGCGCTCTGGCTCAATTTGGCTTCTACTTGGTCTCGAGGATGAACGCCATGTCAACCTCCGAATGGGAACAATTGGATGACGGATGGGGCGAAAATTTCACACCGATAAGATGGATGGGCAATGTCTCGTAAATATCTCAAAGCGTGACAGATCCACACAAGTCAAGCCACCCATGAATACGGATTACGAAGTGAGTACACGGATGGTGCTTTGACCGGGTGTTGGAGCGTTCCATTTGGCTGACTCCCGGACGCGGCGTTTAAGCTAATAAGGTTAGTGAGGTTACATGACATCCGAGGTTAACAGCTGTCTGAGTAATTAAACACAAGGGAGCATCGAATGGGAGGTGAAACCGTACGTGCCGATGCCTTGATTGGGTGCCCATCCAACAAGCGAGCGCCGCATTTTCGTGGACGAATGAGCAGCATCGCGTCCCAGATGGGGCGCATCGTTTTATTTTGCTTTTCTAGCTGCAACGCCGCGAAGCGCGCCAATGACACAAACTAAGCGGCCCAAGGGATCAGTCGAATTTTTTCGACGTGACATTGACGACCATGAAATCAATGTTTCAAGGGTGGTGCGATGGTCAACGGCGACCAAGACCGGGGGTCTAACAGAGACAGAGAGGATGATCTATGACTGGGTTGGGAATAGTGTCTGACAGAAGCCATTTATTGTGGATAACAAAGGGCCTTGGTTGCGTCATGTCAATCAGGCAGCCAAATTACTTGCAGGACCCATATATTCAATTGGTTCGTAAACCAACTTAGAGGTCTAGTTGCAGTGGTTTGGCCGAGTTGGTGCAGCATCCCCGGGCGGTCCCATGTCAATAGCCCCCGACTCCGGCGTGTCCTTTTGAGCGGGCGACCTCGTGGTTTATGTCTTGTTCTGCGGTTCTGGTGGTCAGACTCGTGTTGCCGTGTGTGCCGCCCGGGCTGCTCTCCTCATCTCGACCCACAACAGCAGGATGCGATAGTGGCGAGAGAACTGGGGCAACCCCAACCATCAAGCGCGGGGTGAGGGGCTACCCCAGAGCGGGTTGAGTCTGGGGATGGGAGCAATTGATGAGCGACGAGTATATAGGTCGGCCGACGGCATGCACCCATTGAGGGGGCAATGCTGCATCTCTTCTCTCACTGAGCTCGCTTCCAGAAGACATCTCTAGTCTAAACGATATGGACGCCACGGACAAGGAAATATCCCCGGGCTTTGCCCATATAGCCAACAGCGATGAAAAAGAAATGTTTGGCACGTCGAGGGTTGAAGACACCCCCGGCCGCCGCAAGTCGGCTGCTCTCAACATTGTCGAGAACCCGCTGAAGGTAAATTGTCCTACCCTCTCGTGCATGGCCTTTGGCAGCCCAGACTGACTGTCATTGCCTACAGCGCCTCTCGCCATCCGACGTCGCCTCCAACGCGCGGGCGTTTGCCGAGTCGCACGGCATGTCCGAACACGCGGACCTGTTTGGTCGCGCTGCTCTCGTGGCGCGCGACCAGCAGAGATTCGAAGCGCTCAGCGAGCTGCTCGACGACGAACGCGCTGCGCTCGTCTATGAGCGGGACCACAAATGGCACGGTCCCGTTATGCTCTGGTATTCCATCGCGCTGTGCGCCGTGGGAGCGGCCACGCAGGGGTGGGACCAGACTGGATCCAACGGCGCCAACTTATCCTTTCCCGAGGAATTCGGAATTGGTGGCACTGGTAAAGATGAGTGGATTGTCGGCATCGTCAACGCCATTATTTTCTTGACCGCCGGTCTGATGTAAGATGCATACTGCAATGCACTGCGTTGCCATACCACTGTGCCGCATTGATGACTAACCTGGCTGTTAGTGGAGCCTTTATCGTCGATCCCCTCAACCATTACTTTGGCCGAAGGGGTGAAATCTTCATCACCGCCTGCTGCCTCACCGCTACGCCCATTGGCTCTGCTTTTGCAAAGTCATGGCAGGGGTTGTTCGCCGCCCGTTTTGTAATGGGAATTGGCATTGGTGCCAAGAATGCCAGTACGTGTTTCTGCTCTGGGAAGTGATGCTCGTGGCTTACAATGATTAGCGGTTCCCATCTACTCGGCCGAAATGGCCCCCCACCGTATCCGAGGCGCTCTCGTTATGTTCTGGCAGCTCTGGGTTGTGGTTGGTGTGTTAGCCTTTGGAACCTCCTCGCAAATGAAATTGCTGACATCCTGCTAGGCATCTTTCTGGGCTTCTGTGCCAATGTCATCGTCAAAGACACTGGGAGAATCGCTTGGCGGCTTCAACTTGGCTCAGCCTTTATCCCGTCATTTATCTTGGGTGTTGGAATCTTCTTCTGTCCCGAATCCCCGAGATGGCTCATGAAGCACGGCAGGCACGCTGAGGGGTTCAACTCCATGTGTCGTCTGCGCGCCCATCCTATTATAGCCGCAAGAGACTTTTACTATTCGTGGATTATCTACGAAGAAGAACTCAAGGAAGCTGCTGGAGCTGGCTACTTTTCTCGCATGTGGGATTGTTTCGCTGTACCCAGAATTCGCCGAGCCAACTACGGTGCTTCGACTGTCATGCTTGCGCAGCAAATGTGCGGTATCAACAGTATGTTCCCGCCACCACGTGGAATAACGGCCACTAATAATTGCAGTTATCTCTTTCTACAGCTCAACCATCTTCGTGAACGCTGGCTACACGGACGTAGAGGCCCTGTACGCATCCCTGGGATATGGCGCTATCCAAGTAATTGCGACTATTCCTACTCTGTTTTTGATCGACACTAAGGGCCGAAGAAACTTGTGTTTGCTTGTGAGTTCCTAGATCTGTTATTATTATCAGACTTGGATGTGATGGGCTAACATCATGGAGACTTTCCCCGGCATGTGCATCTTCCTCTTAGCTGCCGGTCTATCATTGTTGAACGATTCGGGTAGCCGTGGCGCTCAGATCGGACCAGTTGTCTTGTAAGTTGGGGTGGATTGTTTGAAAATCTAAACTTGACTGACCATTTTCCCTACTAGGTTCGTTTACCTCTTCACAATCTGCTACTCTCTGGGAGAGGGGCCAGTGGCTTTCCAATACTCCGCCGAAGTGTTCCCTACCATCCAGCGAGAGCAAGGAATGGCCTGGGCCGTCTGCATCAACAACACCTTTGGTAATAGTTCAAGCTTTGGTGTATGAATTACTGCTTACAATCTTTCGTAGCCGGAATCCTCAGTTTGACATTCCCTAGAATGCGGACTGTCATGACACCAACTGGTGCCTGTGAGTGCACGTTCTTGAACTATTGTTTGATGAATACTGACCCCATTTCAGTTGGCTTTTATGCTGGACTCAACCTGATCGCTTGGTTCATGATTTTCTGCTTCGTCAGAGAGACTAAGCAACTGACGTTGGAAGAGTTGGATCGTAAGTGACCCTTGATGAACTAGTTTGATCATTTTTTTTTAACTTCTAGCAGAGGTCTTCTCGGTTCCAACCAAAAAGTTTATCACTTATGAATTAACTGTGTGGCTTCCGTATTTCATCAGACGACACATTTTCCGCCAGGATATCATGAAGCCGCCCCCAATCATCGAGAGGGCTGACGACTCGGACTCACCTTAGGATATTTCAGTGAAGGAGTATATAGCCGCAGAATCACATTGAAGAAATGTCATGAATGTATAGTTGTAAATATTTGGGGGCCGTGTTCGCCCTGATTCAAACGATTATGCAAAGGATTCTAAATGTCTCTGGCAAGTGTTGATCGGAATACCGACAATTAAAGAGCCCATTTTTGTATTAATTCAATGGAATTGAATCAACCTCATCCTAACGGCCTATTTTTTATACCATCTTCCCTTACCGATTGCTGAACTTACTGATGACTGTTGAGATGGATTAGTTCAAGGAAGGACTGTCAAATTTTCAGTCTGGGTACTCGGGCTCTGTCTTGCATCTGAATAAAACATAGAAGATACAGGAATGGGTAATATCACTAACTATGAGGTGGCTGCAGGCTACATTGAAACTCTTGTCCTTTTACTATGGAAAGGATCTATATAGGGCTCTTATAGCTGTTGTTGTTGCTAGCCGTTGCAGGCCGCCGCCGCCGCAAGCAGCCGGCTTCGGCGTAATAAGGTTCGGCCAAGATGACGACCACGACTCGGCCTCGATACTCATTTGGCCGGGCCCGGCGGGCCCCGTAGTTATCAGATTGATAATCTAGCATCTCGTGTTGTTCAGTATGGTGTTTTGGGGCCGACTGCGGCCGTGACCATCTTCCAACCACCGAAATCCCGATGCCGGTGGACTCGGACATCTGACCTGCGTAGCCGTGGTCGGTCGAGGCTGTTGAGAGCACCTGTGTGTGTGACAGGTAAATATCAAAAATAAAATAACACAGAGCTCTTTTTTCTAATTGCATTGGTGGTCAGGATTCAGGTTGTAGCTGGGTAAAGTATGGTGCTATGGTGTGTGCCCATATCAAACGTGGGAACCAGAATCATTCAGCTCAACTTAAAGGTCAAAATTATTGGTAAACCGAAGAAAAAGTTTTTCTCCAGTAGAGCAAAAATATCGGTGGGCAGTGGTAACAACCTATATTGCTCCCAGCAGGGCTTGAACCTGCGACCTTCGCATCACCAACATTTGCCAGTGGCAATTATTAGTACGAAGCTCTAACCAACTGAGCTATGGAAGCCAACCGATGATTATGTGAAGAGTCGGACCGCACTCTACAGAAAAGCAGCACGGAGGTCATGGCCATATCACGACAATTTGCATGGATTGTGTATGATACTGTGAGAAATGGCAGAGGCTCGGCATGCACCAGCTGGCGATCCAACAGTGGCTATTTCCAAATTAAGTAAAGTGGAGATGCTTGTAGAGTTAGGCGTACTCAGTTTCAAATACAACTAGTAATCAAATGAATCAGTATGAATCGACTTGTTATTGCGTCATGACCATTCTTTATGTCTACCAAGACTCCATTACACATAGCTTGCTTGATATAGACACAAAGCCAGACAGATTTCGTAATTACATATCCCTAACCGCTGACATTCATTAGCAAACATCCATATCATGCTCGGGCTTCGGCTTACAGGAGCTGGAGCGTGAGATCACCGTGGATTCTCGCCTTGAGCTCAATATCGACTTCTAGGTTCAAGTCAAGTCGCAACTTTAGAGTATCCTTGCTTCCCCCATCATCTTGTTGCACCTGCTGCTGCTGCTGTGCTTGTTGTTGCATGTTCCAGTTGTTTTGCGCCATCTGCTTTTCGTCTTGCATGGGCTCATCCAACCATGTTGGCCGCTTGCGCCGTGCGACTTTCGTTTTCTCCCCTTTCCCAGTTTTTGATGTCTTCTTTTTTGGTCTAGGGGCAACAGCCTTTTGTTCGTCTTCGCGTGCATCTTGTTTCGAAGATTCGTTGTCATCTCTACCGGGGCTTTCTTCCTTGACTGGGACGTAGCCGGGGGACTCGCCGGCGCGGTTCTCGATACAAGTTAGCAGGCTGCATACTGCGTTTTCAAGAAGGTGGAAGTACCTCTGTTGGGGATGACGACATGGCCGTAAATGTTGTGATTCTAGGTGCTGAGAGGGGGAATGGCTACTGAAAATGGATGAGAAAAAAGAATGCGCTGTCGATGGAGTTTTATTGGGAAATTCAAGTTAAACTGAGACCAGTCGAATGAATTGCATTGGTCCGTCATCTTCGAAAACCGGATTACGGTTGGTCGACTGACGCAGTCGAAGTGCATATGTCATAGATTACCCGCGCGATGTGACGCTAGAACCAGGTTGCGCGCAGCCAAGGCGGGGAGTGACGCATTGATTACTCTTCGCCGCCAGTCGTTGGATCAAATTATCCGATGGGGGGGGGGGGGGGGGCGAGGACCAATACCCATTTCAAAAACATCATGACCAATGCATTCACTTTACGGGTGGCTTGAGGTAATAACCATAGTATCCGAATTGATCGCGCTTCGTTTCAGAAGGTGACGGTCGGCGGCCAGGCGCACGGGTCAATTGATTATCCAATATTATACGCATAAAATATCTATAAATCTATAAAAAGAGGGCCAAACGTCAAATTTAGACACTATCTATTCTATGTAGGGACCAAAGAAAGATACTCGTGGAAGTATATAGATATTTTTACTAAAACTGATGAGGAAGTTGCTTACGTGAACTTCATCGCGAGATGATCCAACCAATTGTTGCTAAAATAATAAATGAATTGGGCCGTTCCATACAAATTCAAATAGTAAAAAGGCTAGTCTGACGTCTCCTCAATGCAGTTACATCATCGTTTTGACGAAGGAATTGGGCTGTCCAATAGTATGTAAAGTTTTCACGAAGAGTACAAGATGGATCTTGATCATGATATATTTTCATTTCAGGTAGCTGTATCGCATGTTTTACACTAGAATCTTGTGGTTTTACACAAATGCCTTGGCCTTCTCATTGACTCTTACCTTCATTTTGGTTCCGTCAACTGGCTTGCAGGTGACCTGATCAGTCTGCAGATGGGGGAAAAAAGACACGTTAGCTTAAAAGTTCCAAAGCGCAGATGGGATTAGAAAATCACTCACCGTATAGAGTGTAGACTTGGTCTGGTAGTAGCCCTTGTCGTCCAGGATGTGTTGTCCATTCTCATCCACTTCCAGTTCGCCAAGACCAGTCTTGACAAAGTCGAACCATCTTGCGACACAGGCTAGGATGATGCGGGCTTCCATATTCGCAAGCTCTGATCCGGTACAGCGTCTTGGGCCTCTCTCGTACGGCCTCCAAGCACTTTCGGGGATGTTTGCGGCTTCAGGGCCAATCCATCG
Source organism: Calonectria honghensis (assembly GCA_013403855.1). Classification (NCBI taxonomy): domain Eukaryota; kingdom Fungi; phylum Ascomycota; class Sordariomycetes; order Hypocreales; family Nectriaceae; genus Calonectria; species Calonectria honghensis. The sequence continues at coordinate 594,300 of VTGB01000033.1, read as the reverse complement.
TTCTGGCATGAACTCATCCCTGGTCTCGCCGAAGATTGCTGGATCTCGCTGAATGACGTATGCCACAGGGCTGAGAATTACACCGTCAACTACCAGCTGCTTTCCGTCGGGCATGGTAAGAGTGGTTCCTGAACCTTGAGGTGCCAGTCGGGCCGTGGTACCCGGCGGGTGGAGTCGCAATGCCTCCTTGACGATAGCATCAGTATCTACAAATGTCAATTAGTCGCAAGCCCTAAAAAAAAAAAAAGAATTCCAGGTTCCACCCACACTTCAAGCGGCCCATAAGCTCTCCGTTTCCGGTAGCTCGAAGCTGGGCAACGACAGCCGAAGGCTTGGGATCAGGACCAAAAACCTCGTTGAGTTCTTCCTTCAAGGCGTTCAGTGCAGCAGGGCGTCGCCCAAGTTCGTAAAAGATCCACTGCATCAAAATACTTGTTGTATCGTGACCAGCAAACAAGAAACCTCTGCAAGTGTCGCTGGTCTGCTGGAGGATCTCAGGTGTGAGCTTTTCAATGCCGTGTAAACTAAGTGCCGCGACACTGCGGACTCTTTTGGTGCCAGCAGTATCCTCGTTCATCTTCTCATACTCTTGTCGAATGGTGTCTTTGAGCACTGTGTCCAACTCCTTGTCCAGCCTTCGAATGCGTCGCTCATTCTCTGTGAAATATACCCGCATCCAGTTCGCTGTGTTATCTCTTTTCACATAAGACTGCTGCAGCGCCCGGTATGTTGTCAGGACAGGGCTTTGCTTGCCGGGAATCTGGGCCTTGAGGTCAAGATTGAAAGTGACAATACCTAACGCGGTGAGTTAGCAGGCAGGGATTATCGGAATTAGGTTGATCTCGTCCAGGGGCGTCTTACCAATAACATCAAAAGCCAAGTTCGTGGCCAACTCGTCCATGCCAAATTCCTCTCCAGATTCAGCAAGGCGTTCCAGGTGTTGAATGAAGATCTCAGACTTGTCCAAAATGAGTCCCACAAGGCCTAAGAGGTGCTGGGGCTGGAATCCAGGCAGAATTCGTTTCCTAAGACCCTTCCACTCATCTCCCTTTTGAATTGGTTAGTATCACAACGTTTTCAAGAAGGGGTTGAGCAATGGTAGTCACTTACGTCCAAAGTGACAAGAGAACGCTTTCCAACCAGTGGACTCAAGTCCAGGATGGCCGGATGCTTAGGGATACTTGTGCTGTACTGCTTAGAAGGCTTGGTAACCTGCTCGGCTACGCTGTTGTTGAGAATAAACAAGATCACAAATGACTGCTTTGGTCGCCAATCAACCAACAGAACTGGTGGAAACCCAAGCTTCTCCGCCTGTTCGTACATGATCATGTCTAAAAGGTTACCAGTTAGAATCCTGTTAAGTCTTTGCCGACTGCTTCAATTCTTTCCCTCGCTTGGTGTCGAATTTCACATTCGCCACTGCGGGGTTTTCATTCAGCAAAGGGTAAATACGCACTCCAAGACCTCCCCAATGTGCCCTCCATGGCAGATTTCTCAATCCATGGCCAGTGTCCTGCCTTCTTGTCTGCAGGCTCTGGCTGGTAGTCGTTGAAGTGCCTCAAATCCAAGTGTGTCGATTTAGATTTCTGAAAGAGATACAATCCAACCAGTGGGATGAGGGCCAGGACAATTGTCCGCCATTGGGACAGAAAAACCTCAAGCATAATGGCGCCTCGTATTGGGGATTTGGGTCACAATACGAAAAGGTGCCAGCGCAAGGAGGGCAAAAATTCTGCTGTCGCGTTTGGAGCTCGGCAGTTTAGTTATAGCTGCTGCGCCTCTTCGGAGTGAACCGACACGAATATTTAAACCGGCATCGTGGGCAGGTTAAGCCCTGGCAGGAAGGCAGAAAACCCGAAAACTGAACCTTGAGACCCCCACCCTACCTTTACGTAGCTGGGCCCCCGCAGAGATGATGATCTACCAGGCTAACTGTACGAAACGTCACTGGAGCACATAGCTTGGCATCTCTATGCGCTTCAGCGTATTGGTCACGACCTGCATCACGGGCAGGTCGGAGGGAAAAGTCCGAAAAGTCCTCCAATGCCAACCTACGGTCGCGGAACGAACGCGAACCTACCACACGGCGAGGCTCGGCAATTGCCGTGTCTATAACTGCAGGCACGCCACGAAAACGGCCATGAACTATGCTCGGGATGCGGGATTAAAATAATCGTTCGTTGAGCCTACCTGGGACCTTTTCACCCCACTGTGGCTTCGGAATGAGGGAAGTCGAAACATCAGCCCCCGCGTACCGACCCGCTGATCTCTTCCTATTCTCGCGGCGCGTTGGGTAAGTGATATTGCATGTGCACGGCGGGATGCGGGCGGGCGGGGTCCGTCGTGCCACTAGGGTGACATCGGCGTTATCTTCGGATCAGATAAGATTGATCAGACAAGCCAGGGACAGATTTTTCACGAGCCATGGGTCAGCTCGCTTTACGTAGTGCAGGCTTACGGCCCCAGTCGCCTCAATGGCCATCCCGGCTTCGGCAGATAAAGGCGGTGGGGGTCTATGTAACCGCAGGCTAATTTCCAGCGTGGCAAACCAATCAGGCCGTGCAGGTTAATATTGGCGGATGGACCAGAGGCATCGACTGCTTTTTTCTTGAGTAAGACGGCGCAAGGGGCATTACGTCTGAGCATGCATCCCGCCAAGGATCGAGACAGCCAGGTGGTATTAATAGCCAAGCAGCCAAGAACAGATCCCGCTGCCCACTAAGGTTTTGTCTAATGGATCAATATGCTTAATCCAGTCGCAATGGATTGCCTCGGATCGCTGTGATCGCGCCAGAATCTTGGCGACCCTTCTCAAATGGGTCAAGTCCGTTACATGACTAACAATACGGGCTGGGGCGATGGCGTAAGGCGTGACGTTCCATCTGTTCCACCGCCATGTTATGGTGTGGGGGCTCCAAGTGGACATTCCGCCGTTCTAGACCGCCTGGCCTGATTGACCGATGCCAAGCAATCCTGGATAAACTTCACTCGGAGTAGCCCGGCTACTTTTGCACTTTTGGTGTAAAAAGCCCTCACTGACGACTGGTATAATGCCGCTTTGAAATCGGAGGCTCAACTAGTACCCGGCACATGGTACTATTGGGGTTGGTTGAGCCGAGGACATGGGGAACCCCACAAAGCGCCCCCGTCCGCTCCTCCCCTGTCACATTGTTAGGTGGTCCTTGTGCAAGAATTAAATAAACAATTTTCCCTTTGCTTTGGCGCTTTCAGTTCGAATGTCGCTCTCGTTCTGTGCAAGTGATGCAAAATCAATTGATTCCGGCACTGGTCACTTTGCTTGGTATTAGCAAGCGTCGCATCTTCTGATTGAACAGCTGCCGCATACTTCATCACTGGATGTGGGATCGCTGTAATTAGAGTCTCAATCCGGCTCTTCGGATGGGATGACCCGGAGTATACAGGCTTTAAATTCATGCTTTGCTGTGAGTCTATTCACCCGACTGATAGAATAAATGGCTGTGCTTGTCAAAGCCCATTCTCTGCCCAAGCCCGCCAGATGGAATTGTAGAAGTCGAATACTTCTCCTGCTAACTCGGACTATGACGTCTTGAGTCAATTTCATTGGTCCCGGCACGTGTTCTGGTCAACTAGTTAGAGAGCTCACGCTTTCTGCAACGTCATTGCTTTCTTTTTGCTTTTTTTTGTGGGCGCCAATTCGTCTATTTGCGCACTGAGCTGCTAGTGCAAAACCACTAGAGGGTAGGCTGCTTGTGAAAACCTGCCCACTGACTCACTGCTGTGTTGGGGGTGTTCTAGGCGGCACCAAGCAATTTGGTCATGATCAATGACAAATCCATCTGAAACCCTTGAAATTCTAAAGTGAACATCTCCAGAAACGCATAGTTATTTTTTGAAATATAGAATATTCACAAATTCTATCATGCTTGCTTTCATAGTGACTTGCTTGCTCTTTGGGTCTGAGCAACAAGCTTTCACGGCCTATTTGTATGCCAACTTTGCGGTCTAGTTCCTAGATCTTCTGAATAAATCTATGGCTTGTTTTCTTCCCTTGGTCTTTTTTTCTCTCTTTTGGTTAGAACTAAATAACTAACGGCTTATATTCATTTCATTCATCGCTCCGTTTCCTGTTTCTGACTGAGTCACAATCAATACATTACGAAATGTCGTATGAAGAGACGAAAATGGTCGAACATTTTGAGGATCTTCAATAGTGCCAATATGATTGTATCTTTCGCTCGCAAGAAGGGCGATGCGCTACTGGCCGAAATTTTGAATGAGTCTCAGGCTTGGTCCAACAGCACGTATTTATACAAACCATCACTCACAAAGTTCTCAACGGCTTTACTTTTAGATAAGGCAAGCAAACCCTTTCGCCAGTCTTTCATGCCGCCTTCTGCTACAGTTTTGAAGTAGAGTTATTATAAATCAGGGTTACCATGCCAAAAGGCACTCTCGAAAAGAAACTATTAGAGGAGGTCCGAAGTTGTAGACCGACTGCATATCATAACAGTCTTTGTCCATGTAGTTGTGCAAATTACCAAAGTCCCACATTTACACCATTTTCAGACTCAACGAGAATCTAGTCGTTCATTCACGCAATACACAATGCTGTTCTCTTGGTTTCGGTAGCAGAAGCCGGGGCCCCACGTGGTTGTGGTTGGCCAATCTTGGGGGTGTTCACTCGTGGTCTGAAAGGCTGCGTCTGGCGCTGCCCGTCGTTGCCGCGACCTTCTAAATTAAATTTGTCGTATAATTGCATGCTATTTCGAGACGCTCATATCAGGAACTCGCCTTGGCACACCGAGCGCAACCAATTCGCGACCTTGTGAGGTGAGACTGACGCATGCTCGCGAGCACTCCCTGGGCAAGCTGTGGGGCTATTGACAAAGTCCCACCCGCCTGAGCATTGAAATGTGGCAAATCCGGAGCCAGTGAGGCAAGTAATGGCCGGACTTCCTACTGCAGTGTAGAAATAGGTAGGAGCAGGTATAAGTGGTTACCCATACGTTACCATGGCGGGGAAGGGAACTTCGGCAGTGTGAGGGGTAAGACAGGCTAATTGATTGGCCCCACTAATCCCAAGTGTGCAAATTGAGGAACGCCAGCGACGAGACGTATCATCGTTCCCTGAAACCTCACTTTGTAGGGCACTCTGCTGAACCCCTCAATTTCACACACATACACATATTCGTTTTGAAGAGGCTTTTTCTTCGTTAGTTCGCAAAACTAGTTCATTGCCTTTGGGGCTTTTGGTGCCTTGATTGACACAATCGGTTCTGTTTCGCCCACGACTTCATGACACAAGTTCCTAAAGTGCGGGGATTCCGGACTCTACCATGCGCTGGATTTTCTTTTTCTACGAGTTGGTCCAGGCAAGAGAAAGAGACTGGGGATCGTCTGGGAATATATGTGGAACAGCGATGGTGTTAGTAATTCGAGTGATTTCATTTGCCAGCATAAGACGATCGCATCCATCACATCCAGCGTCACCATTCCATGCACAATTGGAACTAGGGTGGTCATCGCACGATTTTGGCCGAGGCCTTGTCAAGAACAAATCTGCTTGCTTGAATAATCCGGGGCTGCTTATCCTGCGTCATACCATTGGATAGGATGATACTTGTTCTATACAAAGGATTCCGGCTAGATCGGATCCATTTGTGCGAATTTGGTAATGGCCGATCGATACGGGAAACCGGGTCCTGGCAAATACCAGTGGCATGTTAAAAAGCTTGGGTGTAAGCTTAGTAATATAAGATCATCAGCAGACGCATTAATTTAGTGAGAGAACAGTGGGCTGCAGTAGTAATCGGAAAACACGGGAAATTCATATGTATGTGATAGCGGTCAGAGGTAAAGGCCGAGGCATTAACAAGTTTGGTCACAAACATACAAATTACGTAGATGATACACTTGGATAAATGTCACGTTCCTCGTCAATAATTCTCTCTCAAGTCGACAAACCTTTGAGCATATTCAATGATGGACCTGCTTGATTACAACAGTCCATTTTGGGCAGGGACTTCCATCGTGATTTTTATTTCACTCTATACCTTCTATCAGTGTTTTCTATCTCCCCTGTCTAAATTCCCTGGCCCATTCCCCGCCAAATTAACGAACCTATGGCACGCATATATTGTATTTCGTGGAAATTCTCATCGTGACTACGTCGCATTGCATGAGAGATATGGGAGTGTGGTTCGTGTGGGGCCCACTGCATTGTCAGTTAGCCGATATCAGTCGTATGCGTAGCTTTAACAAACCGACTAGGAGCATTGGAGATCCGTCAGCATTTCGTGAAATATTTAGTGCGTTCAATCTTCTTGTTCTTGTTGTCTAATCTTTGGCCTAATTATTAAGCCAGAGGCCGGTAATGGATTCAACAAGTCTGATTCGTATGGAGTGTTTCAAGGAAAGCGTCCATTCGACCTTGCCGGCGAGAGGAATGAGAAGATACACTCGGAGCAACGAAGACTTGTGGCTCGTGCATACTCTTTGGATTCTTTAGCCCAGCTTGAGCCCAAGGTTGACGAAGCTATCCACGCAGTACTAGACCAACTCGATGCCGCCAAGGGACAAACGGTTGACTTGGGGGCCCTTTTCCAGTTATTTGCGTTCGGTCAGTAAATTTCATGATTAGGGTTGATAACTTGATGACTGACCTACGTATTCAGATGTCATTGGGTTTGTTAGCTTTTCTCGGCCATTTGGCTTTGTTGAAAGCCTAAATGATAATGGCCTGTTCAAGAGGGCTGAAAACGCGCTAAAGTCCATGGCATGGCTAATGCAGGCACCTTGGTTATTTTATATGCAACTCAAGCTTAAGCCTGTCATTGGGAATTGGTTAGCCGCAACTGATCGAAATAGCTTTTTCTATAGTTTTGCCACTCAGGAGATCATCAACAGAAAGGACCGTGGCGGCGATGACAGGGACATTTTGGCACAGCTCCTGACCGTGCAAAAAGCGAAGCCTCAGCTTACAGACACGAACATCGCTTTCATGATGACATCAAATATCTTTGCAGGATCCGACACCACCTCGAGTTCACTCCGATCAATATTCTACTGCTTATTGAAACACCCCGAGAAATATAACAAACTCATGGAGGAATTAAGAACTAACAAAGCCCGTGGACAACTAAGCACGATTGTTACATCACGCGAAGCTAAAGGCTGCTCGTACTTACAAGCTGTTATATATGAAGCTTTGAGGTTGTGTGCTCCTACTAGCTTGATGCTTGACCGTAACGTTCGACCCGGTGGCATGACTATTGGTCAGCACTATGTTCCAGAGAAGGTAAGCGTCAATTTACAGTCATACATTTCGACACCTCTGTTACTGTTCAAAGCCGCAACTGACATTGCAGACTGTTGTTACATCCACCGCTTGGGTCATTCATCGAATCCCGGAAATCTGGGGGGAGGATGCAGAAGAATTTTGCCCAGAGCGTTGGTTACAAGTACCAGAGAATCCCGCATATAGTGAGACATACTCCCGAAAGATCCGAATGGAGCTAACCCCAATGCGCATAGAGCAATTCTTCTTTACCTCTGGCGGGGGTTCGCGCACCTGTATTGGAAGAAGTGGGTATAAAATCCGCATGGTCTTTCAACAATGGCTAACAAATTCTTAGATATTAGTTGGTTGGAGATGGAAAAAGTAGATATCCCATCCCAGTGAACATTCAAAGTCTTGCTGACCGGCCGTTCACAAGATAATTCCCACAATCCTCATGCGATATAATTTAACTATCAATCCCAAGCTGACTTTGAAGGAAACCAGCGGGTAAGCATACAATCTTTCTCGGTGGGATTATACAAAGCTCATGTTTTATCATTGCAGTATTTTGGTCTTTTTCGAAGGTCTCAAGGCCCATGCCACACGACGGGATCACTAGTATTTTTGGGTATAAGAAGTGTATACTTCACGGTGCCTTCGGAGGCTTAAGGCTTAAGAGTAGTGATCACTTGGCCTAGCTATTGACCAGAGTTTCTTCAGAGTTGACATATGGTTATAAATGCATGGGACAGGACAAAGGGCCCATTTTCAACACCCGGATATGACTGCTGCACGACCTCGTCCATGAAATGCATGCGGATTCAAATTTGGCCAATAATTATATTATATATGTCTACGTACATTTCAATTGCATTATCCAAGGAAGCACTTGACATATTTCTTGCATGATAAGACGTCATCCTCCATTCCAGTCATTTTTCATTCCACTCTCTGATCTTTACTACATTATATACACAATGGATCAGTATTGATGAATAATTTCTCAAATCGCGATCATCCAATCAAGTAGCAAATGAGTCTCCTTCAATGCCTCCCGGGAGATCTCCCTCCAGGAACACTTCCGGGCGCCCTAGGCAAGGTTTTTGCCTTTATATTACATTCTGTGTGATCCACACAGCCTTGGTGCCTGGTTGCCCTACCCCAAATTAACCGAGGGGACAATCCGTTAAGATGGCACAATTCTCGACAAATTGGCGCCGAGAATTTTTAGATTTTGCTTCTATCATAAACATTGGGCTCTCTTTGGAAAAGCACCCAGTGCGTAGAGCATACATAACCCATAGCAAACCACCCGTCAGTTGTGGTACAGCCATGTGCATAGCGATGAGGCCCCGTGGAATGAGTGAGGATGGAAACCGTGCACATGGTCATGTTCTTCACTTCAGACAGCTTGGCTTAATGATACTAACCCAAAAATGAATTTCTCGCAATGAAATAAATCGACGTAAAGGATATTACTTGGGTAAGTACAACATTTGGTTTGACAGCAGCGTGTCCGATGGATATAAAAAATACGAAGTTCGGAAGGAGCAGACATGGCAAGATAAGATCTAACAATGGAGGCAGTTGAACGACTGTGAAGGTCCTCCGAGGGATCTATAAAGTGCAATCATACAGTAACCACTTTTCGTCTTGCATGATCGTCTTACATTGGACCACATAAGTGAGAGATACGTGCTGTGGTCCGTCCCTCTGTCAGGTGTTTTTCACCAACATGCTGACGCGTCACGTTCGTGTGCGCATCGACAAGGAATAAACCAATCAATCACAATACCCATCAGTAGCTGTCACCAAATCAATGCATCTGTGAGAATTGATAATTAATGAGGAGTGACAGTAGAAGTGACCTTTTTCTTCGTTTTGAGCCCAGCCAGCGCTCGAGCCCTGTGATAAGTGGGATGACCTTCCTCCGATCATAACCACGCCGTAACCCTCCGTAGCCGAAAAAACACCTGTTCCACTTCCGGTCCCGGGCAACAGCAAGTTTGATAAAAACCCCGCAAGCCATTTCAAGTTTCCCGCCATCAATTCGGAATCCGCGGCCCCCATATGGTCGAAAAGCCCATGTTGCATGCATACAGCCGAGATGACACGGACACGTTTCCAAATAGGTCGAAAGATCCACTGGGGTCTGCGGTTGGTGTCACGCAAGCAGCGATCATTCTTCGAATGGTGGCCGTACGAGTATCACATATCCTCGAAATGACCAGTTAAATTTTCGAGATGCTTCAGTCGACAACATAGGCTTATCGGATTATCCATTATTAAAATGCTGTGGATAAAAGGCGTCTAAAGAACTGCCACGTCATGCTCTTTTAGAACCACTTGATAACGGACAAAATCAGGGCGCCACTTTTCTTTGACCAGCAAATGGTAACACAGAGCAAGATTCTATAGTAATTCAAGTTTATATTAAAGTATATATAGAGCCTAAAAAGACTAGAAAGGCATATTTACTCATAAGATTGAGCCTGAGCTTGAAGTCGAGCTCTGGTGCTTACTTGCGTGTGACGAAAAGCTAGCAACATAGCCGTGAATTATAATGTAGAGAAGCCAAGCATAGATAAGCAATAATAGTCCAGTTTATCCGACGTAAGAAGAGCAGACACAATGCCGTCTGTGTGCTTGCTACAAGCTAACCACCAATCATATCAGCTTGCAGTCATACCATTGCTAGTCTATTGATGCTCGTATTGATTGGCTAATTCTCAATCTAGGCCAATCCATTACTGCCCGTCTTTTTTTCTGCTTTTCATCAGACAAGTCCGCCATGCTTCCCCGGTCTACAAAAACACATGGCGGCGATCATCAATACTCCAATCGGAACGCGCCTAATTACGGCTGATATGGGCGGCCCCATGATTGGTTGCGATGATCCAAATGCGGGGATGTGGCTGCCCAACGAGAACGAGCGGCCACAAGGTCTTATCTTGTCCATCGCTTTTTACCAGTCGCAACGTCCATTATGTGCTCGTTTCGCCTTCAAACGAGCCAATTTACATATGTTAATTGATTTAGTTTATTCAACTTTAGCGAGAAATACATGTATGACGTCGCCGTTGGGATCGTAATCGCTGCTTCACAAGAGGATCGACCTCTGCCCCGCTTTCTTGGCCTGAACGTGAGCACGGGATGTGTATCTACTCCAGCAACCAATCACACTGTCATTAATCCCCCAAGGGAATCGTCAAGAACGGTCATGGCGCTCCCCCGCGCATCATCACTGGTCAAGAGAGCGGAATTTCATATCCAAGATCCACTCAAGCTCGGATAGCTTCGACTACGTGCCAATCGATGGCGACGAGCCTCGGCACATTGCTCCTGGCCTCACCAAGTATACCCCACCTCAACGCCATCGACAAAATTCGATGCCAGATATGCAAACTGCTGTATTTCACTTTTTACTCCAACACTGTTTCTCTGTAGGCTTGTGAGGCGCTCCAAAATCTGCATTTGGCTTCATTCCGACCCGCTACACTTCCATCACAATGTCTCCATCCGCTCTTGATAGCATCGTTCGCGGCCCAAGTGGGCCAATTGATGGCGATGCAGGCACATCGGCGCCTTCCGGCCACCTTGGCCCACCCAAGTTTGATGACCCTTACAAAGAACGCGAGTACCTGAAAGGAAGACTGGCCTTGGCCTTTAGAATTTTTGCCAAGCTTGGGTTTGATGAGGGGTAAGTGGGTTATGTACGACGGAGCATAATGCTGGGAAACTAACCCACGATCAGCGTGGCTGGCCACATTACTTTTCGGGTACTATCTCCCCAAAACTACCAGGACGTAGCTGACCGTCTCCTCAGGATCCCGTCGAGCCCACCAGCTTCTGGGTGAACCCCTTTGGCGTGGCGTGGCCGATGCTTAAGTCATCCGATCTCATCCGGGTCGATGCGAAAGGAAATATTGTAGAGGGTGGCCCAGTAAAGCTACTAAATGGTGCAGGTGGGTCTTTCACCCATGTTATATACTGCCATTATTGTACAAGGCTGATATTCTTCATCAGCTTACATGATTCATCATGCCGTCCACGAGGCTCGGCCCGAGGTGAATTGCGTTGCGCATTCGCACTCTGTCCACGGCAGGGCATTTTCAACCCTCGGCCGCCCTATCGACACCATCACTCAGGACTCGTGTGCCTTCCACAACGATCTAGCATTCTACGATTCCTTCGGAGGCGTCGTCATTGGCGAAGGTGAGGGGCGTCACATTGCCAAAGCGCTAGGGAATAAGAAAGCCGCCATCCTGGCAAACCATGGTCTTCTCACTACCGGACACAGTATTGAGAGCGCTGTGTTTTGGTTCATGAGCTTGGAAACTTGTTGCCGGGTGCAATTACTGGCTGATGCTGCCGCCAGTGGCAGAGGAGGGCAGGTTGTCAAGATTGGGGATACAGAGGCTGAATTTACATACAAGACTGTGGGCAGTGAGGCAGCAGGTTGGTTTTCGGCTCAGCCAACTTTTAAGGTAATGGAAAGGGAGAGCGGCGATGAATACAAGCAATAAGCGACTCATTTGTCGGATCAAATGGGCGCTTGCTGAATTTTGGACTCATCAAAGGACTTATAGGCGGCACATGTTGGCCAAGTCTAAATCCGTCGAATTATAAGAACATGCTACATTTGGACATGCTGGGCATAATAGTTATTGCAGTCTTACCCTAAACCTGTGGAGATTCGATAAATGCACCAGCCGTGATGCACCGTGCGCAATTATCGCTCCATCGCTGCGACAATTCATCAGCTGGATTAATGGTTCGGCATCACATCAGCAAAAAAATGCTGTTTTTGCGATTTGCGGATTTTGCAAAGTACCTGGTAAACCTTTCAAATCAGACCATCCTCTTACAATGTCCAGTGAGAATGCCCCCAGCGTATTTATTGCTGCCAGGTCGCCGATGTGACAAAGGCTGCACCAAAGTGTGGATCCACTGTGTCGGCAAGAATAACATGCGACCTCCGATGTCCCATGGGGCCAAAAAACTGGCGTGATTGGCAGCGGTGACCCGATCCTGGCGCCTCTGCCGATCTGAGCCAATTTAGGCTGTCACAAATAGTAAGCACGCTGACGTCTGATTGTGCGTGCAGCCGTTGTCAAATGCAGACAAAATTTAGGGTAAATCAAGCTTAGATTGATAAGACGGAAACAGGATACAAAAAAACAGTGTGGCGACGTCGAATGGTGGCAGCATTTGGCTTAGGCTCGCAGTTCGGAGCGCAGTCCGCGCCGATGGCGTCCAGCTACAGGGGTCGGTCCCACCGCAATTAGTCATTAGCAGCCAGGGAAATGCCTAAAATGGGGCTCTCGCGTTCGCGCAGATCGGCCTTTATCTCAGTGCCGAGCCGGCGGCCAATCGAGTGCGGACTTAATCAGTAATCAGCCAGGCTCGGACATCGAAGTTATTGCAGCGTTTCCTTTTGTGGGCCGAGCGTCGTGGCCTCGCGACATGGGGCGTTTTGGCTTCCGCGAGATGGGTCGCGCTGTGCCGTTGAGATAAATTCGTTTCTCCCCCCTGACAATGGGACGTAGATTTAGTTTGTCACTGCATTCAAAACAAACAGGATCAAAATCCTTCGACTCCATCTACTCATTGCCGCCATGGCAGACAACTCAGTAACCATACCCGACTCGTCATCACCACAGCCCACCTTGAACAACGAACCCACCATGGCCAGCAACGAAAGAGAAGGCATCAACTCGCCTTATTGGCGCCCGCGGAGAGCCTTGCCTGCCAAGGCTCTCTCTGGAGTTATGGTTGCCATCCTATTACTGTTCTTGGCAGATCTTTCCTATCTGTTCGGCGCTACCTTCCAAGCCAACAACCGAGTAAACGCCATGAAGGTCCTGGTTATCGACTACGATGGTGGTGCCGCAGGCCAAGCAGTTTCCAAGGCCTACGAGTCTTTGAAGGGCAATAGCTTTCCCTCTCTCGAATTCGGCTCTGCTGCCGATTACCCTGATCCATCTGATGTCAAGCACGGTGTTTGCCACGCTGATTACTGGGGCGCCATCTATATCCACAAGGGCACATCAAGCCGGCTCGCCGCTGCATATGCTGGTGGACAGGACGCCGAAGATTACAACCCCAGCGACAGTTTGACATACATCTACAACGGAGCAAGGTACCCGACAACAGCATCTGGTTATCTCGCCCCCAACTTCCAGTCCCTTATTTCCGTAGCCAGAGCAAGCTACTACCAGACCGATGAAGGACGAACCGCGCTCCAGAGCGTCAACACCAGCGACTCGGCTGCCGTGCAAGCCTACCTCAACCCTTTCCAGGGCACCGCCGACATCATCCGGCCAACAAACCAGGCTTCCAGAAATCTCTACAACACTTTGAACATTGTCATGGCTGTGCTGGGACAGTTCTTCTTTGTCCTTGCCATGAACGGCCTCTTTGACAATTTCGGAATCCACAAGAACATGCGCGTCCGTGATGTTTGGATGATGCGTTTTGCTATTGGCAAGGTCTTCTCCTGCTTATTTGCCGTCGTCGTCACTGGTTACATATGGGCTTTCCGCGAGGACTGGGGTGTCGATGCTGGTCAGTGGTTCCTGACATGGTTGACCTTCTGGCTCTTCATGGACACGAACTTTCAGGTGCTTGAGTCAACCATCGGCAGCTTCGTTCCACTACCCGCCGTCCCATTCTTCCTGCTCACTTGGTTTATTGTCAATGTCTCGGCTTGCATGTTCCCCTTTGAGCTCACGGCCGGCTTCTACCGAATTGGATACGCGTTCCCCGCTCACTCGCTGTGGATCGTCTTGATTCAGGTTTGGTCAGGATGTGGCAATTATCTCCGCGTTGGTCTGCCGATCCTGTTTTCCTGGTGGGTAGTAGGACATGTTGCAGCCTTCTTCAGCATCAGAAAGCGATGCATGGACCAATCTGCGAAACAGGCTTCTATTGACGAGGAAAAACAGGAATAGGCGGAGAACTAAGACCATCGGGCGGGAATATGAAAAGCATTTGTAATTTTAATTTGGGAGCGTTGATTATAGAGCAAGCGGCATTAGCAGGACTTGCACTCGCGGAATATCATGTCATTGTTAATTAGAATTTTTATAGAATACTAGCGCAAGCTTCTGTACAGAATATTAGGATAAATCCAGCTCTACATAGACATAGAACATGAAAACAAAGCTCAAAAAAATTTTCCACTTCGTCACAGTTCGTCAGGCAACCAGGGAATGTTTTATCATCGAATGGTAGTCAGCCGCATTTTCTCGGCGATAAGATTCTCACGGAAAGATTTTTTTAGAAGCGGGATCTCTTGTCGCCGTGGGCCGTTTAATGCCGCCGCTTTGCCCCCTGCCCGCAGCATGGACCTCGCGGATAAGGTGGTCCCCATTGGGAACGATAACACCCTAACTCCTTGAAGTGGAGATGACTGAAGCAGTGAATCGGAAAGTCAGGCACCAAGTTGCGGCGCTATTCTCCTTCTGCAAAATTCCCCACGACAAATCCACTCACGGCGATAAGGTAGTGATAAATCTGATACATAGGCCATTCAATACAGGTTTTGACCAATCTTGTATTTTCTAAACACATGTGCCCAGTGATACGTAGGTCGGCGCTCTGTTGTGCACCAGTGCGGTGCTCACTTCAAATTTGTCGCAGCCGTGTTGTGGCAAGGTGTGCGACGATGGTGGTACGAGTTTTGGTTTTGAGGCTCCCGCTCGGTATTAAAAGTGGATTTGTCCGAACCCCTTCGGCCGGCCGGGATCCGGAGCCGGACAAGCTCAGCCTGACCCCGAGCTGGGAAAGAAACAAGAGCCCGTGCGTGGAGAAATTGATTTGATTCCGCTCGCCAGAGGCAGAGTCGTATGTACTGCATCTACTCTGTACGCACGACCGCTATCACACTAATGGCTTGGACTCCCGCCGTACATCACTAGTGCAATGCTTGAATACAGAGAAGGGAATTTGGCTCTTGGCGGCAAGACCAGCTGCGTTCTTTGATCTCACGACCAGTCACAAGGTCTGGACGTTGAAATAAGTGTGGAAGATTAAGCCCTCATCCCTTCGGACATTCGCTTAGATCTGTTGGCCCACACATGCGGGAATTGCCTGATCAACCGCTCAATACGGCAAGATGCATAAAATGGCTTGCGTTTTTTCTCAAATTAAATCCAGCCACATTTCTCGGCTAGCATGTTCCCTATTTAGGAAAAAACGCGGTGGAATTGAACGGAAGAATTCCGTAGAATGAGCAAGGCGAGCAATCTCCACTGAGCATAATGGCATAGCTACCTCCACCGTAGATGTGGACGCATCATCGGCCCCTCTTATTCCAGATTTTCAGGTCCATACCTCAACATTCATCTAGCCTACCCTATATTATAACTCCCTAGGTGTTTAGTATGATCTCTCTCTGCCAAAGTAGGAGCGATTAAAACTGCCTGGAATTTTTGTAATTACTTTTCAGGATACGACCCATAATTGAATCACAGACTTTCACTAATGCATCTCCGAGAAAACTCACCCGATTATGACAACAACATCCTAGAACCATTCATTGGCAACGATATTATGGGGAAGCCTGGGGTTATATATCGTAACGTTCCAAAAGAATTTGCTAGGATTAAGCACGTTTATGTCAAAGCATTAAGCATCTAGATAGTTTATCTGTTAGGTGCCGCCTGTGTCAAGACTGCCAACAAATAATTTGACTCGCTTTCGGGATAGTTTGTCAGTTGTCAGTGGTGGCTGGGCTCGCTAAACGCGGGGTAGGAGATATTAGGACATCATGACTCTCACTATCACACCGTACCAGAGTATCGGCACTCCGGTATCCCAGACAAGAGACTTGTTAGCCACGAGTCCTTGTGTGGAAATCAATATATCCAATTGGTTGATCACAATATACCCTCCGCATACATGCCGGACATCTTTTACACGTGACTTATGCCGCATTTTGCAACCTGTGCCGTGTCTCATGGCGCTTGATCCTAGTCTAGTCAGTCTCTTCGCGGAATGGTGAGACATAAACAAGTCTAGATTCTCCCGTTACCTACATGTACGGTACACCGATCTGCACCAAGATAGTCCAGCTCGCCGAGTCAAGACGCTTATTGAGTCTTATATAAGAATAAGCTTCCAAACCGCCCTGCTGCATTGCAATCTTATGAGAGTCAAGTAGTTGTCCATGATCACTACACAGCTCAAGTGTTTCCAAACTACGATTTTTTTTGATTGCATTTTCTACCCACGGCTGAGAGTTTGACAGAAATCATGAAGCCAACCGCTATGATATTGGGTGTTGTGCTGGGAGCCTCAGCTTTCGGTTAAGCTTGCAGATGTAAAGCTCCCCTAAACGTCCACTTCCTGGGGCCTCGATTTCTCTAACAATTATGGCTAGTATTTGTTACCTATGGCCAATGCCCAGGTGGCTGTTGCCGCACAACTGATTTCACTTTCGGGATGATGGGATCCTGCGGGGAGCCTGCCGCAGAGGGTGACGCATGTTCGGGTGTGTGCTGAAATTGGAAACAATGGATTCAGACCCAATGCTAATATGTTTTAGGTTCTTGTTCATGTGTGACAAGTCTATCGTGTGTGGATGGCAAGTGTGCTGCGGCCTCTAGCCAATAAGGCCTTGATGTTTTATCGAACATGGCAATCATTAGAAGTTGGTCAAGGGTCGGAAAAGACATCTCGACGCCAGTAGTTAATCAAGAAAGCGACTGCTGTTATTCTACCCGTGGCGACGTGGAAGGTTAAGACGAAGATTGGCCCTGTTGGATAAATATCGACCACTATTCCCTCTATCCTCTTGTATGCAAGACAGTCTCCCTAGCGAGAAGGAAGCTGCAAATTGTGGCCAGGCGCTAAATGAGAGTGCGTGAGGAATACTGGCTGGTGGATAAATATACTGATTTCTGGTAGCGAAGTTTGACATCACCGACCTCGACGGAGATATGCAAGTAAAAACTGTAAAATTATCGTCCAACCTTCCATGGCTCCCTGCTGATTTCACAAACCACAGATGAAGTCATGGATAGTAGTAAAAGGAAACCCCTAGTAACTGAGGGAAATTTATAACGCACTACTTGATTCGGTTGGCGCAAGTCTACATTAATTCTATTATGCTCTCCAAGCGCCCGCATTTTGCCGCGGCGTTTCCAGGTGCACCTGAGAAGTATTCCAAGCTAAGATAACAACCACCAATCTAGACTATCAAAACTCCATGGCGCAAGTAGCAAAATTACCGCCCATTGTATCACACGCACAGACTAGTAGCCCAAACTAATCAATGGCGCGGTCCGTACAGGTCGGCCACTCTGGTCAAGTTGGCGGTGCCTTGTCTCAGCCAGCAACTCCAGTATACTAAGCCTCGTGGCTGTGCAGCAAGCGCTCACGAAAACAGAACCGTTGTCCACGTACGAGCCCCCTGTGTCCGCCGTAGTGGAATACTGCATCGATGGACAGGGGTAGTTGCGCGTGGAAACAAGACATTTTACCCAGCCTTGTCTGTCCTTCTCCCTCATTCGCTTTCGTGCTTTGTACGTCCCATATATATAGGTTATTGCCATATAGATACAGTATGGGTAGCATCGCATTGGTGCAAAGGTTGAGCACGAGGAATCCTCAATTCCTCATGGACTTCGACAAGAGCTAATCCTTAGTCTTAACTAGCAGAATGCTAGCCATCCGCGAATCGTCGCTCCTCATGAAAAGAGCTATTTGACTGCACTTATTTTTTGCACATCACACAAGTATTCCCGACGATTCCAAAACTTTCAGTTCCTCATCTCAAATGCTCGGCTTGGAGTGGGGCGGGGTCAACAACCTCGGATGTTGAAACCGGACCCACATATGTCCAGGACCTCGCTTGGGACGAATTTCCTCAAGGCGAGCCCTTGAGCAGTGTGGCCCATTGTCGTTGGCACATCAGAAGGCCAAAACGATATTCATACACGCACGGCTGCCGGATATTATGACGACCAGACTTGAATACTTTCGTTCTATCCCCTGGTGTTCGTCGTTGCTCAAACACCCCCAACTCACTCTTCTCCATGATGTGGAATCAATCGATGATGAGGAGACAAACTTCTTTTTCAACAAACTGCTTCGCGCCAGGGGAGGCATACACGAATTCTTGATGTTCTACTATGCCACAACGGACGAGGAGAAACTCGACAACCTGGTACCTGTCCCAGAACTATTTTTGTTGGTCGACGCCGGAGAAAATCTGAGCGGGTGGCCTGGCGTGGGCCATGGAGGCTTTGTCTCCACGATTTTCGACGTGCTTGGAGGATGGCACTCTCAGCGCAACATTCACCTGAGCACCGAGCGAGGGCATCTCCCAGAAGGATCCCGGATGATGACTGTGCAATTGCAAGTCAAATATCTGAAACCCGTCTTGGTGAATCAGGTGATTTTGTTAAAGTCCCGAGTATACAGGGTTGAAGGGAAGAAGATGTATGTGCAAATGATACTGGAGGACAAATCTGGCACAATACTGTCCCAAGGGGAGCTCATCGCATTTATCGCGACTCCTCGGGCCAAAATATAATGTCATAGAGAATGAGCTGTTTCAGCCACCTTGGTACAGAGTGTGACCTATCATTAGATATGACTCAAGATGCAGGAAGAAGCGATTGATTTCTGTAACAATGGAAGAGATTTATCTGATGCCGATATAGCTGCCGTTGCTAGTGGGGGGCGGCTGCGTAATGAAGTATGACGGCAGAAACTTGATGTTACGTGTTAGTTACCATGAGGTTGTGGGGACAACTGCGGCGTTGACCCTCTGTTGATTGCCAACATCACGATACTGGCTATCCCAAGCATCTCACTTGAGTAACGATCATCTGCTGAGGCTACTGAGACCACTGGTGAGTGACGTAACCGGGTCAAGGATGGATATGTTTAACGTTCTATTCACATTCAAGAATTGGTTAACAAGTGATAAAGTCCTTCGTACAACGACTTGTTTACTGTCATAAACCCTTTCATCGGCCACCCGTCACTAGCCTGAGCTCTGAGGCTTAGAGTTTCAAGAACAGCCAAGCCTCAGGAGCATGCTTGACGTGACTTGTCCCCAACAGAGAAAGTATCTCAACAAGTATCCTCTTTGAACAGGTTTTCTAGATAACAGGTGATACATCGCCTTTTCTAGCCCCCAACATAGATTCAGATTCAGATTCAGCATCCCTTGATTAGAGGGAAATGGGAGTGCAGCCGAGGGCGATCAAGCCATTCTTTTCGTGGATTGTATTAGCCACTGTATATTGAAGGGGGGAAACATGAAATCAAATAAAGGTATTCTCACAAAACTGTTGTCTTGACAGCAAGCCGGCGTGTCACTGCAGCCCGAATTGGAACTGCTTGCGCCTATGGCAGAAATAGGGTTGCCTGATAGGACGGGTTAGGGATTATATGAAGGAATGGGCTGGATATCTCACATGACAATCCAACCAAGCCGTTTGTGTCGTTAGGTACCACTCCCAAAATTGACATCACTTGCTGGGCTTGTTTGGAGTCACCTTGTTGAAGGGACTGGCAGCACAATGGTGGTCCCGGCTCGCATGAGCTTTGGCATGCTACAAGCGTGGCCAGAGTGAGGATAGAGAAAAGTACTTGCATCTTGAATTTGAAATCGGGTTGGTAGTTGCGAGTGATGAGAGAATGAACGGGCACTGGATTGCGGACGAATGCTGCATTAAATACTTCGGAACGATTGCACCAAGGGCGTCTCTGCACGCCGACAAGCAAAGCGGCCTCTTTGGTGTGAGACACTTCGCATTGAGATCGGCAAGAAAAAAACAAAGTGGGTACCAATCGTAGATGTTACAATTCAGACCGCACAATGGCCCGCTTCTGATCTGGCCCAACCACTCGTCCCAACTTTTGAGCCAAGTTTGCTAGCCATGAATATCTGTTGAGCGCTCGTGATTGTCTGTTTGGATCCCAAAAGCACTTCAATTTGTGTGGGGCACATTGGGAACATCAAACCCGCCATCCTCCACTGATAGCCATACGTCTACTATTCAAAGGAGCAACATGTCGCCCGTGCTGATCTAGGGGGTTGTTCGGTCCAGGCGCTAAACGCAAGCCTTTGTCGTCAGTGGCGCCGCCGAGGCACAAGGGCATTGCAGCTGTCCTCAACACTCTAAAAACAGAAAACAACAGCAACATGTTGTTAAATACGTGCAGATACATTTAATCACCGTTATTAATATATTGCTAATGATATGGCTAGCACGAAGTCTTTTTGAAAAATTGAAGTATCGAGTGGTAATCTGGAGTCCCTTAACATGAATCAATATCGAATGTATTGTAATCCTGGTGCTCGATTTTTGTTCCTTTGCTGCTTGAAGCCATTACTGTACCAAATTAGAACCCCCCACGCGATTCATGGATAGTGGTATCTATTAACTATAACTGCTCGCTCAAACGGTGCGATCCAACTTTTGTGCTTCACACATCTTGGCATACATGCCGCCCTTCTCGACCAACTGTGTATGTGTTCCAGCCTCCACAATTCTGCCACCGTAAAATACAAATATGCGGTTTGCTTCTCGAACCGTCGAGAGTCGATGTGCAACGGCAATAGTGATGCGATCTCCAGTCGTGGCTGCCTCCATCAGAGCTGCTTGGACCACGCGTTCGGACTCGGTATCCAGGGCGCTCGTCGCTTCATCTAGTAAAATTACATTGGGCTTTCGAGCTAGCGCCCGAGCAATGGCTATGCGCTGACGCTGCCCACCAGAAAGCTGGCTTCCGCTGTTGCCGCAAGGAGTGTTGAGTCCTTCCGGCAACGAGGAGACAAAGTCCCATGCATTTGCAGCGCGGCAAGCCTCCTCCAAAGCCTCATCGGAAGCACTCTCTGAGATGCCCAGATCCATGCCCTGTGATATGTTTTCCCGAATCGTTCCTGGAAACAGTGTCGGCTCTTGCTGCACCAGTGCAACTTGGTTGCGATATAGCTTGGGGTTGAGAGAAGAGAGCGGAGTCGAATCGTCAATGATGATGTTTCCGCTGATAGGGTCGTAGAAGCGCTCGAGTAAGGATATCATAGTGCTCTTTCCGCAACCAGAGGCTCCAACAAAAGCGACAAATTCACCGCGGTGGATCTACAGGTCAAAGTTAGAATCCCATCGTTCAGTGGCGAGAAAGTGAACGCGCGGTACTCACATCAAGCGATACTCCCTTCAGCACTCGATTATCAGGCGCAAGAGGGTACGTAAACTGCACGTCGTTGAAGTTGAACGAACTGCAATCCTTCTCGGGGCCCTTTTCTTTGTTTTCTTCTGTCTCTGCGATGGTTGGGTTGAGCCCAGACAGCCAAAAGTAATAGTTTGCCGCCTGGTTGGCCTTGGAAAAACCTTTTGGGACATTGTCAGCACCATCATTTTGCTAAGCTTGTAGACCGAATCTTACCGTTGGCAAACTGGAAAACCTGGCCGGTGGCTTGAGCGGAAAAGTAGACACCCATGAAAGAAACCATGAACTGATAGAAGTTGATTTCCCCGTCGTTCATGAGCTTGGAGCCCCACCTAAAGAGTAAAGTCAGTTTGCGTTTAGAGTTAAGTTGCAGGAATGGCTTACCAGAACCCGAGCGCAAGGATGAAATACTCAACAGCCTGGGTAAAGGCGAACCAAATCATCATGTGGAACATGGGTGGCACCGTTCGTGCAATTGCCGCGTCCAGCTCGTTCGTATATCTTGACAAGACACTGGTTTCGATGGCTAAGGATGAAACTGTACGAATCGCCATGACAGCTTCAGATGCAATCGAGGCGCTAGCCGAAAAGCGCTTGCCCATGTCTTCGTCAATCTTCGTTTCCAGGCGCACCCGCACGTATCCAGCCAGCAAGACAGGCGGGACTCCAGCAAAAACAGCTACAACGGCAAGTTTCCACGCCACCACGAGAGATAGAATGCTGGATGCGATGACATTGATCACGCCGAGTAGTATGAGAGCAACATTGAAGCCCATAAGCTCCAGGATGGCCTGTGGGTAAGAATCCAGGTGGCTGACTAGCGCACCGACTGTGTTCTCAGATCGATCGAAGAAGCGAAGATCCTGGCGTAAAATGCAGTCAAAAATTTCTTTGCGAATCTTGAGACTCAGAGTCTGTTGGAGAGGAAAATTCGTGAGCTAGGATAGTAAACCGTGGGACTTGGCAACTTACCTGTGCAATGACATTGGTTGACCATCCAAGAACAAAGTAGACGGCAAGGCATCCAATGGCCATCACAAAGAACATTAGCGCAACAAAATTTCCTTTCTTGACCATGTCGGATCCGGTGAAAACGTCCATGACTTTTCCGAGCAACAGGGCCTGTCCGGGGTAAAGAGCGGCTGAAATATTGTCAGAAAACAAGCCGAGGATGTGATGATATCTAGACACATACCTCCAGCGATGCAAGCTGCTAGCGTAATGAGATACCAGAATATTAGCTCAGGGGATTCGGATCCCAGTCTCCAGATACTTCGCAAAAGTCCAGTTTGATTGTGCAAGTCGTGATTTTCTCGGTCTTTCAGTAATGCTAAGTGGTTCGCCTCGGCTGTTCGAATCTTGGCCAAAGACTTGACCTGCTCAAGTTCGTTTTCCTTGGTTGATTCGCCGCCCGAAACCAATTCCTCGCTGTTTGCCTGATCGGGAGACAAGTCCTGGGCCTTGACGAGTTTAGCATAAACGCCGCCCTCGGTCACAAGTTCGTCGTGAACACCCTGCTCAACAATTCCTCCCTTGGACATGACCACGATGTTGTCGGCGTTGCGGATTGTGGCCAGCTTGTGTGCGATAACGATTGTGGTTCGGTTTTTGGAGGCGCTGTCAAGAGCCTGCTGAACGATTCCTTCGGCATGAGGGTCTAGGGCGCTCGTTGCCTCGTCAAGTAGCAGGATCTTGGGTTCGGAAACGATACTTCTCGCGATGGCGACTCTCTGCTTTTGACCACCGGATAGTAGGCCACCTCTCTCTCCAATTCGGGTGTCGTATCCTTGAGGAAGAGTTGAAATGAATTCGTGAGCAAACGCGAGCCTCGCTGCATCTTCAACTCGCCTCATCTGCTCTTCCCGCGAAGAGTTTTGCCAGGGAGTGCCAACTAAACCATTGGCGATGTTCTCGAAAACGCTGCCATTGAACAGTACCGGTTCCTACAGGTGTTAGACGTCTTGGGCGAAGGCGATTTCCAAGGGTAATACCTGTTGAACTAGCCGAACATTTGTTCGAAGCCACTTCAGATTAAAATCCTTGATATCCCGACCGTCCAACTTGATAAGGCCTGCTGTTGGGTTGTACCATCGCTCTAGAAGGCCAATGATGGTGCTTTTCCCAGAACCACTGGGACCCTTGGTTTTGTCAGCGGTATTAACGCGTCATTTTCTTATCCAAAACTTACAACAAGAGCAGTGACCTTGCCAGCGGGGATGTTCAGCGTAAAATCTTCCAGAACCACAACGTCGGGACGGCTGGGGTAGCTGAACTTGATCCCTTCAAGATCAATCACACCCTCTGTGTGCTCGGGCTTTTCACCCAGCTCATCGAAAGGATTAATCTCAGACTCCCGGTCGATCAAGGCAAACAGTTCTGCAGCCGCCGATGATGCTCGTGAAAAGGCGACGGTATGCGGGGCGACGGTGGAAATGGTAGTAGACGCAATAACGACCGAAAACAGCACACTTTTCAAATGTCAGCAAAGTGAAGGGGCTTCATAAGATCTCCAGGAAGACTTGCGTGAAAACAGTGCCGATATTAGGAACTTCGCCGCGGTGGATCATGGTGATGCCCTGCCAAAATGCCAAACCCATGCCTGAGAAAATCACAAAGTACTCGACGCCAAAAATGAAACCGTACAGCAAATTCTTCTTCATTCCCTCCGTAAAGGCCTCCTTCAGATATGTTTCATACTTTGCCACGATTCTCGGTCGGAGATTGAACGCATGTACGGTCCTGACACCCCCAAAGATGCTCTCAGCGAAGCTACCGGCCTGTGCGTAAGTCTGCAGTATGTTGGTTTCGATGATGGCGTCCGGAATGGACAATCCGATGACTAAAGCAATTAGGGTGGGGATGATGCAAAGAATGATGAGCGTTAGTTTCCATTGGCTGATAAAGGCAATAATGAAGGCCGTGACAAAGGTAGCGATGGCCTGGACAACGAGTCCAAGCTTTTCCGCGATTCCGGATTGAATCAATTTGCCGTTCGAAGTTGCTTGCATGGCGATGGAGCCTGCGATGCCCTTGTCAAAGTACCCGGTCTCCTGGCTGAGCGCTGCCTTCAGGTAGGCGTGTCGGACATTCCTCGTTAGGTTGTGGCCGACGTACGTCATGAGCGAAGCGTAAATGTAGGTGGCGCCAAATCGCACGATTCCGATGTATACAAAGTAGAGGCTAACACAGTGAGAAAAGAATATGGCCTGAATGACAATAAACCCACGCAGTTGTTCGGACAGATGACATGAAATTGGCTGGTGGCGAACTGGAGACGTTGTAGTCGTTCATGATGGAGATGAAGCGGCCCAGGACGACATTGACCATGGCAAAAGCAACGCCCGATGCGATTGCCGCGACGACGGCGATGGCCTCAAGGACGTATTCTTTCGGGCCTCCATAATGGAACACTCTCTACGCGCAACCCCCCCCTGTCAGTATGGGCCGATTGAGCGTCGCAATTCGGGTGGACAAACGAAGAATGGGTTTCCCTTCGAATTGGCGTCGGAATTCTCGTCGCTTTCGTGGCTTTCATTGTCGCCTTTTTGGGAACCCGTCTTTGGAGTTAAGCTCGTATCCTTTTCGGTTGTCGCGTCCTTCTCGGAGAGGGCGTCGATGGCCATGGCTGCGGCTCAAGGGTGTGGACCCGTCGATCTCTCTTGGCAGCTGATGGATGGCTCGGGAGGTTACAGCGAGGCGAATCGGTCAAATGGGGCCTGATGCATCGCGGGTGGCATCAATTTAACATTAAAAAATGCATTGCCGGCATCGGGAGGCAAGACAAAAGAAAGGGAGGGAATTTGCCGTATTTATTAGACCATTTGACCGGACGTCAGTCGGTTCAGGGCCGAGAACAGGAGATTGATAAGTGCACTGATTGATAATTCTCAGCCAGGGCGGCCTGGTCCCACGTGGACTAACTGCATTTGTGCAGTAGCGCCAAGCCATGGGGGGCCATGGGGGTTGTTGATGGTAACGCGGATTCCGGAGCTCCGGCGTCCGCCCATCACGCAGCCAAAAGTCGGGCAGCGTCGCATTCGCACACTTACAACCATCCACGGACGCCGGAGCACCGCTGGCCCGAAGCATTTGCAAAGTCCCAGCGAGCGTCGACGGTTTTCGACACTGACTCCTTGGGCCCGAAGCTGCTCTCTGTTCATGCAGGGACTTGACCTTGACTCAGGCGTTCCCGAGCCCGGCTCCATCCGAGACTGAACCCGTCCAAAAATTCTGACGCCCTAGCCCATCACATCACGCGTCTCCGGTCCCGGTGGGGGCGACGTTGACAGACGAGCAGCGGCCATGGACCACGATGACGGGGACATGGCTCCGCTGGAGGAGCCCTTTGCGCATCCTGTCGACGGCCACGACAACGAGGCCTTTGCCTCTGGAAACTATGCTGTAAGCCGGAAATGCCCCGGAGGTTGCCCCCCGGCTAACGCTCGCAGTGCGACAATTGTCGTCAACGAAAGGTCGCCGTTCTCGCCCTTTGCCGCCCTGCTCATTTGCACAGCTCACATGCCAGCAGGTTAAATGCGACCGCACTTACCCGTGCTCGCACTGCGTCAAAATCAAAATCCAGTGCTCCTACTCCGCGGACCAAAAGCCTAGAATAAGACGGCAGCGGGTCTTTATATCAAACACATAGTGAGCTGCAGTGCACACACGCGCAGCTCGGCCCAGCACTAACGCCCCCGATTAGCGAGACCAAACTGGACAACCTTGCACAAAAGATTGAGGACCTTACCCGGTGCGTGAACCAATTGACAGTGGCACAGGCCAACAGCGCATCATCCACTTCTGCAACCGCACAGAGGCCATCTCACTCCAACCCATCTCCACTCTCGATCCACCCAACGCCATCCTCTTCTGCTGCAACCCCAGCAGACCATGGGCCCCTAGTTGTCAACACCCAGGAGCAGAACGTTCCCTCCAAGACTGAGTATGAAGGGGAGTCTTCCCTATTCGCACATGCAGTCTTTGCCACCAAGTTTCTCCAGAATGCCATCAAAAATAACCCGTCATCCGAGATTGCGCAGGAGATGAATTCCGTGCTGGATGCTCTAAGGAACACAGTCGAAACGCAAAAACAGCAAACGGATACATTGGAAAGCCTTTATCCAAATGCAAGGCCGCTGCCACCGGGCGCTAGTCTCCGCCAGCTCCCGGCACCCTCCACTGATCGAGCCCTGGCATGTCTGCGAATGGCCCAAGGTACAAAGACAATTTCATTCCGTCCTCCTCACTCTTTGGATCAGCCTTTTTAACCATCAATAGAAAGTGCTCGGGTCCAAGCTCTTTGGTTCATGGAATTCCAAACTGTCGGCCAGTTTACAGCGCATTTCATCAAGGTTTGCTCCCCTGGGCCAGCTACTGAAGCAGAACTCATCATTGTATACGCCGGCCTATACTGGCTCTTCCTTGAATGTTCCAACGCAGTGAAAGACCCTATCTGCAAGCAGGAATACAGTGAACAGGCGATGTTGTGCAGGGACAATCTGGAGACGGTCCTCTCCAGACTTTCTTTTCACCAACCCGCGACACTTGATAATGCCTATGCGCTGAGTATGGCGGTAAATTTGCCAATCCCCCATCGCTCTGGTCAACTGGCTAAACTCCGTACAGGGTTTGTACTGTCTTCAGAAATGCAAATCCTCTGCTGCATGGACTTTTATATGCATGGCCTCTCACCAGACACAGGCTATGGGTCTTCACAATGCCGTTACTCTCCAAGGCGAGCCTCCCGAGACAAAGAGGTACAAAATGTGGCTCTTTTGGTTGGTTTATACAATTGAAAAGGTTTTGTCGCTTCGTATGGGTCGCTCGTCTACAATTCGAGAAAACGACATCACACTGCCCCGCGAAGGCCACGAGTTCTCTCCCGACTCGTGGTGGAGCGAGGTTTTCCCTATTTGGATTGCATTGTCAACTCTACAGGGGCGCATCTTCGATGAAATTTACAGTCCGAACTCGCTGGCTCAGCCCGAGGGAATTCGCGCCGCCCGCGCAAAGGCCATTGCGGCTGAAGCGAGGAGGTTCATCCAGGCCCAGGACGACTTGCAGGTACGTATCCTACTCGCGTCGCCATGGCCACGCAAATACTAAATCTTTTGCTATTTTTTCAGGCGAAATATAATGAAATGAGAAACCAAACACTCGGAGCCGGGCTTAATGAGCTCCTCTGGCGTGCCGACCGAGTCACCAGTTTCTCCATGCTTACCCTCATCTACCGCGGCATACCCTCCGAAAAGCCTGGAAGCTCCGTGTTTTGCGACAATTGTATTGCCGCTGCTAGAGATACGCTTATAGAACACGAGAAGTGCTTGGCCATTCTCTCCGACAAGGAGCTCCAGTCGGACTATTTTGAATTCTACGTTGCATGGTATGTATAAACAATATCGAAGATGAAACCCGAGTCTTTGAGAACATCTCTAACCTTCTTGAAGGGCTCTTCTTCAATCTCCCTTTATCCCATTCATTGTCATATTTTGCCATATGATAGAGACATCCGACCCTTCTGATCTACATTATCTGCAGCGACTGGTCGAGACGCTCCAATTAGCATCCAATTCAACCAGCTACATCATTTGTCAACGGCACCTGCGCATCTTCAAGGCGCTATACGATGTTGCCGTAAAGTATTTTGAGGCCAAGGCCAATAAAGCAGGCAGTATGCTCAGGCCTCCTACCATGGGTTTCAATACCTACTCTGGTACTTTTAATTCAGACCAATTTCGTGAACCTGTACCCGGAGGGCTTGATGCTGTGGTACAAGCCAACAATGTCATGATGGGGCCAGGGGCAGAGCTGACGCCAGACTCAACTACCTTCGGACTGAGGCCCATTCAAGCGCCTCAGCAAAACCAGATGCAGACAGAGTTTGTACAGCCAGAGGCACCCGGGACAGATTTGGCCGCTTGGTTTTACACAAATCACGAAATGATGAGGATGCTAGGAGCCATGTAATGAATAATATATGAATAGAAAGTTGCATTCAACTGCTACTTGGAGAAGAGAATAGATCCAAACAACCCATAATCACCATCTCAAACAGCAAAACGGAATCTTGGGTTTTTCTCGCCCAAAGCTTCAATCTCAATGTCTGTTTTCCCCTCCATCAAGTAGTCTTGCTTGCCCTCGTCGCGAAGTTTATTTTGTCGTCGGAAATGAACATGCAGTACAACATTGAGGACGAACGAAACGGCAAGCATACCCATGCTGGCAGCGTAGCCTGGAACATATGTTGGTGCATACTGGTTGGAGAATAGGAATGGAGCCGCAACGCCAGATGAGTTGCCAATCGTCAGGTGCATTCCAGTAGAAAACGCACGTTTTCCGTACCGCGGGTTATTGGTCGGCACCCAAGCAAACGATATCCCCGATGTAATGAAGATGCCGATGGAAACAAAAAATGTGCCAGCATATGAGACCGAAGAACCCTTGTTCGCGATGAGCATGCCATATCCGACAATCGCTGAAACGATTCCACCCATGACAAAGTACCCCCGGCGCTGAGTGAGGTCGCTGATGCGGGCGCCAATGATATAGACTATGGCCCCAACTGCATAGACAGGAACCGTCATGGCCTGCACCTCAGCCGCATTCCATTCTCCCAGTTGATGGATAATGGTTGGGAGGAATACGACGAATGAATAGAGCATAGTCAGTGTGGGGAATAGGGCGAAGCAATAAACCCATGTCGTCCAATCCTTGACGCCATCCATGACATCTTCTTTGACCATGTGACGAAGATTGCGTGCGCGACCAACCTGTTGCTCGTGGACCCGGAGAAGAGTGCGTCTGTCCTTTTCCGAAAGAAAGTGTGCGGTTTCGGGGCTATTCGGCAAAACAAATGGAATAACAACGCCAGTTACAAGAGTAGGGAGGCCGTTGATGAGAATAATCCACCTCCAGGCTCTCCATCCGGCATACCCATCCATGTAACTAATGCCATAAGCGACGAGGCCTCCGGCAACGCCCGAAAGAGCGGCAGTGGAATAGAAATACGCAATTCTTAGCGCTAGACTGCGTCGCCCATAGAACATGGAGAGATATAAAACAACGCCAGGGAAGAAGCCAGCTTCGCAAAGACCGAGAAGAAGACGACATGCAATCAGCGAGCCAAGGTTCTGCACGAAGGCGCTAAAGGTGGCAACCAGTCCCCAGGCAAACGTGAGTCCGGCCAGGTAACGGGCAGGTTGAAGTCGTTTGATGATCATGTTTGAGGGCGCTTCAAAGAGCTGGCGATGTTATGATCAGCAAAAATCAACGATAGTCAGGTCAAGTGACGTACACAGTACGTAATGAAGAGGACAGATACAGAAAGCTGAAATTGTGATCCCACAAGATTCAGGTCGTCTTCCAATCCGAAGAGACGAGCGTTTCCAATATTTACTACGATAGAAAGTCAATCATGATTGCCGTCGGACATGGATCAGGAAGAGGACAATCACGCACCTCGGTCCATCATATTCATAAGGTACACCCACATCACCATGGGAATGATTCGATAATCTAGCTTTCTCAGCACCGCCCTCTCGGTAGCCTTGTCAATAAATTCAGCATCGTCTCCGACCGCATCTTCTACACCTTCGGCCTTTCCAGAATCAGAGTCGGATACTTTAGGCCGAATCGTTGTCGCAGGTGCCAGTTCATGCTGAGTGACAGGAGGGTCCTCCTGAGTGGCCATGCTGCTTGGTAAAGAATCAACAATACAGGAAGTACAAAGATAACCAAGATGAAATGTCCAGTACCATTTGTGAAAAAAAGAAATTGGTCATTTAATTTATAGAAAACCATGGCCTTGATATCGGGTCATCATGTGGTTATCTTGGCGCCATATGGGTGTGAAAACCCATTGACTGATCACTTACTGAGTTTGCAAGCGCGTTGCCAGAACGGGCGAGATCGCCTCGTTTTACCCCGGAAGCAGGTAACCTAATCGCTTTCCCCGCACGCCAAGGCTTGCCATCTTCTCCCAGGTGACTAGAACTATTTCAAACCGCGTTCTCAAGGCCACAGGCCGAGATATGACTTGATGTAAGCGAGGTGGTGGCGCCTTGGCCTCAAGAGCCAAGATATGGTAGCCGAGCAGATACAAAACAGTCGGGTGAACGGAGGCCCCTCGGATCACACTTTTTCTCGACGATTTTCGCATCGAGCGAAGGGATATGGGACGGGTTGCAGAGCTAACCAGCCCTTGTTGCGGAGTCTTCTTGGCATGCCTCGGAGATGCTTCATTCGCTTACGAAAAAGACTTGGCTGACGCAATGTAACCTGCATTGCTTGTCAGAACCAAACTTGATAGAGACCTTCAACCGAAATTTTTATGTGATAGTCTGCATAATTACTCAAATCTGTTCGGCACGTGCTTGGCAACTGTGCTTAGCACTTGGCGGCTCATTGATTATTTGTTGGCCAAGAGCATGGCTTTCGGTGACTAATATCCCTACAGAAATTTGTAACATCAGGTTCGGACACATTATCGGTCGTGTTTCCATATTGGCGCATTAATCCCCGTCGACATTATCGCAATGTTTATTAAGCTTGA
Organism: Calonectria honghensis; assembly: GCA_013403855.1. Taxonomy (NCBI): domain Eukaryota; kingdom Fungi; phylum Ascomycota; class Sordariomycetes; order Hypocreales; family Nectriaceae; genus Calonectria; species Calonectria honghensis. The sequence continues at coordinate 563,293 of VTGB01000033.1, read as the reverse complement.
TCTCCTTCCAGATGCAGTTCCCTTGTGTAATCAATTAGTTGGTTTGTTCAGGGTACGAATCACTGAAAGATTGACACAATTTCGGAGAGGGGCTATATTATACACGGAATGAATTAGTGTCAATTATATCGTTCGAGGCAGTACATACTTAGCATACTAGGTGATTTCTTTTCTCAAATTAATGGCCAACAAAGTTTTCTCGGCAAGGCCAGAGACACCGGAACATGGTAGTGATATGAATATTGTGACATTGACGTTGTTCATATTCGGTATACTCTGTAGGGTAATGCAAACTTGCGTTCTGAATTTGGTATTAGAGAAGCTGATTGGGACATATCAGCTTTTCGTTGCACTGGCAACATTTGGAGTGGAACTTCTTGAGCAGTGATCGCCGTAAAAACGCGCGAGGATCGTCCATACTACGGAGCCCTGTCTCTGAGGTATTTGGACAAGAGGTAGTTAGCACGGCAAGCCTCTTCCTCGTCTAACGGCTATGATTCGGTAAAATAAATACTAGTCTGGGCTATTTCCTGTGCTGTCTTGGTATAAATGATGTCAATGGCGGTTTCCGCAACGCACGGACCCACAGTATGGACGAATCGCGTATTCTCGCAGTAATATGATTGATCGACATCAGCTCCTTAGTGACCAACGGGATCAGAATATAATGAGCCCACAGAAGCGAGGGCAGATCAAGCCAACTCAGCAGGATAGCAACTCATCCGACTCAAATTGACAATCATTCACCATGAGCAACCCTGGCGCGTCGCGCAACCTTGCTCCTCTCCGGCCTCGAGGTAATGCCGCCCAGCCTCTGCTGGGCCCTCGTCCCCTGGCCCCAAAACGAAGACTGGTTCTCAGTGCCTGTGAGGCATGCCGGAAGAGGCGGAGAAAGGTATGTGTTTCGCCTACAAGGTGCAAATACATGCTGAAAAGCCTAGTGCGATGCTAGCCGGCCTGCGTGTTCTGGGTGCATCAGCCATCGGACTGAGTGTATATATGATGGTAAAGAGGATGAAAGACGCTCACAAAAGCTCAGGCGTGAGAACGTAGAGAAGGATGCGGAGCTTGAAAAGTACCGACTTTTATACGATTATCTGCGAACTCGGGATGAGAAGGAATGAATCGTCTCGCCAATCTTCGATTCGCTAGAGAGAGCTTTGTCTTCGGCGTCTGGCAGTATGCATGCACAACAACGACCCTCAGATTATCGAGCAGCCCAGGGTCTCCTGCTACGGACTAACTCGACGCTCGAGTTTGAGTTGGCTACCCTTCACTCAGTTGCATACCCGACGTTATACCCAATAGACGCGGCAACACTCGGATTCAACCCTTTTCGAAGACAGACCCAACCAACTACCATGGGCTGGGAAACTCCCACATCATCAATTCCCGAGAGAGGGGGGGCAGCTTATCGAATTCGTTTCGAAGAGTTGATTAGTCGTCAGTCATTTGACGCTCGCCTAGAAAAGTTGAATATATCCTACTAGATCAAAGCTCCCATCAGTAATGAGTCCGCTACTGCTCTTATATCTGTTTTCCTAGAGACAGATAACTCCATTATTGGATTTTTCGATGTGGACCTCTTCATTGACGACTTGGTGGCCTAACGGCGTAGATTTAGTTCTGCCTTTTGGTTAGCTCAATCCTGTATATTGCGTGTGTGAGTTTGGTAAATAACTCTTCAATATTTAACCATACATTGACATCAGAAACAGCACTCTTGCACTGCATTAAACACCACAGTAGTGGCCCTGCAACAGGTACTTTTCGATATATCAGAACTATTCTATCGCGCCGAATGGTCATTAGATGACCTTCCTACATTGGCAGCGATCAATGTTTTCAGCTTGGCATGTTTCTTTCATGGAAATGATGAATTAGGTCACGGGATACTAAATGCTGGGCGCCAATTGAGTGCTAGATTAAATCTTTATAATATTTCGCTGACTAGTGAGTCGGCATTGGAATTCCGCCAACTCTCTTCCGATTGGATTCGTGCCATTGCATGGGGAACTTGTGTGTTGCAGTTGCAGTGTATGCGGGGGCGGGCGCTTCCACACTCTAGGTTTGAACATAATAAATTTACCATGACGAGAAACTTTTACAGTTACGGATAGAGGTAGAAACTACTGCTTCGATATCCACTGCCTACAAAGAAAACACTGGCACCAATTTCCATGACTGACACTAGGCCAACTAGCCCATAATAAACAAAGTCCTTTTTTGTAGACAGGTGAATGTCGACAGGAGACTTACTTTAGCTGAAACTGCTAGATTGCATGAATATACAACAGATTAAAATATAGGAGAGTTTTTACCTTCTCACTTCCCAAGATCTATCTTACTGTAATTTTGTGGTGGCTAATTGGTACTGGTGCAAAACATCACGCTGTACGTGGAACGGCTGGGGAGGTATAGCAAATAAATAAATTTTGGCAAAGTAAAATAACTGTAAGGACAGTTTAGGCTATATAAAATATATACAAAGTAAAAGAGTGTATTGATATAAAGTCAATTTACTCAAAATAATATGGTAGGCAAGGGCTCTTCCCAAGAATAGAATAGTATGAAGAAATGATCAACATATTTAGGTCGGTCTAATGTGCCTCAAAGACACTGAGACAAATAAACAAATAAAAAGAAGAACAAAGCAATAGGCCAAGGATGCTTCATTCTAGATTTTGCTAAAGACACCTCCCTCTGTAAGTGACGTTTTTTCCTCAATGACTAAGACACCTCCATAAACCCGACGCTATGTGAAAGTAATAGCCGTCATTATCAGGCCTCAACTTTAAAGCCCCCTGGCATTAGCTTGGTAAATACTTGGTTATAATCATACTTGCGCCTGATGCTCTTTAGCTTTTTGAGGCTGTCCTTAGGATAAGTTTCAAAAACTGGCTGGCCTTGATCAGCCTCGTTCATATAGTAGTATGATCCCATTGCGTTCAAGGATTGTAAGCGCTCTTTAATCATAGGATTATACTTTTGGATAAAATCCTCAATTAGCGCACCATGAGCCGGGTCTGTCCAGGTATATGTTTGCTCGATCCACAAGGCTGGAGTCTCATCGAGGCCATAAAGGGCTCCAGGATAAGCGTTTGAGGCAGCCAAGAATTCTGAGGTAATTGGACCGTAGGCTAAACCGATTGTGATGCCCTGTGAGCTGTTAAATGCTGCCTGGGCAGCTTCAAAGTATGTATCATGAATGATTTGCATAGCCTCTCGGTCGGCCAGAGCTGGCAGGAGGTGAAATCGTTGGTTATACCCATGTGATGCTCCGCCCTTTTTGAAGGTTGGTTCAAGCATCTTGGAATATTCGGCAAGACCCATTGGTGAGAGAGACGGAGAGCTACCCACCGGCTTGAGAATTCCCCCAAGGAAATCATCGAACACTGCAGGTGAAGTGTCATTGCCGTTGTAAAATAGAGTCGAAGAATAATTCGGCACAGCGGTTCCACTGATCCACTGAATCACGGGTATAATCGCAGATTTTGGGTCTTTGTGGCCTTGCGATGCGAAATTGAAGACACTGTCCAGGAATCCTTTAGTGATATCCGGGGTCCCCAAGCCGTATGCTGGAAAACCAAATGTCGTAGAAGGTGCTGGCAGTGTGCGCAAGTCAAATCGTGTTACCAGGCAGAAAGAATTTCCGCCTCCTTGCAGTGCCCAGAAAAGGTCTGCGTATTGGTTTGTCGGTGTGGCCTCGATGACTTTTCCGTTTGCTAAGACACACTTTTTTCCCATGTCAGTTCCCAATCTTTTGGTTCAAAGTGACGTTACTGACCTCATATGCTTTCACGTTGCCATTCGTTGATCCAAGGCCATATTCATACCCATAAAATGATATGCCGCCACCTAAAAGAAAGCCTGGAACACCAACATCTGGAAGGCGTGCACCAACGACAGAAACGTCTGTTCCGTTTAGTTTGATGTAGATATCACTCCATCTAAGTCCCGGGCCAACCGAAAGAGTGCTTTTATCATCTGATAAATCAAATGTGTCAAGATTTGAACTGGATATCAAGATGCCGCTTGAATCAATACTACCGGCCTCGGGAATAGGCATATGGCCGCCACCGCGCATAGCGAATGTCACTTGTAATTTAGTGAATATCTTTACGGCCGCGGAAAGTTGATATGCATCGGTCGGAGCAAAGATACACTTGGGGTCCAACCAACAAGTAGCCGACCATGAAACTAAAAAGTTAAGGGTGAGTATATTGCTTTTGGGACAAAAAGAAGAATCATTGTAGATTTTAGCAGGTCAACGTAAAAGTAGTACACACCTTCGTTCTCCCCAGCATATCCTGCATCTCCAGGGAACACTGTATTATTTGGATATGCGTGTTGAAGAAGTAAGCAAGCATGTTCCGTCCGATTGCCAGGCACGTAAGATGCCAATGCAATCCCGGAAACCGCAAGAAGCTGGAAGAAGCGCATATTAAAAAGGAAAGAATGAATAAAATAGTGATTGTGAAACAGGTCAGAACAGGTTGGATGTTTAACCTTTGTAAACCTTTGTGGTTGCTACAATGAAGACTCTAAAATCCGACGAGGAGGCTGACAGAAAGATATATGTTCTTTTAGCACGCTCATACAATCGCTATCAATCTCTCGTTTCGGGCCATTTCAAGACCCGTCGGCATTCAGTTACCCCGTCCTCTGCGGAAAGATGTGGTTATTAATGAATTAATTATCATTCAAGTGAAAAAATACTAAACGACGCACCCATGCAAGCTTGTTTACTTTGCCCGACGTCCCATCGTTTTCGTGTTCGGGGTGTCGCAATTCAGGATACGCTTATCCAGTCCAATTAGAGTAGATATTGTGACTAGATCTGCATGAGCTAAAGCTCGTATTGTGAACTCTAATACCCTAGGATGGCCTCGTAAAACACATTACCTACAGTCAATGACATTTCCATTTGAGGCGCTTGGACTGTTTCTGTCTGAGAAGTTAGGAAGATTTTGTAACAGTGAAATTGTTCTTTGTTTTTTTGTAATTATGTATCAATCAAAAGTTTAATGGTTCATGCAAAATTCCTAGACCCCGCCCTTTAACGATCGGGAGACGGAATGACCAGGATTAGACCGAGGAAAGTTTCGGCGCAACCTTTAGTATGTCGATCATCGTACTCTGTAAAACACGATTGGTTCCTAAATTGATGGTCCACGCTTCCTCTGACATGGTCGGCGCGATTCCAATTTAAACTTTGAATAACGGGTACATGGTCACCTAGTGGAGTGGATCGCGATAGATAGAGGCAACATACCCACCCTGCCCTCTGTCTGGTAACTGGAATTTTACATATAGTATATGGAGGTGTGGATTCTTTAGTCAGAGCTTCGTCCTAGAACTGGGCCACAATCGGCATCTATCATCCCAAAAATCGCCCCCATTGTACCTCAGCCATAGCTCAGTGGCAGTTTAGCCCGGTGCGGTAGGAACTCAGCTCTGGGGATGGAAATAGATTTAGGGTGTTTAAGTTTTATCTCCGGATAATATAGCTGCACATTGCTAACACCATCATAAATGATGTGGTAGACCCAAGCGGCAAGTATTATTTCATGCTATGCGTCCGCTATTGGCAGCACTTGTTCGTTGGGTATCCAATTTTTGGTGATATCGCGCAAGCATTTCTTTCCATGGCGAACGGAAAGGGCTTTATCAGCAAGACGGAGACCAGGGTCTTACTGGCAGAGATGCATGAATATGGGAACCACCATAAGCTGAAGCAGACAGAAATCACAACAAGTTTGATTGTGGATTATGATCTTGCCTTGACCAGTCGAAGCGATGCGCAGGTTAGGGCCGTTGCGCAAGGAATCGGTGAGGTGACATTATCAGATGACTCTTCAGATGAAATTTATGGGGATGCGTTTGAGGAGGCCTTGAGGAGGTCCCCTCCAGCTGAGACAGGTGAAGACTGCGTGGGTGGTCCGCCTGACGTTGGTTGGGGGACTGGCTAGCCGAATGAAAGTGAGGCAAATGAACTGGCTACTGGAACGCGTCCAACCTCTCCCACCAGGCTGCTACTCAGACTGCAAAGGCGGAGTTCTCCAAGACGCGTCGGTCGAACCGCTGCTGCTCGATGCCAAGTGCTTTTGCGAGTGGTGTGTCAATATCGATACCAACACCCAATGGTGTAGTATTGAAAACGGGAGCCAGTGTTTTTACGACAGCACTGCGCACAGCGCTATTTCGGTCTCCGACTCAGATCGCAGATTGCTTGTTGGTCACACTATAGAATATCTGGGCAAGGACAATACAGGTCAAAGGATACACAAAAGGGTAGGAAGTGGAAAACAAAAATATATATGGATATGTAGGGAAATTTGAAGTAAAAAAGACAAAAATGCAATACCCGTAGGCGTAAGGTGGGGCGCACGCCTTGACACCTCGTCCCGAGGTAGGCCCAGAAAACCTGTGTCACCCGGAAAACCTGTGTCACTTTTTTAGGTGTAAATGGCACTTTTCAGCTCTAGATATCTCTATCAATATAAAGTATTAAATTTACTTTCTCATATAAAATATATTCTATTTTTCTTTCTCCTTTCAAATATATATATATATACTATTTTTATTATAAAATTAAATATTATATGAATTTTTAAAGACTTTAGATATTAATAAAAGTATATATATATTCAGAAAGAGAAAGAAAAATAGAATATATTTTGTATAAGAAAGTAAATTTAATACTTTGTATTGATAGAGATATCTAGAGCTGAAAAGTGCCATTTACACCTAAAAAAGTGACACAGGTTTTCCCGGCTGACACAGGTTTTTCGGGCCTACCTCGAGGCACGAGGTAGGTGTACGTGACCCACTTTACGCCTACGGGTATTTCTTTTTATTCATTCTATTTGGTCACCTGCCCTACTTCCCAGGAAGGGCGACATTTCTGGGGCACGCTGCCTGGAGCCCGCAGTTCGGACCCAGCTAGTGAAGAAACCACCTAAATCGGGTAATTATGAACTATGGTCGTGGGATGGCTCGGCGGTGTATCTTGGTAGTGTATAACTTTAATGCCGACTTATGGACCTTGGGATGCAGGTCGGATCATCGTCGGCCCGCCTTGAGAAGGAGAAGTGGCCATTTGACAGGGAACAAGCTTCCAAGCTCCAAGCTCCGAGCTCTAATTTACACTTTCCCAACAAATAACCTTGAGCAATATTCCGCAATGACTGCCCAATCCACCTCCATAGTCTCTCACGGAGAGGTTGAAAAGAATGCTACCGAAGTCTACGGCCAAGGCAGCGTTGTATTGCGTATTGGGTAAGAAGTGCATTGAGATAACTCCACCCCCGCGGCCAGTAATTAATTGCTGAACTTAGGAATGGTGGTGCTGGTATGTTTAAAACCGTTGCCGTGAAAACTACCGCTAAACTGGCATCTTTCGCATAGGTGCGACTGGATTGATCAAGGAACTCGCTGAGGACTATCTGAAGAGACGAGGTGGCGATGGATCGATTGAATGGGTTTGCAATCATTCCCGCAACACCCAATTGGCTCTGATGAGGGGATACATTGATGTTGCATTGACTTATGAACGCGACCAAGAAGCCCTAGCTGAGTCCGAGGGATGGTCGCGCTCCGCGGGATGTGCCTTTCACGACCACTTTTGTCTTGCTGGTCCTGTATCTGACCCCGCTGGAGTGGCATCATCGTCATCTATGTCGGAGGCCTTTGCCAAAATTGCATCCACCGGTTCCTTATTCCACAGCCGTGCAGACTTGTCGGCTACCATGTGGAAGGAACGTAGTATCTGGGCTAAGCTAGCTTCTCAGCCATGGAACGATGCAAAGACAGCACCTTGGTATAAAAAAAGTTTACTTTCGCCTGCGGAAGCTCTTAAGAAGGCGGATGCTGCTGATGCATATTGTTTAACTGATAGATCTACTCTCTTGCGCCAAACCGCCTTGGGGACCATGTCTAAGCTGACGGTGTTCTTTGAACCAACGGACAAAGACGATATTTTGATGAATAGCTGCTATGCGCTTTACTCGCCAGCAGCATCGGGAGAAATCCCACAACAAACGTCTTTATTTCTGGACTATGTCTTTTCGACCTGTGGCCAAAGAATAATCAAAACATTTGGGGTGTCTGAGACGGGCTTGCCTCTTTTCGCTCCCGTGAGCGAAGAATTCTCAAAGTCAACACTGATTGGAGGAAAGGCGGTAGGTGGGAAATGGACTGTTGGCGAGAAGAAATTGGCATCTCGACTGTAATGTGATTTTGGGCACTGTTACGCGCGTTGTGGATGATATGTAGATGTGATTTAGACTGTTCGTGTTCTGAAATTTCGTTGGATCTTCAATTTTCAATGTTTTAGGTGTGCATTTGACTGACGGTTCATTATTACTGCCTTAGCGCTGTGGATGCTGTGTTAGAATATGTGGACGGATTTGGGTTGTAATGGGTGAGGGGTCGAATTATTTCCGAATAGCGAATGCCGGCGGCACTGAGGGGTCCGCTGGCCGTTATGCCACAATTGGAAGACCTCATTTGCAACGGGCAGCAGGCCTCGACACGCACCATCGGGTCATTTTCCGTAGTGCTGGCGTGGCCACCGATTTACCTCATTGCAATTGACCTAGCTTTCTAATAGAGAAGCATCCATTGGTCGCCGTCGTTGTCAATGGCATTGGCAGGTCCGCTTGTGTGCTTTAGCTCATCGCAAGTGGGTCTCTGGGCAAAGCTTCGTGTCAGTACATGCCGCCATGCCGAAAGTTCCCGCAACACACTGCGTACCTCCGACATGATAATGAGGCATCCTGCCACGTGACGGTTGAGTCACCAGATTATTACTAACTGCCTGCGGGGAATTTCTGGTGCTTATAACCGACTGGCAGGAAAAAGCAATTCCGGTTCTCATTTCCCGATTCCAGACCAAACACCCAATTACTAGTCACCATGGCCGCAGACCCAAAAACCGCCTCAGAGGAGGAACGAGCCGCGTATCTCATGGATGCGCAAAACAAGGCCGTTGATCTGTTTACCGAAATCGAGCGGGATCTTATCCGTCCGGGCATCACTGAGAAGGAATTGAACGAGCAGATTTATGACCTCGGAGCCAAACGCCACAACATCAAAACCCATTGGCACAAGCGCGTAATTAGGAGTGGGCCAAATACCCTAAGGCCGTTTGAGGAAAACCCGCCGGATCGAGTTATTGAGGCCGATGACATCCTGGTTGTCGATCTGGGTCCCGTCTTCGAGGCCTGGGAGGCTGATTTCGGACGAACCTATGTCCTTGGCGATGACCCGGAAAAGAAGAAACTCCGCGATGCGCTCGAGCCCATCTGGCTCAAGGTCAAAGCGCTCTACAAGGAGAACCCCGACATGACTGGAGAGGAACTATACACCATTTCCTGCAAGGCAGCCGAAGAAGATGGATGGAACTTTGGCGCGCACATTGCCGGACACATTGTTGGATCATTCCCTCATGAGCGCATTCCTCGCGACAAGACGACCCTTTATATTGCAAATGGCAATGGCAACTCAATGACTGTTCCGGGCAAGGACGGAAAGAAGAGGCATTGGATCCTTGAGATCCACCTTCATGATAAGCAAGGCCGGTATGGAGGGTTTTATGAGCAGCTTTTGACAGTCGATTGAGCTGTCGGTATTGTAAGATAAAATGGTAAATTGGTAATAGAGCAGCTGAACCATGTCAAGAAACACAACACTTGGCTTTGAGCTGGAAATTTAAACAAAGAGGCGGGATTTGGGTTTAAACTATGACTGTTCTGTCTGATGCATCATGTGCTAGAAAACGGATTGGGCAATGCATTGAATGTGTACCAAGGTCTGAACGTGCACTCCTCGTTGCTTCCCGTTGTGAACCACGAACGTTTACAGGCCCTTCACTCCAACCTTGAGAAGCCATGGATCCGCATCGATCTGGTCCTTGACATTGGACGACTGAAGGTCATTGACATCCCAAGTTGACCAAACGAATCGACCGTGGAGAAATTCTGCCTCCGGTGACGCTGCCCAGATGGCGAATTGTCCTGGCAAGTTTTCTAATGACCAGTCAACAATCCCTATCAGATAAACATGGGGGTATTATTTTCTCACCATCGGTCCAGGGCAATGTATCCTTTGTGTAACCAGCGCTAGCGGCTGCCTCAGTAAATACAACTGAAGGGTGGAAGCTGATTATTTGCATCTTGTCTGATGGAGTATCTCGAGCGATTTGTTGCAGGACACAGGTGAGAGCGTTCTTGGTGAGTTGATATCCTGGCATTTGTGGAGCGCTATCCCATCGGTGAATATCCTGGGTAGAGACATAAAGGCAGTACTGTGAAAGTGTTGGTTAGAACAAATAATGGTGGTGTCTCAATACAATATCAACAAGTTTAGCTCACCTTCTTTGTTGTGTGGCTTGGTTGTCGATGAAACCGTTCAACCAAGTAGAGTGGGGCCCGAACATTTCCTTCAAAATCTTGCCACAGTCTGTCAGTTCCTTGCTCTAGAATGGGCTTCAGTTCCGGGTAATGAACGGCATTCAGAACTAGGACATCGATGAGTTTGTTTTCGTCCTCAAACTCTTTCCAGAGGGATTCAGCCTCGACCCGGCTGAACAGATCACACTGCTTGCCAGTCACTGTGGTCTTCGGGTATGACTGTTGAAGCTTTGAAACCGATTCCTGCAAAACCTCGGCCCGTCGAGAGGCTATGATGACGCTCGAAGCACCGGCTTCACAAAAGTTCCTGGCGATTGCGTGTCCGATACCAGTTGAGCCACCACAGATTAGAATGGCCTTTCCGGTCTGTGATAGCTCTGGGCGGAGTGGTGAGATGGCCTCATAGGGCTCATTGTGAGTTTTCTGTTGCGTTTTGTTGGTCAATTCATTTGAGCTAGCGTTGAATCTTGGCTTACAATGGACAAGTTGTTGAACATTTTTCTAATTTGGCAGTAAAGGTGATCTGAATGTAGAAAGAAAGTCTTGTGGCCGATTTTGAATCAGCGACAATCCATTGAATGCCTTATGTACTTGTTGATGTCCCAGTGTCTGGGTTTGAGAAGCATCAGGATACCAGGGTCCCGAGTATTCGTCCCAGAGCGGTTTAGTTCAGGTTGAATTGAATCACGGGCCAGTGCCGACGTCACTAAAATGCACGCACCGTTCTAGCTACTGACAATGTCGCAGCATCAGGGACACCATTCAGCCCCATCGTGGGCCGATTTGGCCTATGCTGATGATCCGTGGAGATTCAACACCGCGTTTTTGGGGATAGATGGCCCAATGTCCTTTTTGGGACGAATACTCTGAGAATTTACAGCTCCATCCTATGTATTTCCCCACTGCACGGCCTTTGTTGGATTCCTTGCTGGGCGCTAATTGCTGACCACCTCACCGTAATAGCCAGCCGCTTTCGGCTAGTTTGGGCGATTCGGCGTAGTGCAACCTATCAGATGAATAACGCGCAAGCCGATGCTTCCTGCCCACCTTCTCCCGTCTTACACGCACCATTCCCCTGCAATTATCGGGACAAAGAAACATCCGTGCCGACAAAAGAAATGCCAAAGACATGCATACACATCGACGGAGTCGGTAACAAATCGCCGGTTGAGTTTGACAGCAGTGAATCATTTATTCTACGAGTCCTGCGAAGGCCGCCCAACAAATTCTCACGATATCACGGCATGTATACGTCTTCAGCCCAGGCCGCCAGGTCACAAAGACCGGCGATCATCCGATAAGCTCTAAACGTACTTTGGGTGCTTTACGGCAGGTATTCTCTCCACATAATTGTTTCTGCTGAGGGGCAGCCAGCACCAACCCTCAAACGCGGGGATGTCCAGGCCTAGCCCCAAGAAAGTAAGAGCTTGTGTATGCAATCTAAGAATCAGCATCAGCATGAGATATAACTCCGTTTTCGTTGGGCTCCCATGCGCGCGGCTAATAATAACATTTTGGTGCGACAGTATTTATTCAGCATGTCTCTTGGTGCCCTAGAGCCACTAACAAACATGCAGGATGCTGTCTAGAACAGGCCGATTGACCCAGCTGATGTGCGCTAAAGCTATTCGCCTCTTCAATAGTTGTGTGATAGCTCAAGCCACTGGCCTCTATGGAGTTGTTTTCAGCCATCGGTGAATATTTAAAAAACCCTGTATAGCCATGGGCCTTTTTCTTGGGTTGTGCAAATATGTTGGCACTGCTAAGTTCTCTGCTTCAACTCACCACAAGCTACGTCCAACAAAACCAAGTTGGGGCGCACAAGTACGAAACCGAGCTTCCGGTAGTCGCTCAAACTACGAAGTGGTTCAATGATTTCTACGCAAACCTTAACTCAGATGTGAATGAACTTGGAAAAATCTTATCTGATGCTATAGAGCAGTGGGAAGAGGTTGCAGCCAAGCGCAACGATCGCCAAAGGAGTCTAGAGAGAGAGGAGATGGATCGAGCAGTAAGTTATGAACAATGGTCAAGAACCTAGCTAACTTCTGTAGAGTGCAGAGAATCCCTTTTTGGCCCTATTCACGAACTTCATCGATTATTTGGATCTGATACCGACAGTGCTACATGTAATGAAGTGATCCTAGGCACTGGGGAGGCTTGGAATGAGATTCGTAAGAGGTGGGATGATATCACGCCTCTATACAATGAGATCCAGTCCGGTCCAAAGATCATGGCTCCTAAATTGGAATATCTCACCAATGTCTTCAAGGTTGATTACAACTGGACGGGCCCTGGTCAGCAACTACATCAAGACTTCTTAGTAGTTGTACAGCTGTTATACACATATACGTCGAAGATGTCTCCAAATGCACGGGAAAGCAAGGGGCTGGTCTATCTGCTTCAGCTTTTGCAAAAGGAACCTTCCAATCTTACGCCTGGACAAAACTCGCGTTTCTCAACTCTTAGAAGCACTATTAAAGATGTTATGCTGGCGAAATTGGGACAAACCCAAGTCGCAGAGCTGGAGCTCAGGGCAAAAGCACAGGTTTGAGGACAGAAACAAGCAATTCTAAGAGATGTTTGAAGATGCTTCTGTAGTCATTGATCATATTCATATTCCCTTGAGCTCACTTTGTCAAGTTGGATGATTGACTCTTGTTCGTTTTAGTTGTAGAATTGGACGACGAAACAACGGCAATAAGCATTCTTCAATTCAATCTACCAATCAAGTTGAACTTCCAAGGGCAAGTTGCATCATCAATGCATTATAAAAGTAATATATATCGTTCAGAGCCCAATTGCCATTCACTGCGCGACAGCTGTGGCTGAATGCGAGGCACCCCTTCTTAAATTATCTTGATGCTGCGGAACAGAACGCCACGGCATTGACCTTTAGCCTCGTGGTACAATGGGTTTTGGAAATCGCCTTTGCAGTCCGCATTCTCATAAAAGTAAATCCTCGTAGGGTCTGGAATGAATCCATCCCCTGATACCCCGGCCGTTTTGAAAGAGTCGAAGGCAGTCAAATCGTCGTTTGTGAGGGTAAGGCAGCTACCAAGCCCGGTTTGTCCGTTGATGCTTTCTCGGCCCTGGCACGGAAATCCAGTGTGCCAGGCCGTGAATTTGACATTGATAGCTGAGGCTTGCCCGATAAGTAGAACCGGAATGGCAACCAAGGTAGAGAAATGCATTGCCTGCTCGTTGTCAGAAGAGTTCTCAACAAAAGGGTCCAGTACATTGTAACTTGCGGCAATTGTTTAACGTGGTCCTGTGATGTCTGGGCGTTGATGATTGCTGAGTGGGTTTGAGTTTCAAGACACGAGAGCCTTGGTCGTGGCAGCTTATGTTCTCTTTATATGCTTGTTATATCAACTTGAGAAAAGGAATAACTCTAGCCCTTTTATATTCACATGCTCTTGGATCCCCAACCTGTATCTTTGCACTTTGCTATGGTTACAATGTCTATTTTCGGCGTCGCGGCGGCGGCCTCCATACCAGACCAGCTTATTTATTCCAAGTCAGCATTACTCAACTGCCGATCATGATTAGTATGATGATTATTTTTCTGATCTGCAATGAATGCTCATAATGTGCTCGTATCAGTCCAGGTTAGGAATTACTCAAGGGCCCATTTTTCACTCTTCAGCCATGTAGATATTTTCAACTCCCGCATTGCGGATCTGAAATTCAATTAGCCGATTGGAGTTCACGTTGATGGTTTAGTTGTGTTCGGCCCTTTTAAAGTGGATACAAGCATATTTAGAGTTGTGGTAGGATCGCATAGCTTGCACTCCTGTGGGTAGCGTTCACGCAAAGTCATAGCTGACTACTCTACGGAAGGGTTTCGGCTGGCGATTACAATAGCAACATGCATCGACTTTTTTTGCGCCCTGAATCCGACCCGCTACATTCTGCGGCTACCACGGGCTGCACCGTCAACGTGGCCCTTGGTTGTCGAATAGGAAGTAGGCATAGCGATATGGGTCCCACACTGCCGATCATGAGCGCGACTAATGCATTGGCGGCCGCTCGTGTATTCGGATCCTACCGAACTGTACCCATCTTGGTCTGAACAAAGGCACCACTAGCAAGGGATAAGGAGAAAAGTCTGTAAAGACGCATGAAACCCACTCTATTCTTCTAGAACCCCCAGCCAATGGTGGCCGGCTCGTCTCGGGGGGAGAAGAAGACGGCAAGAACGCCTTGTTGAGGAAAGTCTACACCATGCGCATTTTAGAACCAGCTTGAGAAATCATTGTAATACTAGTTCCAGGTATTGATATGTATTTCTATCATGGTAATAGTGAATATCAATGCAGAGCATCGATCAGAAAAACAGATGAGGCAATTCATCGTGCCTCAAGGATACAATAAGTACTGGTCTTGATAAATATTCAATCATGCAGGCAATACTTCACTCTGATATTTGCGTGAGTGGCGACTTAGTTAATAATGGGAGTTTTATGATGCATCGGTTCAGGGCAAAAGCCCCAATTGCGCAGACCTTAATTATTCCATTCTCGCTCTTTGACGCTATAGTGCGTATGTGTACTTTAGAAAATCTTAGATAAGAGAGCGACCTAAGACTTCCGTAATTCAAACGTCGCTGTCCTTATCTACGCCCTTGTTTGCATTATCTTCGGTCGCACTGCTTTTCGGGTGTTAGAATGAACAAAATGAATGGGAAGTGGGAACTAACTTGCAACGAACAGCATCAATAACAACATGCTGTCGAGTAATAGCCTTAGTCCTCTTGTACTGATTCCACCAAGGTCCTTCGAATAACTCATCAATTCTCTCAAGATCAATTCCAGCAGTCTCTGGAACCACGAAGAAGGTGTACAGAAGTGCCAGGAAACACCAACCTGCGAAGAACAAGAAGGCCCCCCAGTTATTAGTACTTGAAAGTAGCGACGGGACGGCCTTGTTTACACCAAAGAAGAAGATCCAGTGAAAACATTGCGTCAAGGCAGCACCAAAGGAGCGGATCTGAGTCGGCCACAGCTCACTGACAAATATATAAGGCAAGATGAGCAAACCTAATTTCGGTTAATATTCAAGAGGATGCATAAAATCAAACTGATGAGGAAGCAAAAATACTTACCGACAGCATAGCCAAATCCGTGTAAAAAGATAGCGGCAAGAGCCGCCTGGCCGGCGGCGTCAGAGGTCCCAGTCTCCTGATTGATTTTAATAAAGACGCCGATGTAGATATGGGACAGCATCTGAATGGTGATGCCAATGAATAGGCTGTTACGACGGCCGAGGGCATCGACGAAGAAGAAGCTAGCAATCAGCGTATAAAAGAACTTCGCCATGGAGTAGAGGGCCGCATACAGAAGACTGTTGGTAGTACCGCCTTTAACGCCAATAAGACTGAGCACCGGAACAAGGTACGTTGTAATACTGTTCGCCCCAGAGAGCTGGGCAAGGGCGTAGGAGATCATGCCCTGTTGTGTTCGCCGAAGATTGGCTTTGACAAGGAATGTCTCCCTGCAGAGGGCGCGTAGTGCAGTGAACGACCCCGGCTTGGCCGACCCGGACACCTCCCGCTCCTTTGCTATTGACTTTCTGATATCTTCCAGCTCGCTCTGCACTCGTGGATGGTCCAGTGGTAGTCCTCGTATTTTGACTAGCGCATCAATGGCCTCTTCATCACGACCTACGAGAAAAAGCCAGCGCGGGCTCTCAAGAGCGTAGAAACTGGCTACAATGACCAGAGCCATGAGGATGGTAGGCGCGAAGAAAGGGATACGCCATTGCAACCAGCTCGCTTTCATGTGGAAGCAGCCAAAGACGGTGAAAGCCGCCACGGTTAGCATCAGCAGCATAATGACGGAGAACCACGACGTCACGAGGCCACGGATCTCCGTCGGGGCAATCTCGCTGAGCGCGACAGGGCCAACGACGGTCATGGGGCCGATACCAAATCCAGCGATAATTCTAGCGGCATACAGGGCGCCCAGGTTGCCCGAGGATGCAACGGCCATTAGCTGGCCGATAATCCAAATCACAGCATAGAGACGGAACGCCCAGAGACGGCCCCAGAGGTCGTTTATGAAGTATGTGGCGGCAGCCCCGACAGACGCTCCGATGTAGACTAGGGAGATGAAGTCGGAGACTTGCTTGGGGTTTGTGGCCGACGAGATGCCAAAAGCGTGTTGAAAGCCTGGAAGTGACGTGATGGTAGAGACCGAGCCTTGGTCCCAACCTGTCGCATCATTGATGCATCAGTATATTGCCTACTGCCAGACCCTCATTGAAAGAAAGGAAGTCAAGGCTTACACAGTGGCACGCCAGCAAGTGCAAATACCAACGATGTAGATACCAAGTGCCTATTGAAAAGCAGAGACTTCGGCGAGGACCTGATGTTCCTCATGTACTTTGCAAGAATGGAGTCGTTGAACACCATGGTCGCGACTGTCTGACGCACGTATCGACTCAGAAATGGAGTTGAAGATTACTAGTCATTTCATCATCTCTCCGCTGTAGGTGGCCCACGGGTTCTTATTTAAATGGAGCGTATCAAGCAAGACAATCCTGATAATGATGCTAGTTGACCCATGCAGACACTTAATCGTCATGCCAGCCCAGCCCTGGTGAACATCATCCCAAGATGAGGGGAAAGGCCTGTACTATGTCTGGATACAGCCGAGAACAGACTCGGGAAACGCCGAGGGATTGATATTCGGGGGAAGCCGTGTTTTGGGCCTATCAGTACCCCCGCACGAGTCAAGGGTTGCGCGTGCATGAGGCTGATAACGGATATTGTTGAGGTCATCACTGATAAGACGGCAGTGCGTCAGGGTTGGAGAGGGGAAGTCAGAGATCTAGCGATTATATGAACCGACCTTTCTGATAAATAATTTCCGACAACTATAATAGCCACCGATAGGAATTCTACTTGCGTCTAAATTTCGTGTTTTGTGGTTGAGTTTTCTCGTCTTTGAGCAGGTTTTAGCGCAAACGCAGCTCAGCTTTTTGATAATTGCCTGAATCAGAAAGATGACCGACTATCGCCCAGAAGACAAGTCCTCGCTCCCTCCTGTGGGGTTCATCGCTGTCCAGTGCTTCTTTTATCGACCTGCAGGCGATGCCTTTAATGAGAACACTTGGGCGTTCCCTGTAATCCGTGAACTGGCCGAGGGCTCAAAGGAGAATGAACTGGTTACCAAAGTGGAATATGATGAAACTTTTATCGACAACTTTGTCGCTGCTGGCAAGCGATTGGCTGAGCGGGGAGCTGTTGGAATCTTAACTTCATGCGGTTTTTTGGCTATGCTGCAGCCGATGTGAGTCCTTTTGGCTGCATTGTATCCCTTATCTAGAAGATCGATACTGATTACTGTTTTTAGGTTAGCTGAAAGACTCCCCATCCCAGTTGCTACGTCATCGTTACTTCAGATCCCTAGCATTCTGGCCTGGCTGCCACCCAGCAAGAAAGTCGGTATCATTACGTATAATGCAAACGAGCTCGTGTCTCTCCACTTTGAGAGACTAGGAATTCCCAAAGAGCACGCTGCACGCTGCTACATTGATGGAACCCCCGATGGTGGCTCTTTGCGCCTCCTCGTTCAAGGCAAAGCCCCATACAGCTTCGCTGATATTGAGCAAGAGATGATTGCGGCAGCCAAGCGACTACTGAGCAAGCACAACGACATCGGCGCCTTTGTGCTCGAGTGTACCCAGATGCCCCCTTTTGGCGAGTCTGTCCACCGTGCCACCGGACTCCCGACATATGATGTATACACAATGGGAACATGGTTCTATTCCGGGCTCGTCCGGAGGAGGCCAAACGGCTGGGGTGATTTGAGCAGTCAGAGTACCGGACCACTGGTGGAGAGAAACATTCTGTAGAGAGACTCTAAATTATTGGTGGGATCATAGTGAGTCCCATCTTTTCCGATAAATATTTAATTCGCGCTTCTTCAAATTGGTTATCTTAGTTAGCCTTTATAGCGCAAGTCCTTTTGACGAGTGGGTGAACTTGGTCAAAAGACAAGGCAGAACTTCACTTGAGAGAAGGGTTGCAGCCTTCATTCAGCCGCGAAATGGCTGAAACATTATAATGAATTAAAGGCCACTGAAGTAGATATTAGTTGATATGGTAGCTATTTTCAAAACCGTCTATCCTAGAGTAGAGAACCAGCGATAAGAGAATGTCACTGCCACCTTCAGCAGCAGATGGCAATTTATTCCGAGCATATTCTATCGTCTCCAGATACGTTGTAAGCGTGTACCAATTGACTTCTTTTTCGGTGGCGGCTTTTCTTTCTTAGCTTCTTGCTCAGCGTTATATCGGCGTACCTGCTCTCCATATGACCAATCTCCCCATCCATCATTGAGAGGTCCTTCAATGGCTACAATGAGCCGCAGTTGGTCCCGATCGATATGTTCAAGGTCCAAAGGCTCCCTGTCAGTTTGCTGTTCTAGCAACCGCATCTGCGCGTTCATTTCACTGCTTAGTTCCGCGCACGACACACTAAGCCAACCGCCAGCGTCCTCTTCCGCACCTTGACCAGTGTAAACCGTTTCGCATACGAAGGTAATAGCATTGTGCTCGTGCCAGCAAGGCTTTAGGTCGGGGTCCGGGAACCCGTTCAAATGTCTGATGGTATGCACGCTGGAGCCGGAGTGGAGCGTCACATGCCGTATATTTTTGTTTCTCTCACGCAAGTAGCGGTAAAGATGTCTCGCTGATGACACCTTGAGGGCTGGACCTAGGCCTGGAATTTGGAAACCTAGAGGGAACCATATCTCGAGGGTGTGGAGATGCGGAAACGCGGCAATGGCATCAAGTGTCTCGTACGGCCATTGTTCTTGGTCTCGGTCAATATCCAGAACCAGATGCTCCAGGCAGTGCAGACTTTTGTTGAGCTTGTTCAAGTCTGCAGTCGTGATGAGGGTATCCTCCTCGGGTCTCCACACCTCCTCCGTTTTATGTATTGCGAGATGTTTTAGGGTCGTGCCAAATTGCATGAGAAGCTCCGGGTCCTTGTCAAGCTGACGCCAATCCCCCACTTTGAGCAACTCCAGTGGAGGGGCGGCAATACGAAGAAAGTCCATATCCATCATGTAACCGACAGCAACAATGAGCTCTCTTAGGGCTGTTAATTTCAAGGCTATCCTTGAAGCCAGAGATGCCGGTATGCCATTTAATCGGGTAATGCGCGACCAATCGAAGTTATCAGCCCAGTAATCCCGCTCACTGCCTTTATTAGGATAGCCTTGACAGACTATAGCCCCATCAACGCCCCAGGGATATTGGTCAAGGCCTAGTTCCACTAGAGCTGGGAGCATCTCGCCGTTGAAAAAGCCCAGACCACAGTATGAACATCCCTGTGCCGGAGGCCCATAGCCATCACAAGGTCCGCGAGGATACCATATGTCCATGGCGGGAATCCTAGTGAGGTTAGGGCACGAAAGTAGTACATTTTTTAGTGCAGGCATAGTATCAGCACAGATTTGCTCATCGATAAACAGAATGGCAATGGATAGTGAGCAGAGATGTTTGCTATCCTGAAGACGATTCAAAAACTCACGGACCTGGAGGTGGGCCTCGATAGTTTCGGCGCAAGCCAGGGACACATGAAGTTGCAGTTCAGCAGGCAATACTGCCATGATGGGAGATGGAATCGGTATTGTAGTCCCTCTGCGCAGCCCTGTACTGCCATTTCGCGTCCAACGAACATCCCAGTGCAAGTGGCGTAGCCCTGTCATGTCAGGCAGCATGACGAGGAGATTGGCCAGAAAATCGCTAGTTTCCCGGCAACCAACCTCAAACTTGTGACTGCTAACTCGCAGTGTACGGATTGCTGATGATTGCACGAGGCGTTTTATGAGGTGGATGCGGCCCAAAGCATATTCGCCATTGTCAAGGTTAATGCGTACATCCTGGTGCTCAACATAGCGGACTAGTCTATATAAAGATGAGCTCAACAAGGCCACGATCTGGAGGTGGCCTGGGTGCTCGACGCGGAGGATAGTGAGAATACGTTGCAGCACGAGCTCTGGCAAGCAGGCCAGGCTCGACTTTGTGGGGTCCAAGGGCACAGGCTCCCGAGCAACGATGGTGATGACGATCGTGGGGGCAGCAGCCGGGGCGGTTGCAGCAGCCGGGGCGTGGAACTTCTTGGGTTTTGACAACAGATGGGAGAAGCGGTGGCGACTTGGAGCCATATTGTGGTGAGGAATGTGGAAACGCTTGAGGTTGGTTGTCTAAGTTGGATGGAATGCGGGAATGCGGACTCTTTAAGCACAGTGAGAGGGGTACTAGTGGGGATGTGTTGATCAGTACAGGGGTTCAAGCAGGGGTCACTGCGCTATTATTAGTGGTACCTGGCGCTTGTCACAGACTTGGCTTTTATTATTACAGTAGATGAAATTGCAAACTAAAACGCCCAGACTTCGTTTCATTTTCCCTTCCTGTTGGGCGCTGGAGTCGGAGTTACCTTGAGGGGAGCCCTGGTCGTGCGATCAGGATTGGGCATCCCCCACACCGTGTCCGGAGACATGTTCATTTCAGCAAAGATGCGATAGTTGTCTGGGTTGTCGAGGGCATTCTGCTGATTGCCCTCGGCCAGAATTGCGCACTGCTTGAATCCACTTCCATTTTCATAGTCCCTGACTGTTGCGCGTCAGCCATTTCCTGTCGCTGTATGTTGGGGCTGGACCAAAACACTTACTCGCCGAATTGCGTGTGGTCCTCGCCACGACGTGCACCATCTCGTGCACAAGCGTCCCAGCTATCGAGTTGTACTCTCCTGCGTAGGGGTAATCGTCCTTGTGCGTATCATCCTCGTACGGCTCCGTCGCAAAACCCAGCTCTCTAGTGGCGGAGACGGGGTATTTGTCTTCGGTCCACGTGTTGGCACAAATGATGATTGCATTCATCTCAGTCCTCTCACCGTTCACAAACCGAGTGGCTGTAAAAGTTTTCCCTGAGTATCTGGAGCCCTTGGGCTCCGTACATGGCTTGGGACCGCGCGCTATGTGCCTTTTAGTTCGGCTTCATTCCTAGCAGCATCTGTATCAAAACCTACTCGTAACAAAACCAGCCAAGCCAATGTATTCTTTCTGATCCCCATCCATAAGCTCTGCATGCCAGAACGGGTCACCTTCGGCTTCTATAACATATTTATAAGCTCGCATGAGTTCGGGTGTGAAATGAACAGCTGTGTCATGTACTTACCCGTCTTGCCAGGAATCGGGCCGTCGACCAGCCCATGGCCGCCGCAGAACAAGAATGAATTTTTGGGATCAAGACCTGCTAGGGTGCCTTGCAATCCTTCCCGGATTTTGGTGTACATGTCTTTCCACAAAGCCGTGTTTAGCGCAATGATTGCCATCTTCTCAGCCGACCTTCACTTACCATTGACCTCCTTCATGGTGGCTTTCCCAGCGCTATTCAGTCCAGTGTTCTTCTTGAAATTGACATTGAACAGGAATTGCGCGTTGGCTCCGGCCAGCTTCCTCTTCACATTCGTAAACCTGTTGACCGAAAAGGTTGGTATGGAGGCAATTTGTGCCTGGGCCTGAACCGTCATCTCAATCGCATTGTCCCACATTTCATCCATCGTCTTGCCATCAAACGTCCAGTCAGGGCCGCAACCAATGGTACGCCATGTGACAGCTGCGGAGCACGACTGGGCGGCGAGGAAGCCAAGGAGCACGTGGAACAGAGCGGTCTGCATCTTGATGTCAGGAACAAAAAAGAAAGAAGAAAAACGGTTTCTCTTTTTGGCACCGAGAAATCTAGTTACGAACAGTAACGACAGTAGGCGACCTGGGGGGGTTGAGAATCTGCCTTCTCGTGCAAACAACTACTTATAGCAATTACATATCATTTTACATCCTACCCTACTCATCCTGCCTGAGTAAATGCACGACAGCCTCCCCATCCACTACAGGGATCAAGCTGGGCCGGTCGGCCGTACGCCCGGAGGGTCATTGGGCCTGCTGAATGTAGAAAATTAACCACGCGGCCTGCGCCATGACTGCATGCCATAGCCTTGTGGATCGAGGCCATGGTCCAAGTGAGCTTCATTGCAGGAATTTGCGAGATGGCGCCAACGCTATACTTTGGCGGCAGGACTGAAAGTTTTGTCCGGGACCTCATCGGGTTGACGGTTTCAAAAGCTGCACAGGGCTATTGCCATGCGATGTAATCCACAAATAGGACCCTTTCGGCGCTAGTTGGCGGGGAAGGCTCATGGTTCTGGAATGCGACTGGCTCGAGCCATGCCTGGTCCCTGGTGATCGTCTTGAGGGCCCGTGAAGCCCGCGCCGTTTGGGAGCCGACCAACGTCCTCAGCAAGCTAAAGTAGGTGCCTTGCATCTGAAGGAAGCCGAGCTAAATCTGCAGGCACAATCCGGCACTTGTGCAAGCGAGGGCCGTTGCGCTGAACGCAAGCCCCGGCTTTTACGAGCAGCACGTGTTTCATGATGTGCTTAGAGCCAACAGAACATGCTTAGAGCCAACAGAAAGCATCTGCGCGAAGCATCTGCTTAGAGCCAACAGATTACCCACATACGTCGCAAAAAAACGCCTCAACCAAGCCATGGCTCCGACTGAGCACCGAGAGATTAGCCGTTTCATCGCCCAAATTCAGAGCTGAAATGCATTGCCTCCCTAGGAATCCTACAATTACACCAACGATTGCGAGAGAAAAAGTTCCGCAGTACATAGAATGGAGGCAGTGGCGTGGGATTCAGTGGCGTTTGGCTAAACACTAGCGCGATGTTGGACTTTTTTTGCTATCTCCGAACATGGATGACCTCGTAAGGTCAAGACTGTGCCATGATGCGGGAATATGGGCTGAGAGATGAGAGGTGCCCGGGTTGATCAATCCGTTTCGAAGCGGGCTTTCTATTCATGTTGCTCAAGATCAAGGCGGGAATTGATATAAGGTCTGGCAGCAGGCACCGTTGCCAATCCCCCCATCACCAGTTCCTCCATGTCCTCTCGTTGACCGGCTATTTCTCTTAGACCCCTTAACTAGGGAGCACTCTTTTACAATACATTCGTTTTTACCGGACCTTTCCGAGGTGCATCTTCACCATGAAAATTAGACTCGGAGCCCTTTTGCTATGGGCCACATTCTTGCCTGCCGTACTGGCGAACTACTTTAATCAGTACGGGTATGGCAGCCTCTGCGGTTATCGCTTGATGCACAAGGGCGATATTTGTTGCCACACACCATACGGGGGCAGGAATATTTGTCCTCAGGGTAAGCCCCAAACCATTGTCTTCAGTCCCTCATACTAATCATATCCTGGTTATAGGGTCCAGCTGCTGTAAGCCTTTCATTGCCCATCTGCCAAAGGACTTTGCTTGAATACTGACTCCATGCAGGCTTTTCCCACTGTTGCAAGTCTGGAACGACATGCAGAAAAGATGGTAAATGCATTCCAATCGTTAAGCACACCACAACCAAGAAGAGCTACCCTCTGCCCACTTCAGTCCAAAAACCAGGTTACCCCTTACCTACTTTTACAACCAAAGTTGGATCGCCCCCAGTTTCTTCCACAAAGGGAGGCTCTCCTACTGTTTCTTCTACAAAAGGCGGCTCCCCTACAGGTTCTTCTATCTCGAAAGAAAGCTCGACAGTGATTTCTTCCACGAAAGGTGGCTCCCCCACAGGCTCTTCTACTTCCAAAGGAAATACTACTTTGATATCTTCTACAAGGGCAGGAGGATCGCCCTCTGGTTTTCCTACCTCAAAAGGAAGCTCTGTTGTGCTTTCTTCCACTAAGCCAACAGGATCTTCTCCAGGTTCATCTACCAATGGAGTTTCTGCTTCGGGTTCCACGACCCGCACAGGAAGCCCCGCTCCAGGATCATCAACCACTGAAGTTAATCCGTCACTGGGCTCTTCGGTAGGCGGAACCTCATCTCCGGGTTCGTCTACAGGTACTAGAGGCTTGCCAGCAGGGTCTTCCACACTTGTGGGCACATCCGTCGGTTCCTCCGTTGGCGGAGGGGCGTCTTCACTGGCTACCACAAATCGCGGAGGGCCATCCCCAACTTCCACTAATGGGGTATTGCCTCCAGGTTCTGCTATAGATGGAGGTTCCTCCGTTGGTCAAGGTGCCTCCCCTTCTAGTGCAACTACTGTGAGAGGCTCTGGTTCAGCGACTTCTCAGGCTTCATCTGCCAACGGGGGATCGCCACCAGCCTCTTCTACCAATGGAGGTTCAGCTACAGGAACAGCAGTCTCTGTTCCGGCGTCCTCTACTGGTGGAGGCTCTTCGCCTGTCTCTTCTGCGAATGGCGGGGGCTCTTCCGTAGCCTCTAGTACTAATAGTGGAGACTCCGCTATTACTTCTCCTACTAATGGCGGAAATGGAGGCTCCTCTCCGGCATCCTCTGCCAATGGTATAAGCAACACGCAGGCATCTACTGAAAGTAGCTCACCCCCCACTATCCCCTCAACTAGCACTAGGGCAACTCCGACTCTTCCGAGGACAACTGCAAACTCGCTTCCAACTATTCCCGCAGGTAGCAGTACACTTCCCACTATTCCTGTTGGCAGCAGCACACTACCAACTCTCCCTGTGGGCAGCAGCACACTGCCGACTATTCCTGCCGATAGCAGCACACTGCTAACCATTCCCACCCTGCCTACTATTCCTGCTGGCAGCAGCACACTATCGACTCTCCCTGTGGGTAGTAGCACACCACTGACTGTTCCTACTCTGCCCACTATTCCTACTGGCAGCAGCAGATTGCTGACTATTCCTACCCTGCCTACTATTCCGGCCGGAAGCAGCACACCACTGACTATTCCTACCCTACCCACCATCCCTGGTGGCAGCAGCACACTCCCAGCTCTTCCAACCTTTCCAACTCTTCCTACCAGTAGTGGCACAATCCCAACTCTTCCAACTCTTCCTGCCAGTAGCGGCACAGGCCCAGGCCTTCCAACATTTCCAACTCTTCCTACGAGCAGCGGCACAATCCCAACTCCCCCTCCTGTACCCACTACAACGGCAACCACAACCGACGGCCCTTTGACTAGATACACAACATGGCCATCACTCACCATCATTCCAATCAACACTGCGGTTCCTGAGCCTAAGGACGATGATGATGACCCCGTTGTTCCTTGCAATGTCTGGTTTTTCTGGGTGAGTCTTCGATACAAAGAGTATAAACTTGAACTATATTGACAGTGACCCGCTAGCTTTGCATCTCATGGGATGGTGGCGCTATCACTGGTGGCTGGAAATTCATCCTGCCACCTGGAATTTACCCCATGTATTAAAGACTCCTTCCTCTGGGCATTTGACATCACTGACAGCTAAATACATAGTGGTCCGCCTCGCGGAATTGTATGGCCGCCAGGAACCGAGATCGATGGAAACCTCCCAGATTGGCCCGAGATCACGTATGTTGTGTTTATTGTCAATTACCATGAAGAGTACACACTGACTTACATCCATGCAGGATTGGTAATGATCATATACCCACTTATTCAAATAAGCCTATAGATTGCGAGACTCAGTCGGCCACCATTCACATCACGACTACATCGTATGGAGTATCCACTTCAGGAACCGTAACAAGTACCACAACAAGTCGAGTTCTGTCTACCAGCAGCGTCATCCTGGGCTGCAATGTTGAGGACAGTGCCTCGACTAAAACTGTCACATCCGGTACGAGTACATCTTCAGTCGATGTCATCACATTGACTGAAGATTCGAGCGATGGTTTGCCTACCGGAGACTTGGAAACTTTTGATGCCGCAGCCAGCTCGTTATACAGTTCCATCAATGCTTATTGGTCTGGTTAGTTTTCACATATCCACCAACTTGGCGTGCACGACCCTCCAAGAACCAATTCCTCAAGTTACATGAAGAAGCGCGCACTAACACGTTATGATGAACATAGCCCTCAACGCTCCTGATTCTACCACTTTGAGCACTGTGAAAACCTCATCGACTGACCTTCTCACCGATATGCCGACTCTCTCGAAGCAGATCACGGCGCCAGCGACAACGTTAGGTTTTGAGACTTCAAGCGGCAGTTCATGCGCCAAGACAGCCACAACCACTGTTTGCAATGTGCCTGATGCTAATGCAGTCTGCCCGACGAGCCTTTCATGCGCCAGCTGGGTGGCAATCGAGACTAGCACCAGCACTGCATCCGCCCCTAGTGCCACACCGACCATTCCCACTGCCAAGAAACCCTGGAGTTTGGCAATTGTAAGTCACCTCTGCGTATTTGGCGGAATTACTTTTCTATGATCCGTGCAACAGTGAGGACCTTGCATGGCATTATTTTGCTAATACACCGACCAAATAGTACAACTCAGCATCATGTGGGGGTTCGGACGTGGCATACGTAAGTTTGACCCACTACTCCAAATATCACATTCTCGCCTTTTTATCACTGACTAACCCATCCTGTTCTTTCCTTGTAGTATTCCCTCTCAGGCTATGCGGCACAATCGCCACAGGAACCCTGCATAAACCTTCAAGATGGCAAACTTCCTGAAGTATCTTCAAACTCTGAGTCTTGCCGCTTTTTCACCAAGGGTGGCAGCGCATGGGGTTCCTGTTCCAATGCAACCTTTGATGATCCATCGTCGTTCATCATCACAAACGGCATCTGCACTTTTTACCCTGGGGAAAATTGCGATCCTTCAACGGGTATTGGTGTTAGCTCGACAAATCGCGAAGGGTGTCAGGATATAACGAAACGTGAAGATATCAATGTATCGATTCCAAAGGTTTGGAAATCGATCAAGTGCGCTTCCACAAGCGACTGATTTGCGTTCAAATAAATTTATGTATTTACTTTTGTAAACTTTTGCATACCGAGTAATGTACGGGGATGCGGGCTTTTCTTGTCCAGCACTTAATTCCGCTTCTGGATTGAGTGCTGCAGGCGTTGATATCTTCCTATTTCGAGACAACATTATCGACAGCGCAGAAAACGCGGCTGGTTACATTGTTCCCCATACTTGGGAGCTCCAGGCAGTGTGGGGGCCAGAATACGCGACATCGCACGTTGCTCTTCCTGGTGTCAACAGCTACGAGGCAGGTGGCGCCAATCGGCCTATTGTCAGCCAAGTACAGAAGTACTGGACTAGTTTTGCTATGGCAGAGGGCCCCCTTGATTCTATTGTTGGCGACAACCACCCAAAATGGGAGAAGTATGGATATGCTAGCAGGCTAAGGCTGCAGAGCAACCCAACTGCAATGGAGACTGTACAAGAATATGAGCATCAGAGATGTGAATTTTGGAAGGGCATTTCCGCCAGTATGCATATGTAATATCCTAGCCTCGTTCAGGTTGACTTGCCTAAAGGCTGGACTGCACTCATTTTAATTTGGTGTTACAGGGCCCAACCACACCTTATAATATTTCACCCAACCATACGGGTAGGAGCAGCTGGGCCCTACTACTATTTGAACCAATAACCGAAGTAGCATTTGATTAGCTTACACACAGTTAGATCTACAATTCCATCATTAATAACCCGACCTCATGGCCAATTAACTTTCGTACGAAGGAACACCAGCTAGAGAATAAAAATGAGAGTTCCATTGAGTGGGCAAGAAGTGCTTATAGCCCTCAGTAATGGCCGTCGAGGGTCAAGGTACCTGTTTTAGAAATCATGTACTCTTCAACCGCCACGTCCTTTCCAGACTCTTTGCCATAACCTGAAAGTTTGATACCGCCGAATGGAGACTCGGCCGCAGACGAATTGCCAGAGTTCATACCAATCATGCCCGCTTCCAGATTTTCCAGCAATCGCCAGGTGCGATCGACATTCTTGGTGAAAAAGTAGCTGGCTAGTCCCATGCTCGTTTCGTTGGCATATTGGACAGCCTCATCCTCTGTTTCAAAGCGATAAACGGCAAGAACGGGAGCAAAGGTTTCCTCGCGGCTGATGAGCATTCCTTGCGTAGCGTCCCGCAGAATAGTGGGCTGGAAAAAGAAGCCTTCTCCGTCACCGATGTCCTTTGCTGGTTTTCCTCCCAGGACTAGTTTTGCGCCAGCGGCCAGTGCATCATCAACGTGCTGCTGTGCCTTGATGAGCCCGCGTGGTGTGGTCAACGGTCCTATGGTTGTGGTTGGGTCTATGCCATGACCTTGCTTCAAGGCTTTTGTTTTCGACACCAACTTTTCGAGGAACTCCTCGTAGATCCCGCTTTGGAGGTACACTCGGTTGGCTGTAATACAAGCCTGGCCAGAGTGTCGCCACTTGAGCTTAAACAGCTCATCCAGCGCCTGCTCCTGGTTGCAATCGTTGAAGATCAAAAATGGGCAGTTTCCTCCCAGTTCCAGCGTGACCTTTTTCAATCCCTCGGAACAGTGTCTGGCAATTAAACTTCCAATCGCGGTCGAACCAGTGAATGTCACCTTTTTGACCAGGCTATGCTTGCACAATGTCTCAGCCACTGTGGGGGTGTTGGCCAGAGAAGTCGGAATAACGTTGAAGACTCCAGGAGCGAACCCTGCATCCGCAGCGAGCTTTGCCAGAACAAGACACGTCAATGGCGTTTCCGGGGATGGCTTGGCGATCATGGTGCAGCCGGCCGCAAGTGCGGCGCTAACCTTGCGAAGGATCATTCTGGGAATAATGTCAATGTCGCTCAGGCACAAGATGGTCCGGGGCCGCATACGCAATGGGGAAGTTCCAGGGAACAAGAGCTACGCAAACGCCAATGGGCTGCTTGATGACGAAGGCGCGGCGATTTGCCGCCGCTGGGACGCTCACATTGCCTCTCACTCTTTCTGCCTCACCGGCGAACCACCATGTGAAGCCCAGTGCGTAGTCGAGCTCGCCATGCGCCTCCGCCAACGGTTTGCCAGTCTCATATGTCAAGATTTGTGCGATGTCGTCCTTGTTGCTGCGGATGAGGCGATCCCATTCTAGAAGCTTTTGAGCTCGAGATCGGGGATTCTCTTTTCTGTAGTAGGCAAACGCTTGGGCACTCGATTTAACGACGTCATCGACATCCGACGGGCCAAAGTCTGCACAAGAAGCGAAGGTCTTGCCGGTTCCCGGGTCTGCATCGTGTATCACAAGGTTTTAGCAGCCGATCGTATGTCATCGATGGGGGATAGTGGACCTTGGATATCAAAACGCTTTCCCGACGCTGCGGGCCTCCATTGACCATGGACAAAGGCGTCCGTTTTCAAGAGGTCCGGGTTGGCAAGCTTTGCACAGCCATCAGTCTTGGCTCTCAGATTAGAGTTTCGGTATCAATGTACTAACCTTGAAGGGGAATTGCTCCATTATTGATGGGTCTCGTTGCGGGTGTATTGTAGTGTATCTCAAGATGCAGTAGTTTTGAGACTAGTTTTGGTGATTCCAGATCCGAGCTTGTTAAAACGATGCTAGAGCATGGGTTCAATGACGATGGCTGCGGGGTTGGAAGCGGGGGTTCCGCGGGTACCGTCCCAGGCGGAGAATTAAGTCAATTGTTGGGGTAGCTACAGCCAAGGTGCGGAGTTTATCACCCGGGTGGGCATGGGCCGAATTGTTACCTTACGCGGAAATGGTGCCGCAAATTAAGCGGATTTCAACCCTCCTCCCAAGCTTCTTGGCGAGGCAATTACCAGCTCTGCCTTTCTCCCGTAGACACGAGCCGCAATGTATGATGATGTAGGAGTCCTACAGATGTGCCTCTTGTCAACCATCCCCTCGGTAAACCGGGCCGATTTAATTCCCGTAAGCGGGCAGAGACATGTCGCAGGGCGAAAGCCAATTCGCGAATATCGACTGGGGCGGGCATTTTCAAACCGGCGAATATACATTCAATCCAATGGACAGGAACCGGCTATTCCGCTACCGATTCGTCACATTGACCTGTTCTCGCTTGGTTACGACGTCCGACTCTAAATGCTACGCGGGCTCACGATTGCGAAAATAAAATTACGAGAACCCAAGTAATGGTACGAAGAAGTCGCGAACACGGCTCGTTTTAAATCTGCACACAAAGGGAAACCACTCCGAATGCTCCATTCCCGCACCCGACTATATGGTCAGGTTCATCTTCCGCGCCCCATATTCAAGATGGTCAACCGGGGTAGTGAGTTTATGCTCACCACCTCCAAGGTATAACATGCCCAGGACCCTGTCCATTTGTGGAGTCTCCGGGTTGGCTAGGTCATGTGGGTGGAACGCTGTGAACCTAACCCACAGGTGGCTTGCTTACTTAGGGGCTTGTAATCAATGAAATTCGGAGTTGAGTTTTTAATTGGTTTCTTTTGCCTCTCGCTTAGCACTTGTAGGCCGAGGTTATGGGGTTCGAGGATGTCGCCATCAATAGGTCCAGTCAGTCTCTAAGGCAGAGAGCAACCGATTGGACCATAAACCGAACAAGTCCCGAGGTAAATCAGTGAAACGAATTGCTAGCGAAATAATTCTTACTTATTTTCGCTCATTATTCGGTCCTTTGTGGTACCATCTGCACAAAAAGGAGGTGGTGCGTGAGCTTGGCACCGCTAATGAATGCCGGAAACAATTTTTGTGACTAGTTCCTCCCCAGAACGGGCAGCGCGAAGCGCCTATTCCTTGCTTGAGTCGTGGGTGTGTAACCCACCCTCGCCCTCAGCCGCGAAACATGCAACATGGCGCCTCACGGGTTGCTTCATCTGGGCGTATGCGAGATCATGCTGATCCTGAGGACCCAAATTAAGCTTGCCATGGCCATGGGAAAATGCGGGGGTGGTCCGCGAAGAACGCGGGGTCTCCAGACGCGAGTCGGTCCGATTGTGGTCCATTCAGCTTGAGTGGGACCTGGGTTCGTCTCCCTTGTTTCGACTTCATCACGGCCAGTTCCCTTGCTGGCCACCCTATTCCCGAGTCCAAGGGATGGACCAGTCGTGCCAAGCCGAATCAGCCACCATCCCCACGTTATAAACATTTTAGTCACGACCTCGTTGGCGCTTGGCTCCCGTCTCGATTCGCTCTCGGCAAGCTCCCACTTTCCGACCGGCCATCCCTTGCCAACGCGTCACCCGCTGAGCTAAGTTCACCCGAATGAGCCAATTAGCGGCGACTGTATGATCCATAGCTGCTGCGCTCCATGCAAACCGTTGGCTCTATCAATCACGCCCTGGATGTATGGTCAATGCGTAAACTCGTCGTCCCACGAGTCAGCGTCGACAGCTTGGCACGAATTCCATGATTTTGTTCCGAACCCTAGCGTCAAGGGCCCCAGAAGCCCAAGACATTTTGACCCTTGCGGAGGCCCTTCTGCAGCCTGCATCCTTTCCTGCGCAATCAGCTTAAAATGGCAGCCATCCGCCGACCTGAACCCATCTTTGGTCTCTTGTCTTGTTATCATACTTCTACCCTCAATTAGATTTATAGGGCTTGGTTTTATCTTTTTTTGAGCCATGGCTAACAAGTCGCATCAGCCCACGGCTACGGAGACAAAGGCCGTAGGTGGAGAGCTGGCTGCTGTCCTTCCCGACGATGGCCCCTGGTGGAAGCAGAAGCACCTTATCAACCTCAACTTCTGTATTGGATCTCTGGTCCTGTTCTCTTCAACCAACGGTTACGATGGCAGTCTAATGGGCAATCTGCTTGCCTTGCCTCAATGGGATAGCTTTATGGATAGTCCTACAGGTGCTTGGTTGGGATTCATCAACGCTATTTACTCGCTTGGTTGTGCCGTCGTCTACCCATTGGCTGCCTGGGTTTGTAACAAATATGGCCGCAAGCCTGGAGTTTGGATCGGCTATGCTTTCCTTATTCTCGGTACTGCTCTCCAAGCGGCTGCGAACG
Organism: Calonectria honghensis; assembly: GCA_013403855.1. Classification (NCBI taxonomy): domain Eukaryota; kingdom Fungi; phylum Ascomycota; class Sordariomycetes; order Hypocreales; family Nectriaceae; genus Calonectria; species Calonectria honghensis. Next base: position 531,123 of record VTGB01000033.1, on the reverse strand, counting down.
GTGAAGTTGCCTTTATTCTTGCACGACTGTTCCTCGGCTGCGCTTCCGGCTTCTTCCTTTCTGTTCCACTTTTGATTGCGGAGATTGCCTACCCACCCCAGCGTGGCATCATGTCCAGTCTCTACAACTGTGGCTGGTATGTTGGTTCAGTCCTGGCAGCCTGGGTTACCTTTGGAACAAGGAACATGGACAGCTGGTCATGGCGATTGCCCTCTGCGCTCCAGATTGCTGTTCCCTTCATGGCTCTTCCTGGATTCCTCATGATCAGCGAGTCACCACGTTGGTTGGTGTCCGTCGACCGAGTCGATGAGGCCCGCCAGATCCTGGCCAAATACCACTCTGGAGGAGACGAAAACTCTCCGCTCATTACATTTGAGATCACAGAAATCGAGGCTACCCTCAAGGCTGAGCAGGAGGCGAACAGCTCCACCTCATGGTCTGACCTGTGGAGCACCCCCGGCAACAGACACCGACTCTTCATCTCGGCTTCTCTGGGAGTTTACGCTCAATGGAGCGGCAACGGTGTCGTCTCATACTACTTGCCTTTGGTTTTGGTAAGCAGATTTACTTATCCTGGCTTGATAAGGTGGTGTTGATGCATTTTGCTAACTTGTGGGCGCTCAGAGATCTGCCGGTATCGACTCCGTCCGCGACCAGACCCTCATTTCTGGCTGCATGCAAATTTGGAACCTTATTTGGGCTTGCGCTGCCGCTTCTATGGTAGACAAAGTCGGCAGAAGAGCCCTGTTCCTCGCTTCGGTGAGTGCACTTGCCATATTTGAGACAGGATGTTGAACTAATGTGTTTGGCCAACAGGGAACTATCATGTTGATCGCTTACATCATCATTACCGGATTATCGGGAAGCTTTGCCAACACAGGTAACTCCGCAACTGGTACTGCCGTGATTCCTTTCCTCTTCATGTAAGTCCTGAGAGTCGCACCGCTTGGTAGATTAGACTAACGATGAATTAGCTACTTTGCAGGTTATGATATTGCGTTGACACCACTTCTGGTTGCTTATCCTATTGAGATCTGGCCATATAGACTTCGTGCCAAGGGTTTGTCCGTGGCACTGCTCACCAGTCTTGCGGCTCTCTTTTTCAACACATTCATCAACCCCATTGCCCTTGAAGACATCCAGTGGAAGTACTACTTCGTGTTTGTGGCTGTGCTCGTGGCCATGCTTCTTACTGTCTGGTTCTACTACCCCGAGACCCGTGGCCGCACACTTGAGAACATGGCATACCTCTTTGACGGCGATGATGCTGTAGCTGGTGGAATCACAGCTCAAGATGTTCTCAAGACAAACCACGTGGAGCATGACGAGGGAGATGGTTACGATGAGAAGACAGAATCCAAATAGCTTGCTTTGGGTTAGAAGCAGATGATGATACGAAAGTTACGATTCCTAAATAAGAGATTTTCTCCTACCCAAGTGTCTACATGATCAGTGCTACGATATGAAGTTTGCCAATCCTCAACTAGTAATGCTCGACAGAAATTGACGGTTTAAAATGCGATGTACAGCTAATTTGAACTCCGAGACTACGTGTTTACGCGACAACCGAACAGCCGCTAACACTCACGCCATTAATAGACTTGGGTTACGAACCCAAGGTCAAGCGAGCAGGGAGACACGAACTAAAGGCCATTGGGCAAATAGGCATACAGTAAATAGGCATACAGTCATTTTATTTATTTAAATATTCTTTAAGAGTCTTTAGAGCAAGGTGAAGGGATTTTGCCCCGCGGCATATTTCCTCAATGGCCGAAACATGAAAGCTTCCTGAGCCACATTACCACTTCACTGCTGGGAGTCGAAAAAGAAGATGAGAACAGCCAAGCCTCAAAGCCAGACCCAAGACAACCTTTTTACTTCAACTCTAAACGTTGCAAGTGTTGTTCTTGTAATCATTTTAGATGTGTTTTTAGTCCCGCCAAAAACAAAGCCGCAGCTAGTGTCCGGAGTAACCCCTCGATCATGGCCACTCTGCCAGCGAGAGGGTCACGACTTCGGGCAGCTGCTGCTTCTTCATGCGGTAAACCTCCTGGGTGATGCCCTTGACCTGCAAACGCAAATGATCGGCCGCCGGCCACACCTCGGCGTACGCTTTTAGGGCTCCCAGATTGAGGCGGATCTGCTGGCGAAGGTTGTCGTCGTCGTGAGATACAAACGTGAGCGCCCACTGGCTGAGGTGGACGGTGGAGGATAGCGTGACCATGTAGGCGAAAAAGTGGGTGTGGGATAATAGCGGAACAGGGTACGTGATCAATTTACTAATCTCGTTGGCCGCCTTTATGGTGCGTCTTGTGTCGTCGTTAAAGTCGTCGCCCGATAGGGCGGGCGTGTTGGGTGCGCACGCGTTGATGTACCACGTCGGAGACGGGTCCAGCTGTGAAAAGGGTTGGTGGAGGAGGATGGAGATGGCGTGGACCATCATAAAGGCCTGGAACATCATCTCGTCAGGTTGGCCGAATTGGTCGAGGGCGTCTCGTTTCGACGGCGGTAGCTTCTGTTGCCAGTTCAAGAGAAGATTGTCGATTTTTGCGATAGCCTTTGGCCCCAAGGACTGTGGTGGCACTCTCATAAACCTTCCTAGGTTGAGAGCGCATTGAACTCGATAGGCAAAAGACGAAAACTCCCTAGTCCCATCCAACAAGTGGCGATCCATGTCTTCGAGATGGAGTGGTGTAGGAATGAGCTAAAGAGAGCTGTCAGCGCTTGCTTGTTTGTCAAAAGAAACAAAATGAAGGTGCTTACGCCACTTTGATACTGTGCTTCCTCACATGGCAAGGCAACGTCAGTAGGTACATCAAACAACAGGAAGCCAGTAGTTCGGTGGACACCTGCAATCATGGCATCGATAATATATAGATCCCACCAAGTTCTCCGCCAGCTCTCCTCCAGCACCTCAATGCCCTGGCCGTTTATACCAGCAAAGTGGCGTGTGTTCAGGCCGATCCTGACAGACAGCTGCTCAATATCCGTGAGCAAAGACAGCACCTTGTCTCGTTCTCGGTTTCCGTCGAGCCCAAGAATTAGAAGGAGCATTGCTTGGATTAAGAAACCGTCCTTTGGCGTTTCGGGGTGGTATACAAGCCGGAAGGCTTGGTTGAGAAACATGGTGGAGGACGATCCACCATCTATGTACAGCGAGCCAATCCAACGGATGGCCGCGAGAAGCGGTTCTATTGTGCCATCGTGGGCCAGTGGAAGGAGAAACTCCTTGGGCAGTACGAAGGGGTGGGCGGCGTAGAAGTGGTGATAGAAGGCGTTGATGTATCGTTCCTTCAGAACAACCATCTGGCTGTCATGGTGGGCAAAGGCATATTTGAGGCTATTATCGTAATTGTAAAAGGCAAAGTTGGTATAAAAGTTGGGACCAGTCGCCTGGGGGTAGGCGGGGAATGGAACCTGATTTGATAGGAATATTTCGGGATTAAAGGTCGATGTGTGAGACTGGGTGCCAGCAGTGGCGGCGTTGACCAGGGCCAATTGATTCGCGGTTGGGGGCGGCGGAGGGCGAGCCGGCTTCAGCGGATGCAGCTTGATCGGGTTCCTCTTAGCGATCTTGTCTCTCCGAGGGCCCTTGTATCCGCGGCGCGATGCAACGTAGGAGCATTTGCAGCTGAAGGCGACGCAGCGGGAGCAGGGCGTCTGGCCGTCGCATTTGAGGTGCTTGGCGCGCTGTAGGTGAGCAATAAAGCATGTCAGCCCCCAATGTGCTCCATGTGCCTGAGCTGCGGCTGGGTTCGGTTCGTTCGGGTCAGCTCAGCCCAGGGGGGGAAACTCACACAAGCAAGGCACGCGGCCGTGACTGGAGGGGGCGCCGGGTCGGACTCGGGGTTAGCGGCCGACGTCGACGGCGCGTGGAAGGCAACGCCATCGGATGGCGAGTCGGCCTCTTTCGGGACGGAGCGCACCGGGACAACAGCGGAAGGCACGGAATGCATCGTTTCTGGTGCCGCGCTCGGGGACATGGCGCAAGCGTCAAGTCGTCGGGTCGGGGATGGGGCTCGAGGGCGGCTGCTGCTTGCGGTCGACGGGCCGTGGCTCTCTCTCCCTTGGGCCAATTCCTCGCAGGAGGGAGAGATTCTGCGAGTGCTGAGGGGGCGCCCCTAATATTCAGTTGCCCCTCAGTTGCGCGGCCAGGGTCCTCGAAGCCATGTCTCGCTGCCGGGACGCGCCAAAGAATTAACCTTGTCTGTTGTCGGCGACGACAGCTCCCCGAGCCACCACCCAGCGCAGCAAACTCCCCACTAGCCCCGTCGGCCACGGCAGATGGCCGCAAAGCGCCCAATCACAGCTCCGCCAGCCGTGGCTGGATCATGGCTGAGCCTCGGGTCGCGTCCCCGTCTCCTGCGAGGGACGCTCCAGAGCTTCGGCATGTCCGCGCTGCCGGGCAGGGATCTCCTCGTGCGACCGTTGCGCTTGTCCACTATCGCGCCTTGTAGGGCAGACTCGACCCGTCTGACAGATGCAGAGGAGCCCGCCAACCGCCGTGCTCCGCCTCCCTCTAAAGCTTCGAGAGCACCCGCATCGGGGGACGGGCAGTGCTTTGTGTCCAGCCCGATTGGCTCTGCTTCCACCCGTTCTCGCATCCAAATGTCGAATTTATAGCCCTTGCATTCGGGCTAGCAATCTTGTCTTTTTTTAGGTCATTCTTTGTCGGTCTACCTACCGCTCCATCCTTTCGTCAAGTCAATCAGCATTCCTTCTGCGGGCCCAGCGCGGAAGCTAGCGTAGTCACCGAAATGCCGCTCACCAACCATGCAAGCTCTTGACTTCGCGGTCAGAAACACATCAGCATCAGATCATGGCCCTGCAGATCAATATAGAAGACGTCATTTGTTATAGTGCTATCCCCCCTTATCTAGATGGATCAGCAAACCTAATCCGGCCTCTCCCGCGGGGCTGAGAACTTTACGTGTTGGGAAGCGCACACGGTCCACCACCCACAAGGGCAAAACCCTGCCATTGGGCTGTATTGTGGTCACGTGACCAGAAAATTGGTGTAGGTTAGGAGAGGCAGCCACCCTGCCATGATTTATACTCATGACGAAGGCTTAAAATCAGCCGGGTGCAAGCCGTGTAATCTTTTGTTTCGTTGCAATGATTTTCTTCATCGCTAGAGAACGCGGAACAAGGGTGTTTTAATTTTTTTAATAGCTGTCCAGTGAGATACACTTGATCGTGTGGAATAAACATTGTAGGTCGGATTGATCAAATTTCCGTGAGCAAATAAGCACAAGTTCATGACGTCAACAGTGGCCACGCGCCTGCGTTTCAATTTTACCTCGAATAGTATTTTAGAAACACTCTTGGACACTTGTTATATGATCACAAACAAGCGACAGAAGCATCCACTATCGCCATAGAGTTTGCTGTAAAACCTTCGACGCAACAAGGCAGACCTAAAATATAATGAATGAAGCTAGTTTGTCGTCAGCAGTTGATTCTGTCGATATAATATGCCCAAATCCAAACTACGGCTGAAATCTCATCACCCATCTCAATTTCATGACACATCTCCGAAAGGTCTAAAACCCTGGAGCCCTACAAATGGCTGATTGCCAGAAGGATTTGAAACCTCAAGCCTCCTGCGGAGAATAGATTTGCGGATTTACGTTGTCCAATTGGTCGTTGGCAGATCTCCCGCAAATTATGGATTCAATCTGTACTCCACAACATGTCCAGGTTGTTTCGACAGCAGGTGGTAGATCTGTCGATGTAAGCACTAGTCGGGGTATTTCATACCGAGCGCCGACCGCCATGATATGCATTAGCGGAACTTGCCTTTTCTGTAGCGAGTGTCGTGATAGCTGCTGCAGCTATTGAACAACGCACTTTCAACGCGCATCAGTGTACCCGATTCAGCACAAGGCTGCCACTCGTGCCCGAAAGGATTGCCGATTTTTTGCATTCTAAACCTCAAAGGAGATAGGCCAAATAAATGACGTCATATTCAGCCCGATTGACACTTCTTGCGAATGAAAGACGGTAAATTTGAGGGGAGATGCATGGGTGGGGGGCCTCAATATGCGAGTCACCAAAAATGAATAGGTCCATGTTGTCTGGTGATAATACAAAGCCACTCCGGTGAATCCTGAGAAAGTTCTGATAGGCAGAGCTGGTTCAACTGCAGCAAGGCAACTAAATTCACGAAAATCAGGACCAACATGCCTTCGTTGCTGCCCAACTTGCATTTTTTTATTCCGCCCCCAGACGCGCACTTGCAGCATTAGCCACGATATTGGTTCTCTGATAGGTCCAGCGCCCAAATGAAGAATCCTGATGCAGTGCAGCTATTGATTAACGGGTCGCTCACCGCCATGTCACACACGGTCAATTGCCTTCCAGATGGTTGTGCGAGGCTGAGTTGTCAGCACAATTTGAGCCTCTCTTTTCTTGTTATTGGCTCAGAGTGCACAGTTTCTGCACAGCGAAGAGTTATGCCACGTCAGCATGTTGATGATTAATTTATTCAGGCTGAGCATATTTAATTAGACAGTTATGTTTCCCCCTTGGGTTGTTGTTTTCTCTCCAACTTTTGCATCGAGGCTGCTCAGGTCGTCACAAATTTATGTTCTCTTCTTTTCTCATATCTCTTTTCTCATATCCCTTTTCTCATCTATATTTTCTCGCCTCTCTTTGATACAAACCTTTCCCATACTATCATCTTTTAACTAAGTAATATTGTATTAATTCCCATCTGCCAAGGACTCTGGGTATACAGGAGTGCCGTACGCTGTTGAAAAAAGTCGTTCATTCAACGGTGCAAAGCCAGAGTTCTGTATCCACAAAGTTATCACACTACTGAAATCTTCAAAATGAAGAAGAAAAACAGAATAAAGGACCAGAAGAAGAAAAGGGCTCAGGCGCGCGACGCTGATTACCAGTCCAATGACTTACAGCATGAATCTGTCTCTGCTGGAACCACCACATCGTACAATCACACAGGATTGAAAGATACAAACGTACCTTATATTGAAACAGGTCGTAAATTTGGAGTAAAAGAACCGGAGTTGATTCGATTTTTCATGACAGACCCTGTGCTACAATACCGAGCACCGTTGTCAATAGAATCCGTCGTCGCATTTTGTCCGCATAGATTCTTACAAGACATAGAGTCCGGGAACTTGAGAAATAGTCTTGGTAATGTTGCTCTTGTTGACGATTGGACAGAAAATGGAGCCAGTTCGGCCGTGTCTTGCAACAGCTTTGGCCCCGTCAATGAATGGGGTTTGTATCGCATAGTATGGGAGAAAGTTAGCATCCACATGGGAATTGTTAGCGCTCGCTCCTTGTCTAACATTTTGTCTAGGCAATGATGAACTCGGAGCAATATGATCGAATACCCGAAAGTAATGCAATTCAACGTAAACAACCTCTACCACAACAATATCAATCAAGTCGTCTTCTCATGTAAGAACCCATGCAATTTTAACAACTTTATTATGCACTCAAGTTATAGACCACAGCGGAAGTGAAATTAATACTCTGCTAATGCATCGTGTAATGTTGAGCTATATCCCATTTGGCATATGCTGACAATAATAGCTTCATTACAAATCTTAATCCCTGGTCATTAGCTGCGCTGGTTGCAGCAGCAACAGTAAATCAAGCTTGGGGGTTAAGAACAAGTTTTCATAGATATATAACCTTCCAAAGTTTCATGGGAGAAGTACTGCCGGTAAGCTGATTCTGATAATCCGAATAGTGATGTAAATGAGAGCTGATATTGGGATAGGACAAAAGGTTGCCGCTTTTCCAATTCGCTTTTGATCTTCCCTATTATGCGTTTACGACGGCGCTACCTCATAGGCGGCCAACAGACGAGCGAGAAAAAAGAGAAGGAGTTTCACTAAGAGAGGTCATTGGTCTCGAATTTCTTTCGAGATCACGTCGAAAAGTCCCCCCAACAGAGTTGGACTGCCTATGTCAGGCACACATAAGTTTTCTGATGATTGGAACCTCCGAATCGAATTGGACCGCTTATCTCATTGCCGATAATTATTTTCAGTCGGATGACAGACGAGAGAGCGCCGATCAGTACCAGCAGCAGCGACAAACCTTTGGGGATGGCTCGTGCATCGACGCTCTATCTGGTGGGAAATTCGGTACAGATATTGCCGCATTAAGCCCCCGAGGCTATTTTTTGTTTGTTTATGAGGCACGCCTGTATCAAATCACTCATGAATGGGAGCTTTTAGTCCGAGAAGTTCGGTTCAAAATTGAAGACTATGTACGTTCTAGTCAAATCCATGGTTTTGTGCCATATTAAAAGGGGAGAGAAAGCAATTCTGACACAAAATAATATAGATAAAGAAGTGTCCTTTTATAAACATGACAAAAGCACACCCCGCAGACTGCAAAAAAAGCCCAGCTTCTTGGCCAGATCCCGATCCCATCACGCGAACGATTGGGTTGTTAAATAAGTTGGCAGATACACTCAAAACAACGATAGATCAGCTAAAAGGGTGGAACATTGAGAAAATCTCTAGCACGGCGACCGAAAATGAGGCTCAAGACATCTGGTACATAAGACAACACACTAAAAGTCTGGAACGACATTTGCATGGGCTACTATATCTCAGGCAAACATGCGAGGATTATAAAGACAGTGTAAGTGGGAAGCGTTGATGTTCCGCACAGTCATGCTCACAAATTTGACAGCTAGCCTCAGTTTCTGACCGAAGGGCTAAACTCCATGCTAAAGAAAGCAACGACAAAGCAGGCTTCGCACAGTGTCTGAATTTCGCAACGACAGGGGTAAGGACTGATGTACCAAATCGCACAAATATGTATTCATTTACTAAGGAATGGATCAGCTAGTCAATCCAATGTCAACTGCGGCAACCGTGCTGTCGATGCAGCCCAGCGCTATTCCATCACAATGGAAGGTCAATGGTACTTCTTTTATCCTACTAGTACTTGCTATCATGGCGCTCAACTGGTCGTTTGCCTGGATATTTATGAAGCGGCAAGAGATCAAAAGTTTAGCATGTGACTTGTTCCAAAAAAAGCGCGGCAAAGATTTGGAACATCAAAACTTCCAAGACACGGCGGATGGCGAGGGTTTCCAAATGTTCCGAGTCTGAATAAAATGAAATTGGAATGATGTTTTTATTAATTTGAGCCGTTCCATAACCCACCTGATTCCTGTCAATGTCAATCGCTCGCCCCTGGTGTACTCGTCGACAAGCCGCCGTAGTGTTTCTTTTCGCGCATCAAGTCTTCATCCCACTCTCGGGAGACTCATGAAACTTATTTTACCCCCTCATTAGCCTTGCCGATTGTATATATACGTCCACCAGCTGCTCTTTTGGTTCTTCTGCGGTCGTTTCCTTGTCTACGCACACTCGCTCCTTGTGGACGATGATAGATCAATGCTCTGTGTACAGTATGACTGGGTACCTGTTCTCAAGAAACTATATGTTGGAAGTGAAAATAGGGAATTGACTATGATTTGAGAAAGCTTCGAGGTTGTTCGGTAACCGATGGTGGTAACGTGACATCTTCGTGAACTCAATGTGCAAAAAGCAGACATCTCAAGTATACATGCCCCACTACACTTCCTGCTAGGAATTGAGTCGGCCTTATTTGGTAACGGCGTTGCTTTTATTTATTCCAAACCACATTTTTAGTATGCGAGCCATCCATAAGTCTATATTTCAAACTTCTAGGCCACGACAAATTTTACCTGCCTCACCAGTGTTTTGTGATGTAATAACAATTATGAGGAAACAAAGAGTTACCCAACCAGATTTCCACCAAATCTAAGTATGCGAAGAGGAAAAGCCTGAACCCGACTTAGGGCTCCCGATTGGAGACGAGAAACCCAAGCTATTGGTGGCGTTTAGGCCCCAATACCTTGCACGCTGCAGCCGGCGCAACGAGCACGTTGGCATTTTGAACAGCACCTATCAGATAGTGTCATTCCGTGGAACGAACAACCACAGCATTGCCATAAAATTGCTAACAGATTATCTCCCTTTAGATATGGGTTAGCTAGATTAAAACTGGAAGGACCAGCTCTCATCAGGCCATTCTATCATCACCTACTTGTTCATGGACAATGTTGTTTTCGTTAGAGGCGGACATTACTTGAGGAGGTACACTATATGGGGCAGCATTCATTAGTCAATCATTCACCAGAGATAAACCATGCGACCTTACCGATTTTGTTGAGGCTTGGCCATGATTGTTAATGTCAATCGGCGACGGAGTTTGTGTTTTCTGGGTGCCGATACGGGTGATGGAAGGTGAGTTTGGGTAGCGGTATTGTCCGAGCAGACTATGTGGATCCACGAAACAGCAATATCAAGGCGTTGGCGACAGAAGGAGATGACCCCAAAGAGTTTCAGAAAATCAGAACAGATCTCGTGCGTGTTCAGGTTGAGCCCGATGAGAGAATGAAAGAAAACAATACAATCAGTTCCATCGGGATCGCTTCGATTTAATAGTTTTTTTTTCTAGGAGGTAATGGGCGGATGAAAATATTTTCTTTAGAGTACTTCCATAGAGGGTGTGTCATTATCAGAAAAGCAATAAAGAGCAAGAAGTCTGTCGAATGGAAGGGAAGGGACAGATGGCTCGGGTTCGACCCAAATTGACGTCGCACGCCGGTATTTCTTTTTCTGCCTCTTTTTTCTCGCTTTCTCTCGCTTGTCATCACTAACGCTTGCTACCGCGCAGACACTAGAATATTCTAACCTGATTGGTTCGTTTAACCGTCAACGGGGCCGGGAATATTGCTTTTTTTCTTGTCTGTTTTGACCGATATCGTCACGAACGGTTTTGGCGCAGAGCCTCACAACGACCCACGTTTATTCATATTTATGCACTATGCAAACCTTTGTATACACAATCTCGCTTATATATTAGCCAAGATGTATCCAATCGATGGATATCTCGCTTTTGAATGTAGGCTTTGGGAGCATCGGATGGCTGTTGTCCTTCTTTCGGCAAAGAGGCTTCCTGGTAGCATGGCTTGAGCCACATGGGCCCATCTCATTACACTTACATCCCCAATTAGAAGTATAGTGCTCTAGTTCGGCGCACGCAGTCGTTTCAATGTTCTTACGCTCAGATAATATGCTTCACGGAGGAGGAAACAAAAAGAAAAACAATGTATGGCTCCTAGACCGTGATAGGCGGGAATGGGATCAGACCCGTAACCGAGTGCGAACGCTTACCCAGAAGCATTCATGCACATCTCTTCCTTGTCGAGTACGTATGCAGGGGTTTGGCCGACGAACCCGATGGGTGGTGTCAAACCTGCGGGGCGCATCGAGGGAGGCCTGCATGTGGCCAATGATACAGGCGTAGAAGTAACGCAAAAGGAAGTCTTCGTGCAGATACCCACTTGTACAAATCAGAACACGGGTCTCTCAGTTCACCTATGGAGGATTGCAGAGTTCATCTCTGCCTGCAGCGTTCGTGGTCCAAGAGGCTGGGAACACAATTAGACTGGACCAGTGGGGACCTGTTCTCCCCTGTCGCCCCGCTGGGATCTGCCGATTACTCTTGTCTCCCGTAACCTTTCTCTTCTTCTTCCATGTGTTTCTTTGAACATCTAGTGTGCCTTCATGACAGGCGGCGGACCCAGCCATCCTAAAACCCCTGCTAGTAGTGCAAATTTTGAGTGCCATTCACTAAGAATAGACGCCACTTCAACCAATGTCCTTTCAGGAGTGCCACGGAACAGCTCCGAGAGGGAAGATGGAAACGACGTGGCCGACATGCTAATGAGCTAGAGCGCCTTGGGTCAGAGGCGGGGCGGACTACTGCAACGCGATACATGGCAAATGGGCAAAAGACGAGCTTGACTACCACTACCTAGTCAGGGTGTAGGACTGACAGGCTTGACAGCGATCATTTGGACTTGGATTCATGCAGACTGTTGATCTCGCGTGCGTTCACAAATCTTGGGGCTGAAGTATGGGATGATTCGACTACAGCCACCGCTGATTGGTCAATTTCCGAGAAAAAAGTATCCGATCCCGGAGTGTCATAACCTCAATGCTTGAAAATTTTCACTGCATAATTTGTAGTTTAGCCTTCTGGAAATAGGGAGCCATCCCTCGCGTCGTCGTACTTTATAATGCTAAAATTTCCGAATGAGCCTAGATGCGTTGGCGGCTGGTTTATCAAAATGCAGGACTCGATCGAACGGAAGAAATCTACGATGGCACAACCACGTCAACACCTCCAGATAATATCCTGGTGGGACTGTACTGTGTTGTACTTCTCTTGCAAGATTTCAGCACCATTTGCAAAACCTCGTTGACAAAACTCGAGATTACGCGATTTGCAAGTTGAATAAGAAACTGACAACTGCGAATAGGGGTCATGTGACATATTCTGTCGACTCGATCCTTATCCGCTCAGTGGTCGACGTTTTGCGATGTTTTTCACTTAATACGCCATCTCAATCGTGCTGCAAGATAGCCAGCACACCATCTCAAAGATCCATGGAACTCATTTCAGTTTGGGTGGTAGTGTGTATCCATTCAAGGGCTCAGATGATTCGGCGTATGCAAATGAGCGCAGTTATTGGCCAAGAATAGGGCAGAACACGCGTGTCGTTGGTAGAGTTAAGATTCTTGCAGCGGCGGGAGCATAGGATGGGACGCGTGGGAATCTGCGCCTTGTACTCGATCGGTTCGGGGTATTTTCCATGTCGTCTGAGGAATGCGATGTGAATGTTGTTGTGGCTCGGAACCTAGGACCTCTATTAGTTTGCTTGATGTTTTGCTGCAGGTTGGTGGGATATTGAAGAGACTGAGGAGCGCGATCACCCTGATGCGAGGGCAGGCCCAGACCACCGCGTCGTTGGAAGGGGAGCGTGTCGCGAGGGAGCTCTGGTGACTTGGTGGCCATCGCCACCACACGCCATAACATAACTCATGACAGGACGCCCAAACCCGACGCGATGATCTGCTCCGACCCAGTGGTTATTTTCTTGTCGTCATAGTAGTGTGCAGGAAGAATTTTGCCAAAGTAAGGTGCAAGGGTGAAGAGGCCAGTGTCAACCAACACCACTCAAGCTAACGGCGAGGTTGGCACTAGCACCGCCACCCCGGCAAACTGCGCACGCTCATGTCCTTGGGAATCTCATCATAGAGGAAGCACCAGATAGTTTTTCCTCATTACCATCCGTGATAACGAACTACATTGGCACAGTAAGCGGAAAGAATTTGCCAAGATCGGTCTAGATCGATCCAGACACTGATTTCCTACTGTGGGGCTGGATCCCGCCCATTCATCTGCCATCTACCTGGTTGCCGACTTCCTTTTCGAACCCATGGGCGTGTTTTCGCAGTTTGGAGGACGATGAATCACAAAACTCCTGATTGATGTGCAATCGGCTCTAAAGGGAATAATGAGGTGGAGAAGACCATCCCGCGACGCCTATCATGTAGGAGTTTGGGCCGTGCCCTGACCTTTTCTGTCGAAGCGCAGTTGACCCTGCATGCCTCCAAGCACACCACATCAGCAGGATCGTGGCCACAAGAGAGCTCTATGCAAAATCATTGCTGTCTGGCTTATCTCCAACCCGTGCCGCGTCTAATGTACTGGGGCTTGGCAGCTAGCCAAATCCGGCCATGAATACATAGTTTCCTCAGGTGCACCCTGCAGTCGGTGAGTGCGCCAAAGGGGGATTACGTGCGTATTGCTCATTTCCGGTTGAACTAGAGTTTCACCATTGCAGAGCCGCATGTAGCTCTGGCCACGGCCCCAAGGGTGATCCGGTTGAGCTGACCCGTTCCAATGTCAATCCCTGTCATGGTGACGGATTGTTGAGCGTTGGGTGCCTAATATCGTGTGTATTGGCATAAACGTCTTATGCAGCGTACATGAATTACTTGGCAGCATCAAATTGAATGAATAGGAGGGTATAAGCATATTTAATTCATGCAATGCAGTGATCTCGCTCGCCTTCCCACCTCCCACCTTCCCACCAAAATTGGCTTTACTACTTACTCTCACACCGGATCTCTGGGGTGCCTTCAGTTAAAATCGCATGACCAAGTTTGAACGAAGCTTTCCTTAGTTCCTTAGTTTGCATGCTCAACTCCGACCTTCTTATGCCAAACCGTAGGGAAACTCATCACCTTCCCCATCGTAATTATTGACCAACTCAATCGTCATCGGCTCTCCATCGCTCTTTCGCAGCCCTCGCATGATCCGTCCCTGTCCACGTAGAACAACCAGCTCACGAAGACGTGGTGCTTCCCTTCCAATGATCCTTCCCAAGGAAATGTACCATTTATCATGTTCGGCGGCCGTGGCGATTCGGTCAAGGTTTCTAGAGGCGTGGGCTTCGCTGACACGATCGTGCAAGACAAACGAAAGCCGTTCTAGCTCCTGGAATTTTGGCAGACTTTCAACCAAAAAATCGATTGAATCTTCCTAGGGCAATTCTTGAGTGCACGTTCATCACTGCAAGCAAGAGTGGGACATGGAGGGGGATTTGCTTACCAAGTCCACAAGCCGACGTGATACAGTCAAGTTCCTTAACGCGCGACCGGTATACGCAAAACGCTCTTCCGGCATTACGAAACAATTGAGATGTTTGAAATCTTCCCACAAGTTCTTAAGATGGCCAGTATTGAACCGTACTGAGAGTCCCATCTCCGTTTCTGTTTCCTCTCTGTTCAGCTTGCGTGCGTTGAACAATAATCTCTGTAACTGAGGTTGACTTTTGGCCATACGGTGATAGCTATGACCCTCCAATACGGATGATGGGACTTGTAAAGTTTCAATGGTGCCAGGGTGACAAGCTGTAATGGCAGCAGAGACGATACTGGAACTGGCGGCGATAACTAGGCTGGAAACCCTCCACCACGGTCCATTGCACAAAAAGCTTCGAAAAGCTTCCTTCTGAGTCTCAGGCAAACCTGCGATTTCCAGTCGTAGCTCGCGAAGGTTCTTCATCAATTCAACGGATCTAACGATGCGGTATGGGAGCTTCATATCTCGGTCGGGGTCGTGCCAAGTCTTTGCGGGCCCGGCAACGCTGAATGCAGCGGATATAGATATATCGGTCAGTCGTGATGTCCAACCTTTGAGACGAATAGAACTTACTGGACATATTTGTGTATATCTACCTTTGCTTTGTCGCCATTTTCGAAAAGGTAATTGGGCAGTAAAGTAAATTTGGAGGGCGATGCTCTGAAATGAACGCGCTTGAAGCGATAGCACGCAAAGATCTCGCGGCAGGACCTGGATACCAGCGTCAAGGCGTCCAGGCTCGATCGGTCGCACAAAAGGGCGATGGCATCTTGCAACTCCCGGGGGAGCGAAATGAGTGGTGGAATAGCCTCCATGGGAGGCAAAAGTCTTCACGAAATCTCTGCACAGTCATCAGTAAGGTGCCAAAATCCTTAGGACTGGAGCATGGCTGCACCGAGATGCTTAACTGAATGCGTGCGGGCACGCTGTGGCTCCGCGAGTGTGGAAGCACAAATTAACCCAAGAGAAGTGAGAGGATGAAAAGTGCGAATGTGCTAGAAATTAATCAACTGTTGAGGGAGGGAAGATGGTAGGCGAAAACAGACTGTGCGCGTCGGCTGGTGGCAGGTGGCAGACAAACTACAGAAGCGAAGCGGTGGAAACAAAGAAGCATGGCTCATCATGGTCAATAATTACAGCCAATTGATTTCATTTTTTGCAAACCGTTTTGTTTGGTTGAGTCTGTTTAAGGTTTTTTGTTTCCAACCTTTGTTTCCAATCATTTACTGGGGACGTGACTCAGCCGGCTGCGCGCCGCGACCTTTCTGACCTTTGCTGAGATTCATTCTATTTTTGCTGCATATCGTGATTAATATCCGAATGAACCAAGAGAATGAGGGCCAAAGTTCTTTAGTAATTCAATGAAAGCTTTGCGATTTGATCCCTGGGCCTCACTCGCGCGGCAGACATGCCACATCTCCAGCGACTCCGGAAGGACTTCAGTAAGAGGCACCTTTAAGAAAGTGGCAATCAAATCTCGCCGTAATACTCTTAGGTACCGTAGTGAACTCCTACCGAAGAGACCTGTCTAGGATGTACTGTTTTGTCAAGATAGCGGCCCAACCCCATGAGCTAGGTTCTGTAGGTGCAGTAAGCTACCAGTGGATGTTTATCGGCTTGAACATTGTGTACCTCACCCAGATAATAGATTTACTTTTTAAAATGTACCCCAGATTCCTAGGTCCCGAAATCAGCCCCGGAGCCAAGCAAGCCGCTGCACGATGCATCGGTTGGAAGCTGTCATTGCTTTCCTCCAATCAGAATTTTCTCCGTCTGTCGACCACCACAACTGACACGGAGCTTCACATTATTCTTCGCCTGTGGCAGCCGAAGAGCTGTGATAGGCCGCAGAATTGATCCTTCATGTAATGTGCCAACATGCCACCGGGTGAATAAGCATAATTTTATTGTTGATCGTCAACTATAAATCTGACGATTCCTCAACATTTGAAGGCTGCTTGAAGTTCTCCACGAGCAACAGCTTGCCTCTCCTCAAGAACTGCCTCAAATTTCTATCCCATTGTTTAATATGAAGTTCATTGGCTTGACTGCGCTGGCATTGCTGGCCCCTGGCGTCTTGGCCTCACCCGCTCCGTCTCTTGTAAAGAGAGCTTCGACAACCGATGCGTGTACGGTCGGTTACTGTACTCAAAATGGCGGGTAGGTCTCGTTCTTAGCATTCAGACGTTGTGAAATGCTTACTTATGGGTACATAGAACGACTGGTGGCGCCAAAGGTACTACCACCACCGTCACCACCCTCGCCCAACTCTCAGCTGCAGCCATCGCCGACGGCCCGCGCATTATTCTCGTCCAGGGTGCCATCTCGGGCGCAGCCAAAGTGCAGGTTGGCTCTGACAAGACCATCATTGGAAAGACAGGAAGCTGTAAGCTATCGCTACTGTGTCTCTGTTCACCGCTAAATATGGTCCCCAGCTCTGACGGGTATTGGCTTGACCATCCTCGGCCAGTCCAATGTCATTGTCCGCAATATGAAGATCAGCAAGGTTGAGGCTGATTATGGCGATGGCGTTACCATCCAGCTATCCAAGAACGTCTGGGTAGACCACTGTGACATCTCCGGTGACCGTGAGGTTGACAAGGACTTTTACGATGGGCTTGTCGACCTGTCGCATGCTGCTGATTTTGTGACTATCTCAAACACATACTTCCACGATCATGCAAGTAAAACTTTTAACAAGAGGGAGCAAGTAATTTACTAACAGTGTTGTGCAGTCCAAGGGCACACTGGTCGGGCACTCGGATAAGAACGCCGCTGAAGATACCGGCACTCTTCACGTCACATATGCTAACAACTACTTTTACAACGTTCGCAGCCGCGGCCCGCTCCTCCGCTTCGGAACCGCTCATATCATCAAGTAAACTGCCCTCTCCCAGAAAAAAGTGTCATCTAACATACCCATCCCAGCCAATACTACAATACCATGGACACGGGCCTCAACTCACGTATGGGTGCCCAGGCACTGATCCAGAGCTCTGTGTTCGAGAACGTTGGTAAGAAGGCTATCTTCACCGAGTCGAGCGACGAAGATGGGTAAGTTCTCTGCTGCATTAAGTCCCAAGAGAAATGCTGACCAGATTGGTATAGTTACGTCGTTGCTCAAGACGTCGTCCTTGGTGGTGAAAGCGAGAACACAGCCCCCCTCGGTACCCTGTCTACAAGTCAGATTCCTTACTCATTCACTCTTTTGGGTTCGGCAAACGTCAAGGCTGCTGTTACGAAAGAGGCGGGCCAGACTTTGTCATTTTAGAGGCCTAGGAACCAGCATGTAATTTATAACCTGCTTGCTGGGTGTTATGACCCTGGGTACTATAAAAGCAGCTAGTCTCGTGTTTCTGTTGTGATTTATTCATACATGGATTGAGCACTCTTGCACATTAGCTTTCATGTGCGATAATGAATAGGTGTAGCATGGCACAACGCGAAGACCCAGGATAGCCGATAGACTTTGCTAACGGAATCTCCGAGTCAACATGACCAAATCAGAATCGTAGCTCAAAGTAAATCTCCCAAATAGCAGCGAGACCAATTTTGGAATTTGCCCCACTTGGCTTTTGATTCTTTGGGGAGACATTGGGAGCGCATCTCAAACAAGGTTTGGGACAGCCCGCAATTGGAACGATCCATCGGAGTATAATGACCGGGCTATCCTGATCAAAGTTAATGGGCTACCCGCGATCGTCCATACCAGTTCGATACCCCCGCAATCTGGCGAGAGCCCTAGCTGACATCCAAATTTTCGAATGGAACAAGACTGAGCAGCTCTTGCGTCTCCTTTGCTCCAATCGTACCATCCTGTCTCACAGGACGGCTGGTACTTCCAACAATCATGACACTTCCTGCACCCGGCCCGAAGCCGGTTCTTGTATGTACCACATAGGCTTGTTCGCTTCTTTGGCTCACAAAAGGACATGCTAGATAACGCAATGGATCGTGTTGGGTCTTGCAACCATCGTTATCGCTGCCCGTTTAAACCTGCGGCTGAGAATCCAGAAGCGAAGCCTTTTGGTGAGCGATATGCTCATTTGTGCCGCCTTGACCACGGCCGTCGCGAATGCTGCATTTGACATTAAGCTGGCTCAAATGGGTGCACTGGCACCTGGCGTCATGACGACGCTGGAGGGATACGATGGTACCCCCGAAGAAAAGGAGATGATCATGAAGGTGGGTCTCGAATCGGCCATGCCTCGGCCTTGAAATCTTGCTGAAAGATGGGCTGACGAGTTCTACGCCTTAGCTGTATTGGATCAGCTACTTCCCATACTTTGCCACCTTTTACTTTTCAAAAGGTGCTCTGCTGGCCATTTACCGAGAGCTTGTGCCATATTATATGAGAAAGAGAAGAATCTTCCTCAAGGCTACGATTGTGTTCGCAATCTGCAGCTATCTGGCTACGTTCATGATGGAATTCTTCTCCTGTCTTCCGATTGATAGAAACTGGTAGGCACCTTCCTGATATCGGAAAATTTCCTGGCGTATTTGACCAATGTCCGCTTACTGTCGATGCCAGGTCACAGGATCCTGCAATAGTTTGCACGGCCGAGGAAATGATCGAGGTGTTCCAAGCAGCCTGGGCGCTGCATATTACTGGAGATATTTTTGGTAGGTGAAATCCTGCGGTATATTCCCGCAATATGTTCATGACATTTTGTGCAGTATTTCTCATTCCATGGCTTGTGGTTTCGGACATGGAAATCCAGAGCAACCTAAAAGTCGGCATTTACGGCACCTTCCTTCTTGGAATAGTCGACATCGCGTTCTGTTTATTTCGGTTCATAGCTATACAAACCTCGGTCAGGCATGGTACACTTCCACTTAGCCTCAATGGTATGTTCTGCAACGAGTTCGACCTCAATATTGAAGAGAAAATTTGTCTAACACACATATCCTCGTATAGAATTGTGCTGCAGTCTTGATAGCAATATTGGCGTTCTAGTTGCGACACTACCAAGCCTACGCCCATACTTTAGGAGAAATAATACGTCACCGGATGCCTCGAATTCAAATAGCGTTGCCAAGTCTGCAAGATCTAGATCGGAATCTAAATGCAGCGACAGAGACACCCGGCGCATGGCAGGTTCTCGAAACAACAACCGCAGGCATCCGTCCTTATATCCCTTAGACTCAGTGCAGGGAGACGAGTTGGACGATGCTGAGAGATGCATGGGGAATGAGACCCGGGCGTTCCATGAAAAGCCACAAGACAGCGCAAAAGCAGGGCAAAGGTAGCAAAGCATATCAGCATTTAATTCAGTGGGGCTGGAGGATTGTAAAAGATGAGAGAGCAGGGATTTGGTATTTGCTTGTGGCACTGCGGTTAGGGTTTATAGGATGAGCCAAGATCTCTAGACAAAACATTCACTATAGTCAAGCAACACAGATCAGTTAATAAACTCTATCAATAATATTTCGACCCTCACCCTAACTCCTGCTTCCTTTTTCGCCGGACTCAAATTTGTCTATTTACTCTTTTCATCATGAACTTCTTTTCGCACTTCTCTCACCACATTCATGAATTGGCTGGCGCCAATTGCGGTGAATGTATGCCACCAACCGTGGAGCTCGAAAAGCCAAGCCCAGGGAAGTCCGACTTGCTCCCGAATGTTACGAAGCTCGTGGCAAAACTCAAGATCAATGGTCCATAGCACATATCCGATGCCGCATGTGCCAATGGCCTTCCACGTCCTCGTATTCCAATCGCGGCTCTTGCCTTTTGGCAGCTCGGGCCGAAGCCAGTGGAATAGATATTGGCTTCTCAGAAGGACGAAACCAATCCCAAAGCCGAATGCAACGACTTGGTAGATGATCTTGGCTGACTGGATATAGAATATAGTGAATGAGAGGAAGACAACAGTGAGTGCGGTGGAGATGTAGAAAGCCCTGATGGGAGATTGGCGGATGACGAGAGTGGCCTGAAGCATGGACCAGGTAAGTGCAAGCATGGACAGTTCGTCAGAAAACTCTCCAGTCGCTCGGAGCGATGCGTGGAACAAAAATGATCCAATGCCGAGGCCCAAGAGTGTAAGAGACATGAAATCCCACGTGGGGGCGAAAAAACCACGACTTTCAGGGCCATACAGGGATTTCAGGGCCAGGTATACTGATAGTGGGTGTCATGTGAGCGGTTTATTAGTCTCAAAGTTGGCATGAATACGAACCGTATGCAATGTTGCTAAGCGAGTTGATGAACTCAGCGAGGTAGAAGGTTACCACATAGTCTTCTTCACAGAAGCTGCGCATTGATCAGCAGATGGAAACGGAAACGTCGCGAAACTAGCCGACGTACTTGGCCCGGCTATTTGATGGGCTCCAGGCCCCATGCAACGAGTACCTGTCGCCATCAAAGCGGAGATTGTGGTGCCCCATAGTTAGCAAACCCTTGGCGTGGCTGGAGTTCGGTATCGTTGCACTTGTACAATGCTGATTATTTCTTGGAGGCGTGTTGGTGCTTCAATTGGAATATCAGCGGTCCCAGCCTAAGTCCTGGGATGCAAAGAAGGAACAAGGAACATGGTGCAAACAAAGGCGAGGCTGGGCCCACACTCACGGGGCGGATATACCCTACACCGGCTACTGTCCCTGGTAATTACTATCTTGTCAGCTGTCAGCGCTAGCGTTATTACAGAGGCCTGCTTGGGTTGATGCTGAACTTGGCACGAGGCGACGAGTGTTCTGACTGAGTCTCCCTAAATCACTACCGCGTGACTAACACTTGGTGGGCACAGCAGAGAACTAGTGATTTTCCAAGGTACCCTATTATTCTGTGGTTGAAACCGACTTGGGCCAGATCACATTCGTAACTTATTCAGAGCCGACACTCAGATACATTTTTATTTTTGGGGTGCGAGGCCAAGAAGCAGAGGCTGAGGAGATCGCGTCCAAAGTCACCACCAGACAGAAGGCGATGGGTTCACATCGCAGTGACTATCATCTAAATTGGCTTGGTGCTTTTATAGAACAAATATATCGTAATTTCGAGTGGGAAACATCAAAAGGGCCATCTACATCTATGACAACCACATTCATGGCTTCAACGGCATCGGTGATGAGGAATCTTCCAGCCCGTAAACTGGAGTCGGTTCGCGCTCAAACGAACGAGCTAAAGCCGGAAGTCGCCTTTTCGCACTCTCATCATATCACATGTCTATACGCGCTTTCCCCGGTGAGCCGACGAGGGCTCCTCGGAGCTTTTGCCCAGGTGAGTGGTTGGGATACAAATAGGAACAATGAGTGTAATTACCAGAATAATGCTTGCGTTAAGCGTGGAGCCGAATGACGTTTCTATGCAGGACGAGAATCGGTGAACGTACTTGCGGCCTTCTTATTCGCACTAGAATCACAAGGGCCTGTAGTGGCGCATGTCATCGTACGAAGATGCGACCCCAATGCGGCATATTCAAATCTCCGTCCGCGTTTACGGCCGGGGAGGGGCGTTTTGGTGGGCAGTGACATTCAAGGCAGTGACATTCAAAAGTCGGGACGATTGGCTCCACTGTGACGGCGGTGCAGCCTGTGATTGTTGTTTCAGCGCATGCCACGGGGAGAAACCCTTGTTTGCCAAGATCGCGATGGAGTCAGAAACCACGGTCAACCCCTGCCGGATTTCAATTTCTCCGAACGTTTCAGGCCCCAACCAGCCCCCATCGCCCCTCTCATTTTTGCCACGACGAATCATGAAAGGGCCGCAGAGAGCAACCGTAGCATTCAGGAAGAGGCATCCAACACGCTGTAGCATTGTTGAAGGAAAACATCACTCGAGCCTCACTCGGAGGACCGATCGAGCAATTGAGATGACTGGAAATAAACATTTGAAAGCATCAAATCTGGTGATGCAGCGTACCAAAATACTTTTCTTTTTATTTAACTTCCTGAATACGCGTCAATAGCATCTTTCCATGCCTTTTATTACCTGTACTTGAAACGTCTCACCCGAGAGATTTTCCACCACCAACCCACCACAAAAACAATGGAGAAACGACAAGGCGCATACGCAAACCACTCACGACCCTTGTATGATCCTTTAAGCTTATCCACAATACAGGGCTCCGGGTACGTTGGCCCTTGGCGGATGCAATAACCTTATCTCCAATCTAATTGTTGGATGTCACTGGGCGGGTCGTCGGGTCTCCTTGGTAAACTTGCCGCAGCTGGCCTGCTTGACCTTGTTTCCCTGTGCCTGGAATCGAAGCCGCGTAGTATTTAAGTAGGGCGGGATGTCACCGTCAACTCAGTTCTCATTCTGCATCAACGACCCGGAGTCAAGCAAGCCTTAGCCGTTCCTCAACACATTCTTTTCTGCACATTCACTCTTTTCTTCTGCTGTCCATTGACTGGATCAATCTTTTAACCCAAAATACCAACAATACCAACCAAAATGCATTCCGCCAGCCTTATTTCCTTGATCGCCGCCGTCCCCGCGGCCATGGCCTGCCTGGCCTACGACGATGGCCTTCCCACTGCCACTGGCACCAAGAGCCTGAGCGCGCCTCAGTACATCGGTGCCGGCGAGACCTTTGATGCTGGCTGGGTCAAGTACGACCGTGGCCAGAGCTGCAGTGGCCAGAGCGAGGGAGGTGAGTTTTGGGTTTCTCTCGAGTTGCCGATGACAGAACTAACACGAGGACAGGCGAGGCTGACACCGTCTTCGTGCTCGAGGACGGCGCTACTCTGAAGAACGTCATCATCGGTGCCGACCAGAAGGAGGGTGTCTACTGCTTGGGCAGCTGTACACTTGAGTTTGTCTGGTTCGAGAACGTGTGCGAGGACGCCATCTCGATCAAGGGCGACGGAACCGCCAACATCATCGGTGGTGGTGCCTACGGCGCCGACGACAAGGTCATCCAGCACAACGGATGCGGTACCGTCAACATCTACAACTTCTACGCCGAGGACTACGGCAAGGTCTACCGCTCCTGCGGAAACTGCAAGGGCAACTGCGCCCGTACCGTCTACATGTCGGGTGTCACCGCTGTCAACGGTGGCGAGCTCATTGGAATCAACACCAACCTGGGTGACAAGGTATGTGCTTTTAGTTTCTTTCTCAGTGCGGGTTCCTGTGCGAGTGTACTAACAAGAGATTTCCAGGCTACCTACGAGAACAACTGCTTCCCCAAGGTCCAGTGCCAGGCTTACGAGGGTTGCGACAAGTCCAACGGCGACTGCGAGCCCACCAAGCTTGGCGAGTGCTAAATGCCTTCCGTCATGGCTCCGTGGTCTCGAAAAGTACCATTGGGTACTCTGCTTCACTTCAAACTAGGCACCCGTGAACTTGGTGTCCGCTTTGTGTACATATTGGCTATTATGGGGTACTTCTGTGTTGGGGAATGGCTGGAGACTTTCTCGAGTTGATCGGGTAGTAAGGATCTAGTCGGTACGCATCAACAGGCTAGAATATTATCCTAAAGACATAATTGACTCGTTGTATTTGCACATCTTTATACGTATGAAAAGACTCTATGAAATTCGCACTTGAGGGAAGAGGCACCGTTTATGCTCATTCCGATTCGAACAAGGCAAGGAGCATCGATAAACTGAAAGACAAATGAAACCCGCATTAGTATGTGTCCCTTTTATGTAACGTACAATCCAAATCCAGCAATTCTAGGTCATCAACTCTATGTTTATAAATCCGTTGTCGCACAATATCGTGAAAGGCCGGTTGGGGCCGTTGGAAAATTCATGATCCAGTCATGTCAATGGTGGTTGGGCCGCGAGCGAATCCGTCATCACGGCACTTGCCGAGCTTTCGTTTCGATACCAATCTCGCTAGTTCATCGCAGATGGGCTGTAAGTTCTTTTAGCCGGCACAGTAGGTGCTGTGCTTTCGGATCCTCTCTCCGTAAATCCACAGTATAATAGGCGAAGCCAAGCAGAGAACCAGGGCGGTGCCGGCCAAAAGCGCGTTTCCCCAGGCAATTCCAAGCTTTGCATACATAGCTGGAGCGAACAGGGGAAAGCTGAATCCAGCCAGTGTGCGAACGAATGCCGCCACACCAGTCGCGCTGGCGGCGTACTTCTCGTAGGCATCTGTAATGTATGTTTGGGCGCACTGAAAAGACACCATGAGTCCTGCTCCGAAAATGCAGGCACCAATGTTTGGCGCAATCCAGTGAACTTTGAAGTGGGCTGTGAGACCGTACATGAGCAGTCCTCCTGGAATGCAGATGGCGACGGGGAACATGAGTGGTACTCTAAACTCGGGCCGGCCGGGATGAGAGTATTTAGCTTTCAAGGAAATGTAGACCTGAGAAAGTTAGTTTGCATCGCTATTGTGGGCAAGATGTCGACTTACCTTGTCTATGTAGTAGGCAGAAAACTGAAGACCAATTGTGAAACCGATACCGAGAGACAGATAATTGAGACTGGCTCTACCCGTTGATTGGTGGTATTGGTTCGTCCAAACAAGAGGGAATGAAGCGAAACTGTGCGGTTAGCAACGGCTAATAAAATAGAGACGCTATTTGCTTACATTAGATACATGAGACCGTACAAGTAAGCTCGGTACAGGGCTGTGATTTGAATGGCGGGCTGGGTAAATAGCATGATGAAGGGTCGAGTAAAGTTCGTCTTCAAGGAATGAGCAAAGCCTTGGTATTTTCGTTCGTGCTCAGTCTGCAGCTGCATATTGCCGGTCTCTTTTCGCAACTTCTTTGCCTTGTTCTTGAGAATCTTGGGCGCGTACGTCTCAGGGAAGAAGAGGAAAGCGAGGATTTGCACAACACCATCAGCCATGGAGACGACCCAAAAGACCCAACGCCAGTTTGTGTACTGCGTCAAGTATCCTCCGGCTGTTCTCTGTTAGAAAATCACAAAACCTACCCGGGAGCGTTTTGCCTACCGATTGGTCCGATGGCGGGACCGAGGAAAGGGGCAAGACTGTAAATGGCCGTTGCCATGCCTCGCTCCTCGGCTCTCCAGCAATCGCTCAAAACACCGCCTCCAAGCTAAAGTATAAAGTTTAGCGCAGTCCGCTAGTATACCTCGGGACAATTCCTTACCGTTTGGGGAGCGCTTCCGCCCAGGCCGCTCATGAAGCGAAACACCATGATTTGCGTGGAGTTCTGCGAGAAGCCGCAGACGGTGTTGAAGATCAGATACACCATGTTGGCCAGCTGGAGGACAACCACGCGCCCGTACATTTCCGACAGGGGCGCGAGGAGAAAGGGACCGCACGCATAGGCGAGGAGGAAGATTGACATGACCATGTCTTGCTGGACGGAGGACGTGATGTTGAAGTCGTGTGCGATGGTAGCCAGGGCAGGAGAAAGCATTGTTGAGGAAACAGGTGAGATGAAGTTGAAGCACGATACTAGCGCTGTAGCGGTCCATTTCTTGCGTTTGCTCCAGTTTAGAGGATTCTCCGGGTCGTCAGGCCCGTCCCATGTGACCTGTTAAATAGTGGGTTAGATCAACAATGCATGAAAGATTATACGTAGAGACTTGAATATTACCAGATTGGCATCTGTCTTTGCATCTTCTGATCCCGATTGCTCTCCGGAGCTTTCGGGATCTTCATCGTACCGCGTCCGTTGGCTAGAACGTTCATCGTCGCTAAAATCCGGGGAAGAAGGCGAGCGCAGGGGGATCTCGTCTAGGCGTTGGTCCTCGCTGTGTGTGTCGTTGGTGCGGCTCCTTCCAAGAAGAAGGCTCAGCCGGTTACCAACAGAGCCTGAGGTGCTGCTCCTATTCATATCGAGATGAATGGAACTGTGTCTGATGCAGAATGGCAAAGGGGCGCTCTTGGCGGAGGAGAAATGCGGGCAACCATGCGGTTCAAATGAGAGTCAAGTCTGAGTATCAGGCTGTGGTGGTTGTGGTAGGTGGTAGGTGACGGGAAATTTGCTTGTCGAGACATGTGAGGTCATGAGGAATTTCGAGGGAAGTGAGACCTCGTTTATCTATTCCCCGTCGTCCTCTGAGACGACTATCCGAGATGGCATCAGTCTACGTCGTCGAATAGTGGCTCAGAGACAGTGTGGAGCCTCAGCGCGCCCGAGCACACCCCGGTAGACGCGGAACATGAGATTTCCGTCACAAAAAAATCTTCCCCAATGGATATCCATCGTGTCGCTGCAGCGTCGTTTTCATGAGTCCATCACTTGCATCATGGTTGAGGCGCTATTCATCCCCCCCCCCCCCCCTGGGCAGGGTCCTAGTCGGAGATACGAGAGTGGGCCCTGAGCTCAGGAACGGGAAAGTGATAAGCCTCTTTTCAAGCTCAACGGCGTACCTTGTTTAAATCATGGCCGCTCTGGCAGCTCCAATTGGGCGGAGGCCAGGGAGAAGTGTTGCAGACTCGTCATGGGGCGTGGCTGAGAGCAGCCTCCCGTTGGGCCACATTCACACGGGGGGCTAGGCTAGTTCCTCCTCGTAAACCATGTCGATGCTGCACCATCAGACACATGTGTCTGCAGGGTTCCACGCAGCCACTAACTCTCGGCCGTGGCATCCGGCGGCTCCAGAGGGCGCCGGATCCCTGTCGCGAAGCCGTGTTTTTTCTAGGTTTCTAGGTTTCTAGGTTTCCAGACTAGGCCGGTAGTTCAGTGCCGCCCAAATAGACTTGGGGTCAAGCTTTAGCCCAGCCCTTGGCCTGGGCTTGGGAGCACAGCCTTATTCCCGAGCCACCATCCCTGGACTTTGGACAGGCCATACGGGAGGCACACACTCTCGGCTCATTCTCGAGTGACAGTCAATGGGCAAGACAAGGCAAAGGGCAATCTTGTGTGACGGAAGGCGCCAATCGGATCGGGGGGCTAATCCATGACGCGTCCACAAAAGTCCTGGCGGCTCCAGTCATGTATCTCACAGCGACTCATGTGTACTCAACCATTCAAAACGACAAAGTCCATATATGACAGAAGCTGTGGGTAAAAAAAGAAGAAAGAACAAGCCATCAGCCCCTGAGCAGATCCACGTCTTGCCCCATCTGGGAGTGTCTCTTGGCTCGTCGGTAGCGGATGCGGCCGATTGCCGTTAAACCAACCCCAGGGTGAGGCGAGGGTTATGAATCTTGTTCCATGTCCATCTTAATACAAGGGACATTGGACATTGCGCCATGCCATACGGCCCATCTACACAATTACCGTATTTGGACCACATCTCGATTCGCTCAATAGTGCCAAATTATTCACAATAGACAATACACCAACAAACTCTTGCTCATCAAACTTTTCTTATTTTTTTGGGAGGGGGTTCGTCATGACGATTCAATACATCTAAGCCTTTCCCCTATTCCGGCCTCGACCACCACCGCCACCACCACCGTTGCCCCCATTCCGTCTCTCTCTGGGTGGGTCAGGCACAATAACTAAGCCCTTGACTCCCCTCAACCCCATCTTTCCAGCTATAGTGCGGGCAATGGTCGGGGTCTCGGGAGATCCAAGTCCATCCCGCGCGTACACATTCGCTTGCGCAACAAGCTCCACCTTGTCCCATCTGAGAGACCGAAGGTGGTTGTTGTAGTATCCAAGCCAAGCTTGATACACCTTGGCCTTCTCGTCATCGCCCATTCTCTGGGCAGCGGCAAATACCTCGGCAGCAGAAGAAACGTCGGCTTCATGCGGGACCAGGGGAATCTCCTTGAGGCTCCATTTCGGAAACCACTCTTCGGCTTCGGTAACGATAAAGATGCCTCGACCATCGGCGCTAGCGCGAGCGGTTCGGCCGAGACGATGGATGTAACTCTGCTTATCAAGAGGGACACCGACTTGAAACACACTGGTGACGCCGGGAAAGTCCATGCCTCGAGCAACAACATCAGTGGCAACAAGGATGGCCGTCTTGGCAGAGTGGTATTCGTTTGTAGTCTTTGTGCGCTTGTTCTGCGACATGCGACTGTGGAGCACCGACACGGGTGGGAAGCCGGGCAGGTTGGAGAGGATGTAGCCGTAAAAGTCGGCCAGGGCAGCCGTGGGTGCGAATAGGATGGCCTTGAAGGCCTCGTGCTTTTGTGCCTCCTCGCGGATGGAACCCACCATGGCCGGGGCGACGGCAGAGAAGGTCGGCACCTTGATGAGAAGCTGAGGCACATGTTCATGCGTGTTGGCCTCGCCTGCCGGAATGGTCGAGATAAACTTGTATCCCGGAGACAGGACAAGGCCGGCAACCTGCTTGACGTGGTCGGCGATGGTTGCGGAGAAGAGCATGCCCTGTCGGTTGGTCTCTGCCTTGTCGGGAAGGCGAGAAACGATATCTCTGAGGGCCTTCATGAAACCCATGTCGAGGAGGCGATCAGCTTCATCCAGGACCAGAGTGTCGAGGTGACGGAGCGAATAGATGATGTCCTCGTTGGCCATGTGGTCAAACAGACGGCCGGGCGTGGCGACGAGGATATCGCAACCACCGAGAATCTGCCTCTCCTCGCGATCCTTGTTGGTACCGCCAATGGCGGTGCGGATGCGGTACTGGGGCATGCGCTGCAGCAGGTTGGAGCCCTCCTTTGCGATTTGCAGGGCCAGCTCGCGGGTTGGCGAGATGACCAGGAGCGAGACGCCGGCGTCAGGGCCGCGTTTCTGAGTGATCATGGTTTGCAGGGCCGGCAGGAGGAAGGCAATCGTCTTGCCGGAACCCGTCTTGGCCTGGACGAGGCAGTCATGGCGAGCGGGGGGCAACAGGTCGTCGAGGGTGGCGGCCTGGACAGGCGTCATGTGGGTGAACTTGAGATCCTCGGTGATGGCCTGGACGATGGTGCCGTGGACCAGGTTAGATTCGGCCAGCTCGCTGAACTTGCGGGTGCCCAGAGGGACCGATGCCGCCGGCGACTGGGCCCGGGAGGGCTCAGCATCGGACGGGGCCACCGAGTCCACGACCATGGCGTCGCTGTCCGCTTCCGGGCGCGTGAATGGCGAGCCTTCGCCGCCGTCTTGGTTGCCGGGTCTGCGCTCATGGCCACCTCGCCGACCGCCGCGACCACCACCAGGTCCTCCTCTGCCTCGACCTCCACCACCTCCTCCTCCTCCACCGCCGCCGCGACGGCGCTGGCGTTGACGCTTAGAGTTGTCCATGCCAGGCGAAGCGACTCTCTCTCTCTCTCTGTACCAGGTGGTGCTTGTCGGGATTTGGCTGGCACGTCACCCTTGGTTCATGATGAAGCAAAAAAAAAAAAGCCAGGCCAGGGAAACATGCATGCAAGCACCTAATCTAGCCTCTTTGAGCATCGATTGGCCAGGTACGGATAAGCTTGCTGCCATTGTGGGGCCCTTGGGCCCAAACAAAATGTCATCGTCACGTGTTACCGTTTCGTTGCTCTGCCGGCATTTGCCCGGGCCCTGCACTGCCTCAAGAATTGGATTGCTCAACGCCCCTATGGCCAAAATGTAATTATTGCTGCCCGACTGCAAACCCAAATCTTGAAATTGAACCGTCTGTGCGTCTTCCATGTGCTTTCTCTTCTTTCTCTTCTTGGAACATGTCAACGTCAGCATTCCAACGCTACATACCGAACCTTCCTTTTGGACTAGCAGTGGCAGTTGACCGCGCACTAATGCGGCCGGTACATGTCCAACGGGATGATGATGCATATATTTACGCCTGCCGCAGATGAAGCGTCACAGTTGACTACAAAATATCCCGGAGCCGCGACCGAGCTAGGCAGGTTACGTAAATAGCAGCCGAGATAAAGTTGGGTTCTTTTGACCATGCTTCCATCGCTTGCCCAAATTGCCACCGAAATTATATAACAAGGTAGTATTCGTCGGGATATTCAACTCTTAAAACCGTGTATGGTTTGCTGCAATGGCACGCCAGGATGTGTCGCTAAGATTCAAGCCCGTCGCAGTTAAAAACGTGTGGATTGTCGATCACGATAAGCGCACGGGATTTCCACAATTCAAGACATCCTGGTCTGGCGGATCAAATCGCACAGTGAAAAAAACGTATGGCAGCTGGCTCTCGCTCGGTTTCCGATGAAACATGAGTTGCCCTCTCCATGGTACGACCCAGTCTTTTGCGGCAGTGCTCGCTGAATTCTCCACAGCAGCTTTTGGGACACTTCAAAACATGGATGAGGCCTGCCATTGGCCACCGCGACTCCACTGCTGCTCTCTCCTATTCCATTGCCCTTGAATAGGAGTAATTGACAATGGACGGGAGATTGTTGTGTGGCCATTCTCCTGCCGAGACAGCGAGCACAGCCTTGATTGCAAATTTGGCCGAAATACCATGGCACCGGCTCCAGATGTGCTACTTGTGGCGGCGCTAATGTGGCAGTTGATGTCTCAGTTGCCGAAAGCCGTCATCTATCTCACTGTTCATCAGAAGGATAGTCTTTCCAAACAGCTAGTAACCATCGATCAATTTCGGTAGTATGACGATCAGATTTAGCTCAAAGAAATGGAGATTTTGTGGGCGCACGTGCAATGAAACTGCGCGATGTAGCAAAAATTTGTCGTGCTCGAGCATGCTCGGGTGGATGTTCCGCTCCATGGTACTCCAGGGTAGGTTCCTGCTTGATGTGAAAGCGACGATTTTCATGTGAGCATCTCGCGTCTCCCTGTTATCTCATCATGCACTCGCATGTGGAAATTTTTTATTTCTTTGTTAATAGATTCGTTGAATATTGAGAGCATAGTTGGACAATAAATGGACGGCGACTGTCACTCAGTCAAAGTCTTGGCTGAGATGTCGATAGTATTTGAATGACAAAATCGTTGACGAGAACATATTCTGACGTCTCTGCATTTTCGGGTTACCTGATTGACAGAAATATATGCTGAAGATTGATTGCTTAGAAACTGAAACCGAATTTTGCCAAGCCTGTGGTTCTTAAAGGAGCGGCCCTGGCTTTTAAGGATTGCCAACCGATTGCGATTGACACCATTTAATGCCTCATGTGACCCAGGTCAGGAAAAGGGTTACCGGTCACGTCACATGGGCAAGGCTGCCAAGTCTCGCATCGTACGTATTCAACTACCTACTTGTGAGCCCATTCCGAGAATCCTAGTGTCGGGGAGTAGCGGAACGGGAATTTGCCGGGATTTCTCCACTTACCGCGACTCCCCAGGCCCTCTCATTTGTTGGCTTGTTTCCATCGCCAAGCTGACTCCAGTTTGTATCCCACGTTGGCTGCCGAGGTAGCGTGCTAGTCGTCTCCGCTTGCAGCATCACATTGGTGCCCAGACGTACCGCGGTGGCTTCCCCATGGGGAGTGGGTGGGAACGATGAATTCCCCGCGCCTTAGCCTTGTAAGAATATTCGGATGTGGGCGTCGGATCGCGTAATTAGCCTTAGTTCAATCGCTTGGGTAGATGATGGCGGTTGCTCTCAGCTGTTAAGGTTGATTTAAGCTTGAAGCTTCCGCCGCTGAGCTGTTGGTTTGTCACACATCTGTTGCATTTTATTTTTACTCTCCAACCTTGCTCCATGCCAACTGCTCACTATGGCGTTCAAGAAGAAGGACACAGAGATTGTTGGTTCAAAGCTGGCTGCGGTAGGCGATGGACAGTCTTGAGATGGCAGAATCCTCCCTGACCCAGTGCACCTAGGTCCTTCCGGAAAACCCAAAGCCATGGTATCTTACGTGGTACATGCTTCGACTAAATCTCATCCTTTTGGTCCCTCTTTTGTCTTCGGGATCGATAGGCTATGATGGTAAGCGATGCGATTGGTTGCAGGGACCGTGTTGACATTTGTCGATTTAGGATCCATGATGAACGGGCTCCAGACCCTTCCCCAGTGGCGGACCTATTTCGACAACCCCGCAGGGGCTGTTTTGGGCGTGATGAACGCCGTGTACCCCCTCGGCAAGGTTGTGGGACTCCCTATCGTAACGCTTGTCTCTGATCGGTTTGGCCGCAAGACTCCCATTCTGGCTGGGCTCGTGGGTTGTGTTGCATTCTCCATAATGCAAGGCCTGGCCCGCAATTTTGGCACATTTTTGGCAGCTAGAGCGCTTTTGGGGTTCTCCACCACCTTTATCGGCCAACCTAGTCCCATCCTGATCGCCGAACTTGCATATCCGACGCACAGAGGCAAGATCACGGCTATGTACAATACCTTTTTTGTGAGTGTCACCGGGTAACTCTCTATGAATGAGTGCTGACTGTTTGAAAAGTACTTTGGCGCTATTTTCGCTGCGTGGTGTACATACGGCACCTTTAAGATTGAGTCGACGTGGAGTTGGCGAATTCCCTCTCTTCTTCAAGGCGCCATTCCAGTGATCCAACTGGTCGGGGCTCTCTTTCTTCCAGAGTCCCCTAGGTACCTTGTTTCCAAGGGGAGGGTTGATGAAGCCCGCAAAATCTTTGCCAAGCATCATGCGGGTGGAAATCTTGAATCCCCACTCGTCAACTTTGAGATCAACGAGGTTCAGGAAACCCTCGCCCTTGAGTCTCAAATTCTGTCCTCAACCTCGCCGCTGGATTTAGTCCGAACACCGGCGAACCGACGCCGAAGCCTCATCGCCTTCATCGTCGGCTGGTTCAGCCAATTCAACGGCGTGTCGGTTTTGAGTTACTACCTTACGCTTGTTCTGAACACCATTGGCATCACCGAAGTCAAAGACCAGACTCTCATCAATGGCTTGCTGCAGATTTTCAACTGGCTTGTCGCAGCCTTCTTGGGGGCTTTGATGGTTGACCGTCTCGGGCGGCGCACACTATTCCTCGCTTCCACAGGTGGAATGCTTTGCAGCTACATCATCTTTACTGCTCTGACGGCACACTTTATAAAGAGCGGCAGCGAAACAGTTGGAAGAACGGTGGTGGGCTTCATATTCGTCTTTTACTTCTTCTACGACATTGCTTGGACGCCGATGCTGCAAGCTTATCCGGTTGAGATTTTTCCGTACACTCTACGCAGTCGAGGATTGTCAGTCAGCTACATGTCCGCATATGTCAGCCTCATATGCGCAAACCAAGTGAACCCAATTGCTATGCAAAACATTCAGTGGAAGTATTATATCGTCTTCTGTTGCATTTTGGCATTTCTCTTGGTCGTCATTTGGTTTTTATTCCCAGAAACGAAAGGCCACACGCTGGAAGAGATTGCAGAAATTTTCGAGGGACCATCTAGGGAGATGACTGATAGCAAGCTTGAAAAGTGCCAGGATGCAACAGCCGACCAAACGGACGACAGGGCAAGCGAGAAACGAAACAAGAGCTTGGAACACGTTGAGAGATCGGATTAATCATCTTGGTATAAATTTAGAATTGTGGACTCGTTCCTCATTTACAAACAGAATTAAAGGCCCAAAAAGATGACAATGGCACTAATCTCATTGTGTGGTTTGAAGAATCTCGTCAATAAATTTCCATTGTGAGAAGATTCGAGTGACGAGCTACGTCAGATCTGATATCAGAACCGTCAAAATATCTGCAGCACTCTTTAAATCCGGGGACTCCTCTCCCCAAAACACCAGAGTCTTTAGAGCAGAATCTAGTGCCTCTCTCCATCCATCAGGGAGATCTAACCTCTCGCTCTTGACCGCTGCAAGAATCAAGAGGGCCCGGGTCATTGAATTGCGAGCCATGTACCAGATACCGTGATGTCGATGAAAGGTAAAGCCTCTCAACTGAGCTTGAACGCAGACTTGTAGACATTTCTCAGCCAGCGGCAAGGCCTGTGCAATGAACGAATCATCTGCAGGTTGGTGTATGACATAGTACAAAAAGGGTCGGTGGATCCATTCCCTCAATGCGAGGGCTCGGCCACGGACAAAGTAGGCAAACTCGTTCTTGAAACCGTCGTTTCCATCCAAGTTAATTTGGGGTGGGATGTGTGCGCACCTGGTTTTGGTTAATAAATCACAACTCTGGAAACTAAATTTGCAGATACTCACCAAGCGTCGAGCTGGTCATTAATTGTCTCACAGTGTTTCAGATTCTGCTTTATGTTTTCAATCCAACCAGTCTCCCCTTTTTTGGCCAAAGTTGCAAATGATCTATTCATCATTCGACGGTGCGATATTTCGGCCAAGTAGTAGAACCAGCCTTTTTCTTCTTCTGGGTTAACAAACTCTGAAGGGCTATCCGCATCTGCTTGATCAGGTGGCGTTGAAAGCTCGTTGGGAGGCGAAGGAAATATCTTTGGGAATCCGAATCGATTTATCCCGCTTGCTGGCACAGGAATCTCGCATCTCAGTTCGCTATCCCAACATCAGTAAAGATATAATTAGGCGGCATAACAAAACATTACCATTCGGACTTCATGCAAGACCAATAAAGTCGTTGCTCCATACGCTGCTGCTGCCGAGGGATCTGGGACATGCTACTTGACGAGAAGTGGCGATGCCTCCAAAGAAGGTTCCGGAACTGCACGCAAGCTAGATTGAAATAGTACCAGGCCTGGAGAGGGTCTAGGCGAAACATTTCGAAGACGCCGCAGAAGAACAGACACTGTATGTAAAGTAGCGAAGGTCGCATTTGGCCAAGTCGCTTTGTGGCAGCTAGGTAATATTCTTCACTTGTTTGCCGGTTCACTAGCATGGCAGCTGACCTTGCCTGGGTATCGTCGTTCTTATCTCCCGCCCAGAAAGGTGTGACCAAGCACCCAAGGGCGCAGGCGATTAGCTAAGGTGCAAACCTTCACGTTAGTAACTGTGGCGGCCAATGGCGATTCACATGGCTTACCACAAGGCAAGAGGGACCATCCCATCTCAATCCAGTTTCGGCCGCATCCTTGACATAGATGGAGAATTCTCCGACGTCCAGGATGGGATTTTTTGTATGGATGTATGTCAAGAACTTTTTTGACAGGGAAGCAAAGTCCTCTTCTTGGATTCCGCGTCCAAGGACTTTTGTCCCCGATCTCACTTCTGCAGAAATCGACTTGTCTTGTTCAGATTCTTGAACGAAAGAGTCAACAGCAAACATATAATCTTGAAAGATGGGCCATTGAAGGACCCCCTCACAATTATTTTGGGCAGCGGGAAAGTTTGGCGTTTCTTCAAGCATGTCATCCTCATGGTCCGGGTCTTCCAAGTCCGTGTGTTGATTTAAAGGCAAGGGGTCTGGCGCCGAGGTCTGTGAGTTGTTCTGATTCTGTGGAGACTCGGGTTTGTCTTTTTCCAAGAGTGAAACAACGTGGTTGAGGCGTTCCAAGATGGCTAGACTGGCTGGATCAAACCTACACGGGAGATATGTGAGAACAACTAGGGCTCTAATAAATACATGACAAAGTTGACTTACGAGGAATGATCAGTTTTAGTGTCCGCATAGGTGCATTGAGCGCCATGCTGGGTGCAGAAACCACAAGACGGTTTGACATTGTCGCACTTGGTCTTTCTGGCTCGACAGGGTTGGCATGCCGCCAAGGATCTTTTCCGCTGATACATGGAAGCCGCCCTTGGCCTCTTGTGGCCGGAGCTGTATTCACCTGGATCCATCTCTGCAGGCGTCATTATATGCTTATGACTTGCGTCTGACGCTGAGCGGTGTCGTGATTTTGGGTGAGCGGGGAATGGCGGAAAACGCGGTCGGGCCCGCTAAGGAAATTAATTCCCGGTCGCTGAGCAGATCCTAGCATTACCTAATTCATTGGTAACCATTTTACAACGGCAGCATGTAGAATGCGTCTAACCAATAGCTTCGATTCGATCTCGTCTAGTTTTGACCAAGATCACAGAAACTGCAGTTTTCCGCGAGACAATACCGGCCTCACGTAGTCTAGTCTAAATCTTGTGGGAATTTAGCTCCTCCCTGGCGTCGGATCTCATCCAGCAATCGCATCATTCGAAGCGTCTCTGCCCAATGCATGATGCCATTTTGAGTAGTTCCTCCTGCAATATCTCTAGCTACGGCATCAGCCTCCCAATAAAATCCTTTCCCAGGGCGCTCAAATTCGTATTTGATGGGTTCCTGGCCGTTTGGATGAACAGTAAAGGAAGCGGGGACAGATGCAGCAAACCCTTCAACAACCACGGTTCCCTTGCTACCTTCTACTCTGCAAAAGGACGGCGGAGTTTTCGACATGGTTGATGACGTAGCGATGGCCTGTTGGCCATTTGGGTATGTCAACACGACAGATGTAGCAATGTCAATACCCTCAAATAGAGTTTGCGTCGCTATGACCTTGGGCTCTTCTGGTTCGTTTCCCGACTCGAGGGCCAACTTTGCCCATGTGAGGCTGTAGATCCCAATATCCAAAAGGCTGCCTGCGCCCAAGCTGGGATTTCTGAGGCGTGATGTTGGTGGCAAGGAGGCAATGTTCTGGTTCATGGCAAAGTCGCAAAAGACGCGCGAAACATCGCCAATCACTTTTTCTTTTTGGATCAAATGACGAAATTTCTGAACCAGCGGAAAGAAACGCGTCCACAAGGCTTCCATCACGAAAACTCCCATTTTTTGTGCTTCATCAAAGACCTCCTTTGCCTCGGCTTCATTGAGTGCAAATGGCTTCTCGCACAATACGTGTTTTCTGGCACGAATAGCGTCGAGGCAGTTTTGCTTGTGGAAAGCATGAGGTGTTCCGATGTAGACAATGTCAACATTTGGATCTTGGTACACGCCTTCATATGTACCGTAGACAGTGGGACACTTTCCTGGCAAATGATCCTCAACGAAGTTGTGGCCTTTCTCAAGAGAGGAAGAGCCTACCGCCTGAATCGTGTGGTTTGCTTGTCTTCTGGGTCGGTCCAACGTTAAATCAGCAACGAACCAAGACGAAATCTGACCGGTTGCAATAATGCCCCAGCGCAGGGAAGGCAAGTTTTGAGTCATTGAAAGAGATTACTGATTGTGAGGGCAGAAATGACTCTGATTTGAAATGAGGTTTGGTGGTGGATGTAATAGGTGATTCTGAAGCTGGTTACCGCGAGTCCAAAGCCTAGGTCCGCTCAAACATGGTACATTATGCCTCAACTAATGAGATATATATTCCGCTCGAATCCAGATTGGATCCGAGATTAGTAATGTGAGACGGCAAACGAGGCTTTGGAAGATGTGGGGACCATTGCTTCCGCTACTCCCCGGTTTCCGCCATTCCCCGCTTCCGCGACTCCCCGGCATCATGACAACCCATGGCAGCTCATAAATAATAGACCACGAGGTCTCTCAGCCAGCACTAAAAATACAAAACTGTCAAACAATTGACTCCCATCCTCCACAAATCAGTAACATCCGGATAAAATGGCGAGCGACTCTGTTCCTATTCTACGCGTTGGTCTGATCGGCTGCGGGGAGATTTCCCAAGTCGCCCACATACCGAATCTTAATTTCCTTGCACATCTCTTTCAAGTAACCTACCTCTGCGACATTTCAGAAAAGTCCCTTCAACATTGCGCAAAGAAGGTCCTCGGGCAGACGCCAAAAACAACCCACAATGCTGAAGAGCTATGTGCTTCCGACGAGGTGGATGTCATCATCATTGCCAACGCGGATGCGTATCATGTTGAACATGGACTGCTGGCTCTGAAGTATAACAAATACTGTTTGATTGAGAAACCTGCTGCAACATGCTTCCGAGACATTGACGCCCTGATCGAGGCGGAAAAGGCCTCTAAGGGAAAGGTGTTTGTAGGAACGATGCGGCGCTATGCACCGGCTTTTCTTGACGCTGTCAAGGAAGTTGGGGGCATGGAGAAAATTGTTTACGCAAGAGTCCGGGACATTGTTGGGCCCAACTCATACATGGTGGCTCAATCCGGAACATATCCCCAACGTTTTAGCGACTTTTCCGAGGCAGACTCCAAGGACAGAGCATCGAGGGAGGATGATGTTTTTCACCAGGCCTTGGAGAGAGAGTTTGGGGTACCTGTTACCCCAGAATCCAAGAGAATGCTCTTTGTTCTAGGAGCGTAAGTACCCCATTGAAGGATTCTGTGTAATTTGTTAACATTGGTAGGCTTGGAACCCACGACCTTTCCGCAATGCGGGAGATAATTGGAATGCCGCAGGGGGTCTCTGGGGCTGTCCTTACTCTTCCCGGAATTTTCAGCGTCCTATTTCAGTATAATGGATTTCCAGTCACTTACGAGTCTGGCCTTATTCAGGTCCTGGATTTCGATGCTCATATTGAGATATACTCGCCTGAAAAGGTTGTCCGTGTTGAATTTGACACACCTTACATCAAAGGACTCCCGATCACGCTTACGGTTCGCGAAATGCTTGCGGATGGTAGTTTCCAGGAGAAAAAGATTCGGAAAACATATGAGGACCCCTACACTAAGGAGTTTTTGGAGTTTTATGAGTGCGTATCACAGGGTAAAAGCCCAAAGACTAGTGCTGCAGATGCCAGACAGGATGTAGAATTGTTCCAGATGATTTTGAGGGCTGGATTCAAGAGTTCAAACTGAGCATCCTAATCAGTGTTGCTAGTTCTCTATATAATTAGATGCAAAAATTGAATTGATAGACCATGTCTATCCCTTGAAGCTTTTAAGAGGTGAAAAATGCTCAAAGTCCTTTTTTAGTGATGGAGATGGAGAACACCAAACCTGATGACTTTAGACCATTCCGGATCAGAACACAACCTAGGCGATTCCAATTGGCGATCACTAAGCCTTCTCCACAATTACAAAGACTGACTGACCAATGACTCACCATCACACCGAATTCTTTATCTTGAATATTCACCTGGAGCAGATTCGGAGAAGTTTTTGTTCAATGCGACATGGACACCAACTTGGAACCCTCACTTCGGCGAGAAGATGGCGACACTTCTGAGACCGCACCGACGCTTGGTGATGGGCGAGCCCTCGTGCATCGGCAGCAACCCCCGCCTGCGGCATGGTGGATGCGTGCCCGTACTCCTGTAATTGTTGCCGTCTGCGCCTTTTTGCTTGGCCCTCTGGCGTTTTTATGGCCTGGGGAACAGCCTTGCGAGAAGACGGACTACGTTGAGCGCACGAAGCGCATCCTCAAAACGACACCGTGAGTTTGACCACACCAACATGTTTGGAGCGGCTCCATTAATTGCTGCCAAGATTGATTGACGGCCATAATGACTTTCCTTTGCTTCTGCGCCTTGAATTACATAACCGAATTTATGGCGGCGAGTTTGACTTCAAGAACAGACTGCTGGGCCACACAGATTTGGTAAGGATGAAGCAAGGAATGGTTGGCGGACAGTTCTGGAGCGTGTTTGTGGACTGCGATGCAAACCAAAAACATTTTGAAGATCCTTCTGTAAGTATCTCGTCTTGAAATATGCGGAAAACGCACAGTACTGATGTAGCTA
Source organism: Calonectria honghensis (assembly GCA_013403855.1). NCBI lineage: Eukaryota > Fungi > Ascomycota > Sordariomycetes > Hypocreales > Nectriaceae > Calonectria > Calonectria honghensis. Next base: position 491,469 of record VTGB01000033.1, on the reverse strand, counting down.
GTGGATTGTCCGAGACACTCTGGAGCAAATCGATGTTACCCGGCGATTTATTAGTGAGCACCCAAAGGACCTTGAGTACTGCGACACATCTGCATGTGCACGAAGAGCATTCGAGGCTGGGCGTATTGCAAGCATGATTGGCATCGAGGGCGGCCACCAAGTGGGTAGCAGCATTGCCAGTATCCGCCAAATGCATGGGCTTGGGGCTCGGTATCTAACCTTGACTCACAATTGCGACAACGCGTTTGCTATGGCGGCGTCTACCGTCGCGGGTGGCAGTTCCGATAAAGGGCTTACCAAACTTGGTATCGATGCGGTCAAGGAAATGAACCGAATCGGAATGATGGTTGACCTCTCGCACGTGTCGCACCAGACGATGCGTGATGTCATTGGTGTTGCTCAGGCTCCCGTCATCTTCTCCCACTCGGGAGCTTATGGCATGGAGCCGCATCTTCGAAATGTCCCGGATGATGTCTTGCGCTTGGTCAAACACAATGGGGGCATCGTCATGGTCGTTTTCATGAATGCGTTTCTGAACGTGAAGAATCCCAAGCAGGTCACCATCCACGACGTTGTCGACCACATTTTTCACATTGCAGAAGTCTGCGGATGGGAGTGTGTGGGGATTGGAAGCGATTTCTTTGGCATGTCGTATGCGCCCATCGGCCTCGAGGATGTCTCCAAATACCCGAGCCTACTTGAGCTGGTGATGCAGCGCGGTGCGACTGATGAGCAGGTCCGATTGTTGGCGGGTGAAAACATCCTGAGAGTGTGGGGAGCTGTGGAGGGGCGTGCGAAGGAAATACAGGCTGCGGGCATGAAGCCAATCGAGTCCGAATATGAAGGGAGGACGTGGCAAAAGGGGTTTGCTGAGGATCCGTACATGTTGAGACGAAGTGTGGAGGAACTGGCGGCAAATGCAGAAGCCGCTCCAGATGTTTTTAACGCTGGGACCTGAGAGGCTGACTCCTGTGCCTACCATACCGGTATTGATGGAATTTCCACGTTGCGCTCATATAAACTGATGGATGCTCACAGTCTCATGGCGCGAATCTATATTCTCAGAAGTAATGAAGTACTGGCAATGTTCAGACAAATGTGTGGTTTGATCAATGCCAATATTGTGGGCCATATCGAGTCAAGCAACCATGTAAATGAGGCACAGACGTTAGCAAATAAGAGCAAGCGCAATAGTAATAGAACTTGGATGTGGCGTACGCCAATCGCAATACACGCAGTCAGCTGTTCTGGAAAGCCCCTCCACTTGATCACATCGTACGAGTATAAGCGCTCAGGTAGCTGATTTCCTGATATGACACAGGTCGCAAAGCGGCTTCAAAGCTCAGGAAAAATCCCCATAGGGGGTATTAGGGCAGCTATTTCAACACAGCAAGGGATCCAAGTCACGATTCTAGATCGAATCAATGTCCACAAGCTGAGGATGGTGCGACGCCAAAATGGAGTGCGACTAATGCACCCCCACGCTAGATCCGCTGATGGTCTCTCAGGCCAATCCTGCGGCTAAATATGCGAGAGCTTCATGCGCATGCTTCTTGCTTCTCACGCACGCCACGATTTGGTTTGCGCAAGATAGACGGCATTGTTGGTGGCTGCAGCAAGGTGAGACAATCTGGTAGCGAGGAGGGGTAAATGAGACGGATTGTGACGGTAACGGTCGGAACGTGTCGGTTGCACCGTCACTTGGACCATATTACTGGCCAGGCCTACATATACGTTACAGCGAGGATTACTAATGAGTAACATGTCTCAGAAGCGCCTTGGGCATCAAAATAGCCATTGCCTGATTCTCGTTAGGCGCTACGCTCGTCCGATTACATCAAACTAGCATCTGTTCCCCGCATCTTTGTACCCTAAGCTCTCCACTGTCTCGAACAGCGCTCCGAAACCTCGAGATCATCATGGAGCCCGCGTCGGTTCCACCTCTGCAGAAGCTCCCGTTGCATGTCATTGCCAAAATTCTAGAGAATTGCGAGACCATTCCCCAGCTTGGGCGGGCCATTTTAAGCCACCGCCTCTTCCACGACGCCTTTGTCGACAACTTCCGCTCCGTGACGACGACTGTTCTCACCAACCAGATCCCGCTGATGACGCTCCCATTTGTCATTGCCTTGGTTGAATCTGAGCGAATCGATGTGCAGAATGAGGACGAGATTCGCCGTCTTTTAGATCGCCTGCAGCAGTCCATTTCAAATGAACAAATGACTAGAGATCGCGTCGTCAGCCTTCCGCTGGCTGATTATGCTTATTTGAGCCGCTTGTACACCGATGTCGAGTTCCTGGGCCGACATTTCGCCGATGATGCATTCCACATCCTATCAGACAAGATGCAGGTGCACCACGCTCCGGAGCTGTCAGCCCATGAGCGCTACCGATTGGATAGAGCATTCATCCGATACCAGCTCATGTCCAACTTGATATGCCCCAACAATGCAGCAGGGGATTCAGATTTCGGGAGAGAGCTTAACAGCCGATTTTTCTCGCCCTTTTCTGCCTGGGTTAATGAACAGTTGGTGTGCGCGTACGCTCACCTGGAGAGAAAAGTAAACGAGTGTAAGACATTGAAATTATATTGGCATGGTAGCCACATCTGAACGTCTCTAGTCTTCTGGGAAATTAAAGAGGATGTTCCATGGGGCGACGAGCCCGACAACTGGGGGAGATGGCCGCACGAGTCTATGCGAATGCAATGGATCGTAAGTGATTATTTGTTTCGCTCGGCTCTTGACCAGACAATTGACTATACGTGATGACGCAGCTCCGCCAAGGCATTCCGTTCCTAGCCTCGTACATACGAGCGGATGATTACGACGAAAGATTTGATCTATTTCGGACGCGCCCCTACGACAGCAAGGACTACGTCCAGAACCCGTACCACCGCTTGCTCCGCATGGTGGCGGGAATGGATACCGTGCCGCCCGGTGTTGAATATTGGCGAACGCATCTGGGCCACTTCACAGACGAGCAACTCCACGCCTTGGCTCGGCCCTTGGACGGACCTATGGATTCAATCGACTCAACGGCGTATCGCGCCTGGTACAGCGCTCACACCAAGATTGCGTATCCCTTTAGCTTGTTCAACCAGGGTGACAGAAACCTCTGGCACACGGGCTATGTGTTGTGGGATGACACGGGCATCCCAGAATCAGAATTAGAGGCAAGGTATTTCGATTTTACAAAGGGAGAGTATCTATTCCTAGACAACTGATGGCATGCGGAAAGATGCAACTGGAACCTAAAAGGATAGACGTGGAATTGGTGTCAGTGCTTGCCACGGACACTTGACTAAATTCAGTGCAGATGAGTGGCATTATGGATCACACAGGACAGCAAAAGATGCCGCGAATTGCCAAAAGGATTGGTTGGGAAAAGTCGATAAAAGCCGACATTGGGAATCGTGTGTTCAAAGGTTATTCTTAATGGTTTTCTTCATTTATTTTCTTTTCCTGATGTTTTTTGTTTTAGTTTATTTGTTTGTTCGCTGTTTTTTCCCTATTTTCACCTTACGTTTGTTCTCCCCTGTAACCTCAACCCATGATGTTGTCGACGAATCAGCACGATTCCAATCCTGCGAGCGTAATGATCCAAAACCGCTGTGACGCTGGTGTTGGCTGACCCCAGAAAAAAAAAAATCTCTTGACCGATCCTTCGTGCCATTGTTTGTGGCTTCCATCCGTGTATTACCCCGGTCTGCGCCTCTTGCCAAGAACGATCTCCTCGCCAAGCACAATCCTTTTGCCAAGAAACATAAGCCGCATCGCATCCCCCGCACGCTAGCCGGGACGCATGTCATTCCCAAGCAACGTCGGTTGAAGATGTTGTTGAATTCCATCACGGAGGTTGCGTGATTCTATGCGAAAACCTGACCGAAAACCCCCCGGTCGGTTCGGCTCAAGGTGAGGCTTTTTCTGACACGCATAACAATACGTCTAAATCTCATTTAGAGCACAAATTTGGGGCCTGGTACCTTGCAGCGATGGGCTCACAACTGATGGCATTTCATCAATATATATTGGTTAGATTATCGCGAGATTCGCATCTGGAGATAATCTGCGTGGTTTTTTTGCCTCCTTTCCGCAATCGCCGGGGGGGACCCAGCAGCTAAAAGTTTGTCGCCCGTCGCCACTCCACTTGTTGGACGAGGGTCAAAATTATGCTTGAGGGAGTGGACGCACCTTGCAGCGTGCACGCACAAATATACTCGGCAGCCGGGCGGCATTACGGCACATTTTTAGTGCATCCGCCCCCAACTGGCCATTGTGAAGCTGGGTTGTGTTTTTTTCTTTTCACTCAGGCTCGTTCGTGACGGGTGATCATCCCATCCCGTACTCGGCACAGGTTTCCCGGACGATCAACGCCGTCGGAGCTCAGCACCCAATTTGTAGAAGGGCCCAGGCATTGCTAGCAGGCATGTGGATGGTGAAATTGATGACCAACGGGTGCGACTGATTCGCTCGAGATGAGCCGGAATGGGGGCAAGTGGGAGGCCAAGAGCATTAGCCGTGGGCGCGCCGCTGACGGGTTGCCTCCACGGACAATTCCAGGTTTGGCCACCTGCGATGGCCACCAAGGCTGGAGATGGTCAGACTTGGGACGAAAAGGATTTTTCCCACATGTCGCTCCGACTATTGGACGCAGGCCCACCGGGAACCCCCATGCGGCGGTGGGTCAGGCTAATATTGCTCATACACATGGGAACTATGGGAACTGGGCTCTCGAGGGCAGGTCTGGGGGGGCATCTGATAAATGCGCAAAGTTTAGCTGACGAAGATGCGTGGGGTGTGCCCGAGGCTAACGAGGGGCCCGCGAGCGCGCTAAGGCGGGTGGGCGCGATTGATGGATTAGACAAGCATAATCTCCTGATCTGATAAGATGGAAAAGGCCCTTTAGCCGTTCTCGATCACGGAGCCCACTCGATTCGAAGTTCGCGTCGTACGTGCAGTCCCCGCCCGCATGCCACGGCCGTGCGGGTCTGCGAACTGCCGTGCTATCCGGCCTGGCCAAGCAGAGCCCAGATGTTGCGCTGGCTGGCTGTTGGCTGCGTCCCTGGGCCCTGGGAGGCCAGTAGCGCAATAGCGTAATAGCGTGCGCAGTTGAAGAATTTTTCTCAGTGCCGGCCTGGCAGCCGAGAACGGAACAAGGGGCCCTCTGTGGGAACGCGTCTTCGTGGGTATCGTCCAGATGATGCTGGGACGAAATGGGCTACCAACAGGAAACAATGGCCGCCACGCTCTCCACCAGCAGGGCCTTGCGTCACCATGCCGCATGGTCAGAGAGGGCCCGATACGCGGGATGCCACCACCAGCACGTCGGGCTCCTTCAACCATGTATATATCCTGCTTGCCGTTCCCCGAGACCGAGGACCTCTCCCCCTCCCAGATGTCCCTCGTAGCTCTCATTCTTCCAGCATAGCAGCTCGCAGACAAGCGCAGCCCGGCCGCCCACCATGAAGCTTCGACTCTCCCCTCGCTCCGGCGACAAGCCCGTCGTTGAGGACACCACGCCTCAGGACGCCGAAAATGTCCTCGCCGACACCAAGGAGAAGGACCCCAACGTCCGCGACTCGGGCGACGAGAGCGAGGGTTCCAACACCCAGTACCACCATGGTGACGAGGCCATGCGCGCCGTGACCCAGCTCTGGACCAAGAGAGACTTGATCATTGTCTACATCCTGTACGTTTTTTTTTGTCTTTTTAAGCCATTGCGCGGCAACAATGGCTTGACTCCATGAATGAACTGTTGGCTAACGTGAATCAACTCCAGCATCTGGCTCGTCAACTTTGTCCAGGCCTTCTCGTCCGGCATCATCGGCACCCTGACACCCTACGTCACGAGTAGCTTCTCGGCTCACTCGCTGACGGCCACCATGGGAATCGTCTCCAGCCTCGTGTCGGGTCTGATCAAGCTCCCCTACGCCAAGCTCATGAACATCTGGGGCCGCCCCCAGGCCTTCGGTGTCATGACCATCATCATGACGCTCGGCATCATCATGATGGCCGCCTGCAACTCCGTCACCACCTACGCCGCCGCCCTCGTCTTCTACAACGTTGGCTACAGCACCATTGACTTCACAAACACAATCTTCATCGCCGACACGTCGTCGCTCAAGAGCCGAGCCTTCATGATCGCCTTTGCTTCCTCCCCTTACCTGGGCACCGTCTGGGCCTACGGCCCCGCTGCCCAGCGCATCCTCGACGGCATCGGCTTCCGCTGGGGCCTCGGCCTCTGGGCCATCATCTACCCCGTCGTCTGCTTCCCTCTCTGGGGTTTCTTCTACTACTACCAGCGCAAGGCTGAGAAGAGCGGTCTCATGAGGGAGAAGCCCGAGTCCAACCGCACCTTTGTCCAGAGCGTCGTCTACTGGGCCACCGAGTTCGACATCATCGGCATCCTCCTGGCTGTTGCCGGTATTGCTCTGTTCCTCCTGGCCTTTGCCATCTACTCGTACCAGAAGGACACCTGGAAGTCTCCCCTCATCATCTGCTTCCTCATCTTTGGTGGTCTTCTCGTCATTGCCTTTGTGCTCTGGGAGAGGTTCATCGCACCCGTGACGTTTATCCCCTGGTACTTGATCGCCAACAGGACCGTCTTCTTCACCTACACCATGGTGGCCACCATCTACACCGCCTGGTACATCTGGGACAACTACTTCTACTCGTTCCTCATTGTCGTCTTCAACACCAGCGTTACCGACGCCACGTACATTACCAACATTTACACCATCGGTTCCTGCTTCATCTCCCTCGTCATGGGAGTCATCATCCGCTTCAACGGTCGTCTCAAGTGGCAGGCCTTGTTTTTCGGCGTCCCTCTTACCGTCCTTGGTGTTGGTCTCATGATTCACTTCCGCCAGCCCAACTCCCACATTGGCTACATTGTCATGTGCCAGATCTTCATCGCCTTCGGAGGTGGTATCCTCGTTATTTGCGAGCAGATGACCGTCATGGCCGTGTCCACCCAGCGTGACATCCCCGCCATCCTTGCCATGGAGAGCATGATTGCCAGCATTGGTGGCTCCATCGGTGATGCCATTGCCGGAGCCATGTGGACCGGTATCTTCCCCGTCAAGCTCATGAAGTACCTGCCCGCCAGCGAGCAGAGCAAGCTCAGCAGCATCTACGGCGATCTCACCGTGCAGTCCAGCTACCCCGTCGGATCCGCCGCCAGGGACGGCATCATCCACGCCTACGCCGACACCCAGCGCCTCATGCTGATTGCCGCCACCTGCTTGTACACTCTCGCCTTCTTCTCCGTCATCATGTGGAAGGACATTAATGTCAAGAAGATTAACCAGGTCAAGGGTGTGGTTTGGTAAATGGGTTTTTCATCCGGTTTATGGGGGAATGAGCTACGGCATTACGGTTTGACGATGTGATTTGAATCCGTCATCTAATTAGTCATGTGAACAAGTGACTTTGACCCCAAGGCCGCTTGGTCTAGCTTTACTTTCTCAAGCTAAAGAAACAAAGAATAAATCTTATTATTTTTCTCTTATATCTCTTTTAATACAACTTTGACTTTCAAATGATGTTCTTTTGCCATGGTTGCCGGTCCCTAAGGCTTGAGGATGTTGGCAGCCACGACAATTCCTCTGGCAGTCTTTCCCACCCACTCCTGGGCGGTCGTAAAGTTGCCATCCTTGGCATATTGGATGCCTTCCGTAATACCGGGGAAGGTAACCGCGGCGTAACCCGTGTCCAGGCCCGGGGCGTTGACAACGTGTCGGTAGAACTCGCGATCGGGCAGACCACCCTGGGAAATAAATCCACGCTGGAAGTCACGGTACTTGTGGTTAACAAGGGTCTTGAGATCCTCATCGTTCTTTTCAATCGCGTGGCGTTCCAGGGCCTTGACGGCATCAGCCTTCTCCTTGAAGTACTTGATGGCGTCGTCCAGCTCGGTCAGGTCGAGGTTGGCACCTTCTTCCTCGGAATACTCGGAGAGGTCGTCGTAGTACGCACGAAGCTCTACGGCGTAGTTTTGGGTGTCAATGGGAAGAACGTCATCGCTGGCGAGGTGGTACGCGATCAGGGCGAGATATTGACCCTGGGAAGCGTGCACGTGGAAGCCAGGGTCACCGAAAGTGGCCATCCAATGATAGGTGTCGTAGTTGGAGTGATAGTGCCAAATCGGGTCATTGGCGCCTCCCGAGCTACCGGTATCGAATGAGCTAATGCCGTGGTGCAGGAAGGCCGTGTAGTCGGATCCGGAGCCAAGAACCTCGACAACACCCTCAGTCGCCTCATGCCAGGCGTCGTACAAAGAACGGTTAAACCCGCCAAAGTTGGGGTGAATGACCTTTTTCATAGTCTCTGTTGCCAGAGTCTGAAGCTCAGGCGTGGTGGCAAGGTTGGGCCGGGGGCCGCTAACTCCCACATCAATGTTGAGGTACGCCACGGCGGTTTCAGTCAGCCAATCGGTGTAATCCTCAACCCATTCAGTAGAACCAATGATGCCCCACTCTTCAGCATCCCAAGAACCGATAACAATGTTTCGCTTGGGCTGCCAACCAGCCTCGCGCAGCTTGTTAAGGGCTCGAGTAAGCTCGACAACAATGGCGGATCCAGAGTTGGGATCACCGTTACCTCCCTGCAGGCTGCGTCAGCAAATAAGTTGTGAAAGGGCATGAATCAAATGAAGCCATGCCTGTGCGATTAGGAAAGTTGTTACTCACAATCATCCAAGTGTCTCTGTGGTTTCCGATAATGATTGTCTCATCAGCGTTGGTGCCGTTGATCCAACCGATGACGTTTTGCACGGGCTTGATTTCAGCCTCAGACACAACATCCAAAGAAAGCTTGATTCCTGGGGCCGGCCCTGAGCTGTAGTCAGCGTCAAGACCTCCGACCCAGCCCGTGCGGTTGATCTGCTCTGCCGAGACACCGTGGCCGTTGAGAGCCTTCAGCAGAGGCTGGGCCGCGGTGTACGAGATGGGCAGAGCGGGAATCTGAGGAGTAACATCAGTGACTTCGGTGCGAGGAACACCCTCGTGAGATGCGTATCCAGGCGTGGTTGGGTCACCGGGGGAGGTGGAGAGGAAGAGGGTAGAGCCCTTCTGAACAGCAGTCGGGTTTCTAGCAGGTCCGTCTAAGCAATCTCGTTAGTCTTGCTGCCGCGAGTTCTCAGGCTCGAAACCGGGTACTAACGGGGGTACGACTCATAGCCATTGGCAGCGGTAATGTTTCCATCATCGCCAGTGTCTGAGTAAATAACAACGGCGACGGCGCCGTGATCCTGCGCATTCTTCACCTTGAGACCACGGAACAGGCCTCCGTACTTGACCAGAGCAATCTTGCCCTCGATCTCAACACCGAGCTCGACAAGCCTTTCAAAGTCGGCTTTTGAGCCACGTCTATTTCATTTTGTTAGCTTTCTTTCTCTTCAGTATTCTCGCAAGCGGTCATCTCACCCAGCATAAATATATTCGGCAGTGGCATTGCCAGTGGGAGCATAGCCAAGGAAGGTCTGCTGAGACAGGGCCTCCCAGGCGGTGACATCATCCTCGGGGAGAACATCCTCTTTGAGGTTGATTTCGGAGGTCTGCCCGTCGGAGCCCGTGAAATGAAGAGACTCGCTCACGGGGTAGCGCAGGTAGACGTGGTACTCCTGGAGATGGGACTCGAAGCCGTTTTCGGTCCAGCGATCCGCCGTCCACTGCGCAGCCTCCTTTCCGAAGCCGGCCAGCTTGTTCTGGTGGCCGTAGTAGTACGACCACTCGTCAATTGAGACATTGTCAAAGGCATTGACGAGCAGCGTCTCGTGCTCATTTAGCACCGGCGGCCAGTTGTCATTTCGCTTCGAGAGCGGTTGGCGGTGCGTGTGCCGGCGGATAGGGTTCAAGTCGCGCTGACAGGCCCATGTGCCGGCGGCAGCCAGGGCAAGAAACAAAAGTTGCGGGGAACGCATTGTGTCTCGGCAGAGCCGCGCTCGAACGTCTCGGCAAAGCCAGTGAAAGTGCAGGGAGCAGGACTTTTTTTGCCTAAAAGCGCCCGGGACGAGTTGCGGTATAAATACCTGCCTGTCCTGGTGCTATGTTACCATGATGTCGGGTCATGGTGCTATCACGACCAGGCATCCAAGTCAGGTTTTTGCCGGGGGGCGGGGATGTAGATCACACGCGGAGAGGGCAGCTATGATGCTATCCCGCCTTGGGATGAGCTTCCGGCCCAGGGACCTTTGGGCTTACGGGAGCGTCAGATGTGCGATTGGGAATTGAGCTCTGCACTGTCGTCATATCCCGCAGAGCCCGAGTCACCCGGAGCGGCGGTAACTCGTTCGGGAAGCTCTTGGTGCTGCTCGCTGTCGTGGTCGCATCTCGACGTCTTGGCGGCGGGCGGGGGAGCATCAGTGCTCTGCGTCACCTGCCTCATTGGTCCTGGAACGTTTGCGAGTGACAAGAAACCATAATTGTTTTCTCCGCAATCTTTAAACGAAACTCTGATAACTCTGTCTAGAGATAGGGCAAGCTTTATGTTTCATGCTGCAGACCAGGCTTGCAGGGGCAAGTCAATCGAGAGGCTGGTCTGAACAGCCAACAGCAAACGGCGGAAATAAGGCTCGGCAATTGGACTACCGGCACCCAGAAAACAAGGACGAGAAAAAAACGCACGGGATGGAAGGAATTAGGCTCATTAGGCATTTTATGCTTATTGCGGATCTTACAGGTAAGAAGCTGAAAGCTATTCCCTGCTCGGACTTCCAAATGATCATTCCGCCCAGCCCCTCCATATCGTCAAGAGCCCACTTTATTGCCAAGCGGAAATCCCACCTAGCCGATTGACCTAACCTGGAGTTCACCGTAGATTAGCTAAAGCAGGAGATTGTCCCAACCCCAGTCTAGGCTTTCTGAATTGAGTTCCAACGTATTCTTTATTTCTATTTTATTCTTCCTTTGTAAAAAAAATTGTAACATCCAGAACAGTCCGCGCCAGTCTAGGGAGGCAACGAACTGGTCGTCATCGTATTCGCAAGCACATGGCTATTATTCGTCATTGGCGTTCCCAAACAGCCACCAGTAAGCCCGGAAACCACCGCCTTGGCTAATTTTCTTATTGAGCCCCCCAAAGCTCAAGGAGGACCTTGGTTGTTTTATTTCCATCTATAATCACGATTCAACCTGCTGCCCCGAGCGCCACCCAATTGGCATTTGGCCAAACGATTGCTGGTTCTTGGCATAGAACTTGGGCTGACACACCAAACAAGGCATTTGAAGAAAAATATCGCATCGCGTTCAATTATCATGGTTGATGTGTTTTAATTGATATGATGCTCAAAAATTCTCTTTTACTTTGTTTTGGTGGCGTGTTGCACTTGAACCGGTTCATTCCGATAACGGAGCCTCGGGCTTGGGTTCCACGGATAAACTTGGCGCGAGTCAGCACAAAAGCAGTTGAAGCAAACCACCTGTCATCTGTCCATGATTTTTCTCCTTCTAGTGAGTGAATATGCAAATTTCCAAAATTTTGGCTATGAAATTTCAGGTTTTCATCGCATTCATGGGTGTTTTCGTGTTTCCCTTCGAACGAATGGTTCGGAAGTCGGCATCACCTGCAATGGCAGGGCGTGATGACAAAAGCACTTGAAAATTTGCAAAATGGGACGGTGAAGCCACCCCAGTTTATAGCACCAAGTCAAGTTCAATCGCAGAGGTCTTTTTTAATGCTGCAACGACTCTTTATAACTTCATATTTTCTGAACCGCTCTTTGTCTTTGATCTCGCATGACGCGGCGTGGGATCACGATGGAGCCTTATCGGTGGGTCCAGACCTGGAGTTCGCCGCCATGTCGTGCTATCGACTCCACAAAATGGTCTTTTTTTTATTCCTCGGAACTGAACGCTTCCGTTCCAATTGGGAGCCCAGGCTCGGACACTGCTTCATGGGTCATTCAATTGGCAAAGCTGACAGTGTTGCTGACATATATTTGCTTGCGCGTGTGGCGTGTGGAGTGTCGATGGTGGCGTACGGGCGGCTTGATTGGCTCCGACACAGGCGATAAATTAGTCAACCGTGTCCACCGTCTCGTCTTTTTCCATCTCACATCGACGCATCGCCGTCCCAGCTGAGCGAAAAGAAAGAGCCATGCTTCGAGCTGCCGCGTCCGTCTCAAAGCGCCCCTTTGTCGACTCCATCGTCGTCGGAGGCGGCCCCGGCGGTCTCGCCGTGGTGGGCAACCTCCTGGAGCAGCGGCCCAATCAGCGCCATTTGTGGGTTGACCCAGCCTTCAAGGCCGGCCGCGTGGGAGCCAAGTACCGAGAAGTGCCGAGCAACACCAAGGTCGGCCTGTTTCTCGACTTTGCCACGGCCGTGGCGCCCTTCCGGACCATCGTCGAGAACACGCCCGAGCCCAATGCCGCCACGGCCCTGCGCCAGCTGCCCCAGGACAAGGGCTGCGACCTCAGCTATGCCGCCGACATGTGCCTGATGCTGACCGAGGGCCTCCCTCGTCACTTTGATAACGTAGACCAGCACCGCGGCCATGTGACCGCCGCAAGCCTTGATAAGGTAGGCATCGATGCCCTGTTCTGAACATGAGCATGAACATGTGTGTTGCTCACACTGTGTGATGGCAGGAGACCAATCTGTGGACAGCCACCTTGGACGGCAGGGACCAGGTCACAACCTCGCGACTTGTGTTGTGCAGTGGATCCAAGCCCATTTCCAACCCTCTGCCTTTTATGGAGGATGCGGGTAAAAACCTGAAGCAGCTGCCCCTTGATGTCGCCCTCAAGCCGTCGGAGTTGGCCCAGGTGCTTGATCCCAATGCCAACGACACCATTGCGGTGGTGGGAGCGTCGCACTCCGCCATCCTGGTCTTGATGAACCTCTTTAGCATGGCTTCCTCGACACACCAGGGCCTGAACGTCAAGTGGTTCACCCGTCACAACGAGCTGCGCTACGCCGAGTACAAGGACGGCTGGATCCTGTACGACAACACTGGTCTCAAGGGCCAAGCGGCCGAGTGGGCTCGCAACTGTCTGGAGGAGGAAGTCTTTGCCACCGGCCCCGTCCGAAAGGTCGTCTCCAAGTTCCTGACTCCGATTGAGCAGGAAGACGACGTTTACCGCGCCGAGCTTCCTGGCTGCACCCACGTCATCCAGGCCATTGGCTACCAGCGCGGCGCCCTCCCCCAGCTGTCCGTTGCTGGAAAGCACGGCGCCGCGGCCGAGCCGTTGGATGTTGTGCCCGACGACCTGACTGGCCGCTTTACCCAGGCAAAGGCCCAGGGAAAGACCTACATCCCTGGCCTGTTCGGAGCTGGAATTGCTTTCCCTGAGCGCGTGACGGATCCTGCCGGAAACGTTGAGCACGCGGTCGGTTTCTGGAAGTTCATGAGATATCTCAAGAAGTCGGTCCCTGAGTGGGTCGAATCGTCAAAAGTAGAATAGAGAAATAGACGAGACGTCGTATAGACTAGATTAATGAAGAAATTAAACATTTGAGCCAAGATATATTCTATCCGACTAAACTGATGTGGTCTGAGTACGGCTTGAAATGAGGCTGGGTTTGCTCAGTTGATGTTTGTGAGCAAAAGCAGCTACGGGCCATATGAGCCTGCTTCTCCAATGTGACTGGGTCCTATGTAGCCGTGACTGCTGACTAGCTATGAGAAGCCTCGTTTGAGGTATGGGTAAAATTCAAGAGCCCCGGAGAACTATGATGCTAGTGCCTCGGTATACAATAAGTAGATGTCGGGAATAGAGCGGTCGATAGAAGGGTATTGGACCTTTGTTCGCCAAACATTACACAAATGCTCATTCCATTGAGTGATGGCATTTTCTCGTTACCTTCCAAGTGTTTGCCCTCTCTTGTGATGTTCAGACGTAAGCACAAGTACTAGCTCTAGATACAAGTTTTGAGCCATAATTGACATTACCAGCGTCGATCCAGTCGCTCCTGAATACCTGATACATGCCACACACCACCCCTGCCAACTATCCAGAGTTCATGCTCGCCGAATGTAACACTCACGGCGAGGTTTTCTCCTCCACCGACACGAATAGTACCAAGAGTCAAGCCGGTAATAGGGTCTATCACATCCACCCCATCGCCGGCGCCCGTGAATATCCACCCGTTTCGAGAAACTCGAATTCCGTCGTAGAAATAGGAGATGGGGTTGTTGAGCAGCCGAGAATTTGTCAGCAAGCCGCCCGGGTTGGAAACGTCGTATGCCACCAGGGCTCGATTTCCGTAAGGGTTCTTCCTTGACACGGGCTTGAATTCGGATACTCCGGTGTCGGGAAGATAGACTACGCCCTGGCCATTTTCAGATAGCCCGCATGCCACGCCGTTCGCATTTCCTGTGGTAAGATGGACAGCTTTGGGTCGCATTGTGGTTCCGTTAACCATGTACACAGTAGGATTGGTAAGTGGATAAAACGGGATCAAGTCACGCCCCTAGCCCCGCAGGTTAGCCATGTGCAGAAACAAAAGAAATTTTCGTCAACTCACATAGGCGGACTTGGAGTCGGTGAGCCAAAAGTTACCTTGGGAATCAATATCAAGGTCATTGAAGCCCATAAAGGGCTGCTGGTAGTAATTGTTTAGCAGCACCGTCTTTTTGAACGTGGCTGGGTCGATTTGAACAAGGGCTCCGGTTTCGTTGTGGCTGCCATCCGTCACAACATACATCATATCATTATAAATGACGCAGCCATGAGCATTGGTAGTTGGAGGCGTCGTTTGGATTTTGCGGAGCGTGTTGTTCCTCGTATCAAGTAGGTACTGCCAAGTATGTATGCCATTGTCTCCACCTGGGGGTCCCCATTCGACGAAAAACAGCCGCTTGGTTTTGGAGTTGTAACAAGGGGCCTCGTGGCTCTGATAGGCCAGACGTTGGACATGCTTTACTTGTGCATTGGGTCCGATCAGATCAAAAAACTTTTGATCGTATGCGATGAAGTCAGTGGTATTTAGGAACTCGTTTCTTCACAAGGAATTCTTAGAATTAGGTCTCTGAGATTTTAGTTAGATGTTACGTACGCGGTAGACAGGTCCGGGTCGCTTGTGTCGCTTTCAAAGGGAGGATCCAAGGCGGAACGGTTGAAAGAACCTTGAAGAACAGCAACAGAAGGGTTTTCGTATGAGACGTAGGCCCATATTGCGGGGCTATTATTAAAAGACGAAGGCAGCTCTTGCAAATAGGCGTGGGCCAAGTACCCCCAAAGAAAGAGGCATTTCAGATGAGTGGAGACCATTGCGAGAAACTGTCAATATGAATGCTTGGCTGCATCCCATAGTGCAAGATAAGGTTTACAATTAACTTTCATGGCTATTTATATATGAACGTTTCCCACGATGTGAAGCCAAATGGTGAGCGAGAGTGATCGCGGAGCAGTCCGTCGGATTGGTCCGTGTCTAAATGCGCTTTTAAGAGCTCACCCCAGGATTGAGTAAGCGACTAGCTCATGGAGAAAAAAAAGATGGGACCATGGCCAAAAAGGTCGGGGTAACTTTGCGGGGTAAGAAGTGTGTGTGCGCGTTCGCGGTGGATTGAGGAGCATGACGATCAGCATAACCCATCTATTCCTGCTGCCGAGGCCAGTTTTAGCGCCGTGGAAGGCGGATCAGTCCATTTGAATTGGACCTGGATGGCTCCGATGAGCAAGCTGAATGTTGACCTGGTTCGGTTTATTTATCGCCAGGGAGGCCCAAGGACCCCGAACGTCAGCATGTCCTGCCATGGCAATGGAATCCGTGACAGCAAGGTCATGAACCATTTCGTCGGTGATTTAGCTTTGGCACATCTCATGCGCTAGGAGTCTGAGAGCAGCATAGCCTACAATACTAGAATGAATAGACCAGTCAAATTGGAAGAAAAGCTGCTCGTCAGCAATTGCCGGCATTGGACTGTCGGAGAATCACGACTCGGAGATTCGGCTACGTGAATTCCAATTGGTCAGCGACCCGAATCCGATCACAGTCAACCACCGGCAATGCAACCCGCACCACAACAGGATGTCGGCCTTCACTGCCATCGGATACATCGGGTGAAAAGGCTCTGAAGAAGGAGAATTGGAGATTTGTATATAATATTGTGCATCAGCAAAGCCTTGACGCTATGATGCAGCCAAGCTATCCGCCCCGCCACAAAGCAACTTCACCATGGCCACCATGACAGCGCTGTCTGCTACTTTTATTGAAAGGCCAGTAATGATTGGCCTCTCTCTTATTTTTGGAGGGTTCTTGATTTATGCCATTTATCAGCGATACTTCCACCCGCTGGCGAAATACCCGGGGCCATTTTGGGCTTCAATCACCGATCTCTGGCAGGTATCGGAGTTCTTGTCACTAAAGCAGCCATATCACTTGACCGAATTGCACCAGAAATATGGCCCATTTGTACGATATGGCCCAGATAAACTCAGCATCACAGCTGAAGAAGCCATTCCTCTGCTCTACCAGCGAGGAGGAAAATCCATGCCAAAGACAGAGTTTTACGACGCGTATGGCGCCAAAATCCCAAACGTTTTTGGGATGCGTGACGAGAATGTAAGGTCGAATCAGCAGGATGATAAAATACAAGGCTGACAGCATGTAAAATAGTTGCATTCCGTTCGCAGGCGGCACATGTCTTACAGTTTCTCCAACACCTATGTCAAGGGCATGGAGCAGTATTTGGATGCCAACCTCAGTCTCTTGACCGACAAGATCCGCCGATTAGCTGAAAAAGACGAGGTTTTCGATCTCAAAAAGCTTTTGCACTACTACACAATTGATGTTCTTGGAGAACTTGCTTTCAGCAAATCCTTTGGAGTCCAAATAAGCGACGACGAGTCGTTGGTCCCGCCGGTCGTCGAGCATAGTCTTCTTGCTGCTGTCACCGGGGCATGGCCAGCCATGACGAAAACCTTGAAAAAATGGCTACCCACGGTCCCACATGCAGGTTTGCAGGCTTTGTTCAAAGGACGTGCCGACTGCGCAAAGCTTGCATCCGAGTGTGTCCAGCGTCGCATTCATGATTTAAAGGTTGCAAAGGAAGAAGGCCAAGACCAACGAAAAGATATCCTCACAAACCTAATCTTGGCAACCCACCCAGACACCGGAGAGCACATGTCGCAAACTGACCTCGAGGCTGAGGCTTTTGGATTCATGTGAGTTGACGGCCTTGCTTCTAAGCAGAAGCTAAATATTGACGCGATGCAGAATTGCGGGCACACACACCACAAGTGCAACAACCACGCTCCTTCTCTACCATCTTTTACATAACCCCAAAGTCCTGGCTAGGTGCGTATCCGAGATTGACACGAACCTCAAACCATTGGAAGATGGCCAGGCGGCGTACTGCGTCAGTGAGGTGGAGGCGTCGCTGCCATTCCTTCGTCAATGCGTCAGGGAAAACTTTCGCATCACGCCCGTGTTCACGATGCCTCTTGCAAGACGAGTCGTGGCTCCTGAGGGGGTTGTGATCGCTGGACGTCATATCAAACAAGGAGTATGGAAATCCCGCATGATCTTAAAAGTTCCAGTGCTGATGCTTAGAAACCCACAGACATCTGTCGCAGTTTGCAACCACGCGTTCCATCACAACCCCGATGTCTGGGGCGACGACCACAACATATTCAACCCTGATCGCTGGGAGGACGAGAAGACTGCCCAGCGCGCGCGCTTCTTGATGCATTTTGGCCTGGGCGGACGCCAGTGCATCGGAAAAACGGTGGCGCAAACCAACATTTACAAACTGACCAGCACGCTTTTGCGTCTCTTCGAGTTTCGCATCGCCGACTCGTCAGAGAGGGAGCAGGCAGTCAGGGGAGAGTTCTACGGTAAACTCCCCGATTTAATCAGCGTGGGGGTGAGCGATTTGGAGAAGCCATTGATGGTGACGGCCAGAATCAGGTAAAGCAAGATTGGCAAGATATGATGTTGTCTCAATTTGGCCGCTTGTCTTGGGTAATGCTTTTAGTGGCGGCTTGTTCCATATTTTTATAGCAGGGAACTCCGTAAATTGAATGACCACCAGGGCATAGAAACAAGGCTTTTATGTGAAATACAACCTGACCCTTGTGTGACTGTAATGACGGTACCCGAACGCATAGAATCTCCTTGAACTATACAGCAATTGATCCACCATCCTGGGTCGGCTGATTGAAGTTGCGCATCATCGCCCGGCTATGCCCTATCGTGATCTTTTCTCAATAAACACAGGGGTGGTGCCTTATAATCCTAGCCCGTAGGCCACGAAATTCTGTTAAGGTTTGCAGCATATTACGACTGTTGTTAGTGGAGAGTTATTGCCATGACAAAGCCGTCTGCATTGCCGGGACCCCGCAAAACCCCCCCGCACTTCCGACGCGTGGCACCCACCGCCTGTATTTAAGCCCAACAGGCTGCACTTGGTCCCTGTAGACGTGTGTTCCGTTTTGAGGTTGGCGAACATGGACAATATCAGTCGTCCCGTCACAAGACGCCCGCGGGCTGCAATCGCCTGCAACACCTGTCGCCAGGGAAAAGTAAGGGTATGTACATTGGGCATGATATCCGTTGCGCCTTGGCATATCGTTGACGGAGAGCAATGCCAGTGCGACAGCGAAAGACCAAAATGCGGGCGCTGTCTGAGGGACAGTGTCGACTGCAACTACGGTCAAGACGGTCGGAAACAGAGAGTAAATCGCTACAAGTCAGTTCATCTGCGTCAAATTTAATTGTAATGGTTGTTCAATATTTTCAGGGTGGATTTGGAGCTGAGAAGGAGAGTTTGCCATCTCGAAACGAAAATATCGCCGCCGTCACAGGTGCAGGACCTGTTGCCAGATCGCCCAAGCCGCTCGCGAGACGGAGACGAGCAAGCCAAGGAGGCATCTCCCGCTCAATCTCACAGCCATGTATCAATTACAAGTGTCGCGTCTATCAATTCGAACACCGAATCGGTTGCGGACGCGTTGGCTACCAAGTTGTTTGATCAGCAACCCGCAAGCGACATTGGTTATTTTGGTAAGAAAAGTGTGGTTGACGACTTGTACACCCAAATTGACACTCCCAGGACCAAGTTCAAATCATTCGCTATTCAGGTCCTTGACTACCGAGATGATCAGCCAGGGTTATCGCACGGGATCCAACTGGCAGGGCCAAAACAAGACCGAGTACAACCACATGGTTACGTCGTCAAACTTAACGGGACAAATTCCTGAGCATTACCAGCCTACCAAAACCGGATTCCCAGAACACCGAATTGCCCTCCAGCTCATTTCTCAGTTTTTCGACACCATGGGCGCAGTGCTGCCGTACACGAGCGAGCTGGTACTAATGAAGGCCATGCACAAAATTGACGCAAGCTCCGATTCCAAACCGTCTCTGCCTTCAGACCTTCAGGCCTTGTTAAATATTGTAATTGCATATGCTCTTTTGATGATTCACGAGGCATCATCAGAGGTGTACTACTCTCGAGCGCTTGCACTCCTCGAAAATAAAATCTCGCAAGTAAACAGCCTAGAAGCTCGTGAGTCTCCCATATAATGATTGGAGGCGGCACTGACATTTCGTAGTTCAGGCATCTCTTCTGTTGGCAAGCTTTCAGCAAAATAGCCGCCGAGCAGTGTCCAGCTGGAGTACTCATGCCCTTTGTGTTCAGATCTCATACCAATTAGGCATTCACGCTCCTTCAACATATGACTGCCTCGACATCGAGGAAAGGCAATTCAGAGCGCGAATATGGCTAGCGGTCGTTATCCAAGATCGGTGGGCTTAGCTATCGTATAGTGATAGATGGCAACTAACATTGCAACAGGATACTAGGTGTTGCTCTGGGCCGCCCTAACCTGATTCCAGTTAATCTTGTTCAACCAGACATTGTCAATCTCCTGGGTCCTATTTCCTACGTCGGATACTCTGGGTCAACTAATTTAAAGGAAGCGGCCGCGTACTTTCGACATTTTACGTACGATTAGAACCTGACGCGAACTTGATAGAATCATAGACTAACTGGACTCAGGTCTTTGCATGAAATAATGGGCAATGCGGTGGATTCCATTTACTTTTTCAACACGGCCTCATCGAACCAATTAAAAATGAAAGACGTCACCGAGAAAACATTTGAGCTATCCAGGCAAATGGAATCATGGAGCAACACCTCATCCCCGTTCAAGGTTCCCATCAAGAACATTAAATCCTGGTCCCTCCATGCAACAACTGAAACCCAGAGATATAATATTTTACTATCGATTCACTATTACCGAACCGTGCTTCTCAGCAATGCCCCTCTTCTCCTGAGAATACTGGAAGGCGCCGGGTCGGACAAAGCCCAGGCTTCCGAAATATTACAAGACATGGCTGGTGTGCTGCTGAGGCGCGACTTTCTGGCAGCAAAAGAACTGTCTCATTTATTGACCTGGATTCTGGATGTCGACCCGACATTTTTTCACAGAAATGCGATATGGTGGACGTGCAATTACACTGGTGAGCTGTCAAACCCAAGTACCCCAAATCTTTATGCCTTCAACATTAACACTACTCAGTTCTCACGCTTGCCCTGCATCTCCTTGGGTTCTGGTTGCTCTATATCAAGAACCCATCCATCTTCTCTACTATTCTTTGCGATTCATGTGAGATCAAAAGTTTACTTCAAACTGCTCTTACCACCTTGAAAACAATCGGTGGGCCAAGTATGATGAGCACAAAGGCATATGATTGTATGCGTCGTTATGTCGGCTTTCTGTCAACCATGGGTACGATTGAATCTTTACACAAATTATGCGAATTAGGAGTTCCCTTCTGGTCATGCACTAACACTTGATTTACCACAGGATATCCAACCTTGGGGGAAACACCGGGTGACCTGGGACATTTATTTCCCACCAGGGTTCCGTCAGAACCGCCTGGCCTTACTGATTCAAATCTTGACGAATTTTTACGATCGCTGGACACAGAACACATGTTCGTGGGGGGTCTGCTGGGATCAGAAATTAGAGCAAACACACATGGAGATCTGGATATGTTGTAGACAATCGGGAAAATTAGAACAAAAGGCTCACTTTTATATCTTCAATACGATGAACTAAAGTAAATAAAGTAAAAAAGGCTGATGCTTATTAGATCAAAAGGTCCCCTAACGCTAGATGCCGTGCAGGTATTGTCAAAAAAAAAACCGTAATTTATGTGAGCCTAGGTCACTCAACCCGATTTCTCATCAGCAAGACTGCGATTCCGGATCAGTAAGCCACAGACTACAAGTATGGCCGATATTGGAACCGTTCCGATGTATATGTTGTTCAGAGCTCTGAGATATCCCTTGATAACAGTCGCGCGAATATCAGTATCCAGATCCCAGATGTAAAGTACAGACTTCTTCACGGCAGCAATCGTTTCAGCGTCGATCCCATAGCTCGTGAGATAGTTTGACAGGCCACTTTGGAGCACTGCATTTCCAATGACCGGCCCGCACATGCCACCAAAGAGCTGTGTAAAGGAGATGATGGCTATAGCCGATGGTACTGCCCAGTCATCATTATCTGCCTGCACAGCTAGGAAAGCGACACTTTGAGTGCAACCGATTCCTAAACCGTAGATGATCTGGTACCCAATCAACGCGGCGCTTGACGTATTGGAGTCCACTGTATATAAAAGACCGCCACCAATGGCAAGGAATGCGGGGCTTGTCCAACCCCAATGCCAATACCGCTTGGTAATGGTCATTATGAGGCCTTGGGTGGCTTGAGAAACCACGACTGTGAGGAGAAAGGGGATTACCATAACACCAGCGCGCAGAGATGTCACTCCTCGGCCCGCTTCATAAAGAAGAGGGATGAATACAGCTGCGAATAGGTTGCTCATGAGGGTAAACATGGTCATGAATGCCGCCGCGACAACTGTTCGGTTCTTCCACGCTCCCAAAGGCATCATGGGCCAAGGTGTGTAGTGCTCAATGAGAACAAACAGCGCCATGATGGCGCCAAATCCAATGAAGAGGCTAATAATAGTGGGCGACTTCCACGGGATTGTAGAACCACCCCATTGCAGAGCCAGGATAAAGCAAACCAGACTAGCCGTGACGGTAACGTAGCCCACCCAGTCAATCAATAGCCACCTCCTCGCCGTTTCAGAAAGAGAGCCAGGGCGGATCGGGGTAAATGAAGCCAGATGCCGATCCAATTTGCCATTTATCTCGTCTTGGATGGGAAGCGGTGGGACGCTGGGTAGCGCGAACCAGTTAAACACGATAGTCAGGGTCCCGAGCGGGAGGACGATCAGGAAGCACATGCGCCATAGCCCAATATTGGTGAGGCATCCCGCAACGATGGGACCGACCGTTCCGCTGATGGCGTTCTGAATGCCGAACAGCCCCATGAGCAGGGGACGGCGCTTTAGCTCGACAAGCAGCGCCACCAGAGTCACGACGGAGACCCAGCATCCCGCGGATCCCACGCCAGCCACGGCCCGTCCCAAGATGAGAGTCTGGACATTTTGAGCTCCACCTGATATGGCAGAGCCTACCATGAAAAATACAACAGCGGTAATTAAGACGTACTTTGCATTGAAGATGGCAATCCACTGGCCGAAGAGCAGCATGCAGCCGCACTGAGCCATGTAGTACGCCCCGCTGACCCAGCCCATCTGATCGAGGGCATTGAACTTGGATGCCACAATGGGCAAGGCTGGAGAAAGCATATTACCGCCCTATTATTGTGTCTTAGTGGAGGCAAGGTGGACAATTGGGGCATATTACTCACCAACCCTCCCATAAACTCAGTCAAAAGCCACCCGAAAAAGCCCCAGACTAACGCCCAACCTTGCAAATATTCAACTCTACGAACAGGCTGCGTTGAAGGCCGAGTCTGCGACTCTGCACTGTCAGAATCTCCATCCTGCCTGAAATTGAAACGGGTCTTGTGAATGCTATCGGTAGAAGCGCATTTGACACCATCAGTGGACGACTCTATGAACTACGCGTGAGACAAGAAGCCACAAGACACTGGGAATGCATGTGACCAACCTAACTGAGCCTCATTCGCGCCGTGATCTGAAGCATTAGAAAATGATTGACCAGAACATGCATCGGTCGAAGACGCCAAAGTAGAAAGCTAATGCATGGTGAGCTTGCATTTGGTCGCAGGGGTATGGGCAACCACGTACAATGACATCGTCTGAGGGAAGATGAGATACCCTCCCGCCACCGGACGTGGCGTTTAGCTCTGGCCGGTCCCAAGTGACTCCCACCTGCCAAGCTCCCCGGATCTCAAAAGTCGGCATGGTGGAGAGGTGGGGAAGGCAGATGGGAGGAGGATAGATCGTGGGAGGAAGGTAGATGGCATCCTGGGACACGCAAAAGATGACGAAAGCCCCTGCTCCACTTTCGCATCGTATCGGCGCTCAGAGCAAAGGCCATTGGCTGGATAAGAGGCCCGAATCTGAGCTTGGTCCTCGCGGGGGGAGGCGCGAGCGCAATGCAGATTTTCTCGCAATCAATCGTCGCAAGCTGCACACACACACACGTACACTGCCATTGATGAAAGGGTCGCGCTTGGGTGAAATTAGGCCATCAATCAATCGCGCTGAGACCCGATTCCAGTCCCAAAATAGGTGGACCGCCCTGCCCTGAATCTATTTGAAACCGGCAACATCACGAACTCATCCGCATTCATCGTGTTCGTCAGCCATGTGCACCACATTATACTTAGTTGGTTGGTAAATGCTAGCGGCATGCACACATGCTTGGCATCGACGCGCGACGCAGACCCAATCAATACCTTGCCTCGCACCAAAATAATTCATAATCATCATCGCGCAATTGAAACTACAATAGTGAGAATTATTTTCGTGTTTCTTATTTTCACGCGCTCTTCTCATTTGTGTAGGTGCCGTCTGCTTTGCGCCACCTAAGCCAAACTTCAAGGTCCATCGCTGCGCGACACTGAAGCCTGCATTAACCCAATCGCTTCCCAAAATCATGAATCCAGCCAGCTACCCGATAGCGGAAAATCCAAACCCAGACAATATCTGAGAGCAAAATTGCAATAGCTGTGTGTACTCTGTAGTTTTATGAAGGATTCTCAGAAAAAGATTATTTATTGTTAAAAAAAAATGAATACAATATGATATAATATGACCAAGAAATTGCAGATGCGTAAGGGGACTTGAGTTGAAACTACTCATTGTCTCGTTGGCTAAAGTTTTGGGGCAACGCGGATGTGAGGTATTCAAACCGTCCCAGAACGACCTCCACCAACGGTTGGAACTCATTCTGCCTTCCTAAATTGCCTTAGGGCCAGTCCACAATAAAGGACGTGCGTCAAGCCACCAACACGTGAAAATGCAACATTTCCCATTTCCATGAACAAGTCGATGGTGTCTCTACCCAAAGGCCATTTCAGCAGAACCTTCATCAATCCACTTTGCAGGTTACCATCAGATTGTAGCATATAACTGATGTGTCTTCATATTTGGGTAGACCTGCAGGTACCGTTGCCACTACTCGAGGCCATCTTTTCTTTTTGTGCAAGTCATGACCAGGCTCGTGCAATAACCCAAGATGGCATAAGTGACGGAAAAGGGAATCATTTGGTTTATTGTCCCCAAGCAGTTTCTGGTATCCCGATCCCCATTAAGCCCCAGGATCGGGATCGGACCGGCAGTTCCTAGCTACGAACGCTCTGCAGCGTATATTCTCCTAGGTTCGGCTTTTTTTCTCACTTTGAAAGGACCCGACGGCTGGATTAGCGTCGGAGGATGGCTGCAATGTCGATCATTGCGGCAAATATTGGCAATGAAGCTAGTTTTGGGTTCTACCCTGCATTACTCAAGCAATAGTATTGTAACCAACGTTTCACGAAGATTACTACGCGTTGGTATGGGTCCCGCGATGCGTGAACTCGAGTCATGACCTTAATCTATAGGGTAAGAGAATGGGGGGAGGCTAGGGTTGGTAAGCGAAATGAGTAGGAGGTAGAGGAAAGTCGGTCAAGTGAGTTTGCTTGCTGTAAGTATCAATGACATTAACACTGTATCCTACGACATGGAAGGTTGTGTTGTATTGTATCCCAATTAGTTCCTTGCACAGAAGTTGGGTTTGATACTGATAGAAAAAAAGGAACTTTGGCTGGTTGGGCTGCGATTCTGTTGGGCGACTTAAGTTCTGCCTCAAATAAATTGTGCAAACATGATGTGAACATTTGCCAATGCACCATGGCCCGGCTTGTAGAAATCTTTACGCAATGCACAGAATGGGACGGGAGTATTATAACCGTAAACATAGCTGCGGACCTCTTTGTTGGATCATTGATTCGCTGAGTCGTCTGTAAAGAAGCTCTTGCAACCATCCCTTTCTGCGGATATTGTTTAGAGCAGTGGCTTGCTGCCAAAGCCACAATGCCCCAATTAGACTAGAAATCAATTGTGCGTTTAACTGGCTGGTATTGAACGTGGGGGACCGACCCTGAGGCTCCCGTCATTGGGCGTCGATCGAACAAGATTGTTCACGGAATGACAAAAAGCTTTTTCAAGTGTCACGAAAGCTGGGTGCAATGAATGCATTGTCAATACTCGCTGCGAAAAAAGTATCAGCCATCTGATTGGCAATAATGCTGCCATGATTTGGGGATGCTAACTGCAAATGATTGCAGTTAAATTACGGAGCACAAGTGATGAATCATGTTGGATCACGTCGCGGTACTGGCGGCTGTACGTGTATATTTCCCAGTTGATCAAGCGTGCGCCTATTTAGAAAAGGACATAGCTCTCTGATGAGCGGCGTGACTATTCTTGACTTCTAAATTCCACTCTCCATCACCTCATCTGTCATCGGCCTACCTTCTAATTCGTTGAGCAATTACGATCCTCGTTGGGTCCTCTTTATATGCTTTTGCATCCTCGTAATCAATCTAAGAGCCAACATGGGATTTGCCAGCACGAGATTGCCAAGTGAGACAGGCTCGTGTTCTCCATGGCCACCGTTTCACTTCACAAGCCAGATGCCACTGAGAAACCAATGGGGGAGGAACCTGCCAAGATGTGCCGACGATTAGTCTCGGCAAGTGCCCTGTCACATCACGCTAGGGGAGGGGATGGCTTCCGTTAGCCGCTGAGCCCCTGTTGGCCCCGCGACTCCTCGAACTGTCGAGAACGGTGCGCGAACATGAGGTGATCCATCATGAGCGGTAAGACTTTCTCGATCTCACCATCAAGGAATTTCCTTTCCGAAAGCAATGTCCTCGCCTCGGGGCATTCGTGAGCGACTCCGAGCGGTCTGTGTGGCGGAGTGCTAGTCCTGAAAGAAGATGGGCGTCTTCTAGTCTCGGCGGCTTTGGTCCAAATTACTGAGCTAACGCCGCTTGCATTGGCCACCTTTGTATCATTACTTCATCCCAACTCGATTTAGCCGGAGCCTGGAGAGCATCACTCCAGAAACCCATCACCAGCTTGAACCTTGCAGCTGCTTTTCCAGTCCGAGCTGGCTGAAATGGCCGACATGACCAGTTCTTTACTTGTATACTAAATTTAAATCAAGAAATAAAATTGGCTTCATGGCACAAGGATCCCATAATGAGTGGCGAGCAGGGGCTCAATGGATCACCTGTACGCTAACCATAGTTGCCGCGATGGCAGCTCCATCATCCACACCTGCGACGATCGTCACCTGTCGTCTCTTCGTGACAACGGCTCGTGGCTGAGCTCTAGGTACTTGTACCTCGAAACTTTTATGCAACTTGGGATAAATGGAGTCACCTCAACAGGTTGTAGGGCTGGCGCTAAGGATCACACGGCCCAAGCCACAAGCGCCTCTTGACTCCCAGTGCTTCATCTGCTGTCGAGCATTGACACTAAGTTGCGACATGGTTTGATCTAAACCAGCCACATTGTACCAGCCGTCGTCCAAGGTAGCACACGTCCCATCTGCGCTTGGTCAACACGTCTGATGTGTTCGGCTGAACATTGTGGACGGCCCGAAGTGGTGTGCTTGGCCTGGTTGGTCTGGATTCGGGACTTCGGACATCTCGAATAGGTCCAGACGACTTCGGGTCCGAGCCCTAACTCCTGTCAAATGCGCGAGTTTCGCGTCATCGTGCCGTGAAGCGTTGGTGGTCGTGTTGCTCGCAAACTTTTGCCCAGCTTCGGTTTCAGCGCTGCGAACGTGCCAAAGGGGTCCTTCACATCGGGTGCCTCTCCGCAATTACTTGAAAACCGGATTTTCAGCATGGTCGTCGATCTGATCGACGGTTAGACCCGGATTTTGTATCCAGGGGTAGTGGCCGTTGCGGTGCACAGATCAGATACTGGGCATGACACCGGAGAGTTAGCCCGATTTGACTGGTTTAATCTTCCTCTTGACATTGAGGATTAAATAAACCGGCTGTCCCAAGACCCCAAATTGAAGTCGTTGTGAGTGCAGTCTCTCTTTACACCATGCGACCTACACGGAGTGTCGGGCTGGTGGTTTGCCTCGCGGCTGTGCCTGGATGTGTAGCACAGTTTTCTTCCACTTTCCTTTCTCAAGTACCCCATTGCGCTGTAAGCTGTTCAAGAAGGTACTAAAATTGCATTATGGCTAATTGTTAATAGGTATCCTGTTTCATTTCTGCTGTGGAGAACTCGCCATGTCCTCCTACAAACCATACATGTATATGCCTTGACGAGGCCGTTCAAGCCTCAGCAACCGGATGCGTGCTGAGGAAGTGTCCGCCCAAGGACTTTTTAAGTTGGTGGAAGACCTTGTGGGAAACCAAATGCCCTTGTTGCTAACTGATTCCCAGCCACTACAAACTTGACGACGACAAGCTGTGGCAACCCCGTGCGCGATCAATCGACTTCACATATAATATTTTCGAACATTTTAGGAGCAGTTGGCCTCCTCTTTATCATTCAACGACTTATCTCTAAAGCCTGCTTGAAGCTCGGCTTCGGACTCGACGATGGCTTCATTCTTCTCACTGGCCTTTCTACCATTCCCAGCCTACTCGTCAACCAATTCGGTGTTACAGAGAACGGACTCGGTCGTGACATATGGACTCTTTCCTTTGAAAAAATAACAAACTTTGGCATGTACTTTTGGACCATGGCGATCCTTTACTTTGCTCAAATGGCATTGCTCAAGATGGCCTTTCTTTTCTTTTATCTCAGCGTCTTTTCGAAAAGACCTACCCGAACTATTTTATGGGGAACCGTTATTTTCAATTCGTTATTCGGCACCGGGTTTATTTTACTCGCTGTATTTCAATGTCAACCTATTTCCTACTTCTGGACAAAGTGGGACGGCGAACATGCGGGCCACTGCTTCGACTCCAACACTATTGCTTGGTCAAATGCCGCCATGAATATCGCCTTGGACCTCTGGATGCTTTCGATTCCACTGGCAGAGGTCATGATTTTAGAGGCCAACTGGAAGAAAAGGCTTGGGATTATTGTGATGTTTTTCGTTGGCATCTTGTTCGTTGTCTCTGCATGCTTCATGATAGGAAGACACGCTAACTTTGACACAGTGTGACCGCAGTCAGCATTCTTCGCCTTCAATTTTTGATCAAGCTTGGCCAAAGTAATAACCCAACTTGGGACTATCTCGAGGTCAATAGATGGTCAAGCATTGAAGTTGCTGTTGGCGAAATTTGTGCCTGTATGCCGACACTCGGCATCGTGCTTGCGCGCGTCTTCCCCAACGCCTTTTCCACAACGCAAAGGGACAGTCCGTATGATGATACCGAACGGGTTATAAAGATGGGCACTACGAGCAAATGCATTATTGGACCCATGGAGTCGAGCATAGATCCAGTGCTGTCTCGAAAGAATTCGATTAAAGTCACGCATGAAATACAGTATGATGTCGAATATGATGGATCCAAAAGGGGCTCAAGATTTCTTCGAGTCAAGGACTTGGATGGGAAAACCCGCTGGTCGATTATTTTGTGACGATTGAAGATGCCTCTGTGAGGTTTATTTTCGATAGGGCTTCCGAATTAACCAGGACGTGGCCGGACTATGACCAGGATCTTACTAAAAGAAAAACAGAAACATCATGACTCGGAGAGTGGAATTTCTCCAGACAGCTGCAACGTCAGCAGCTTTCATTTCATTTGATCTGTATATATTATGTAGAAATTTACCACAACTTATGGAGTTTCAGGTGATCTTCCATAAATCACTAATTAGCGCGTCGTGTCACATTATCAAGTCACTAGCTACTCTTCTCCGCGAGCCACCAGCCCAAGCTCAATGACACTCTCAGGCGATCCAGGGTTCGAGAAAATTTTCAAAATCTGCAGACCAGCCTTTGATACAATTTCTTGCCATTCTTCTTCAGTCCTCTCCCGCGATGCACCCAAATGCCCAAGCATCATCATGTCCATTGCGGTTGCAGGGTAAGAAGGCTTTTCCTGCAATAGCACGATTTCATTTAGGAGGACCCTGGAGTAGCCGGGGATCAGTGCAGGCTTCAAATTCTTGAGGATGCGGACACCATTTTCGTCGCTCCAATCATGCAGAATCGAATGGAGGAAGTAGGCGCGCGCGCCCCTTACGGGCTGCGGGGTGTAAAAGTCATGGATCTGAGCCTCGAAGAGATGCGTCGACTCAATACTTGAGACGACGTCAGGCTGGTCTTGAAGAATGAGTCGTCCTGGTGGAGACTGATAGCCTTGAGCGAAGGAACCGAGGTCATGACCCCTACCGCCGCCGACGTCGACAACATAGACATCGCTAATGGTTTTGTCGAAGCCATTCGTTAAGCGTTCGACATAGGGGTAAAAGTTCCACCAATCCAGGTTTCCAGCCCTGTAGACAGACATGAATGATGCAAACAAATCCACGTATGGTGGGTTCGCACCAAGCCAGTCGAAAAAGGGCAGTGATGAATTGACACTGTGCTGAAACGGCCCATCTGTTAGGCCTGGGGCCTTGTAGCCAGCCTTTTCA
Source organism: Calonectria honghensis (assembly GCA_013403855.1). Lineage (NCBI taxonomy): Eukaryota > Fungi > Ascomycota > Sordariomycetes > Hypocreales > Nectriaceae > Calonectria > Calonectria honghensis. The sequence goes on along the minus strand of VTGB01000033.1, from coordinate 461,620 downwards.
AAGTGTTCAGGAAATTTGATAAAAGATGCAGACGCAGCCCTGTGACAGAACCAAATACTGTGCTTGTAATTTTGCTGCGTGAAGGTATTTGAGAGTTCTGTGGCTTGCCAACCCTTGGCCTTGGAGTAGGTCACGACTCGATGAGCAGCAAAATGTCTCATGAACCGTCCGAGCAGTTGCGCATCAATGCCTGTTTTCTCCGCAAGCGTTTCACTGCTGAGGCCATCTCCGGCTTCTTTTAGATACTCAAAGATCTTTTTATTGGCGGCAATCTCCAAAATTCCTGACAACGAAGCCTAGCACACCAAAGACTTTAGCTGAGATTAGTGGAATAGCGGCGGCTAACCCACCGTAGAAAAAAAGAGGCGCTGGAGGAATTCGGTGGGAGTCTCGAGCTCAGCTAACAGCTCCCAGTTTAACTCGAGAATAGTCTCACGAGAACCAATTTCGTTGTTTTCGTAGGCTTTGGTAGCAGCCTGCATACGTTCCACAATGTCCGAGGGTGCCATCTTCGCAGATTCTGAATTCAAGAGAGGTATGGAACTGCCCATAGCTCTGGAGGGGCCGACCGCCCTAGTCTTTATCTTTTACCTGTTTCTTCACTTTTACTAGCTTCAATTGTTCTTCTAACCTTTCAAGGAAATCTCCGGGCCCATCATCGGCAACCCTGTCGCGATGGCTGACGCACCATCTTGTTGCACCACTCGGAACACAGCGCCCCCAAGAACTTTAGTAAAGTCCACCGTGGGTATGCACCAATGGGTCTTCATGGCTAATGCCAACCAGGAATCGATTTACTCTGTTGTGGGACAGACCAGCCTTGCGCATGTCGGCGTCATTAGCCCCAGCAAACGTGTTGGTTTTATTGGATATTATTCGGGACAAGGCTTGGCTCCCCACCGAGTTTGCGCAGAAGGCAGCAAAACTTTGTGGTTCCACTTATCGAGCGCGTCATCTTCCTTATTGTGTACAACTAGGGAACTAGGGGGGCCATCAGCCCCATCGGCCGAGCGAAAGGCTCGAGAGAACGGCACGAATTAATGCCGATCAGGGGTGGCAGCCACCATCACTCTCGCACCCGTCGTCCAATGTGAGAGTGAGCAGCCCCTGGAGGCTCTAACTCAGGGGTTGGCCCATCCAACAGGAAGTTGACATCATGTTGTCAGCCCCGCTGCACTTCTTCGTCCTGACGTTGGCCTTCTCATTTTTCCCTCAACTGGATGTGGCCACCCGTTATGCGGCTGCGAGGCGCGGGGTCGTATAATATGCCCGAATAAGTCACCAACATGTCCCACACACTGGCCCTGCAAGGGTCGACCAGGTTAACGGATCATTATAGCACGATTCAGCCTTGTCATGCCTGAGCTACCATACTGGTGGTGAACATGGATGTTTCGGAAATATGCCGGTAATATGGGTCGCTGCAGGACCGGTTCCGCGACTCAACTAAACTCGTTAGATGCTTATCGTGAGGGGATCTGTGGAAATTCAACACTCCTTCCGTTTTCGGAAGAAAAGAATCGTCGATGCCTCTGTCTTCTTTTACGCAAAGAGGTCTCTGCTCAATATAGCCCTATCATGACCTTTCCAGTTTTAAGAACAAGCACATTTGACATCATAAGTCAACACTAACTGGATTATTATCAGTATTTTAGCATTTGAAAAGAAAAGGAAGATAAGAAATAAAACCAATTTCAGATTTTTGTCATTCTGATTGGGCGTACCATAAATTTCGAAGTGTGTCCACGGTTACTTACATCGTGGATAGGTATTTGTTTACACCTGTCAGACTTGCGATCAGACCTTCAAGGCTCACCTGGAGCGAACGATATCCGGACGGAACTGAACCTCGATGACCAAGAGATCGTCTTTTGTGAGATAGCGATATGGAAGACATGATAGGTTCAAGAGTGTTTATTGAATGTACGTTGCTGCAGGTAACTGAGCATCGGCATGGCATGCGAAACTAAGCTCTCAAATGACAGGCTGGGCCATTGTCCTGATATAATATGGCTAGTTACTGCTCACTCCCCCCGGAGAGGTTGCCCTCCTAAGTAGAGGACAAAGAATACCAGTCGATACTATGGCTGGTGCAAATTTGAAGCTGATCATGAATTGTAGGGCCACTGGGCAACGCAGGAATTATAACCTATGAAGACATTCTTACAGCTGCTACCAAGTCCATCTCCACTTTTGATCCTGCAGAGAGCGATTTGACGAAAATACAGCCACGGGGCGGTTTAGGATCAAGAACAATCTAGTTGATGGAATAAGACCGCATACTTGGTTTTATATTAAGAATTCATACCTTCACATAGGTGGTCGAAAACCCAGTGTAATCCGCGGGATCGACTAAATAAACGTTGATCCGCAGGATATGGTCGAAATCTGACCCAGCTGCGGATAGAATTGCGCTGTGGCTTTTTAAAACTTGTTCCTGTACGGGAATTCATTAGAATTTAAAGCCTTGCATAGTAATTAGAACTGCCAGACCGTTTGTTCCTCGATAGTCGACCCGACGAGTTGCCCAGCTTTGTCAAAAGGAATTTGGCCTGCTGCATATATGAGACCATTCAAGATCCGCGCGTGAGCTAGGACGGCAGAGACAAAGGTTAGAGGAGGGCTTGCCGAAATTGAATTAGGGTTTACATACAAAAGTTGGTGGGGGATTGGAAAACATCCTCACTGATCACGGTCTTGACAGCATGAGTCATGATAACAAGGGTAGCAATGAATAATTTCAATGAAGAATTAGGAATAACTTGTTAGTAAGACTTATTGACCTTATTAATACATCCACGACCTTGTTCTTCTACTTCTCCTTCATATTCGCTTGAAGGTTCAGGCGAGGAAGTTGCATTGCGAGAGGCCAAAATGTAGCCAGTGCATGGCTTCGGCAAAATGTTGAAGTCATGAATTTCACAGTAAAAAAAGGTTGATTCGTCTCAGTAATCGGTTGCTCCTAGTTGTAATAGTTCATCCATAGATGCGTATGCCGAGAATGCAATGTGCCGAGCTTTTACCCGGTTTTGGTAATTCCATGGGAGAACGGCTGAGCACTTAACCGAGTACCCCTTAGGGCATTTCTGTCAAACATGCAAACTCCAAGGAGAGAAAAAGCATTGACTTTCAAGTGAATATGGAAGAAGTGAATTAGTGGGATAATGCGAGTGGATTTCGTTCAATTATCCGGATGTTTTCACTTGATACGGAATTTAGAATTGTCAAAGGCGGGTGCCTGGATTAGGACAACCGCGAATCAGCCAAACGGGCCCTCAATAGAAGCATATGTCATGTTGGTATGGTACATTAATGGAAATATTTTCTAAGTTAAACTTGGATCATTATCTCACATGCCTATTAAGTCCAGAATCCATTGTTCAAATATGTCTTTAAGATTTACCCCAACGGCTTGGAGGTCCCCATTGCCTTGTGTCAGGCTGCCGCCCTCCATATGTTTTGAGAAATCCTTTATTGGAAGTTAGGGCTCAGAAATAGAGTGGAAAAACCCTAAAGTATCCATAAACTTGAGAAATTGTGTTGAATTATTATCACTATAGAAGTATAAGTCAATGCCATGTGCTGATCATTCCGGGCAGAGTCCATGTAATAATCACTACCTACCTTAGATATGTGTGTAGATTGTCAAATGATAATTGCTGAACAGCTTCAGAAAAGCCTACTATTGTTATCGTTCTGAATGAGCTGTAAGGATCCGTGCTTCCCATTACATCAATTAGCCCGTCAGGCCAAAAGATAAGTCAATAATCGCATTGGTTGCAATTACAGGCGCGGATAACAGCTGTTAAATAGGGCTCGGTTATGCCTCTGACCAGGTCATAACATGAGCTGTATTGTGTGTTGTTATTCTCTTTCTAAGGCTGCCAAAGGCAGCCCCTTATCTTTATCTACCCCTATTCAGATCGGAGAAATATTTAGCCTTTCTCCTGCCTTGCCTTTAGGCTGCAAAGACCATTATAGTTGCTGTGCTATAGGATGTGAAAGCATATATCTAGGCAGCCTGCTCCTAGGTTTCTGACCTGGTTAAGCTCCTATTCCTATAAACAGAGAAGCCTTTTCGATTACTTCAGGATTTGACTGAGCTGTTATAATAATAGGGTTTATTTTAGAAAAGACTTATTATATATAAAATAATATTTACTAATATTTAATCTAATTATTACTAACTAAAGCTAGCTATACTAGAGATAGAACATTTATAAGCTTCTAATGAAGTTTATTACAAATTAGCACTTTAAGGCCTTAAGGCCTTAACTTAATCTATGGATATGTAGCATGAAACTTTTTCCACATCTGGGCAGCACCGACATCCACATCACTCTTCCCCTTTATATACTTCAAAAACTCATAACCATTGATCTGCATGTACATGATTTGATCCTGCCAGTGGTTTTGTGTCAGCAAGTATTTCACAAAATGCCAACGCATCACATACCTCTCCGATGGTCAGCTGCAAGGCCCCTTCAAACGGCGAAGGGTTGTATTCTTCCAGCTCTTGTTTGTTGTTAATTAACCGCAGAACATTGTTCAAAACCACCTCTGCCTGCATCATGCCGGCGCGACCTTGCTTTGGGCCACCGGTCCGAGCAACGTCACCGAGGGCGAATATGTTATGTTTGGAATCGGGCGTATGTGCCACCTGAAGACTGGGCTTGACCATGATTTCACCGCTTGGAGCAATACTTTGCGGTAAATATGAGGACAGGATACCAGTGTTTGGACGCAAACCAGTGCATGGAATCTAGGTTAAAGAACGGTCATCAGTGCCATGATTCAGTTATTAGTCGATATACATACCATTAAGTCCCAAGTTCTGGTCTCGCCTGTCGAGAGCGTTGCCTTTGTTTCCTCAACCACGTTCCCCGCGCGATCTGGCAAAACCACACGTTCAGCAAGGATCACCTCAATGTGCATCCCACGTAAAAGATTAATAACGAGGGAATGTAACTTGGGCCCAAAACGTGACAGTAACTGGTTTCCCGAATGCACAAGTGACAGCTTCTTGTCTGGGTATTTGGTCCTTATCTCTGTCACTAGTTCTATGCCTGCTGCGCCGCCCCCAATGACTGCAACTCGTTCCGCTTTGCTAATGCGGTTCTGGAATCCCCGAAACTCGGCAATGGCCTCGCGCTGAGTCGAGGCTTGAAGTCGTGCTGGAGGCGGCTGCGCTGCTCCGGTAGCAAGAATCAGGTAATCATACTTCAGCTGAGTTCCGCCGTTCAGGATGAGGTACGAGTCGGTAACACCCAGCGCCCTGTCTTGTATATGCTCGAAGATACCCTCTGGCGCACCTGCAGCCAAATTATTGTAGGGAATCAAGGCTCGAGTCTCCCGACCCGAGAAGACAGCATTTCGAGGGAAGGCAAAAGCATAGTGCATATGAGAATTCTTCTCAACAAGAATCACTCGATGACCCGAAGGTAGCGTATGAGATAGGCGCTGCGCGAGATGTGACCCTGCGAATGAACCGCCCACGATAACAACAGTCCGAGAGTCCAACGACGAACAATACATCCACCGATGAAAGATGGATTGCAGTCGTTCAATCGGTTGTTTCACCACAAATTTCGCAAATATGGAGTAGAGATGAAGATATACCCTCACACCTTGCAGGTTCATATTGACCGTTGTTATTCACAAAAAAATAAAATAAAAATAAGGCAGGCCGATTCACTCGCATGACAAATTAGTCGCAACGCCAATCTCCTTGATCGCGACGTCCAGTACTCACAAAGGAAGGGGGAAATCCTCTTTCAAAGAGATAGGGGTAGAAAACAAATTTTGGACAAATTTCCAGTCGCCAGCTATGATTATAGGCGGGATTACACTTATTATATCTCTCTTCTCTAGCCCTAGCAAGGCTCGAATGCGACCTATAAACGATCTTGGAAAACACGCAAGCACGAAGATTCCGGGATTGGGCCACTTTTTGGTGGATACCAAATACATTGAAGCCCTGATAAAACCCGTCCAATGTGCATGACTTATCTCTGAATGTGGAAATGGCGGCGTAAATTATGAGAACCCGGCGCCAGCCACGGTGTGTGGCGGCGCAGGACAAGGATCAAGGATGAGCAAGCGCACGGATGTTGACCCACTGAGCTGTCAACGGAGTCAGCCATATCCCCAAGACACGAGCCTTTGGTTTTTTCCAGTTTGCTGCCAATGGCCGGTAAAATGTTCAAGTGCGCATATATTTGTGTAGCAACATAGAGCCCCTCTTCTTAACTGCAAGATGCTAGGTGACTTGCATCTAGGTAAGATGTACGCGAGAATTACCCGAAAATATAATTTCAGTGTTGAATCCAGATTCTCGGATTTCTCAATGTGTTTCTCGTGGTGGCGATGAGTGCATCGACTAGTATTTTTTATCCTCTACTTAGGAGGGCAACCTCTCTGGGAGAAGGGAACAGTATATTACAGCCAGAGGCCAAAACAATCCATATGTGAACAATGAAGGCTCTACCCCGCCTTTGACAGTGACCGTAAAGTCTAGACTGGTGTGTTCCTGAGCCTTGCTGCCTCGCCGTCTGAGTCAACGGAAGCTATTGCGGGCTCTAAATCGTCAAGCTTTTCAAGATGCGTGCATTGCCCACAAAGGTCAGAAGCAGGCCACGGCGATGAGTGCATATCTCCTCGTACCCAGCACAAAGACAAGGCACCCGACAAGATAGAAAAATAGAGGCCCGAGCTTCTCGACTTCATGAGTTGTGTGGACTAAGCGGCGGTTTGGGTAGTATTTTGGGGTCCAAATGCCTCTCAGCCAGAAAATCCCATGGCGCAGCGCAGGCAGGAAAAGGCCAGTTCAAGTATGGTGGGGAACCAGAATAAATTATTGATGAAGAGCAAATCGTTCAGCAGCTTGGCAACGCATATCAAAACTTGGCGATTGATCAACGCCAATTGCAGCCCTGCTCTTCACTACCGGAGTGGAATCAGGGCCGGCGTCTCAGCGGATGCAGTCGAGCTAGTCCAGGCTGTGTCTGGGCAACTAAGCTTCGAGTTAATACTAACTATTGCTTGGCGTAATGGAAAGTCTAGGGGCCAAAAATAGCATATTTACAAAAGGTTAAACCACAAGGTACTTAATCCTCGGGTTCCGACGCATCTGCATTGTTCTCCACGTCTCAACTGCCGCTCCATCATCCGCCTCCCATGCCCAACAATATGCGGGCCAGTGCCGATGCCGCCTCTCGCCCACAAAATGAGGGCTCAGAGTCGCCAACCAACGAATGGAATGATCCACAAACGTCCGTCATTCGGCGAGCTGTCAGTGCTTACCCTTGACTCTGAGATTACGCCCCTTTCGCTAACACGCATGTAGTGTGACGCTTGTCGTACGCGAAAGGTTGGTCCAATGGCTGCTTCCTGGTTGAATTACGGCACACGCGGGATCCCTCGCATCGCTCACACGATTATTATAGATCCGTTGTGACAGAAATTCCCCATGCGCGTACTGTTTGCATGCCAAGATCTCCTGCACCCACTCTCCCAAACCCAAGGAGAAGCGCACTCGGATCTTACTGTCTGCTCAATAGTAAGTGTTTTCCATCCTCAGCCAATATTTCAAAACGTGCAGAGGGACTCATCGCTGGCTCCTTGGCCATTATCAGTGAAAAGAAGATCGATGTCATTGATGTCCGGCTTGAGAAGATGACTGCGCTTCTTCAGGAAATACAGACAACCTGCAAAGCTCCCAATCATGAATCCTCAAAGCTCAAGGCCACCCTGGGAAGTTCGTCTGAGCCCCCCATATCAAGATCGTCTTCTGCACACTTCGGCCAAGTAACTATGACGGCTTCAGACACCCCTGTTGTTGAAGGGGAGTCGTCTTTGGCAGCCCACTCCGCCTTCGCCAACGAGTTCATCCAGAAAGCTGTCCGGCATGTCTACGTTCAAGACCATGTGGGCCTTGAAATGCAACAGAATTTAGCTTCTTTGCCTGACGTGGCCAATTCCCTGAAGCAACATAATTGTGTAACCGACGTATCGTATCCACTTGCCAGGCCAACTCCGATGCCATCCTTCCGGGACAATGAATTACCGCCCCTTGAAAGTACCATATCTCTAATCCGCGCCACCAAAGGTAATTTGACTCATTAAGAGGCTTTTTTTCCCAATCCACAATTTCGTCTATTCCGGCTTTCTTGAGTACATGACACTGACAGCCCTGGTGCACTCTTAGTTATATCCGGAGACATGATCCCAATGATGTACCAATTCTCACCTCTAGAAAATTTCTCGGAGCTTTGTTTCCATATATACTTTTCCGAGAATTATTCCCAAGCCGACTTTATTACTATGAATATCGGTCTTTTGCACTTATATTTAGAGTACATGTCTCGCACGCCTGAAAAGGAAACCGAAGCCTTCCGCTTTGCTGAAATGAGCCGTTCCAATGTTGAGACAGCCTTGGCAAACTTGCCTTTGCACTTGCCTGCTACTATTTCCATGATTGGTGCTCTTTTCCTGGGAGTATGGACACCCCGGCCTTGTTCTAAGACTAGAGTTATCAAGGCTAACCAACTTTACCAGTCTTGCCACGCCATCGAGATTTCAAAACCTTCGCTTGCTTGGACTCTAATATCCAAAGCATCTGAGCTATGTCAGACCCTAGGTTATCACCAAGATGTATCGATGAGAAACGACGACACCAAGACAATCCAGCGTAAGCGCTTTCTCTTCTGGAATGTGTACATAATTGAGAAGAGCCTGTCACTGCGTTTAGGACGAACCTCAACAATCCTAGATTGCAATGTGACTGTGTCCACCCCTACTATGGAGGACTTCCATCCCAATCCCCTGTCGCCTCATGTATCTTTGTGGGTCATGACTGCCAAGTGCCAAGGAGCCGTCTACGAGCTTTTATTCAGCCCTAATTCAATTACCCAGCCAAACTATGTGCGTGAGTCACGAGTCCAGACTCTCGCGAATGCGCTCAGTGAGATCAGAAGCAAGCAATATGGAATGAGCGTGAGTTGTATCCGCTCTGGCTGTTAGCGGCCGGCTTCGGTTGTGAGCTGACATATTATCCTCAGGAACAAATGGTGAGCTACATGATCGAGAAGTTAGGGAAACCAATGTCAAAATTCCTTTTTATGAGAAACGACATTCTCTATTTCTCACTCCTCACCCTTGTGTATCGTGCAAACTCGTCTCCTTCGGAAACACCCGCAATATTTGTGCCCAAGTGTGTCGAATTCGCAAGAGCAACATTAGAGCGACACCAAGATTTAATGAGGTTTATCGAAAACAACCATTCTATGTATTATTTTTCATACGTCCAGTGGTGAGTGGTTAATTAAGCGGCTGCTAAGTCCATGTCACTTTCATTTTACATCTTATCCGCTTCACAGTTGATTAATTTCTTACGAGTTGCTTGCAGGACCTTGCTGTTTTGTCCCTTTATTCCTTTCATCGTCATATTTTGTCAAGTCATAAATGCCAAAGATAAAAGAGATCTTGCCCTCCTCCAGAGCTTTGTCGCGTCTATAGACTGTGCGCCAGCAGTTACAGATGCCGCAGGCAACATGTATCGTTTCTTCCGGGCGCTTTATAGCGTCGCCCATCGCTATACTGAATTCCAGAATTCAGCTGCGCAAGCTGGTCAAACCAAGGCCAGATCAGAGCTGAACAGCTGTCTCAGCTCCCTTGGCTTCACTAATCTCGACGTGGATTTTGGACCACAACAAGAGCCAAACTTATCTCAAGGTCACCCAGGAGTTCCTGAGCTGATGTTGGACATGGATGTAATGAGCAGTCACATGAATGGTACGCAAGAAATTAACCCGATATGGATGAATAATCCAGGTCAGCTGGAGGATTGGCTCAACAACGACGACACGGTTATGGATTTTATTGGGCAAACACTCATGACATCTACCTAGCATAATGGACAAGCAATCATTCTCGGATAGCTAAAAATATAACCAAAAGTGTTAACCCACTTACATACGCATGTTAAATAAAAAGTACAGGTTTTATTTATAATCTGTGCACATGCTACACAGCAGCAATGGTACATTTTAAATCCTCGTTTGTTCAGAGATGGATAACCCTAAACCTTGACAGTCTAAACCCAAAATTCAATCATTGTACTTATGGATTAAAGTTCAAACTAACTTCCGGGCGTGGACTGTACGAAGACAGGGGTGGGTGGTTTCCGTGGTGAGTCAGAGCGCTAGCCATGCTGGCGCGGTTTTAGCCCTAGCTTTTTTTCTTTCCCTCTCAACGGGGTTGAGCAAGTCCCCCGCCTCGTTGGCTTTTTTTTCTTGCCCATGGCCTGTCTCTCTTTGTCGTGAACTTGGTGGTGCTGTGATCTTCTACTTCCACAATGTCGCGAAATGATGCAACATTGCTAAGGCATAGACTATATAACATCTTCGATAGTTATTAGATTTGCAGTATGTGACATATGTTTTTGGTTTATTTCTGGAGACATAATCACGTATGCAATGAACTTTTTGTTTGATCCAGTCATGATCATAAGAGTTCCATTTTTATCCAAGCCGTTTAATCATTATGCGTTTACAAAACCTCCGCTTATATAATGATTTTGAAACGCCCAATTTGCGATAAAATTACCTGGCTTCTGGAAGATAAATATAGATATTTTTTTTTCGGATTGTTATAGTCCGAAGCGTCATTTTGTGGCGGTGTTAATGAGGTCCATTCAGCCAAACTTTCTCATCAAGCCGTCTTGGCTATTCCACGGATAGAGCAGATCAGACTATTTATGCCGGCTCTATCGCGTGAGGTTGAGGCCGCCAAAATGACACAAAGCTTGTATAAGTATGATGGTTTGCAGCGGATAAGAAGAGAAATTCGCCTCTGGCAACCACGCAAACCCCAACAACATGCCTACCAAGCGAATCTCTTTCGACCCGTATGGGGATATTAAACTACAAGTTGGCCAGGGAGATGAATCAAAACAAGTCACCTTTATCGCCTGTTCTCGCACGCTAGCCCGGGTTTCCCACATATTCGAGCGCATGCTGTATGGACGTTTTTCAGATGCAAAGTCAAACGTGGCAACCAGTATTGAAGATGGGGTTATAAATATTCCCGACTATGAAGCCTTCCCACTGGAACTGTTTCTATGTATTTCACACGGCCATTTTGATCAAGTTCCAAACGTGCTGTCTCTCGATGAGGCGTACAACCTCGCAGTTTTCACGCATCATTATAAGGGGACAAAAGTCTTAGGGCCTTGGGTGAATATTTGGACGGCTTCTATTGATCTCAGTACACGCAACACTGTTGAGTCTATGGCTAAAGCACTATGGGTGTATTGGCAATTTGGTCGCAAGGAATCGTTCGCAAAGACGGCTCATGAAATGCTTCTTTATTCGATAGGGCCATTGACCGCCGATAGTCCCTTGTTCGAAAACCTACAACTACCACCGGGTATAATTGGTACGTCTCTAGGTTTATGAGAGAACATCTATACATAATCGCATCCACTAATTCTGTAGCAGAGTGTATCACGATGATCCGGCTGCGATCTATTGAAGCTTTATTTCGCGTTTACCACGACATGATTGAAACCCTCCTGGTCGGTGACAGTATACTCATTATGGATGAGTCACATCGATGGTGTCGTCACGCGGCATGGATGACGCCTAATAAATGTGAATGTATGATTCTTGGTTCAATAATGCTCAGTCTTGCTAGAGTTAGCCTTTGGCCTCTTCCGAACCCACTGGACGTTAAAGACAGTATCATGGATCTCTATAAAAAATTAGCTAATTTGGAAATTTCTGATGTCAGTCAAGAAACTAATGGGTTAATAGTAGATCATGGATGCTGTAACCCGAGATTGTTTCTATTAGGGAAAATTAAGAAAATTATAAATAATTTAGAGGATCCTGTAATAGTATTTTAAGAAGGCTATTTATTATAATAATGTAACGTAGGTCGCTAGGTCTTGGACCTAGCCCCTAAAGGTTATATACAGGTGTGTGCCACAGGGTAAACACAGTGACTGTGTTTACTGCCGGATCTGTTGAACAGAATGTACCTTACACTCATACATTCAAATATACAAGGTAACATTCAAGGCTTAAAACAGCAAAACACACCTTATTTTAACAAGACAATAATCATATAATACATCTACAACTAAAATAAGCTTAGCATAATTTAACCTCGTTTTAAGTGTTATGACCCATGACAAGTCAAGGCGGTCACAACCGGCAGAACCCTTGCTTATATAAACAAGCTACCCTATACCTATATACCCTGCCAATAAGAAAAAGTCAAACAGATCCCGTTTGACTTCTCTGACCATTGTAGTCAAATAGTATTAAACTAACCCCGTTTAATATCTATAAATATAAAGCCATATAATTAGAAGTATATAGACAAATCAAGCTTAATCATAAGAAATAGTCTTAATTAGCTTTTAATATAACTTAATTATCTTAATTATTAATTAACTATTACTAGATATAATACTTATAAATATCTTTATATTACTTAGTATATTACTATATACTTTAATCCTTTTACTAATATAAATCTTATCTTTTAATTAGTTTATTTTTTAGGAAATTAGCTAGATTATTATATATTAAAAGCTTTTATTTAATAGATTATTTATATTAATTATTAAGTAATATATTATAATAATATTAATTATATTTTTTTTATTTAGTAATTTAATTAAATTCTTTATTATAGGAAAATCTATAGTTAGCCCTAAGACTTTAGCTATTTTTTAATTAGTTAATTTAAATAAAGATAAAAATATAGATTTCTTAGAAAAAGGGAAAGAAAATAAAGAAAATAATAATAATAATTTAAATAATTAAATTAAGGAATTTTAAGCTAAAAATAATATATTAATTAAGAAATTTAATTTTCTTAATAATAAAATAAATATAATAAAAATTTATATAAATAAATATAATAATATTAAAAAACTTTATAATATTATTAATATCTTAAAAAAAAGCTAAATTAATATTATAAAAAGCTATAAATAATATATTAAGAAATTTAAATAATTTTTAATTTATACTAAGAATTTTAATAAGATTATTAAGCTTAAGGAATTATTTACTTAAAAAGATAATAATAATATTCTCTAAGAATAATTAACCTAAATTAAGAATTATTATTTTTTATATTTAATTATTTTTACTAATAATAAATTTTTTAAGGTTTAATATATTATTAAATAATTACAAATTATATTTTAGAGATTATTTTTATTCAGTAAACTATATAACTTTTATTGCATTCTAACTACCATTTTTTACCCTTCTTTCCATCGCTTTTAAAGCATATATCCTTTTGCCCTTAAAGCCATATATCTCATATTAACCCAAAAGTAATTATATTCTTCTTTGGCTATTTCCCTTAGAAATCCTCTATAAGTATTATTTAGCCTATTATAACTAGGATTTATAAAATAATTAAGAATTAATTTAATTATCTTTTTTTGCTTTTTTATAAACTTAAGATCTTCTTTACAGTATTTCTTCTTAAGTAGTTAATATTCCTAAAGGATTAATCTAATCTTAATTATATCTATTATATTATTTTCCATAGATAATATATTAAACTATCTAGTGTGCTATGTATGATCTACATGGTTGAATGAGATAATGTTGTTAATTTGTACTTTGCGTTCTCTTTTAAGAGGTTAGTAATATAAGCTTATAATAAACATATAAATAAACTAAATCTATAGCATTGGATAGACTTATTGTTTGGTAGGATATTGCCCTTATAAATAATAGGTCTTACTATTTTAATAGTATATTAAAGAATATATAGTATTTTATTGGTTTATATATTGTATATGGGTATAAGAAGTAATTTAATAATTATAATTTATTGGGATTAGTAAATACTGGAAAATGAATTGTAATGTATAAATACCAAGAGCAGTATTTATTTTTATCTATATTTATTTATATTGGAAAAAGGTTTAAAAAGCCTTTTTCTTGCCTTGCCTTTAGGCTATAAAGACCGTTGTAGTCGCTGTACTATAGGATGTGAAAGCATATATCTAGGCAGCCTACTCCTAGGTTTCTGACCTAGTTGAGCTCCTATTCTTGTAAACAGAGAAGCCTTTTTAATTACTTTAAAAAAAATATTATTAAATAATTAAAAAGAAAATTTATAAAAATAATAAAAAAGCTATTTAAAGATTATATTATAAATCCCTAGAAAAAAACTATAAAATCTATAAAAAACCTTTTCTTTTTCTTTAAAGGATTTAAAAGTAAATTTATTACTTTATATAAAATTATTAATAAAAAATAAATAATACTTAGAGAACTTAAAAAGCTTTATTAAAAGGGCTTTTATATTAATTTTCTTTTTAATTTTTATTACTATATAAATAAACTCTCTTAGACCAAAAAAATCCTTATTTATAAATTTTATTAATAACTTAAAAAGCCTATTTAAAATAAGATATATTAACTTTTAAAACCCTTTATTACTTTTATTATATATATTACTTATATAATTAAGGTTAATAATAAGTAATAAAAAAGATAATAATAGAAATAAGGTAATAGAAAGTTAATTATAACTAATAATTACTAAGAGCATACTAAAACCAATACTATAAAAAATAAAAAACTTTATATCTTTACCTTTTATAATATTTACCTAGGAGCTATAAATATTAAAGCTATATAAAGAGATAAATAAAAATACTTTTATAATATCTTTTGCTATAGCTATAAAAAATCTAAATATATTATATAATAATATTATATCTTAAAAAGAATATATTTTAATAATATACTAAAAAATAAAAAACTAAAAGTAATAATCTAAAAACTATAGCCTATAAAATTAATATAGTAATTAATATTAAAAGAAAATCCTTAAAAATATAATAATAAAATTATAATTATAATATAATAATATAATATATGTTAATAACTTTAGAATCTTCCTAAAATCCCTAAAGAAAAAAAGAATTATTATTTATAAATCTATTATCTTAAGTAATAAAATAATAAATTATTTTTATAATTTTATAATTTAAAAAGAATAAAAGAAATAGGCCTATTTATAAATTTTAATAATATAAAATATAATAAAGAAATCTCTAAATAATAGAATATAGTAAAATATAATAAAAATAAAAAAGTTTATTAAATTATAAATAAAGAAAAATATAATTAGTTATTATAAAATACTATTAAATATAATAATAATATTTATTTTATAGTAAAAAATAAAATATATTTTATTTAGTTTAAAGTAATAATATTTAAATATAATAACCTAAGATTAATAAAAAGTTATTTAGCTTACTATAAACTTATATAATTTAATTATTTTAATTATTTTTATATAGAATATCTTAAATATAAGAAATAAAATAAATATTTTTTATATAAATATTAAATATCTTAATATATTATACCTATAAATCTAATTATAATAATTATTTTATTACTAAATAAATAAAAGAATTTAATAATAATATTATTTTCTTTTCCTTAATAAATCTATTAAACTATAAAAATAAGAAATAATATAATTACCTAGATCCTATATATAATCTCTATAAAAGCAAAAAAGCATAAAATTAGCACTAAATAACTATACTACTACTAAAAAACTAATAATACCCCTTAGAGAACTAAAGCCCTAAGAGTAGTCTAAGTAAAAACTTATAAAGTTACTAAAAGAACTCCTATAAAAGGCTCTATATATAGCTTTAATAAAAAAACCCCTAAAATAATTAAATTTAAAAATCTAGATTTATAGAACTTAATATATTATAATAATAAATAATAAAATATAGCTTAATTATATTAGCTTTAAGTTAATTAATAAATTAAGGCTATTATAAAAAATAAAATTAAATCTTTATATTATATATAATCTTAAAAATATTATATTTAAGTATAATAATAATATAATAAATAAAAAGCTTAATTATCTTAAAGTTTTTATTTATAAAAAGAATTAAGAAATTAATTTTAATATTATAAATACTAAAAAATATAATATTATTTTAGAATATTTATAGCTATATTAATATAATCTTAATATTAATTAGTATATTAACTAAATATAAGTACTTTTTAAATATAATATAGTTAATAATATTTCTAATAATAAGAGATTTTAAACTCTTAACTTTAACTAAGCAAAGAATATATATAATAATATAATAAAAATACTATTATTAATAAAAATAAAGTATAAGCATAAGAATAGTTAAAAATAATAATAATAATATAAAATTACCTATATATATATATAGCTTTAATATTTAAACTCTAATCTTAAAAGAATAAAAATAAAGATAGCCTAAAATAGACTATAAAATATACTATCTAAATATTAAATTTATAAATAATTATTTACTAAAGAATTAAAAACTAAATTATTAGAGTTTAGCTAGTAAAATTATAAAATTATGCTTAAGAAAGAAATTAATACCTAGTTTTATTCTATCTATAATCTTAACTAAATATAATTAAATATTTTAAAGAAATATATTAAAAATATACTTAAAAAAAATATTTATATTTTAAATTCTAAAGCTAAATATTTTATTATATTTATATTAAAAAAGAATAAAAAACTATATCTTATAATTAATTATTAATAATTTAATAAGAATACTATTAAGGATTAAATTATAACAATTTAGCCGATTTCCCAAGGGATAAACCAATTAGAAGGTAGGGTTTATATTAGCAGAAGGATTAGAGCATATAATAGTATACTAAGTAATATAAAGATATTCATAAGTATTATATCTAGTAATAGTTAATTGGTAATTAAGATAACCAAGTTATATTAAAAGCTAATTAAGATTATTTCTTATAGTTAGGCTTAATCTATTTATATACTTTTATACTAAAGAGTAATTACTATATAGCTTTAGTAATTACTTTTATAATTACCTTATAATTATAGTAATTATATTATAATTATATAAATAATTATAATTATACTAGTAATTATAGTCTAGGGTAAGTAGGTCTAAGGTATATTTTGCTAGTTCTAACTGCTTTAGCTAATATAGATTATAATATAATATTCTCTTTCTATTAGTTCTTACCCTTAAGACTATATACTTAACCCTAGTATAATTACTTATTTATTTATATTAACTTAGACTTATAAAAATTTTAAGTACTAAAGTACTAATAGTATATTTAGTAGGTCTACTTATTATTATACTTAGCTTACTAAAGATATTACTAATTTCAGTTATAATATTATACCTTATTCTTTTTATTTATCTAAGGGGCTTTATTACTAAATAATAGCTTATTTCTTTTAGTATAGTAAATATACTTATTAGGATTATTTTTATAATGCTTCTAGGGCTATAATAGGTTCTTATAAGGGATTTTTCTTTTTTATATGTTTTTAGAGTTTAATTAATAAGGGTAATAGTAATAAAATTAAATAAAAAGTCTAAGTATTTAGATTAAGTTAAAGAATAAGCTAAGGAAAAGATATTTATTATTTAAATAAAAATAAATAAGGTTTTTGCTTAATTAACTTAATTATATAAATAAAAGTATTTATTAAAGTTATAAGATAAGAAGATAGTTTATTATAGTTTATTTTCTATTAATAATTTAAATAAGGTAGATTATATTAAGTCAGAAGTAGTAATTAATATTTAATCTTTAGGGGCCTTAGATATTATTAATTAAAATACTATTAGATTATCTTTTAATATTATTTCCAAAGAAATACCTCTAGTATTTTT
Organism: Calonectria honghensis; assembly: GCA_013403855.1. Taxonomy (NCBI): domain Eukaryota; kingdom Fungi; phylum Ascomycota; class Sordariomycetes; order Hypocreales; family Nectriaceae; genus Calonectria; species Calonectria honghensis. The sequence continues at coordinate 443,883 of VTGB01000033.1, read as the reverse complement.
AAATAATATATTAGGTTCTTAGTAGGTTTTTATATTGTTTCTTTATAGCCTTTTTATTTTATCTTAAAATAGCTATTTACTTATTATTATAAGGTTTTTTATATTTTTTATTATTTTTTAATATTTTTAATTTAAGGCTTATATTTTAGTTTTATATTAACTTAAATTCTATTATTAGGTTTTAATAATAAGATATAAAAGATAGAGTAAACTTAAATATTATTGGGTAAATTAAGCTTATAGTTATTTTCTAAGATTTTCTTTTTAATTAATTAAAGTTTAATCTATATAAAGTTAATTTTTTTATTTTATTATTTTATTAAAAGATTTTTTATTACTAAATAGACTATATCTCCCTCCGAAAAAAATAATTCCTTTAGCCTTTTAAGATTATAATATTAGCTTATTATATTATATATAAATTTAAGTTTTATTTTTATTTCTTTATATAGTTTTTATAGATTATTAGATTTAATTATAGCTTTAGCTTAGATTATACCTTTTAAGAGGACTTTATAAGTATTAAGGGTAAAGTTAAAGTTAACTTTAGTAAGAATTATCTTAATACTTTTATTATATAATATATTATATACTAGTTATATAATTAATAGCTTTTTTACCTAATTTATTTATTTATAATTAATATAATATTATAAATATTACTTAATCTTTTGGTTTTATTATTTTATTTATTTATTTATTTATAGGTAAAATACTATACTTAGCTTATAGTTTAATTCTATTAAGCTTATAAGATTTTACTAGAATTTAAATATAAATAATTATTTTCTATTAAATATAATTTTTATAGAAAGTCTATAGATTATAATAATATATTAAAAAGAAAAAAAAATTATTTTTATTAATTACTTTTTTATAAGGAATATAATATATTATTTTAGTAAAGTAATTAATAATAATAAAAATATTATTATAATATTAGCTTATTATAAGATTTATAAATAGAAAAAGGTTTATAATAAAGTTTATAGTAATTAATTTTTATAATTAAAATATAATTAAGGCTAATTAAAGTAATTTATAGGATTTATATTTAGGTTTCTTTGAGTATTAATAAAGGCTATATTCTTTATATATTATCTTTACTTTTTTCTTTATTTTACTAAAAGAAAATATTTATTTAATATATTTAAGGATTTTATTAATTTCTTTATATCTATATAAAGAATATTTATAAATTTCTCTAAGAAAATCTATTTAATATTTCTTAGATATTTAAAATAAATCTATATATTTTTTCTTAGGAAGATTAAGATTATACTTCTTGATTTTCTATAGTAATAGATTTCCCTGTTTTACTTACTATAAGGGGATTTTAGCTTTACTAGTATACCTTATTCTTAGGTATTCTCTTATTTAGATAATAGTAATAAGTTTCTTTATTTTAATTATTATTTTACTAATAGATATTTATTTATAGGCTTTTTTAAGGGATAATTAAAATAATTATTTCTTAATTTAAGGCTTTTTTTTATAGTAGTTAAAGTATTAGCTAATAGTATTAGCTTAATTATTTTTTATTTCTTAAATATAGATAATTTAATAATTAAATTTAAAAAGATATTTAGTATATTAAAATTATCTTTTACTAAGTTCTTAGGTTATTATAAAATAAGAAATATTCTTATAGTCTATATATATTATAATTTTATATTTTTCTTTAAGTAAATAATAGTAGAGTTTCTTAAAGGTATTAATTATTATAAGGAATTCTTTATTATATATAGGGTAATTAAGTTTTATATTATTAAGTTTATATAAATAGAATATAATTAGGTATAATTAATTATTATTATTTCTTTATTTAATTTAGGTTCTTAAGGTAAAGTCTAAGGAGTTTATTTTTAGTTTAATTAGTTATTTTAGGTTAAATATAATAAGTATAGATTTTAAAATAATTATTTTTTATATAGCTTTAAATATAATTTATATTTAATTTTCCTATATAAAGTCTTTTCTTTTCTTTATAAATTCTAATAAAAGAATTATAATTTTACTAAAGTCTTAAATAAACTTATAATAGTAATTTATAAATCTAAGGAAAGCTTATATCTTCTTAATATTTATTAATATCTTTTATTTCTTAATAATAATAATCTTTTTTAGGTTTATATAAATTTTATTAGATAAAATAATATATCTTAGAAATTTAACTTTTATAGTATAAAACTTGCTTTTTTTAGGTTTAATAAGTAATTTATTATCCTAGAGGGCTTTTAAGATCTTATAGATATATTCTTTATATTCTTTTTTATTCTTAGAAAAAATTAAAATATTATTTAAGTAGTAAATAATAAAGATATTAAGATATTCCTAAAGTATATAGTTAATTATTTATTAGAATAATATAGGTATATTTATAAGTCTAAAGGATATAATAAGGTATTTAAATAGTTTAAATTTTATTTAAAATATAATTTTCTATTTATATCTTTCTTTAATATAGATAAGATTATAGGCTCCTTTAAGATCTAAGGTAATAAAGATATTTATATTATATAATTAGTCCTTTATTTCTATAATTAAAAATAAAAAGGTCTAATTTTTAATAGTATTTTTATTAAGTTATTAATAATTAACTATAAGATATAACTTTCTATTTTTTTTTAGTATAAATATAATAAGATATTTAGCTTTAGAGTTTAAAATATAAATATATCTTTTTTTAAGTATATTTTTAATATATTCCTTTAAAGTATTTAATTATACTTAGTTAAGGTTATAAATAAAGTAAAACCAAGTATTAGTTTCTTCTTTAAAAATAATTTTATAGTTCTATTAACTAAACTCTAGTAATATATATAATAAGCAAGCAGCGCAGACAAGCAAGCAGCCCACTTTTCACTATACCCCATTTTCCAACTAAAATAAAAACACCACAAAGCATCTAATCAATTAATTCTAATTACTATTATCTTCCTTAAAGGTCTTAATAACTACCTAATATATCCTTATATTATAACCAATCTTATTGTAAGTCCTACAGTGCCTTTTGCCCGGTCGTACTAACTTCCCTTAACCACCACATTATAATATTTCTACTTATATCTACATATTTACTTCCATTTAATTGATTGCTTCCTATGCAATAGCTATTATTATTGTCCTTTTATCTTATAATCTAATTCTCCTTACTCTACAGTATTTACTAAGGATCTTATTTACTTATTTAAGATCCTAGACCTTAGCCTTTAATAAGACTATCTTATATATAATAGCCTTTATTCCTTTAGAAAATAACTATAATATCTTAATAATAAACTCTAGAAAGGTACTTTAAAGCCTTTTTATTTGTCTTTTAAGATACTTAGACTATAAGCTAGTCTTAATAATATTCCTTAGGATCTTTAAGGCCTAAGGGCTAATAGGCTTAATTATCTAATTAAATAGTATTAATATTTATAGCTATATATTAAGCTTTAATATAATATTTTCTAGATCTAAAGGATTAAGCCTAGCTTCTTTAAAACCTATCTTAATATTCTTTTCTATAATAGTAATATTATATATATTATAAAATACTAGGAAGAAGTTAGACTTTGAAATATAGATTATAAAGTATTTAATTAAATACTTTATTTTCTTTCTATATATTATCTTTAATAGCCTAAAGTATATAATATTAAGTAGCTAAAGTAGATAAGATGAATTAGGTAGTATATAAAGTATAATAATTTTATTATTCTTATAATATTTCTTAAACTTAATTAAATAGTAACTTTTATATTTATTAAGGACTAAAAGGCAATAGTAACTAATTAATTAATTGCTTATATAGTAATTAAAGTATTTTAGTTATTCTATATATATATTATTATTAGTTTAGCTATTTTAGGTAATTATAATAGCCTAATTACCTAGAAGATTACTTTCTTAATACTAATTAGCAAGATAATATTAGCCTATAATAATAAAAAATAGCAAAATAGCCTAGCCTCTTATATTAATTACTTAAATTACTATTATCTATTTTTAATTTCTAGGCTAAATTAATTTTGGGTTTATATGCCTTTCTAAGCCTATTATAATTATTCTAGCTATAATAATACCTATTATAAAGCTAATTTTATTAAAGTTATATATATTATTTAATTAAATATTATACTTTTTTATTATATTAGCTATAAGCTAAAACTAATTACTAATTATCTTTAAATCTTTATATTTAGTCTTTTTATAGTTATATTTATAATAGAATTATATTTTAAGCTCTAAATAGTATTTAATAAAGTTTAAAGCCTAATACTTGCTAATTAGTAATACATTTTAATTAAAAAGCAATTAATTAACTATTTCTTTAATACTATATAGTCGGAAGGGAAATCCTTATAAATCTAAGTCTAAGATAAAATTAATAATAATCTCTTTTTTTAGATTAAATAGCTTATATAAATTAGGGATAATATTACTTTGAGATTAAATTCCCTTTTATTGGCAATATAGCCTTTGCTCCTTGACTTTATAGATCTTTATAGCTTTTTAGGTACTTAATTTTAGGTCATTTTAAAGGGCTTAAAGGGCAAGAAGGGCCTTAGGCTTAGTATTTAGCTAGGACATGTTTTATTGTTAAGAAGTATTTAATTAAATGGTTTATAATGTGTATAAGGGATTTTTGCGCCGCTTGCTTGTCTGCGCCGCTTGCTTATTATATACATTAATCTAATTTCTAATTCTTTAGCAAATAATTATTTATAGATTTAATATTTAAATAGTATATTCTATAGTCTATCTTAGGCTACCTTTGCCTTTATCTTTTTAAGATTAAAGTTTAAATATTAAAGCTATATATATATATAAATAATTTTATATTACCTTTATTATTTTTAATTATTCTTATACTTATACTTTATTTTTATTAGTAATAGTATTTTTATTATATTGCTATATATATTCTTTACTTAGTTAAAATTAAAAGTTTAAAATCTCTTATTATTAGAAATATTACTAGCTATATTATACTCAAAGAATACTTATACCTAGTTAGTATATTAATTAATATTAGGATTATATTAGTATAGCTATAGGTATCCTAAAATAATATTATATTCTTTAGTATTTATAATATTAAAGTTAATTTCTTAGTTCTTTCTATAGATAAAGATTTTAAGATAATTAAGCTTTTTATTTATTATATTATTATTATACTTAAATATAATACCTTTAAGATTATATATAATATAAAGATTTAATTTTATTTTCTATAGTAATCTTAATTTATTAATTAGCTTAAGGCTAGTATAATTAAGCTATATTTTACTATTTACTATTATAATATACTAAGTTCTATAAATCTAGACTTTTAAATCTAATTATTCTAAGGGCTTTTTTATTAAAGCTATATATAGAGCCTTTTATAGGAGTTCTTTTAGTAACTCTATAAGCTTCTACTTAGGCCACTCTTAGGGCTCTAGTTCTCTAAGGGGTACCATTGGTTTTTTAGTAATAGTGTAATTATTTGGTGCTAATTTTATGCCTTTTTACTTTTATAGAGATTGTATATAGAATCTAGGCAATTATATTATTCTTTATCTCTATAGTTTAATAAATCTACTAGAGGAAAGAAAATAATAATATTATTAAATTCTCTTATCTATTTTATAATAAAATAATTATTATAATTAGATCTAAGGATATAGTATATTAAGATATCTAATATTTATATAAAAAAATATTTATTTTATTTCTTATATTTAAGGTATTTTATATAAAAGTAATTAAAGTAATTAAATTATATAAGTTTATAGTAAGCTAAGTAGCTTTTTGCTAATCTTAAATTATTATATTTAAATATTATTACTTTTAGCTAAATAAAGTATATCTTATTTCTTGCTATAAGGTAGATATTATTATTATATTTAATAGTATTTTATAATAGCTAATTATATTTTTCTTTATCTATAATTTAATAGGCTCCTTTATTATTATTATATTTAATAGTATTTTATAATAGCTAATTATATTTTTCTTTATCTATAATTTAATAGGCTCCTTTATTCTTATTATATTTTACTATATTCTATTACTTAGAGATCTCTTTACTATATTCTATATTATTATAGTTTATAGATAAGCTTATTTCTTTTGTTCTTTTTAAGTTATAAAATTATAAAAATAGTTTATTATTTTATTGCTTAAAATAGTAGATTTATAGATATTAATCTCTTTTTTCTTTAAGGGTTCTAGGGAGATTCTAGAGTTATTAGTATATATTATATTATTATATTATAGTTATAGTCTTATTATTATATTTCTAAGAGTTTCCTTTTAGTACTAGTTACTATATTAACTTTATAGGTTATAGTTTTTAAATTATTATTCTTAGTTTTTTACCTTTTAGTATATTATTAAAGTATATTTTTTTTAGAATATAATATTATTATATAATATAGCTAGGTTTTTTATAGTTATAGTAAAGGATTTTATAAAAGAATTTTTATTTACCTTTTTATATAATTTTAATATTTATAGCTTCTAAGTAAATACTATAAAAAGTAAAAATATAAGGTTTTTTATTTTTTATAATATTATTTTTAGTATACTCCTAATAATTATTAATTATTATTAACTTTCTATTACCTTATTTTTATTATTATCTTTTATATTATTTATTATTAATCTTAATTATATAAGTAATATATATAGTAAAAGTAATAAAGGGTTTTAGAAGTTAATATATTTTATCTTAAATAGATTCCTTAAATTATTAGTAAAATTTATAAATAAGGATTTCTTTAGTCTAAGAGAGTTTATTTATATAATAATAAAAGTTAGAAAGAAAATTAATATAAGGTCCTTTTTGGTAGAGCTTCTTAAGTTCTCTAAATACTATTTATTTCTTATTAATAATTCTATAAAAAATAATAAGTTTATTCTTAAATTCTTTAAAAAAAAAAGAGGATCTTAGTAGGTTTTATAGTATTTTCCTAAGGGTTTATAATATAGTCCTTAAGTAGCTTTTCTACTACTCTTATAGGTCTTTCTTTTAATTATCTAATAGTATATTAAACCTTAAGGGGTTTATTATTAGCAAAGGTAATTAAATATAATAAGTAATAACTCTTAATTTAGGTTAACTATTCTTAGAGGGTATTATTATTATCTTTCTAAGTAGGTAATTCCTTAGGCTTAATAATCTTATTAAGGTTCTTAGTATAAACTAAGAATTATTTAAGTTCCTTAATATATTATTTATAGCTTTTTATAATATTAACTTAGCTTTTTTTTAGGATATTAATAATATTATAGAATTCTTTAATATTATTATATTTATTTATATAAGTTTTTATTATATTAATTTTATTATTAAGAAAATTAAGTTTTTTAGTTAATATATTATTTTTAGCTTAAAGTTCCTTAATTTAATTATTTAAATTATTATTATTATTTTTCTTATTTTCTTTTTCTTTTTCTAAGGAATCTATATCTTTATCTCTATTTAGATTAACTAATTAGGAAATAGCTAAAGTCCTAGGGCTAGCTATAGGTTTTCCTGTAATAGAGGGTTTAGCTAAGTTACTAGATAAAGAGGGTATAGCTAATACTATTGTAATATATTGCTTAGTAATTAATATAAGTAGTCTACTAAATAAGAGCTTTTAATATATAATAATTTAGCTAATTTCCTAAGAAATAAACTAATTAAAAGGCAAGGTTTATATTAGTAGAAGGATTAAAGTATATAGTAATATACTAACTAATATAAAAATATTTATAAGTATTATATCTAGTAATAGTTAATTGGTAATTAAGGTAACTAAGTTATATTAAAAGCTAATTAAGACTATTTCTTACAATTAAGCTTAATCTATTTATATACTTTTATACTAAAGAGTAATTACTATATAGCTTTAATAATTACTTCTATAATTACCTTATAATTATAGTAATTATATTGTGATTATGTGTAAAGGGCTAGTCCTAGGTTTATTCAACCTAAAGAGTGCTTTGTATTAATCTATTTAAAGCTAGAGAGAAAAGAAGAAAAGGGAGCCAGAAGGGCTACCCTTCTGGCTTTATATCTAGGCTTCTATAATCTTAATAGGCTCTAGTTACTCTAGTAGCTAGAGAAGGGTTTTACTCTCTGCTAACCTTAATAGATATAATATAGCTATATCCCTATTTTAGGCTTTAGCCTATAATATTATCCCCCCTTTTTTCTAAATAGTAACTTTATTACTTTAGTACTATATACTTATTAATTAAACTATTAGCTTTTATAATTAATTTATATTTAGCCTTATAGATATTAAGAGCTTTTAGCTCTATTAAGAATTCTATTAGCTACTAAGTAAATTCTTTATAGCTATATTATTAAATAAGAGCTTCTTAGATTTTACCTTATCCTTATTACTTTTACCTAGTATATAGGATTTTTTTAATTACTTACTTTTCTTTGCTATTTACCTTTATTAGCAAAGGCTAAAAGTTATCTTATTATTATCTTAGCAAGGAATCTTATTATATTTTTCTTAAGAGATTAATATAAAACTATAAGTATATTGCTCTAGGTATTTTTGAAGTAATTGAAAAGGCTTCTCTGTTCACAAGAACAGGAGCTCAACTAGGTCAGAAACCTAGGAGCAGGCTGCCTAGATATATGCTTTCACATCCTACGGTATAGTAACCATAATAGTCTTTGCAGCTTAAAGGCAAGGCAGAAGAAAGGCTTCCTAAACCTTTCTCCGATACAAATAGATATAGATAAAAATGAACGCTCTTGGCATTTGTACATTGCAATTCGTTTTCCTACTAGTATTCGCTAATCCCAATAGATCATAATCATCAAATTACTTCAATACACAAACCAATAGAATATTATATATCCCCCAATGCAAAATAGCAAGACCTATTATTTATAAGGGCAATATCCCACCGAATAATAAGTCTACCCAATGCTATAGGTCTAGCTTATCTATATATTTATTATAAGCTTATATTACTAACCTCTTAAAAGAAAATATAAAATATAAATTAATAATATTATCTTATTTAATTATATAAATTATATATAGTATATTAGATAGTTTAATATATTATCTATAGAAGATAATATAGTAGATATAATTAAGATTAGATTAATCCTTTGAGAATATTAATTACTTAAAAAGAAATATTATAAAAAAAACCTTAAGTTTATAAAAGAATAAAAAAAGATAATTAAATTAATTCTTAATTATTTTATAAATCCTAGCCATAATAGGCTAAATAATACTTATAGAAGATTTCTAAAGAAAATAGCCAAAGAAAAATATAATTACTTTTGGGTTAATATAAGATATATAGCTTTAAGAGTAAAAGGATATATACTTTAAAAGCAATAAAAAGAAGGACAAAAAATAGTGGTCTATAGAATGCAATAAAAGTCACATAGTTTGCTGAATAAAAATAACCTCTAAAATACAATTCATAATTGCTCTAGGTATATTAACCTTTATTATATATATACCTATTACCTTTATTATAGTATATTATTAATATAGCTAATTTAGCTTTTTATAAGGCCTAAGGGACTTATAATTAATTAAATTAACTTAGATCTTATTCTTAACCTTTATTATAGGCTGAAGCCTAAAGTGGGGATATAGCTATACTATATCCATTAAGGTTAGCAGAGAGTAAAACCCTTCTCTAGCTACCAGGATAGCTAAAGCCTATTAAGGTTATAAAAGCCTAGATATAAAGCCAGAAGGATAGCCCTTCTAGCTCCCTTTCTTTCTTTCCTCTTTAGCTTTAGATAGACTAATATAAAGCACCCTTTAGATTAAATAAACCTAAGACTAGCCCTTTATATATCTAAAGCTTAACTAACTTCAATATAAACTATTAATTAAGATATTCGCAGGTACAATAGTAGATTAAGGATCTAGTAACTTAGTACTAAATAAGGCGACCTAATAGTAGCTAGTATAGCTTATATAGTAGGGATTAAGTATAGCTTTAGTCTTAATTTAAGAGTAAATTATATAGTTAAGAGCCTAATAGGGTAATATAATAAAGAGATTAATATTACTATAGGAATACTCTAAGGAAAGCCTAAGGGCCTTAGTTAAGGTAAAGTTATTAGGTTTAATTAGGCTAAATATTAATATCCCTTAATAGTCCCTTTTAAAATAAAAGCTACTCCTAAACCTACTAAAGTTTTTAGGTAATTACTATAAGTACTTAATATAATTATAGTAAATAAGAGATAAATTAAAGCTAGATATTTACCTTTATATATTAAACTAAGAGCTTTAGTACTTAGTTAATTTATATTTAATAATAAAATCCTAAAAGGTAATAATTATCTTTTATACTATTAAAGGACCTAGAGATTATTATAATCCTATAGACTTTATATACTACTTAGATTATATATATAAGGATATTAATTTATAGGTATACATAGTAATATTCTTATAAACCCTCCGACAAGGCAAGATTACCTCTTTTGCAAGCTTTCTACCTAAGTTTAAGCAGATAATAGTAGATATAGGAAGCTCTTAGTAGGCTAACTAAGCCAAGATTACCTTTTTAGAAGATATACTAAACTTATAGTTATAATATAGCTTAATTACAGTAAACCTACTATATAATTATATAGGCTAATTAGCTTAAGTATAGGATATAGCTTAGAAGCTAGAAAAACTTAAAAAGCTAAGGAAAAAGGAACCTATTACTAGCCAAAAGCAAGATTATAGTACCCTAGCTCTAAGAGTAACTAAGGATTATAAAGGTAATATACTAATAATAGGCAAGGTAATTAATAAGATATTACCTATTAGTAGTTAAGACTAGGATATATAATATTATTTTGGCTATAGAAGCCTTAATTACCTAAAGGCCTCTTGCCCGTTTTATTAATTTATAGTCTAATAATCTCAAATAAAAAAAACTAAGTAAGCTAATAGTACTAACTCTATAGAGTTAAATCTATTTACTAATAAGAATAAAAACTTAGAAAATAAAGAGCTTTAATATAAAGTTAAGTATTAAAGCCCTCTAGGAAAGATCTCTAAAGGTAGGCAAAGTAAAAGCCTATAATAATAGGTAAATTAGCTTTAATTAAAGTAAGAATTAATAATTAATTTATTTAAGCTCTTATTAATATTAATTATAATACCTTTGCTCTTATAAGTAAAAATCTAGCTAATTAGCTAGCCCTTTTGTATATTAAAAAGAAACCATAATAGCTTAATGGTTTTCTTAAGTCTAAAGAAAGGATCTATGCCTCTAGGGTTATAGTATTAACCCTTAAGATAGGAGATTATAAGTAGAGGCTATATGTTTATATTATAAAAGACCTAAAAGAAGATTTATTTCTAGGTAAGCCTTAGTTAAAGGCAAATAAGGTTATTTATAATATAGCAAAGGAATATATTATCTATAAAATAGCTAGAATTAAGTTATAGCTTATTAGCAAAGAAAAAACCCTAGAGATTTATTAGATATAGGTAGCTTATTATATTATAGCTATAACCTTTATAGTTAATTATTATTGCTTATATAGAATATATGGTCTAATAGTATTATTAGTATAATTTATTAGCCTAAAAGATATTAAAAAAGCCCTTTAATAGAAGATTAAAGTAGACCCAAGGAAATAGGTTCTAGCTATATTACTTAATAAATTTAAAGAGCTATTCTTAGTAACAAAGGTAGTCAAACTACTACTATATTAATTAGGCATTAATTATAAGATTAATCTATAGTAAGATAAGTTTAGAAATAAACTATTACTTCCTTAGAGACCTTTATATAATATATCTAGAAAAAAATTACTTATCCTTAGAAAGATTCTTAGGAATCTATTAAATAAAAGAGTTATTTAAGTTAATAGCTTAGCTATTAGTATTCTAATATTATTTATTAGAAAGCTAGAAAAAGGACTATACTTTTATTATAATTATTATATGCTTAATACTATTATATAATAGGACTAATACCCTTTTTCTCTAATTATAGAGATACTATAGAATCTATTTAAGGCTAAGTGGTTTATTAAGCTAGATATAGTTATTGTCTTCTATAAGGTCTAAATAGCTAAGGGGCATAAGGCTAAGATTGCTTTTTAGACCCGGTTTAGGCTATATAAATAGCTAATATGCTTATTTAGCCTAAGCAATATATTTACTATATTCTAAAGGTATATAAATAAGATATTATAAGACTTTTTAAATACTTTTACTATAGCCTATTTAAATAATATATTAATTTATTTTAGTAGCTTAAAAAAGGATTATTTAGTAAAGATATAAAAGGTACTTTATATCTTAGCTATTATTAGACTATATTTAGATCTAAAGAAGTATAAGTTTATAGTCTAAGAGGTAAAATACCTAGGATTTATTATATAGATTAAGAAAAAAGTATTTTATAATCTAGAAAAGTAATAAGTAATTTATAAATAAAAAGTACCCTAAATAGTAAAAGGTATATAGAGTTTTTTAGGCTTTATAAATTACTATTAGATCTTTATATTAGACTTTATAAAGATATTAATTTCTTTAATAATATTAACTTAAAAAGGGGTTACCTTTAAATAGGGACCTAGTAAGAAAGTAGCTTTCTAGGAACTTAAGTATAGGTTTTATAAGGCTCTTGTGTTATAATAGTAGGATTTAGATAGATTAATATTTCTTAAGGCTGATTGCTTAGGTAATATATTAGGAGGAGTTCTAGCTTAAGAAGATAAGTAGGGCTATTATTGGCTAATTGCCTTTTACTTATAATGGCTAAGCTTAATAGAATATAATTACCTAATTTATAATAAGGAAATATTAATAATTATATATTGCCTAGATACTTAGAGAGTAAAACTATATAGCTATAGCCTATTTATTATTATTATAAATTATAAGAATTTAATATACTTTATAAAATATTAGTATTTTATAAAGTAATAGAATTATTAGGTAAGATAGTTATTAAAATATAATTTTTAGCTTAAGTATTAATCTAATAGTAAGATAATAATACTAAATATGCTAAGCTATAGAGAGTAGGATATACCTAAGGGGGTTAAAGATCCTAGAGAGTAAGGCTATTATTTATAGTTAATCTTTTAATTAGTTATTTTCTAGGATAAAGTAATTATATTAGAGTAAATTATTCTTTGGGTAACTTAGGTAAAGATACTATAGATAATGGTTTTTTTTAATTATCTAGAGCTATAGGATTTATGGGATTAAGCTATTACTATGGATAAGACTTATATAAGTATATATACTATAATATAGTAATAGGAGCAAAGTCTATTACTTAAGCTAGGTCTAAAGGTTTAGATCTTAGAATATGCCTTAGATATCAAAGGTTAGTTAATCTTCTGGGACTAGTTATAGATACCTAGTAGTAAGATTAATGTAAAGATACTATATATTTATATTATGTAAATAGAGTATAATATTACTATTAGAGGTTATTTAGGCTATAATAATATAATAGCCTTAGTATTAAGGTAATTCTTTTAGCTAGGATTATTATAGCTAGTTTAATAGTTTATTGCTAATTATTATATATATAGAAAAAGCTATATTTAGTAGTAGCTAAAGAGAGAGCTATTAAAGCCTTTATTAGTCCTAAAATAGCTATAAAGTAATCTAGCTATAGATTTTATAATAGATCTTCCTCTAATAGGCAAAGATAAATCTTAATATCTATAGATTATAGTTAATTAACTTATATAAGCTATTATACTTAAGGTTATATCTATAATAGAAGCAGAAGCCTATGTAGAGCGGTTCCTTAGCTGCTACTATAGATTATATAGGATGCCTTAATCTATTATTAGTAACCAAGAGAGCAATTAAATTAATAGGTTCTAGTAAGTCTTTTGTAAGCTAGCTAGTATTATATAGTAACTTAATATAATATACTATCTATAGACAAATAAAAGGCTAAAATAAATAAACCAAGAAATCTAAGTATATTTATAAGTATATATTTACTATTTATAGAAAGATTAGGATTATTACCTTTTAATAGTATAATTAGCACTAAATAATTATAAGAACTTAGTAATAAGAATAAGTCCCTTTTTCTTAGAGTATAGATATTATATAAAGCCCTTTAAGGTCTAAGAGATTACTATAGAGTTATTACTAAGTAATAATAAGGCCTAAGCTAGAAACCTACTATAAAAGATTTAAGATATTATAGAATTTATATAGGCTATAATAATTATAATATAATAATACTATAAATAAATAGCTAATAAAAAGTAAATATTAATAAAAAGGTTTAAGGTTAAAAATAAGATTTAAATTAATTTAATTAACTATAAGTCCCCTAGGCCTTATAAGAAGTTAAATTAACTATATTAATAATATACTATAATAAAGATAATAAGTATATATATAGTAAAGGTTAATATACCTAGAATAATATACCTATAGTTTTATATTAATCTCTTAAGAAAAGTATAATAAAATCCCTTACTAAGATAATAATAAAATAACTTTTAGCCTCTATTAATATAAGTAAATAGCAAAAATAAATAAGTAATTAAGGAAATCCTATATACTAGGTAAAAGTAATAAAAATAAAATAAAATCTAAAAAGCTTTTATTTAATAGTATAGCTATAAAGAACTTACTTAGTAGCCAATAAAATTCTTAATAAAACTAAAAGCTCTTAATATTTATAAGGCTAAATATAGATTAATTATAAAAGCTAATAATTTAATTAGTAAGTATATAGTACTAAAATAATAAAGTTATTATTTAAAAAAAAGGAAAGGTAATATTATAGACTAAAGCTTAAAGTGGGGATATAGCTATGCTATATCTATTAAGGTTAGTAAAAAGTAAAACCCTTCTCTAGCTACCAGGGTAGCTAAAGCTTATTAAGGTTATAAAAGCCTAGATATAAAGCTAAAAGGGTAGCCCTTCTAGCTCCCTTTCCTTCTTTCCTCTCTAGCTTTAGATAGACCAATACAAAGCACCCTTTAGGTTAAATAAACCTAGGACCAGCCCTTTATAACCTTAAACCTTTCTACTAATATTTACTTTTTATTAGCTACCTATTTATAGTATTATTATATTATAATTACTATAGTCTATATAAATTCTATAGTATCTTAAATCTTCCATAGTAGGTTCCTAGCCTAGGCCTTATTATTACTTAGTAATAACTCTATAGCAATCTCTTAGACCTTAAAAGGCTTTATATAGTACCTATTATTATAACCTATAACATATTAGGCGGTCACAACCGGCAGAACATTGCCCCACTACATTGGCTACTGCTACCCTATACCTTGGATCTACCAATAAGGATGGATTACAATGGATTATAATGACCCGCTCATAATCCTGCCATAATCCAAGTACTAGATCATACGCCCCATAATAGACACCATACCATAAGCTACTATTAGTATAGAAGTATATAAACAAATCAAGCCTGACTATAAGGAATAGTCTTAATTAGCTTTTAATATAATTTAATTATCTTAATTACCAATTAACTATTACTAGATATAATACTTATAAATATCTTTATATTACTTAGTATATTACTATATACTTTAATCCTTCTATTAATATAAATCCTACCTTTTAATTAGTTTATCCCTTAGGAAATTAGCTAAATTATTATATATTAAAAGCTCTTATTTAGTAAATTACTTATATTAACTACTAAGTAATATATTATAATAATACTAGCTATATCTTTCTTATCTAGTAACTTAGCCAAACCCCTTATTATAAGAAAACCTATAGCTAGCCCTAAGACTTTAGCTATTTCCTAATTAATTAACCCGAATAGAGATAAAGATATAAACTCCCTAGAAAAAGGGGAAAAAAATAAAAAAGATAATAATAATAACTTAGATAATTAGATTAAGGAACTCTAAGCTAAAAATAATATATTAACTAAAAAACTTAACTTTTTTAATAATAAAATTAATATAATAAAAATCTATATAAATAAATATAATAATATTAAAGAACTCTATAATACTATTAATATCTTAAGAAAAAGCTATATTAATACTATAAAAAGCTATAAATAATATATTAAGAAACTTAGATAATTCTTGGTTTATACTAAGGATCCTAGTAAGATTATTAAGCCTAAGGAACTATCTACTTAGAAAGATAATAATAGTACCCTCTAAGAATAGCTAACCTAAATCAAGAGTTACTACTTCCTATACCCAATTACCTTTGCTAATAATAAACCTCTTAAGGTCTAATATACTATTAAACAATTAGAAGGAAGACCTATAAGAATAATAGAAAAACTATTTAAAGATTATATTATAAATCCCTAGGAAAAAACCATAAAATTTACTAAGATTCTCTTTTTCTCCTTTAAAGGATTTAAGAATAAATTTATTACCCTCTATAGAATTATTAATAAAAAGTAAGTAATACTTAAAGAACTTAAAAAGCTCTACCAAAAGGGCTCTTATATTAACTTTCTCTTTGACTTTTATTACCATATAAATAAACTCTCTTAGACCAAAGAAACCCTTATTTATAAATTCTATTAATAACTTAAGGAACCTATTTAAGATAAAATATATTAACTTCTAAAACCTTTTACTACTTTTACTATATATACTATCTATATAGTTAAGGTTAATAATAAGTAATATAAAAGGTAATAATAAAAATAAGATAATAGAAAGTTAATTATAACTAATAATTATTAAGAGTATACTAAAAATAATATTATAAAAAATAAAAAACCTTATATTTTTATATTTTATAGTATTTACTTAGAAGCTATAGATATTAAAGCTATATAAAAAGGTAAATAAAAATTCTCTTATAAAATCCTTTATTATAACTATAGAAAACCTAGATATATTATATAATAATATAATATCCTAAAAAGAGTATATTTTAGTAATATACTAAAAGGTAAGAAACTAAGAATAATAATCTAAAAACTATAATCTATAGAATTAACCTAGTAATTAGTATTAGAAGAAAACTCTTAAAAGTATAATAATAGAATTATAGCTATAATATAATAATATAATATATATTAATAACTCTAGAATCTCCCTAGAACCCCTAAAGAAAAAAGGGATTATTATCTATAAATCTATTACCTTAAGCAATAAGATAATAAACTATTTCTATAACTTAATAACCTAAAAAGAGCCAAAGAAATAGGCCTACCTATAAACTATAATAATATAGAATATAGTAAGGAAATCCCTAAGTAGTAGGATATAGTAAAATATAATAAGAATAGAGTAGCCTACTAGGTTATAGACAAAGAAAAATATAATTAGTTACTATAAGATACTATTAAATATAATAATAATATTTACCTTATAGCAAGAAATAAGATATATTCTATTTAGCTAAAAATAATAATATTTAAATATAATAATTTAAGACTAACAAAAAACTATTTAGCTTACTATAAACTTATATAGTTTAATTACTTTAATTATTCTTATATAAAATATCTTAAATATAAGAAATAAAATAAATATTTCTTTGTATAAGTATTAAATATCCTAATATACTATGCCCTTAGATCTAACTATAATAATTACCTTATTATAAAATAGATAAAAGAATTTAATAATATTGCTATTTTTTCCCCTTAGTGGATCTACTAGACTATAGAGATAAAGAATAGTATAATTGCCTAGACCCTATATATAATCTCTATGAAAGCAAAAAAGCATAAGATTAGTACTAAATAACTATATTATTACTAAAAAACCTATAATACCCCTTAGAGAACTAGAGCCCTAAGAGTGGCCTAAGTAGAAGCTTATGGAGTTACCAAAAGAATTTCTATAAAAGGCTTTATATATGGCTTTAATAGGAAAGCCCTTAGAATAATTAAAATTAAAAATCTAGATTTATAGAACTTAGTATATTGTAATAGTAGATAGTAAAGTATAGCTTAACTATATTAGCCTTAAGTTAATTAATAAGTTAAGATTACTATAGAAAATAAAATTAAATCCTTATACTATATATAACCTTAAAGATATTATATTTAAGTATAATAGTAATATAATAAATAAAAAGCTTAATTATCTTAAAGTCTTTATCTATAGAAAAAACCAAGGAATTAATTTTAATATTATAAATACTAAAGAATATAATATTATTTTAGGATACTTATAGTTATATTAATATAATCCTAATATTAATTAGTATATTAGCTAGATATAAATACTCTTTAAGTATAATATAGCTAGTAATATTTCTAATAATAAGAGATCTTAAACTCTTGACTTTAACTAAGCAAAGAATATATATAATAATATAATAGAAATACTACTACTAATAGGAATAAAGCATAAGTATAAGAATAGTTAAAAATAATAATAATAATATAAAATTGCCTATATATATATATAACTTTAATATTTAAACTTTAACCTTAAAAGAATAAAGGCAAAGGTAGCCTAAGATAGACTATAGAATATACTATCTAAATATTAGATCTATAAATAATTATTTGCCAAAGAATTAAAGACTAAACTATTAGAGTTTAGCTAATAAGATTATAAAATTATCCTTAAAAAAGGAATTAATATCTAGTTTTATCTTATTTATAATCTTAACTAAGTATAATTAGATACTCTAAAGAAATATATTAAAGATATACTTAAGAAAGAATATATTTATATCTTAAACTCTAAAGCTAAATACCCTATTATATTTATACTAAAAAAGAATAAAAAGCTATATCTTATAGTTAATTATTAATAACTTAATAAAAATACCATTAAGAATTAGACCTTTCTACCTCTAATTATAGAAATAAAGGACCAATTGCATAGTATAAATATCTTTATTGCCTTGGATCTTAAAGGAGCCTATAATTTTATCTGTATTAAAGAAGGATATAAATAGAAAACCGTATTTCGAATGAAATTTAGACTCTTTAAATACCTTATTATATCTTTTAGACTTATAAATATACCTATATTATTCTAATAAATAATTAACTATATACTTTGAGAATACCTTAATATCTTTATTATCTACTATCTAGATAATATTTTTATTTTTTCTAAAAATAAAAAAGAATATAAGGAATATATCTATAAGGTCTTAAAAGCCCTCTAGGATAATAAATTATTTATTAAACCTAAGAAAAATAAGTTCTATACTATAGAAGTCGAATTTCTAGGATATATTATCTTACCTAATAAAATTTATATAGACCTAAAGAAGATTACTATTATTAAGGAATAAAAGGTATTAATAAATATTAAGGAGATATAAGCTTTCCTTAGATTTATAAATTACTACTATAAGTTTATCTAGGACTTTAGTAAAATTATAATCTCCTTATTAAAATTTATAAAGAAGAAAAAAGACTTTATATAAGAAAGTTAAATATAAAATGCCTTTAAAGCTATATAAGAAATAATTATCTTAGAACCTATACTTATTATATTTAATCTAAAATAATTAATTAAATTAAAAATAAATTCCTTAGACTTTACCCTAGGAGCCTAGATTAGATAAAGGAATAATAATAACTAATTATACCTAATTATATTTTACTTATATAAACTTAATAGTATAAAACTTAATTACTTTATATATAATAAAGAATTCCTTATAATAATTAATACCTTTAAGAAATTCTATTATTATTTACTTAGAAAAAAGTATAAAATTATAATATATATAGATTATAAGAATATTTCTTACTTTATAATAATTTAAAAGCTTAGTAAAAGATAATTCTAATATACTAAATATCTTTTTAAATTTAATTATTAAATTATTTATATCTAAGGAACTAAGAATAATTAAGCTAATACTATTAGCTAATACTCTAACTACTATAAAAAAAAGCCCTAAACTAAGAAATAATTATTCTAATTATCCTCTAAAGAAGCCTATAAATAAATACCTATTAGTAAAATAATAATTAAAATAAAGAAACTTATTGCTATTATTTAAGTAAAAGGATACCTAAGAATAAGATATACTAATAAAATAAAAATCCCCTTATAGTAAGTAGAATAAGGAAATCTATTGCTATAGAAAATTAAAAAATATAATCTTAATTTCCCTAAGAAAGAATATATAGATTTACTTTAAGTACCTAAGGAATACTAAATAGATTTTCTTAGAGAAATCTATAAATATCCTTTATATAGATATAAAGGAATTAATAAAATCCTTAAATATATTAAATAGATATTTTTCTTTAGTAAAATAAAGAAAAAAGTAGAGATAGTATATAAGAAGTATAGCCTTTACTAATACTTAAAGAAACCTAGGTATAAACCCTATAAACTACTTTAATTAGCCCTAGTTATATCTTAATTATGGGAATTAATTACTATAGACTTTATTATAGATCTCTTTTTATTTATAAATCTTATAATAGGCTAATATTATAATAGTATTTTTATTATTATTAATTACTTTACTAAAGTAATATATTATATTCTTTATAAGAAAATAATTAATAAAAATAAATTTATTTATTTATTCTTTTAATATATTATTATAGTTTATAGACTTTCTATAGAGATTATATTTAATAGAAGATAGCTATTTATATTTAAATTCTAGTAAAGCCTTATAAGCTTAATAGAATTAAACTATAAGCTAAGTATAGTATTTTATCTATAAATAAATAGATAAATAGAATAATAAAACTAAAAGATTAAGTAATATTTATAATATTATATTAATTATAAATAAATAAATTAGGTAGAAAAGCTACTAATTATATAGCTAGTATATAATATATTATATAATAAAAGTATTAAGATAAACCCTATTAAAGCTAATTTTGGCTTTACCCTTAATACTTATAAAGCTCCCTTAAAAGATATAATTTAAGCTAAAGCTATAATTAAATCCAATAATCTATAGAAATTATACAAAGAAATAAAAATAGAACTTAAATTTATATATAATATAATAAGATAATATTATAACCTTAAAAGGCTAAAGGGACTATTCTTTTCAGAGGAAAATATAGTTTATCTAGTAATAAAAAATCTTTTAATAAAATAATAAAATAAAAAAATTAACTTTATATAAATTAAACCTTATTTAATTAAAAAGAAAATTTTAAAAAATAACTATAAGCTTAACTTACCTAATAATATTTAAGTTTACCTTATCTTTTATATCTTACTTCTAGAACCTAGCAATAGAATCTAAATTAATATAGGACTAAAATATAAGCCTTAAATTAAGAATATTAAAGAATAATAGAAAGTAGAAAAAATAATATAATAATAAAAAGATAAATATTTTGAAATTAAATGGAAAGGGTATAAAGAAATAATATAGGAGCCTATAAAAAATCTTATGTATTATTTAAAACTCTTAGAGAAGTTCCTTTGGGAAAATTGGAAAAATTGAACCTAATAGTAGACCAATTAATAAGATCTAAAGCCCTTGCCTCTTAACCCTTAACTATTACTTCTAACTCCTTTTACTTAGCTACCTTTAATTTATTTATAAAAGATAAACTATAATAAATTATATTTATATCTTTTATTTTTAGCTAATGCTTTTAATAATATAAATAAATAAGCTTATTTAGGGTCTTAGTTACCTTAGCCTAAGCCTAAAGAGCTTTCTTCTAAAGACAAAGAAACTCTTCTTTAGTAACCTTTTCCTTGTAATCTAAGTAATTAGACTCTTTGTTTAAATAAATTACTATATTTATTAGTACTGCCAAGAAAAATTAATACTTAAAAAATTTACTTATATAATATAATAGTAATCCTAGAAATATTATATACTTAACTACAATGGGTATACTTAGTATAATAGGATCCCTTTTTAGGCAAAACCTTATAATATAATCTATAAGATTAATAGAAAGAATAAAGCATAACTTTAAAACCAAGATAAGCAATTAAGTCCCCTAAAGAAATAATAACTAAATACTTCTTTAAAAGACTAATATACTTAGATATTATTAGCAAAGAAAAAGAATTTTTATAAGTATAAGTTTAAGGAACCTATAGGGAAAGATACTAAGGTTATATATATAGTTCTTAAGAGTAATAACCAATAGAGAGGGGATATTATATTATAACCTATAATACATTAAGTGGTTATAACCGGTAGAATATTGCCCTATTATATTAGCTATTACTATTCTATACCTTGGATCTACTAATAAGAATGGATTACAATGGATTATAATAATCTACTTATAATCTTACTATAATCTAAGTACTAGATTATATACCCTATAATAAATACTATACCATAAGCTACTATTAGTATAGAAGTATACAGATAGATCAAGCCCGACCATAAGGAATAGTCTTAATTAGCTTTTAATATAACTTGGTTACCTTAATTACCGATTGATTATTACTAGATATAATACTTATGAATATCTTTATATTGCTTAGTACATTGCTATATGCTCTGATCCTTCTGCCAATATAAATCCTGCCTTCTAATTGGTTTATCCCTTAGGAAATCGGCCAGATTGTTACACCTATACTCTAAGAAAAAGGGACTTATCCCTATTATTAAGTTCTTATAATTATTTAGTATTAATTATACTATTAGAAAGTAATAACCCTAATCTTTCTATAAATAATAAATATATATTTATAGATATACTTAGATTTCCTAGTTTATTTATTTTGGCCCTTTATTGGTCTATAAATAGTATATTATACTAAGTTACTATATAATACTAGCTAACTTATAGAAGGCTTACTAGAACCTACTAGTCTAATTACTCTCTTAGTTACTAATAATAGACTAAGGTATCCTATGTAATCTATAGTAATAGCTAAAAAACCACTTTACATAGGCTTTTGCTTTTATTATAGGCATAATCTTAAGTATAATAACTTATATAAGTTAATTAACTATAATCTATAGATATTAAGATTTATCTTTGCCTATTAGAAAAAGATTTATTATAAAATCTATAGCTAAATTACTTTATAGCTATTCTAGGACTAGCAAAGGCTTTAATAGCTCTCTCTTTAGCTACTACTAAATATAGCTTTTTCTATATATATAATAATTAATAATAAACTATTAAACTAACTATAATAATTCTAGCCAAAAGAATTACCTTAATACTAAGGCTATTATACTATTATAGCCTAAGTAATCTCTAGTAATAATATTATACTCTATTTATATAATATAAGTATATAATATCTCTATATTAATCTTACTATTAGATACCTATAATTAGTTCTAGAAGATTAATTAACCTTTAGTATTTAAGATATATTTTAAGATCTAAACCTTTAGACTTAGCTTAAATAATAGACTTTACTCTTACTACTATACTATAGTATATATACTTATATAAATCTTATTTATAGTAATAACTTAATCCTATAAATCCTATAGCTTTAGATAATTAGGAAAAACTACTATTTATAATATTTCTACCTAGATTATCCAAAGAATAACTTACTCTAGTATAGTTACTTTATCCTAGGAAATAGCTAATTAAAAGATTAACTATAGGTAATAGTCCTACTCCCTAGGGTCTTTGACCCCCTTAGGTATATTTTACTCTCTATAGCTTAATATATCTAGTACTATTATCTTGCTATTAGGTTAATATTTAAGCTAAAAATTATATTCTAATAGCTATCTTGCCTAATAATTTTATTATTTTATAAAATATTAATATTTTATAAAGTATATTAGGTTCTTATAATCTATAATAATAGTAAATAGGCTATAGCTATATAGTTCTATTCTCTAAGTATTTAAGTAATATATAATTACTAGTATCTCCTTATTATAGATTAAATAATTATATTTTACTAGGCTTAGCTATTATAAGTAAAAGATAACTAGCTAATAATAGCCCTATTTATCTTCTTAAGCTAAAACTTCTCTTAATATATTACTTAAGTAATTAGCCTTAAGAAATATTAGTCTATTTAAATCCTATTATTACAATATAAAAGCCTTATAAAACCTATACTTAAGTTTCTAGAAAGCTACTTTCTTACTAGGTCCCTATTTAAAGATAACCCCTTTCTAAGTTAATATTATTAAAGGGACTAATATCTTTATAAAATCTAGTATAAAGATCTAATAGTAATTTATAAAGCCTAAAAAACTTTATATACCTTTTATTATTTAGGGTACTTTTTATTTATAAATTACTTATTATTTCTCTAGATTATAAAATATTCTTTTCTTAGCTTATATAATAAATCCTAAGTATTTTATCTCTTAGACTATAAACTTATACTTTTTTAGATCTAGATATAATCTAATAATAGCTAAGATATAAAATACCTTTTATATTTTTATTAAATAATCTTTTTTTAAGCTATTAAAATAAATTAATATATTATCTAAATAGGCTATAGTAAAGTTATTTAAAAAGTCTTATAATATCTTATTTATATACCTTTAGAATATAGTAAGTATATTACTTAGGCTAAATAGGCATATTAGCTATTTATATAGCTTAAACTAGGTCTAGAAAATAGTCTTAGCCTTATGCCCTTTAGCTATTTAGACCTTATAAAAGGCAATAACTATATTTAGCTTAGTAAATTACTTAGCCTTAAATAAATTCTATAGTATCTTTATAATTAGAGGAAAAGGGTATTAGTCTTACTATATAATAGTATTAAGTATATAATAATTATAATAAAAGCATAATCCTCCTCCTAGCTTCCTAATAAATAATACTAAGGCACTAGCAATTAAGCTATTAGCTTAAATAAATCTCTTATTTAGTAAATCCCTAAAAGTCTTTCTAAGAATAAGTAATTTCTTTCTAGATATATTATATAAAGATCCCTAAGAAAGCAATAGTTTATCCCTAAACTTATCTTACTATAAATTAATCTTATAATTAATGCCTAGTTAGTATAGTAATAGTTTAATTACCTTTATTACTAAAAATAGCTCTTTAAATTTATTAAGTAATATAGCTAGAACCTATTTTCTTAGGTCTACTTTAATCTTTTATTAAAGGGCTTTTTTAATATCTTTTAGGCTAATAAATTATATTAATAATACTATTAGACTATATATTCTATATAAATAATAATAATTAGCTATAAAGATTATAATTATAATATAATAAATTACTTATATTTAATAAACTTCTAGGATTTCTTTTTTATTAGTAAGCTATAGCTTAATTTTAGCTATCCTATAGATAATATACTTCTTTATTATATTATAAATAATCTTATTTGCCTTTAATTAAGGCTTACCTAGAAATAAATCCTCTTCTAGGCCTTTTATAGTATAGGTATATAGCCTTTACTTATAATCTTTTACCTTAAGGATTAATACTATAACCCTAAAGGTATAAGTCTTTTCTTTAGACTTAGTAAAGCTATTAAGCTATTATAATTTCTTTTTAATATATAAAAGAATTAGCTAATTAGCTAGATTTTTACTTATAAAAGCAAAAATATTATAATTAATATTAATAAAAACTTAAATAAATTAATTATTAATTCTTATTTTAACTAAAGCTAATTTACCTATTATTATAGGCTTTTATTTTATTTACCCTTAGAGATCTTTTCTAAAGGGCTTTAATACTTAACTTTATATTAAAGCTTTTTATTTTCTAAGTTTTTATTCTTACTAATAAATAGATCTAATTCTATAGAATTAATACTATTAGCTTACTTAGTTTTCTTTATTTAAAATTATTAGACTATAAATTAATAAAATAAGTAAAAGGCCTTTAGGTAATTAAGACTTCTATAACTAAAATAATATTATATATTCTAATTTTAACTATTAATAGGTAATATTTTATTAGCTATTTTGCTTATTATTAGTATATTATCTTTATAATCCTTAGTTATCCTTAGAGCTAAGGTACTATAATCTTACTTTTAGCTAATAATAAATTTCTTTTTTCTTAGCTTTTTAAGTTTTTTTAGCTTTTAAGTTATATTTTATATTTAAGCTAGCTAGTCTATATAATTATATAATAGGTTTACTATAATTAAGCTATATTATAATTATAAGTTTAATATACCTTTTAAAAAGGTAATCTTAGCTTAATTAGCCTATTAAAAGTCTTTTATATTTATTATAATCTATTTAAACTTAAGTAAAAAGCTTATAAAAAAATATTCTTATCTTATTAAAGGGTTTATAAGGATATTATTATATATATTTATAAATTAATATTTTTATATATATAATTTAAATAATATATAAAGTCTATAGAATTATAATAATCTTTAGATTCTCTAGTAATATAAAAGGTAATTATTATTTTTTAGGATCTTATTATTAAATATAAATTAATTAAGTACTAAAGCTTTCTATTAAATATATAAAGATAAGTATCTAGCTTTAACTTATCTTTTATTTACTATAATTATATTAGGTACTTATAGTAATTACCTAAAAACTTTAATAAATTTAAAAATAATTTTTACTTTAAAAGGAACTATTAAAAAATATCTATATTTAGCCTAATTAAATCTAATAATTTTACTTTAACTAAGGCCCTTAAGCTTTTATTAAAGTAATTTTATAATATTATTAATCTTTTTACTATATTATCCTATTAGGCTCTTAACTATATAATCTATTCCTAGATTAGGGCTAAAGCTATACTTAATCTTTACTATATAAGCTATACTAGCTACTATTAGATTACCTTATCTAGCACTAAGCTACTAGATCCTTGATTTGCTATTATGCCTATAAATATCTTGACCAATAGTTTATATTAAAGTTAGTTAAGCTTTAGATATATAAAGGGCTAATCCTAGGTTTATTTAACCTAAAGGGTGCTCTATATTGGTCTATCTAAAGCTAGAAAGGAAAAAAGGAAAGGGAGCCAGAAGGGCTGCCCTTCTGGCTTTATATCTAGGCTTCCATAACCTTAATGGGCTCTAGCTACCCTGGTAGCTAGAGAAGGGTTTTACTCTTTGCTAACCTTAATGGATATAGCACAGCCATATCCCCACTTCAGGCTTCAGCCTGTGATATTATGTGGGTAATCACGATTATGCCGGTGATTATGGTCTAGGGTAGGTGGGTCCAAGGTACATTCTGCCAATTCTAACCGCTTTGGCCAGCATGGGTTATAATATAGATTTCTTTACCTTTAATTATAGAAATAAAGAACTAATTATATAGTATAAATATCTTTATTACCTTAAATCTTAAAGAAGCCTATAATCTTATTTATATTAAAAAAAGATATAAATAGAAAATTGCCTTTTAAATAAAATTTAGACTATTTAAATATTTTATTATATCTTTTAGACTTATAAATATATTTATATTATTTTAATAAATAATTAACTATATACTTTAGAAATATCTTAATATCTTTATTATTTATTATCTAAATAATATTTTTATTTTTTCTAAAAATAAAAAAGAGTATAAAGAATATATTTATAAGGTCTTAAAAGCCCTTTAAAATAATAAATTACTTATTAAACCTAAAAAAAGTAAGTTTTATACTATAGAAGTTAAATTTTTAAAGTATATTATCTTATCTAATAAAATTTATATAAACCTAATAAAAATTATTATTATTAAGAAATAAAAGGTACTAATAAATATTAAAAAGGTATAAGCTTTTCTTAGATTTATAAATTATTATTATAAGTTTATTTAAAACTTTAGTAAAATTATAATTCCTTTATTAGAATTTATAAAGAAAAAAAAAATATTATATAGAAAAATTAAATATAAATTATATTTAAAGCTATATAAAAAGTAATTATTTTAAAATCTATATTTATTATATTTAATTTAAAATAATTAATAAAGTTAAAAATAGATTTTTTAGACTTTACTTTAAGAGCTTAAATTAAATAAAGAAATAATAATAATTAATTATATTTAATTATATTTTATTTATATAAACTTAATAATATTAAATTTAATTATTTTATATATAATAAAGAATTTCTTATAATAATTTATACCTTTAAGAAATTTTATTATTATTTATTTAAAAAGAAATATAAAATTATAATATATATAGATTATAAGAATATCTTTTACTTTATAATAATCTAAGAGCTTAATAAAAAATAATTTTAATATATTAAATATTTTTTTAAATTTAATTATTAAATTATTTATATCTAAGAAATAAAGAATAATTAAGCTAATACTATTAGCTATTACCCTAATTATTATAAAGAAAAGCCCTAAATTAAGAAATAATTATTTTAATTATTCTCTAAAGGAGCCTATAAATAAATACCTATTAATAAGATAATAATTAAAATAAAGAAACTTATTACTATTATCTAAATAAAAGGATATCTAAGAATAAGGCATATTAGCAAAACCGAAATCCCTTTATAGTAAATAGAACAAGGAAATCTACTATTATAAAAGATTAAAAAATATAATCTTAATCTCCCTAAGAAAAAATATATAAATTTATTTTAAGTATCTAAAGAATATTAAATAAACCTTCTTAGAAAAATCTATAAATACCCTCTATATAAATACAAAGAAATTAATAAAACCCTTAAATATATTAAATAAATATTTTCCTTTAATAAAATAAAAAAAAAAGTAGAAATAATATATAAAGAATATAGCTTTATTAATACTTAAAGAAACCTAAGTATAAACTCTATAAACTATTTTAATTAGCCCTAATTATATTTTAACTATAGAAATTAATTATTATAAATTTTATTATAAGTTTTCTTTTATTTATAAATCTTATAATAAGCTAATATTATAATAATATTTTTATGATTATTAATTACTTTACTAAAGTAATATATTATATTTTTTATAAAAAAATAATTAATAAAAATAAATTTATTTATTTATTTTTTTAATATATTATTATAATTTATAAACTTTTTATAAAAATTATATTTAATAAAAAATAATTATTTATATTTAAATTTTAATAAAGCCTTATAAACTTAATAAAATTAAATTATAAGCTAAATATAATATTTTATTTATAAATAAATAAATAAATAAAATAATAAAATTAAGAGATTAAATAATACTTATAATACTATATTAACTATAAGTAAATAAATTAAGTAAAAAAGCTATTAATTATATAGCTAATATATAATATATTATATAATAAAAGTATTAAAATAATTCCTACTAAAGCTAACTTTAGCTTTACTCTTAATACTTATAAAGCTCTTTTAAAAGATATAATTTAAGCTAAAGCTATAATTAAATTTAATAATTTATAAAAATTATATAAAAAAATAAAAATAAAACTTAAATTTATATATAATATAATAAGCTAATATTATAACCTTAAAAGGCTAAAAAGATTATTTTTTTTAAAGAAAAATATAATTTACTTAGTAATAAAAAATCTTTTAATAAAATATTAAAATAAAAAAATTAACTTTATATAAATTAAATCTTGTTTAATTAAAAAGAAAATCTTAGAAAATAACTATAAGCATAATTTACCTAATAATATTTAAATTTATTTTATCTTTTATATATTACTTTTAAAACCTAATAATAAAATCTAAGTTAATATAAAACCAAAATATAAGCTATAGATTAAAAATATTAAAAAATAATAAAAAATAAAATAAATATTATAAAAATAAAAAGATAAATACTTTAAAATAAAATAAAAAGATTATAAAAAAATAATCTAGAAATCTACTAAGAACCTAATATATTATTTAAAGATACTAAAAGTATTTTATTAAAAAAAGTAAAAGGGAAATTAATAATACTTTAATTAATAATCTCTATATTCTCTAATAATTATATTTCTAATAATACTAAAAACTCCTTATATTCTTTTTTCTTAATCTTATTAAGATTTTTATAATTATAAATAATTATTTCTTTTGCTTTCTTCTATAAATAATATTTCTAAGTATATAAATACTATAAATATAATATAGTATTTAATAAATCTATTTTTACTTTTTCCTTTTCTATTTTAATATAATTCTTTTTATTAAAAATATATTTAATTATATAAAAAAGTTAATTAAAAAGATATTAATAAAACTAAAGTATTATAAATAAGTTTATATAAAAATACTATTATAATTATATTTTAAATACTTTTTTAATATATAGAACTTATATTTACTTTTTTCTTTTACTATAATATAAAAAAGATTTTTAATATAAAAATATATAAAATATTAAAATATTTTAAAATTAAATTAATTAATTAATTTTATAATATTTTAATAATAAGATTTTATTATTTTAAGATATAATAATATTTTAAAAATATAATTTAATATTTTATTAGTATAAAAAAATATTTAAAGAATTAAGTTAAATATATAGTAAAAGTTTATAAAAATATAATTTAATATTTTAGCCTTAGGGATAAGACTAATAAAAAGAAAATATTATATTATAATCTATAATAAGTTAAGATAATTATAACTAATAAAACCCTTGCTTATATAAATAAGCTATCCTATACCTATATGCCCTGCTAATAAGAAAGAGTTAAATAGATTCTATTTAATTTCTTTGACTATTATAGTTAAATAATATTAAACTAATCCTATTTAATATCTGTAAATATAGAGCTATATAATTAGAAGTATATAAATAAATTAAGCCTAATTATAAGAAATAGTCTTAATTAGCTTTTAATATAACTTAATTACCTTAATTATTAATTGACTATTACTAGATATAATACTTATAAATATCTTTATATTGCTTAGTATACTATTATGTACTTTAATCCTTTTACTAATATAAACCCTATCTTTTAATTGGTTTATCCCTTGGGAAATCGGCTAAATTGTTATAAAAATCTTATTATTTTTATTTTTTATACTAAGAATCTAAAAAAGATCTTAAGGCTTATACTTTCTAATAAGTTTATAAATTATATTTTAAAGGTTATTTTTATTTAGTAAACTATATAACTTTTATTATATTTTAATAGGACCACTATTTTTTCCCCTTTTTTTTCTTACTTTTAATTAAAGTATATATTTTTTTATACTTAAAGCTATATTTTTTATATTAATCTAAAAACTATTATATTTTTTTTTTAAAAAAATTCCCTTTAAGTATTATTTAGTTTATTATAACTAGGATTTTTATACCAAGTAAGAATTAATTTAATAAGCTTTTTTTACTCTTTAATAAACTTAAGATTAGTTTTATAGTATTTTTTTTTAAGTAATTAATATTTTTAAATAATTAATTTAATCTTTAATATTAATATTATATTATTTATATTATTTACTAAAAATAATATTATAAACTTTATATTATATTATATATTATTTATATAATTAAATAAAATAATATTATAAATTTATACTTTATATAATCTTTTAAAAGATTAATAATATAAGCTTATAATAAATATATAAATAAATTAAACCTATAATATTAAGCAGTTTAATTATTTAATAAAATATTACTTTTATAAATAATAAGTTTTAATATTTTATATTAAAGGATATATAGTATTTTATTAGTTTATATATTAAAGAAATATAATAATTTATTATAAAAACCCTGTAACTGCCCTTGAAAGTGCCTACTAAGCCCTATTAGCAACAGGGTTATAGAGCTTAATTAATAGTATTTTAGGTAACTAAGGCACTATAGACCTTTTACTGCAGCGGTTAAGGCTGCGGGCCGCCCAATTTATAATATAATTATAATATATTAGAATTTATAAATACTAAAAAATAAATTATAATATATAAATATTAAAGGATTTATTTTTATTTATATTTATTTATATTAAAAAAAGATTTAAAAAGCCTTTTTTTTATTTTATCTTTAGATTATAAAAACTATTATAATTACTATATTATGAGATATAAAAGTATATATTTAAATAGCTTATTTCTAGGTTTTTAATCTAATTAAGTTTTTATTTTTATAAATAAAAAAGCTTTTTTAATTACTTTAAAATTCTTTAATAAGTTTAATAAAGACTTTTATAAATTTCTTATTATTTTTATTAAAGTAAAAAATTATTTTTTTAATTTTTTTAATTTATTTTACTTTAAAAAAATAAAAATTAAACATATAATAAAAAGGCTTTTTAAAAACATTAAAATTTAATTTTAATTAATAATAAATACTTAAAATAATAGATTAAAGTTTAATTATTATTATAAAAAGGTCTAAAGTATAGCTAAAATGGATTACTAGAAACCTACCCTATACCTAGCTAATAACTTTATAGTAAAGTTACTATAAGATTATAATTTTAAGTTAAGAAAATTATTACTTATATTTTTATTTTAAAGTAATTAAAAAGGCTTCTCTATTTATAAGAATAGGAGCTTAACTAGGTCAGAAACCTAGAAGCAGGTGTTATAGGCTGAAGCCTGAAGTGGGGATACGGCTATGCCATATCCATCAAGGTTAGCAAAAAGTAAAACCCTTCTCTAGCTACCAGGGTAGCTAGAGCCCATTAAGGTTATAAAAGCCTAGATATAAAGCCAGAAGGATAGCCCTTCTAGCTCTTTTTTTTTTTTTTTTTTTTTAGCTTTAAATAGACTAATATAAAGCACCCTTTAGGTTAAATAAACCTAGGACTAGCCCTTTATATATCTAAAGCTTAATTAATTTTAATATAAATTATTAGTTAAGATATTTATAGGCATAATAGTAGATTAAGGATTTAGTAGCTTAGTGCTAGATAAGGCAATCTAATAGTAGCTAGCATAGCTTATATAGTAGGGATTAAGTATAGCTTTAGCCCCGATCTAGGAGTAAATTATATAGTTAAGAGCCTAATAGGGTAATATAATAAAGAGATTAATATTATTATAGGAATACCTTAAGAAAAGCCTAAGGGCCTTAGTTAAGGTAAAGTTATTAGGTTTAATTAGATTAAATATTAATATTCCTTAATAATTCCTTTTAAAGCAAAAGTTACTTTTAAATTTACTAAAGTTTTTAGGTAATTATTATAAATACTTAATATAATTATAGTAAATAAGAGATAAGTTAAAGCTAGATATTTATTTTTATATATTTAATAAAGAGCTTTAGTATTTAATTAATTTATATTTAGTAATAAAATCCTAAAAGGTAATAATTACTTTTTATATTACTAAAGAACTTAAAGATTATTATAATTTTATAAACTTTATATATTACTTAGATTATATATATAAAAATACTAATTTATAGGCATATATAATAGTATTCTTATAAACCCTTTAATAAAATAAAAATACTTTTTTTATAAGCTTTTTATCTAAGTTTAAATAGATTTTAATAAATATAAAAGGCTTTTAATAGGCTAATTAAGCTAAGATTACCTTTTTAAAAGGTATACTAAACTTATAGTTATAGTATAACTTAGTTATAGTAGATTTATTATATAATTATATAGGCTAGCTAGCTTAAGTATAAGATATAGCTTAAAAGCTAGAAAAACTTAAAAAGCTAAGAAAAAAGAAATCTATTATTAGCTAAAAGTAAGATTATAGTGCCCTAGCTCTAAGGATAACTAAGGATTATAAAGGTAATATGCTAATAATAGGCAAAATAGCCAATAAGGTATTATCTATTAGTAATTAAGATTAGAATATATAATATTATTTTAGCTATAAGAGCCTTAATTACCTAAAGGCCTTTTATTTACTTTATTAACCTATAGTCTAATAATCTTAAATAAAGAAAACTAAGTAGGCTAATAGTATTAACTCTATAGAATTAAATCTATTTACTAGTAAGAATAAAGACTTAGAAAATAAAAAGCTTTAATATAAAGTTAGGTATTAAAGCCCTCTAGAAAAGATCTCTAAGAATAAGTAAAGTAAAAGCCTATAATAATAGATAAATTAGCTTTAGTTAAAGTAAAAATTAATAATTAATTTATTTAAGCTTTTATTAATATTAATTATAATACCTTTGCTCTTATAAGTAAAAACCTAGCTAATTAGCTAGTCTTTTTATATATTAAAAAGAAATTATAATAGCTTAATAGCTTTATTATATTTAAAGAAAAGACCTATGCCTTTAGGGTTATAGTATTAATCCTTAAGATAAAAGGTTATAAGTAAAGGCTATATATCTATACTATAAAAGGCCTAGAAAAGGATTTATTTCTAGGTAAGCCTTAGTTAAAGGTAAATAAGGTTATTTATAATATAGCAAAGGAGTATATTACCTATAGAATAATTAAAATTAAGCTATAGCTTATTAATAAAAAAGAAACCCTAGGGATTTATTAGATATAGGTAGCTTATTATATTATGGCTATAACCTTTATAGCTAATTATTACTATTTATATAGAATATATAGTCTAGTAGTATTATTAGTATAATTTATTAGCCTAAAAGATATTAAAGAAGCCTTTTAATAAAAGGTTAAAGTAAACCCAAGGGAATAGATTCTGGCTATATTACTTAATAAATTTAGAAAGCTATTCTTAGCAATAGAGGTAGCTAAACTATTATTATATTAATTAGGTATTAATTATAAGGTTAACCTATAGTAAGATAAGTTTAGGGATAAATTATTATTCCCTTGGGGATCTCTATATAATATATTTAAAAAAGAATTACTTATCCTTAGGAAGACTCTTAGGAATCTATTAAATAAGGGGTTTATTTAAGCTAATAGCTTAGCTACCAGTGCTCTGGTATTATTTATTAGGAAGCTAAAAGAAGGATTATGCTTTTATTATAATTACTATATACTTAATACTATTATATAGTAGGACTAATACCTTCTTCCTCTGATTATAGAAATACTATAGAATTTATTTAAGGCTAAGTAGTTTATTAAGCTAAATATAGTTATTGCCTTCTATAAGGTCTAAATGGCTAAGGGATATAAGGCTAAAACTATCTTTTGGACTTAGTTTAAGCTATATAAGTAGCTAATATATTTATTTAGCCTAAGTAATATACTTACTATATTCTAAAGGTATATAAATAAGATATTATAAGATTTTCTAAATAACTTTACTATAGTATATTTAGATAATATATTAATTTATTCTAGTAATTTAAAGAAGAATTATTTAGTAAAAGTATAAAAGGTACTTTATACCTTGGCTATTATTAGATTATATTTAGATCTAAAAAAGTATAAGTTTATAGTTTAAGAGATAAAATACCTAGGACTTATTATATAGGCTAAGAAAGGAGTATTTTATAACCTAGAAAAGTAATAAGTAATTTGCAAATAGAAAATACCCTAGATAGTAAAAGATATATAGAGTTTTTTAGGCTTTATAAATTACTATTAGATCTTTATATTAGATTTTATAAAGATATTAGTCTTTTTAATAATATTAATTTAAAAAGAGGTTATTTTTAAATAGAAACCTAATAAGAAAGTAGCTTTTTAGGAACTTAAGTATAGATTTTATAAAGCTTTTATATTATAATAGTAGGATCTAGATAGATTAATATTTCTTAAGGCTAATTACTTAGGTAATATATTAGGAAAAGTTCTAGCTTAAGAAAATAAGTATAGCTATTATTAGCTAATTGCTTTTTATTTATAATAGCTAAGCCTAGTAAAATATAATTATTTAATTTATAATAAGAAGATATTAGTAATTATATATTACCTAGATACTTAGAGAATAAAACTATATAGCTATAGCCTATTTACTATTATTATAGACTATAAGAATTTAATATACTTTATAAAATATTAATATTTTACTAAGTAATAAAATTATTAAATAAGATAGCTATTAGAATATAATTTCTAGCTTAA
This sequence comes from Calonectria honghensis, assembly GCA_013403855.1. Classification (NCBI taxonomy): domain Eukaryota; kingdom Fungi; phylum Ascomycota; class Sordariomycetes; order Hypocreales; family Nectriaceae; genus Calonectria; species Calonectria honghensis. Next base: position 408,288 of record VTGB01000033.1, on the reverse strand, counting down.
GTATTAACCTAGTAGTAAGATAATAGTACTAGATATACTAAGCTATAGAGAATAGAATATACCTAAGGGGGTCAAAGATCCTAGGAAATAAAGCTATTATCTATAGTTAATCTTTTAATTAGCTATTTCTTAGGATAAAGTAATTATATTAAAATAAGTTATTTTTTAGGTAATCTAGGTAAAGATATTATAGATAATAGTTTTTTTTAATTATCTAAAGCTATAAGATTTATGGGATTAAGCTATTGCTATAGATAAGATTTATGTAAGTGTGTATACTATAGTATAATAGTAGGAGTAAAGTCTATTACTTAAGTTAGGTTTAAAGGTTTAGATCTTAGAATATACCTTAGATATTAAAGATTAATTAATCTTTTAGGACTAATTATAGGTACCTAGTAGTAAGATTAATATAGAGATATTATATATTTATATTATATAGATAGAATATAATATTATTATTAGAGATTATTTAGGCTATAATAGTATAATAGCCTTAGTATTAAGGTAATTCTTTTGGCTAAGATTATTATAGCTAGTCTAATAGTTTATTGCTAATTATTATATATATAGAAGAAGCTATATTTAATAGTAGCTAAAAAAAGGGCTATTAAAGCCTTTATTAGTCCTAGAATGGCCATAAAGTAATCTAGCTATAAATTTTATAATAGATCTTTCTTTAATAGGTAAAGATAAGTCTTAATATCTATAGGTTATAGTTAATTAACTTATATAAGCTATTATACTTAAGATTATGCTTATAATAGAAGTAAAAGCTTATATAGAATAGTTTCTTAGTTATTACTATAAATTATACAAAATGCCCCGGTCTATTATTAGTAACCAAGGGAGTAATTAGACTAGTAGGTTCTAGTAAGCCTTTTATAAGCTAGCCGGTATTATATAGTAGCTTAGTATAATATACTATCTATAGACTAATAGAGGGCTAGAATAAATAAACTAGGAAATTTAAGTATATTTATAAATATATATTTACTATTTATAGAAGGATTAGGGTTATTACCTTTTAGTAGTATAGTTAGTACTAAATAATTATAAGAACTTAGTAATAGAAATAAGTCTTTTTTTTTTAGAGTATAGGTACTATATAAAGCCCTTTAAAGTCTAAAAGATTATTATAAAGTTACTATTAAGTAGTAATAAGGCCTAGGCTAAGAACTTACTATAAAAGATTTAAGATACTATAGAATTTATATAGGCTATAGTAATTATAATATAATAATACTATAAATAAATAGCTAATAAAAAGTAAATATTAATAAAGAAATTTAAGATTAAGGATAAAATCTAGGTTAATTTAACTAATTATAAGTCCTTTAGGCCTTATAAAAAGCTAAATTAGCTATATTAATAATATACTATAATAAAGGTAATAGATATATATATAGTAAAGGTTAATATGCCTAAGGCAATATATCTATAGTTTTATATTAATCTCTTAAAAAGAATATAGCAAGATCCCTTGCTAAAATAGCAATAAGATAACTTTTAGCCCTTGCTAATATAAATAGACAGCAAAAATAAGTAGATAATCAAGGAAATCCTATATACTAGGTAAAAGTAATAAGAATAAAGCAAGATCTAAGAAGCTCTTATTTAATAATATAATTATAAAGAACTTACTTAATAGCTAATAGAATTCTTAATAGAGCTAAAAGCTCTTAATATCTATAAAGCTAAATATAAATTAATTATAAAAGCTAATAGTTTAATTAGCAAGTATATAATACTAAAGCAATAAAGTTACTATTTAGAAGAAAGGGGGGGTAATATTATAGGCTAAAGCCTAAAGTAGGGATATAACTATATTATATCCATTAAGGTTAGCAAAGAATAAAACCCTTCTCTAGCTACCAGGGTAGCTAGAGCCTATTAAGGTTATAAAAGCCTAGATATAAAGCCAGAAGGGCAGCCCTTCTAGCTCCCTTTCCTTCTTTCCTCTCTAGCTTTAGATAGACCAATACAGAGCACCCTTTAGGTTGAATAAACCCAGGACCAGCCCTTCACAGCAGGCTACCTAGATATATGCTTTTATATCCTATGGTATAGCAATTATAATGGTCTTTATAGCCTAAAGGCAAGGCAAAAGAAAGGCTTCTTAAACCTTTCTTTAATATAAATAAATATAAATGAAAATAAATATTACTCTTAGTATTTATATATTGTAATTCATTTTCCTACCAGTATTTACTAATCCTAATAAATTATAATTATTAGATTACTTCTTATATTTACATATAATATATAAACTAATAAAATGCTATATATCCCCTAATATACTATTAAAATAGTAAGACCTATTATTTATAAGAATAATATCCTACTAAATAATAAGTCTACCTAATACTATAGATTTAGCTTATTTATATATTTATTATAAGCTTATATTATTAACCTCTTAAAAGAGAATATAAAGTATAAATTAATAATATTATTTTATTTAATTATATAGATTATATATAATATATTAAATAGTTTAATATATTATTTCTAGAAAATAATATAGTAGATATAATTAAGATTAAATTAATTCTTTAGAAATATTAATTACTTAAAAAAAATATTATAAAAAGGATCTTAAGTTTATAAAAAAGATAAAAAAAGATAATTAAATTAATTCTTAATTATTTTATAAATCTTAGCTATAATAAGCTAAATAATACTTATAAAGGATTTCTAAGGAAAATAGCTAAAGAAGAATATAATTACTTTTGGGTTAATATAAGATATATAGCTTTAAGGGCAAAAGGATATATACTTTAAAAGCAATAGAAAAAAGGGGGAAAATAGTGGTTGTTATGACCTGGTCAGAGGCATAACCGAGCCCTATTTAGCAGCTGTTATCCGCGCCTGTAATTGCAACCAATGCGATTATTGACTTATCTTTTGGCCTGACGGGCTAATTGATGTAATGGGAAGCACGGATCCTTACAGTGGTTCTAGTAAAATAAAATAAAAGTTATATAGTTTACTAAATAAAAATAACCTCTAAAATATAATTTATAACTTAAAAGGCTAATAGAAATTTATAAATAATATTAATTTTATAATAAATAATTAATAAAATTTAAATTTATATTTTATAATAATATAATAAGATTTTAAGTAATTATACTTAAAGCTTTATTATTTAAATAAATTAACTAATTATAATAAAATAAAAAAAATACCTTTTAAATTTATAAATTAATATTTTAATTTATAAATCTAAAATAAGCTATAGATAGAAAATTAAAATATAAAAAGCCAGCCTTTTATTTATTTATAAATAAGACCTAGGTTATATAAATATAATCCTTTTTATAAAAGAAAAAGAGTTTTAGTATTAAAATATTAAATTAAGAGATTATATTTATATTAGCTTAAATAGAACATTGATTATTATTACAAGAAAGAAAACCCCTAGTAGCTACTAAAACCCTATGACCTTAATTGCATTACTAAGAACCCGGGAATGAACCCACACTCTGCAATTGCCCAATAATAACCAGCAATCAATATCCGCGGCCGTGCTGAAGGATAAAGAGTTTGGTGAAGCCTATCATGTTTTAATGTGTTGCCACTATTGCAGAATTTCGGGAGCGGAATTTCCGATGACCATTTACCTCCCGACCGGAGACTTTGGAGACCAAATGAGAGATCTGTTTCACTGGTAAGGAATTCCGAACGAACAACAAAATACGCTCGGTAGAAATACACACGAAATCAGCAAGAAAGTCGCAACTGCGACGATCGCGGCGACTTTCAGACAGCCCCTAAACAACGGGGCAGAAGCTGAGCAGTCCCACCCTTCCACACTATTTCATGTGATGAGACAATACATGGATTCCCGGAATTTGAAAACTACCAAGGCCATTGAGAATACCGAAATTATGGAACGTTACTTTTACCCTTTTTGGGAGGCAAAATACTGGCTGAATCGATACTTGTGCCTCACGGGCCAGCGTCGTCTAACCAAGAAATATAAGGTGTCAAGGCTTGCTGTAATTCATGTCCGCTCCAGAGCAAAAACTGGCATTGGACGTGTCATGGACGATGGAAATTTGAAACATGTTGCTCAATCCATCGCCCGCGCAAATGAACCAATCATTGCATGGAACTCCACTCAACCCCCTGCAGGAGCTCCATTCACACATGTCATCTTATACGGAGACTTTGACTATCAGGAAGGCTCTAAACTGAAGAAACTGGTCAAAGAGCAAACAGGACCCAACGACAAGGTGCTGTACATCTCTCAACCCTGGACCAGTGCCCAGGCATCTAGTGGCAGTGTCGCAGCTAGCGCGGAGCAACTATCCATGCCTGGCCGTTTGAAGCGTGCGTCGGGCAAGATCATGAGCGGGCTTGGTGGAACCACAAAGGACGTCAATGCGGAAGTTAACGAACTATGGGGGAAATTCCAGGACATCCGCTTCGATGTCATGCCAATCCAGGTCAAGATCCTTGGTATTTGGACCGCCCTTGGCAAAAGCTACGGACCAAAGGTATGCGTCATCGGCCACCGTTCCGGCTTCGTCGAAGGGGCAGGTTTTATTGGGATCCCTGCTTTTTATCTGAATAACGAACGGAGGGATCTTGAGAAACAGCTGGGTAGTCAGACTGATAACAAGATCGTACATGCACCAGGAGAACTCCTGTGGGGGCCGGTTCGAATGCCGAAAACGGATAGACTACGTGAACTTTCTGACGTCATGAACACATTCATACCCGTGGAAGCACTTGGTGAGAAAAACGCGAAAGGCATACTGCAAGTGGACAAGAAGTATGAAAGCGAGCTCATGTCGGCGCTCTTCACATTCATGTGCTGTGACGTAGTCGGCTTTGGAATTAGGCCCTGGCGGGGAACGGTGCAGCCAGGATGGACAGCAAGGGTTGATATGATGCATGATCAATCTGGGCAGGATTGGTTGCGTGAGCGATACGGTTTTGCAAATATCAACGGTGATGGAGAGGTGCCTTTGCCGACTTGGACAGGTTACGCTCGGGACAACTGGTTGGAGGGAGTTGAGGCAATTAGAGAGTATGAACTCGAGCTGCAGCGAAAGGGCTTCATTACGATAGAGTAACAGGGGATCCTATAACTAATCAACATTTCCATGCAGCTAGAATGTACTTGACCTCTTTGCATCTAAGCGTTATATTCATAAATAGCTTTCACAGTCCACCATAGTAGCTGGCGTACTTTAATTCATTTACAAATGCCGAGCCTTGGATGGAGCATCTTTGACCTCCTTGATGAATTTCGTCATTTGTTTGAAGACTGTACCAGAGAGTGCGACAATTCCAGCGATGCTAGCGGCGATTGATAGTGGACCTGCCATTGTACCGGTATTGGTAGTGAAATATCACTCAATAGAAAGTCCGAGTGCGGAGTAAGGTAAATCAGGAACTCCGAATTTGATAGAGAAATGAGCGTGTTATGAATGAGGAGTATGCCAGATGAACGCCCATCAATATTAAACAGAGCCCCTCGACAAATACATATTGTAGACCATTGGGCGCAATGCACCATTACTTGGCTGACCATTCAATAGCGCGTTTTTTCTGCCGCACATCTCAGCAGGATGCTTGTATTTCACCAGTTCTACCATTAAGTGCGCCTACTACATGTGTCAGCTTAGACCTCCAGTTTTCTGATTCACCATGCGGTGTAGGATTACCCCACTCGCGCCAGTATTTCGCACTACACGGTGTGCCCCAGATGCGAGGACATTGGTCGCAGAGGACTGCCATGGGTTGGCAAGATAAGGCGGCCAGACTGAAACTTTAGGCAGAGGTGAAGTTCACACATTCATGCCTTGCCACACCCAGATGAATTTATTTTTCTGCCTTCCAAGGCTTTCAGGCGTTTTTATCCAATGTGCTCCGAGGGCGGCAGCGTCAGTCACCAATAATTTCGTGTTGCATTCCTTCTTGCTTCTTGAGAAGCAGTCGTCATTCAGATCAGAATCCTCCAATTTGGTGGAGTGGCCTATTCGCGTGGTAAACACTAGTTGAAGTTGATGCCAATGTTACGACCCCCATGCGTCAGACTGGCAAAATGTCATGAGGCGTGGAGCGATGGACTGACGAGGAGCGTGCACTGCCGCACCTCGCGCACTACACATACAATGCCTTTGACTTTTGTAAGCCTCCACCTTTGTCGGGTCTGGGATGCGCAGCCAACCATGTAGCATTCAATTCAAGGTACATTGTTTTTCTCATCAATATGCATAATGTGCAGAACTTTCCTAACTTCACAAGCTACCGGGACTCTTTCGGTGACGTAGCTGATACTGAAAAAATAAAATCGCTGCTGGTGGTTTGTAAAGACTTGACTTCTGGAGATACAAACACTGTTTTGACCATTGACATCCATTCCAACTGTCACACCAAGATTGGGGCACACTATGGGTATTCCATTGACCACACGACCCCGAGCAATCAAAAAATGATCTAAATACCCCCATGCAGATCCCGAGACGTGATGGCCTCGAACTGGCTACTATCAGTGAGGAGGTTAGTAGCATTCCTAATAAGGTTTGTCGTTTCTATGATCTGGTCGATCGTGATTGGCTCAGCGCTCTGAGACCATCCCAGTTCGCTCGGAAGCCGCTCATTTTCTGCAACATGTTAGACCGAAATAGGCAGTTAGTCGTGGAACTTACCAAAGAAGTATTCCACAAGGTTTCTAGGGGCAGTGCCCGATTCCATGTCACCAAACACAATGATGGGAGCAGCAAGCTCACCAAGACTGAATTCTTCGGTAGTAGATGAGAACGTGTAGTTTGGATTGGTTGCTCTGGATTCGATCTGACGGAACAGTTTGCCATTTGCCAGCATCATGGGGGTCAATGTCTCGTCGGTCCAGTAGACTTTAGTTGTATCGAATACCTCCTGGTTGAAAACATGATTGTCCCCAAACTGGGCATCAAGTCGGCTGCCCAGTTAGCATGTAGTTGATGTGAGTTGGCACCTTTGAACTAACCTCAAGCTGGCATCGTGCTCCAAAACATTATGTCGGTTGAGATCGTCCCTGTGATGGTTAGGTACAGCTTTACAGAAGCTCCTTTGCGGAGACTTACAATGTAAAAAATGTAGCATTGGGTTCTGGGTTGGCGATGAGGGCCTTGTCAAACATGATTCCACCAAGAGTCTCGTTGAAATTGATGCCGTTCTTTAGAGCACCAACAACAACCTCTTTGGTTAGGCCTTTTCCATCTCGAGGGAGGAATCCGTGGTTGGCCAAAGTATTCATCATTGGGCAAGGACCCCGAACTGTTTCTGTCAGCAAGTGTTGAATAGTGGAGGGACATAGCATACAATCATCTGGCCCAGCCGAGCGCCAGTCCTCGATGGATCCGGATGCATAGGCGGATGCGTAAGCAGATGCGTAGGCAGATGCCGAAGCAAGCCCACCCACAAAGGTCATTGTAAGCTTCATGATGAATAGTAATGAATTTGAAGTGAATAGTGTTGTCGTTGGGGTACTGGTGAGAATGGTCCCTGATAATAACGGCCACAAGACCTGGTTATATACCACACTTCTCCTTTTGCAGTGCTCCACCAGGCATCTACCGGCCACACCTCAAACATGCACCTCCATGATTGAATCAAGCACTACACCTTGAGATCATCTACCGAAAGACGACGTCAATTTCGTCGGAATATCCAATCGGAAGTGTTGGATTTGAAACTGAGTTGCTCCACAAAACTCGAGAAGGCGCAGTTTGGAGTTGATTGCCCCGCTGTAGTGTGCCAAATATGGTAGGATCCTGCTGGCAGTCGTAAATTTTCGTTGATCCTAGCGTCGTATGACCGTATCGAGTACGCTATACCATTTACGTATACGCGTATATTTGAGGAATACGACTTCCAGCACTCGTACAGCTCCAGAGTGGCCAGCGCCCCCCCGACAAGGCATACAGTCATGCGCAATTTGCGCTAGGCAATAGGCTTTAGCCGATGAATCCGCCGATGTACAAGTTTTACATTTGCCCCACAAGTTAAGGGGTGCAGCGCCTACCTATACGCGGATCTTCGAATAATACGACCTCCAGCACGTTCTTGATTTACTGGAGCCGGATATACCAGTAATAAACTTTTGTTGCATTGTTATGGGATAGCCCTCTGTGCGCCCGAACTTTGAACGAATTAACAGTAACATTGAAGAGGGGATAACAAGCCATACTGCAGTAGCACTTGGTTATGTTTTGCCAGCCGCGCCAGCTCAATATTCATTAGGAATGGACAGGATACTTAAATCGCCTATCGCAATACACTTATTGACTCTGTTAGCCTCGCTATGCAAACCATTGCAGCCGCTGAACTCATTCCTGTCGGACCTGAACCTTGTTCCTTGGTTCAAGCCTAATTTAGAACAATGCTTCCTGTTGAGTTAGAGATCTATCTACGCCAGCACCATATCACGACTCATAAAAATATGAGAAACACCAGTTATACGCCAAGACTTTTTGTGAATGGATGGATATCGCACGGGCTTTGCCACCGACGCTCCTAGATCCCGTACAGCGGAGGGCAAGACTCGGATCTCGGCATATTGAAAATGGATGAAGTTCAGAGCGCAAATGCAGCATTAATCCAAGGCTGGACCGGCTGGGTCGGCTGGGCCAGTCTCATGTCACAAGACAAATTACCAATGCCTGATCAAGAAGCGATTTACTCTCCGAGTCATCCTGGTGGATCAGCGCAATGCAAGGCGATGCATCTGAAAGAGGGGTCGGCATGAAACAAATCCCGGAGTAGCGAACAGGGGCCAATAGCAAATTGCGGCGCTGTTGGGGCGGCTTAAATTAGCTCTCATGAAACGAAAGCGACCCTTGGCGATTCCTGAATATACTGCGTTTTCGGTAGCTCTGCCTAAGTTCGACACGAGCCGCTTGATTAAAGTCTTTCCGAAGAGTGATAATTACGTGCCAGATCCGTGTCTTGGTAGTCATAGCCTCACATGACTCGAAAATTGCCGTCCAAAGAACCCAGCTCTTACCGACGAGTAACAGGTGATAGAATGTAGGACAGAAATCATAAGCGTTGCACAGCCGATTTCAAATCATTGACATTCCTAGATTTCGATATATTCAGTTATTCGAAGTGCTTCAACTAAAACATGGCACCCCAGACATTTCTGACGTCCTCGTCATCTGAAGCGGTCCCCCCTAGTGTATCGCTTGCTGGCGCTCTCACTCGTCAAGCCCATATGGCCTTGATTTTAGATTCTGTCACATATGGCAACGAAGAACTCATGGTATGCAATGCATTTTGTTGATATCATTTGAAACCATCTGCGAAGTACACAAAGTGAATGGTATACAAGAAGACGAAGACGAGACCGGCACCATATACAAAGGAAAGATGCTAAAGTTAGCCACAGGGCTCCGAAACCTGATTGACGATGAGATCGAAAGATGTGCCGAATGTTGGTGACGTGATCTGCAAGTGGTTCTTTTTACATATTGCTCATTTCCTTGATAGCACGGTGCCCAGTAGCTACCTATACTGCTTTTCATTCTCTGTATTGGGAATGCTTCGAGTAACTCAGGGTCGACTCCTAGGGGATCATGTCTGCACACTTTCCTGAAATCCTCAGCCTGACCGATATCATTCACATCGCACGGATAAAGCGACCAACTAACAACGGCATGATTTACCGGGACATAGATGCATCCCCAGCTTCTAGAATCTTACTAAACTCCATGGTTGCAATATTTTGGTCGACTCTGGTTCACTCAAACAGCTAGCTCTTGTTGAACCTGGCTCCAAGGTGCACATTAATTTCACCGATGACTCGCCATGTGTATGAGAAGAGTTCTTGACAAGCCATTATGCTGGTGTCTTAAGGACCCCGGTCAACATAGACTGGCTGAGTTGTTTAGTTGGAGGGCAGGAGTTTTCACCTCTAGATTCTAGTTAAAAGTCCTTACTTACCATTACCACCTCTCAAATCTCAAGTGCTGATGCCTACAAGTGTTATGGAGACCTGGCCCTTCCGAATTAGCTTCTCTCTGTGAAATGCACGTCATTTAACTGTTCTTTCTTTTACCCTTCTTCAAACACCAGGTATTTTTAGCACCTTCATTGGCTTCCCTATAGGGTAGCGCGTTGGATGTTGATGTTTTTTTCCTGCGCAAACCATTCTAAAGCGTGAAAGAGAGCTAGAAATTTGGTGAAACAACTTGAACTAGATATCAAAACAGCGATGGTGTGTGTCACACTCTGTAAATAGCATCAATATCCTAGCCTGCCGGGACCTGAATAGCTTCAAAGGGCAACAGCAGCAGCTAAAAGAGGCACAGATAGATCCCTTCCATAGCTACGAAAGTCAAGAACTTCTGCATGAATCTGGATTAATAACTTGCGACCATGCGTTGTCGTGCGAGAAGAGGCCGAGTTGCGAGACATGGTGTGAAATACTTTCACTGGCTATGGAATTTCATCACTCAAGATACTCGATCTAGGACTAGAAATATGCGAAACTCAACCAGCTACACGCGTTCTTTTCCTTGAAAATATATTATCTAATACTTTTGATCTCTATGGCGGCATATACGTGAATGTCCTTGTTCTTCCAAACCCCAAACGAGATATGAGAGCGAGCAGTTAGGCGAAGCTTATGTCGGCTCTATTTGAGTGATCCTTTTCTTTGCCAATGATACGACCATTCACGTCGTGACGTTACTATAGCCAACAGACGGGGATCAGATTGAGATTTTGATCGACGCATCCTCGTTCGCTTTTCTTTTTTCTCAGCTGCCCAGACCCGTCGCAATGCATTCCACTATGGACACAAATTTAGCAGTACAGGGATCAAGGCATGGGAGGATTTCCGCAACCAACAAAACGAACTGGGATTGCGGTTTGTTGCAATCCATTCAACGACAGGTTTGTCATGCTGGCTGTTGTCATGCAGTCTAGCCGAAGAGCCGATGCATGCTACACAAATACGGGGACACGTGCAGGCGCACATTGTTGATCTCTCCGAATTCAAGTAATACTGACACCATGAATTGCAGAAAGCGTGATGGAAGTCAGCAATGCGATATTGCGTGATGAGTGAGCGCATTACATCGCTTCGATGCAAGCAGGCGTGGACAATTCGCTATTTGAAGCTGAGAGCAAGCCCCTGCCCTGGTTCCAAGCACCATGTCAGCTTCCAAGAGCTTTGAGGGAAGCCAAGAGCCAACAGTGCCCATAATTAGCAGAGCGCTGCGACCCACACGGCATAGAATGGTGAGCAGGGGCGTCCATTGAAAGCTGAGCAGCAGCTTACTTGCACTCAGAACAAAGCAATCAGGCACAAATGCACAAAAAGCAAGAAGCAGTCACAATTTTCGCAAATGGCGGTCTACGTGACGTTGGGTGCATAATTCTAGAATACACGACCGTTCGTCCGGTGCAAAAACCTGACTCCAACCATGCGTCGTTCCGACGTCACACGAATCAATAAGCTGCTCAGCTGAAGCCCTAATTCCGCGCCCGACGGTTACATCAAAGGCTGATGTGAGATGTGGAGAAGGAAATGCACAGCTGTTTAAGCTCTCCACCACGGTACATTAAGCTTGTTTTTTTTTCCTTCTCCGCATCATTTGAGGGGGTGAGATCAGGTAAAACGAAGCGAACCCGTGAAAAGCACCGCTTTCGGAGACGGGGCACGCAAAATTGCAAAACGCGGCCGAGTCACCAATAGTGGGCGGGGGAACAATAACGCATGGGCAGACATGACATCAGAGCTCTCAGCTCCTGAGCGATGGTGCTAGTGGCTTTTCTTTTGTCAGCACACTATCGGATTTAGGGCCTTTGCTCGCTCGCGACCAAGACGCCAATGCCGTGGCCCCGCGCCATGCTTATCCCATCGACCTACATATACGGGCTTTATGTATTGATTCCGCAGCTGATCGTCGCCCTCGGGGCGCTGATCCAATGCTACCGTCAACCTATACAAAGAGGAACCTTATCGCTAACACTGGATCTGGTTGGCCGGAGCCCCGCGAGGGAGCGCAGGTGGCTGAGCGTCGGCTGCTTAGAACGAAGCTTGGCACATGTTTGGCTGATCTTGGCACAGGAGACGCTGGACGATCCCGATGTTGCTGCCGCCTTGGCGTGTTGGGCCAGCGCCAATCTCTCGGCTTAAACCTGTGGCTTCGGAGCTTTTACTTTTTTGCGCGGGCGTTTGGCAGTGGGAAATACCGGGTCCATGTCGTGCGACGCTCTGCAAGGAGGGAAAAGGGAAACGGGAAGAAAAAAGGAAATCCATAGTTCAAGGCCTCTGGGCGCTCCGTGCTGCCAAACTGGCCCTACTTGCATATACAGCATCATGTATGTGTGCATGGTGACATCGTTGTCAGCAGCCAGGGGTTTGTGCAGGTCCGTTTGTGAGGCTTGATGGCCGCCGATGTGCATCTCATGCGGTCTTTTCAATCCCCCTCCCTTTCCAATCTTAGACGGGGCCTCATGCACGCCACGTGTGTCAACGGAAGATGATATCAAAACACGGATGCTGCGGGACCGCTAGATGCTAGCATCCGTATCTAATATAAATAGTTGATCAACGTACCGCATGTAATTGCCATCAGTGCAGTGCCAATCGTTTTAGAAGCTTCAGTTTGGGTTCAATCCGTCTATTCGCAACAATGCTCGCTCGTTTCGCCTTTGCCACCTTCGTTGCCGCGGCCATGGCCTCGCCAGTCGCCAGTCTTCCGCAGAAGAGACAGGGAATTCCTGTAGGAAGCATCATCACAAGCTGCACTGTCCCAAACACAGTGGCATTGACCTTTGACGATGGCCCATTCGCCTACACTGACCAGGTCCTCGACACCCTCGCTGATGCTGGTGTCAAGGCCACATTCTTCGTCTGTGGAGACAACTGGGCTTCCATTTACAACTACCAATCGACTGTCCAGCGCATGATTTCTGACGGACACCAAGTCGGTTCGCACACGTAAGTTGGCTGCCAAATTCTATGAGGTAACCGTGATGCTGATGCAATGTGTAGCTGGAGCCACCCTGATCTTGCAACGCTGTCTTCATCAGAAGTCCGATCAGAAATGCTCCAGCTCGAGGACGCGCTGGTTGACATTATTGGCAAATTCCCAACCTACATGAGACACCCCTTCTTCAGCTCAAGCCAGACATCGCTGCAGACGGTGGGAGACTTGGGATACCACGTTGTCCATTCCGACCTTGACACCAAGGATTGGGAAAACAACACCCCTGACACCATCCAAATCAGTATTGACATGTTTGTCGCGGACCTTGACGCGGGTGGCTCAATTGCCCTAGCACACGAGGTTCACCAGACTACTGCTGATACTCTGGTTCCCGCAATGATTGCTGCTGTCAAGGAGCGCGGCCTGAACGGTAAGTCTACTGTATCCACCCTGTACATTGCCATACTGATGACAATCCAGCTGTTACCGTCGGAGAGTGCCTTGGAGACTCGGCATCTAACTGGTACCGCACTTCTCGAAACTAGGAGTGATCAAGAAGCGCAGTGTTTCCAGTTTTATAATGATAATGTTATCCACTATTATTCAAGAGGGGGGAAGTGTAATGCGGGCCAGCGAAGCTCCATTGGGATGAATAGCTTGGCAATCTTACATATCCTTGTTGACCTCTTTGTAAATACTTATATAATACATTTCTATTTATAATTGTTAAAAGGCTTTGGGGCGAGAACCAAGAGTAAATAGTGTCTTCATGCGAATTGTTACGTGATCTTATGTATTAATGTGTTACTTTCGGCTATGCCTCAGATTTGTTCCCTTCATATCCTCCTGTCATCTGATAAACATCCTCTATGTGATTCCTTTTGAGGATTAGTCTTGCTCTCTCCTTGCACCACTCGTTATCTCTTTTGCTCCCAGCGAGGGAAGAGGAAAAGAACCGCTGTCAAAATGTGGTGAATTTCCCACCGTGAACCCGGACAACGAAAGCTTCCTTGATGGGAGTTTTAAACGTGAATTCTTGACCATTAAATGGTTTTCATGCTTTAAATGATTTATTTCCATAACCAGACAGCCCGCCAGATCACTTGCACCCTTACAAACAGGACACTTCGTACGCTGAGCCTCGCTCGACTTCCAGCGCCCAAACCATGATATGAAGCGACGTTGAAAACTCTCTCAGACCATTGGCTGAGGCTTATAGAATTGACTACAAGGATGCACTCACTTGAATCCGACGATCACACACGTAATAAATATCATGATTCGCTCAGTGTCATTGCAAAGTGGCGGCCCCTTGCAGGACCATCTGCGTCTACCCATACGCCAAGCTGACGGTGCACGTTGTTGCAAGAACCAATGGCAAAACCAACTAAACATAGACTTTGAGGTACATTGGTGAGATCGCTGCGCAAGCCACGCGGCCTCGCTGAGGGGTGCGCCATCATGGCGGCACTGCTTTTGATTGACTAGCGTCTCCAGCATTCATGCGAATGCGAAACCACGCGGCCATCTGACTTTGGTACCTGCATTACTTGTACACTAGAGGTTTCAAATTAGAAGGTTTTCGTTTATCCTTATTGGGGCAAATTCGTAGCATGGCTTCCCGAGAAGCGGTGGTCAGCGGCTCAAGATTGTTTTGGCGAATATCGCCACAATGCTTTGCCTGCTGCCATCCAGTTTTCTAGCTTGCTGTAAACATGGCCAAGGCGAGTTACAGGTAGTTTCATGGTAATTTTAGATGCTAAAAGCCCCTTTCTCCTACTGGAAATGCTTTGGTTTCGCATTGCCTCGTCAAATCTTACCGGCTTGGTCCAACCAACATCCGACTTTCTCATTTTGAACGCTGAGGCCATGTTGTCACCTCATCAAAGGATAATTAGCATGTAATTTTCACTAGAGATGGTTCCACTGTGGGTGTATGACTCGCAAATATGAACACTTTGACTGAGGTTAGGGCCGCCCAACAACGATGCCAACCTCTCCACTGACCTCCTTTCTTCTACAACCTCCTCATTTTATTTTCAATAATGGACCAAGTTGGGATCAATTCTTCCATCTTTATTTTTGTATCAATCAGTGGCAAATACAGTCATCTCAAACCTAGCAGTAAGCTCAAACGGACCTCAAACACATGTTCAATAGCCACTTCTATCCAAAAGTGGGGAAGTGCGACGTCGTGTTTTTAGAGTTGGGGCTATGTCTTTGGGTGCTGGGTTGATCTTGATCAAAACTCCGAATCGATGGGTAAAATAGAGCAAAAGGTTGTATTGCAAGGCAGATGTGTTGAATGACAGGGCACCACACATGAACAAACCCAGCTACCCCGCGATGCATTAACCACATCAGGCTCAGCCGAGGAGGCGGTGCGGCAGGGAAGCACCCTAGACTCCGAGCAAGCCGTGATTATCGCGGGAGCTGGTGGAGGTGGAGCCGCGGGATGTGTCCGTACAAAAGCACTGACTCGTCTCCCGACTCGTTATTAAACCTAGAATGAGTGATTGCTTTTGTATTTTCGTTCACCCAGATAGCAGATCGCCCTAATTGACTGAAACGACGGCACCAGTGAGCGAGCGAACCCGAACCCGAAATGGTCCGAACCCGGTCGTCGCAGCTCAACCCTGAAAGCGGAGACGGCAGCGATGCGACAGCGCCAACAGCAGTGACAGCACCACCAACAGAGGAGGCGGCAGCGCCCAAACAGCGCGTCAAGAAGCATGTGGGCTCGCTGGAGAAGAAGAGGGCGCGGGACCGGCGCGCACAGCAGGCGATGCGGGCCAAGCGCCAATCGCATGTAGAGTCGCTCGAGGACAGGATAGCGACGCTCGAGGCGGAGCTGCAGCGGTCGCGGACCAGCTGCGAGGCCCTCCGCCAGCAGAACCGCATCCTGCACTCGCGCCAGGACGCCGTGGGCCGCCTCGTCACGTCGTGGGGGGACCACTCCCCCAAGCCGCCGACGCCCTCGTCCACCGACACGGGAGAGGGCGAGGGAGACGATTGCGCGACGACGCCATCACGGGTGCTAGAGAATGCGTCCTCATCCGACACCAGCATAGTGGCAGTGGCTCTGGCGGCGGCCGACACGGTAAGGGACGAATTGATGGCAGCCACCATGGCGCTGTTCCCGAAGTCGCCGCTGAGCCAGAGCTACGCTGCTATGCTGCCGCACCCCAGCGCCGACGACGCGGCTCTTCTTGGCAGCGACACAAGCCTGTGGAGTATGGTGCCCAGCCACTCGGGGCTGGACGTCATCGTCACGGACCAGTTCTGCCGCTGGCTGCGGCGTCCGGACCTGGTCCGCCAGTCTCCCGACCAGCCGTCGCCGCTCGACATCATCCACGGCTCCGACCGCAACTTTCTGGCCAACGTCATTGCCGAGGCCACGCAGCAGTGGCCGTGCCGCGACCCCGAGCGGCTCGCGGGAGGCTGGCTCTGCTACCACTTCATCAAGTGGATGCTGTGCCCCGACCGCCAGGCCTACTTCCGCCTGCAGCCCTTCCAGAAGCCCGTCGAGGAGCAGCTCGAGCGCCCGCACCCCTACTTTGTCGACTTCCTCTTCTGGCCGGGAATGCGCGCCAACATGGTCAAGTACCAGCACCTGTACGATCCCGTCGAGGTCATGAGCCTGCTGACCTGCTGCATCAAGGTCAGGTGGCCGTGGCGCAAGCCCTTTCTCCAGTCCGACGAGAAGGGCGTTGCCCAGTTCCATCCCGACTTTTACGACACATTTACAAAGCTCGACGGCTGGGGGGTCACTGACGAGTTTGCGTTCCGCTACCCCAAGCTGGTGGAAGGCTTAGACATGAATACCGTTCGCTACAGCTTTGATACATAAACTTGCTTGTCTGTTCTATAAAATGGGATATATAAGTTTACCGGCCAGATTTACTCGACCTTCTCGACGCTCAGGTCGGCTGGCCACCTCGGCTGGTCCACGCCATTGCCCCGCGTCCCGACGTCAAATCCGGGCTGCACCTCGCCGTCGGGATACTGCAGCACAGGCGCCACAATGCGCATGTCCTTGCCCAGGTTCTTGACGTGAATCCGAGCGAAGAACTCGGGTCGGAACAGCTTGTGCCCGCTGGACTTGTACAGAGGCTGCAGCACGCTCGGGAGGAGGCGCTGCATGGGGTGGTAGTGGCGGAATACGGGAGCGCCGTTCCGCCGCCACACGTCCTGCCAAACATCGGTCGGGTATGTGCCGACGCTATTCACAAGCCACTGGGAGTAATAGTTCAAAGCAGTCTGGTCCAAGAGTTAGCACATGTGGAGACTAAGGCAAGTTGCACGGATACGTCAACTCACATCAACCGAGTATGAGCCTCCCTCCTCGCCTCGTCGGAGCAATGCGGTGATGATGCCCGTGATTCCAGAAACACCAGTGCTATCAAGCATGTTAGCGCTGATAGAATGAATAAAATACCATAAATGACTTGCCAATAATCTGAGTTTGGGAATACAGGCGTGACTGGCTCGTCGTTTCCCATGGCCCGACCAAATTCGTATGATACTCCGCAACACTGGGTGCTATTAGTAAAACTGTACAAAATGTAGTTTTTGCTCACTGAAGTAAAAGCTTCTCGCAATTTTAGTCACTTACAGCATCGCTGATCTGCTGCCAGCCAGACCGGTGCTTCCAAGGACCCTGCCAGCCGTAGCAGTTTTCGCCGCAGTAAATGATGCCTCTTTCGCGACCCTTGACAAGCTCAAGCACATCCTTCTCGCCGAATCCGTACTTCTCCAAGACGCCAGGCCGGTAGCCCTGCACGAAAACATCAGCCTCCAGCACGAGCGCCCGCAGCTTCTCGCGGTCTTCCTCGCGCCGCAGGTCAAGGCTTGCGTTCCACTTTCCGTGGTTGAGATCTGGGTGAAGGGCCGATAGGTCCGTCAGATGTGGTGCTGTGATTCGCATCACGCTCGCCCCGAGCTCAGCAAGGCCGCGAGAGATGGCGGGTCCAGCGATCACGCGGGTTAGATCGACAACCTTGAGGCCAGCAAGCGGTCGTGATGGTGCCGTTTTAGGACAATCTGGCCACCAGCTGGCCGGCTGCTGAGAGTCGGCGGACTTTCGGATTTCGAAGAGCCCAATGTGGGCGTTGGCTTTGCCGTGCTCGCTATTCTTGTACTCGTCCACTGTCCAGCAAATTGTCCCCGCTTGCTTGTACTCTTCGGCCAGCTGCTGCATCTCTTCGGCTGTGCGCTCTCCAACAGCCTTGATCAAAGGGGCCATGGACTCCTCCGGGCTTGTGCCTTCAAAATCATAATCTAGACCCACAGAATCCAGTGTGGGATCTGGGTTCATCGAACCTGGTTTGACAAATCAGCGCCGAGCCAGAAAATTGGAATACCGAATTATTTCGCGGCACTTAATTCGCCATACCGTGCAGGTGAAAGAACTTGTCGTCCTTGGTTTTGTAAATATTAGTAGAAAATGATCGGTACGCTGAACTGTTGCTCCGGTGCTTATCCTCCTCTGGAAAGTATTTGGCAACTTCGGCGCGCCCACCTGGCTTCATGATGGAGGCGCTAGTCAGATTGACGCCGTCTGGGTCAATTGACCACATCAAACTAGACATGATGAAGAGTTGGGCATGATCGCTGGCCTCTCAAGTTAGCGTACATCGTCCACAGTCACCTTGGACTTTCCAGCATACGTATTGATCTTGACCTTGGCAGGCGCCACATTGTATTTCTTCTGTAGCAGGAGGTTGATGACGGTAGCTTCGTACGCCTTCAAGGAAGAAATACTCTCGGCAAATCGCCAGTTGATGGGGAGACTTGGGCTGTCGCTCCCTTCAAACGTAATTGTGCGAGCTGCTTCCTCAGTGCCGGCAGGGAGATGCTTTTGGATGAGCGGGTTGGCAAGGATCCCGTCTTGGAACAGGCGCTGAGCCTCCTCAGGGATGGAGTACGTGGGAGAAATCATGGTTATTATTCTGCAGTGCACGCAAAATATCTGAGGAGGCTTCCAACCAATACTACTCCCAAAGTGCATCCAGTCCATTGTATTAATACTACCGGTATCTCGCTCGGCCACATCGGCCTACCTCTTTTGGGTAAATGGGAAACAGCACTCGATCAGCTCAGCTCCACACCAGGCTCCATGAGCGCCATAAATGCCCATCCTCCGGTCTTCTTCATCTCCTTGTTAGTGAGATCTCAGTGGTAACCCCAGCGTTTAACCGCTGAATCAGTGGTGGTGGATGGTATCAACATGGTTCCGCATTGAGTTAGCGCGAGCACACATCCTGGTACCGGCACCACTGAATCAGCGGCAATCGTCACGGCGAGGCTTGACGCGATCTTTTTTGACTAAAACTACAAACATGGCTACTAAATTCCACTAACTGGTCTTGCGCTAAACGGCTAAGCGATGCATAGTCATGGTAAATACAGATTAGGCCGCCATTCAATTAATAGTCGTAGACCAGCTTATCAATGGGAAGGCCCTCAAACAGCTGCGGATACCGTACAATGCGGGACCATATAGGGGATAGAATCGCGGATACCTCCGAGAGCAAGGGATTCTGCTGCCATGACTCAATGGGATGTTCTGGTATTACAGCATAGTGTTTACAAATGAAACGACTGCCATCTTCTGGTGTAAATGGTCAAATTCGATTCGTGGAGTCTGGCACGGCGGGTAATCTGGTTGAATGTTTTCATGTGGCATTGAGATGGCCAACACATCCAGGTCTGAGTTCCATATTGATGCATCGCCATTCCCGATGAAAAGCTCTGTTGAGAAGCCATCGGAATGCTGATTGTGAACAGAATCATGGTCATTGTTGTATATCGGCAAATGGTGGTCGGCTGTCCCCAGCGTGGCGGCTTCGGTGTACATTTCATCTTGTTCACTTTGTTGAGCACCCTGGGTCATCTGCTGATTGGGTTGATAGGCCTCCATGAATTGTGGGAGCAGTTCCAAGCCAGCAAAAACCTGCTGAAACTGTGTTTGTCGCTGACGCAGCGCTTCATTCTCTTCCTTCAGTGCCTGGATCTCCTGCAGCAGGGTGATGGTTCGCTCTGGGTTGTGAAGCTGCTAGCATATTTGGAGCCTTTCTTCAAGGGATTGGATCTGGGTTTTGCGCTTGTTTCGCATGTTCTGCTGGGCCCTGCGATCTCGAACCCGCTTCTTCTCGGCCGAATTCTGGCCTTGACGAAACGGTGGGGCGATCCAAGAACCAGGTCATAGAGGCTCAACCACAAATTTGTCCATGAAAATCTTTTCGCTCAACCCATCAAGGTACGTCTGATAACTCCATAACCCACACGAAAATAAAAAGGTTTAAGGGGATAACAAAATGGCATATCGGCCCGAGCTACCCCTCCACTACTTTCCTTCGTCCTACACCACTACCAAAACCCACTGTCAACCCCGACGCAAGACCTACTCATTGCCAATGCCACCACTCACCTTCGCCATCATCACCTAGCCATGGAGAGCTCAGCAGGGTCGCAACCTGAGGCGAATTCTGTAGGCAAAGTGCGAATTTTGCTGCAGACAGTCACGCACCTTGTGCCTGGCAATGATCGCGGAGAAAAACTCAGGTTTATTGAAAACATCGTCTCGCATCATTTTTGGAAACGAGATTACGACCGTGCACAAGAGCGAATGTTTCCATACGACGACTACTTTGGTCTCAAGAACCGTAAATGCTTTTTCCTGATTGATCATCACGGCCACGATCACACGCTGCAGTAGGAAAAGGTGCCAGTGCTATGGTACAAATGGACAGGGCAGTTTCTGTAGGTCTAATCCTTTCAAATATATCTTATCTCGCCTCTAGCTCAAGCTGAAAATTCATTTAGCATCCGTATTGATGAGAAGCTCCCCTCAAAGATAGAAAAAGAACTTGAAAAATGGCCCTTCACATGGGAGGGAAGGAAATTCCACCGCATACCTAAAGGGCCAGATGGGAAATATGACCCAATACAGCAACGCAACATCATCAGATCATTCCTCCGACTTGGCAATTCCATTGTTGAAACAGAGATCGAATTTCTGAAAGAGTATCCCGAACACGCACCGTGAATCAAGAATCACATAGAGCGCGAGTTGTGGGTTCAAATCGAGCCTTTTTGTGATCTTCCGAGCGAAGGGAAGTAAAATAACGCTGCGGTTCTCATTACTTTGAGCAGGACTGAATGAATGAGCTGTTGAAGCTATGGCGATATATGGGTTGGTGGTGATAAAGGTTCAAGGCCCAGCGCCCTGCAAAAGACGAGGTGTTTTTTTTACTTCCAGGCAACTAGTTAATATCAATATACAGCAAGAGTAGTATTGATTGTTTAATTACTTCAGTGTCTGTGTTGGACGATTAAGAGGCATTTGGTGATAAGAATGGCCAAGTTCATTCTGATATGGTGCGCAGGGCGCAGGGCGTAGGGCGTGCTGGGGCTCCGAAAGTCTTGGCGAGAATTGCTGAAAAATTATGGCGTTTTGCGCCCGCAATATCAACTCCATTGCCTTAGTAATGTGAAAAAGTCCACCCCGACTTAAACTTTCACAAGACCCAATATTAGCGTGGCCTAGTCGTATGGTTTACATGATCGGTCCATGCTTTCGCGCGCCTTTATTTTGACAAGGTGGCGGAACCACCGAAACACGGAGCACTTCATGCTTTTATTTGATATCCAACATAAGAACAGCCTACTGTCCATGAATTTGCGGAATAACCTGCAAGTTATTCAATCTACAGTCGTTTGAGCCGACAAAGCGAAAAAAAAATGACGACTCCTCGGACCATTCGTTGGGGCATCCTCGCGACCGGAGGAATTGCAAGAGCATTGTAAGCGAGATCCTCTTGAAATTCCAAGGAAAACAATATCGTTTGCAGCTAACGCATTCAACTACGTATTCAGTGGAAGAGACCTATCGGTTGACCCAAATACTCGCGAGGTCACAGACATCCAACACCAGCTTGTGGCCGCGGCTTCGTCCTCTTCCATTTCCAAGGCTGAAAAGTTCCTGCAAGAATGTGACGCGCCATCGCATGCAAAGGCTTATGGCTCCTACAATGATCTCGCCGAAGATCCTGATGTGGATATTGTTTACATTGCGACGCCTCACTCACACCACTACCAGAATGCAATGCTAATGCTGGAAGCCGGCAAGAATGTGCTGTGTGAAAAGGCATTCACTGTCAATGCACAGCAAGCAAGAGCACTGGCTGCCAAGGCTAAAGAAAAGGGACTACTACTCATGGAAGGACTATGGATTCGATACTTCCCACTGTCGGCCTATGTGCGCGAGGTGATAAGTTCAGGCAGCATCGGACCAGTCGAGAGAGTATTGTCAGAACATAGCCTGCCCTACGCCGGGCGGTTTGCAAATGATGACCACATCATGGTGAACCCGCGGCTGGCTGGCGGCATCCTTCTGGACGGTGGTATCTACAGCCTCACATGGGTATTCGAGGCTTTGTACAGCACCCAACCTGCGGCCACTCGACAGCCACCATCCTTCCAGTCCGTTGTTGCAAAATATTCTCCAACGGGTGTTGATTCGATGGTGACCATCATGATGGAGTTTCCCAGGGCCACGGAACAGGGCGGCACCGCTCATGCCGTCGCGACTTGCTCGCTAGGACTGTCAAATGACTCTGTGGCTGCAGCAGCGGATGCCGTAATACCCGGCATTCGCATTCAAGGATCCAAGGGCGAGATTCAGGTGTTCCCTCCTGCCTATCGCCCAACAAGAACGAGACTCATCTTGAAGGACGGCACGTGCGAGGATAAACAGTGGCCCCAGCCTGGCCCAGGCGCTGGTAGTGGGTGGTTCAATGGGTACGGGGCGAGCCCGAATCCCGAGGGCCAGGGACATGGGCTGTTCTGGGAGGCCGACGATGCTGCTAGGGCCTTGGTTGAGGGGAGAAAGGAGGGCAGCCGTTTGGGCCTCGACGAAAGCATACTCATTATGGACATTATGGACAAGGTCAGACGAGATGGTGGCGTGGAATATCCGACAGAGCTGGAGACGACTGATTACCCCGTGCAGCTGTGATGAATATGAGAACCGTTGGTGGAAATGGCAGAGGTAGTGAGCCCAGATTGTGCAATGGCCTCCCTTTGCAGAAGAACATTGAATAGAGGTTTTTTTTGCATCCAAAACATCTAGGATGCCGTTCACCACAGAAAAGTAACAAGGTCAGCTGCAGGTTTCTATACAGCGAAGCTCACTGTTGCATGTAACACATGCCAAAAACGAAGGATCATCTGTCTAGTTCGAATGAGCATCGCGCATGTTGACTAAGAAAATAGGCGAAATGAACCACCGGTGTGGCTGAGTGACAGCGTTGTGACCAGTGATTGGGCCATTGAATATGTATGGTGTGAACTCTCTGGGCAGATCTTCAAGACGATCTCTAGGCGCTAAATACTTTTCATCGCATTGTAGCTTAGAGTAAGTCTGCGTGCGACAAGGCATCGTCGCAAGCTTCATGGAGGCTTTTGTCTCGGGCTCCACACCCTAAGTGGTGTTTATGACGACAGTTGCTTCGAAATGACATATCTGCGCCAGCACCAAGGTAATTATATCCCGTCTTTTGTGCGATGGTTTAAAGGCAATAATCACCAATCCTTGACAATCAATCGGAACTTGCAGACAGGTTGTTGTCCTCTCCGGGAAGTCTTATATAATCATGAACGGTCTTGCCAAATGCTTCATTTAAATATACTCCAAAAAACTCCATACGCCCAATGATATGCTTCCCAATCGTGCCTACATATCCGCCAGATCCCCAGTGCCAATCATGTACTTTGGTCAATGTATGCATGTGTACAGTCTATCATCTTTCGCCAACTGGTATAGTTCCATGCCCTATGCACCCCCTTTCTCGTTTAGTATTTCCTTGTTCTTCCTCTCATTTGTTATCTCGTCGGCCTTTCTCTGGTGAGAATTAATTTCACTTTCCTGGTCCTCTTCTCCCTGTAACGTATGTTCAGATCCTCCACGGCACCTGCGTGAATCCGGCCTCCCCATCTCTTCATCTTCAGGCTCTTCTGCCACATAGGTATCCATAAGCGTATCCATTACGCTATTCATACCAAGCCGACGGGCCATGAGTATTACTGTCGATGGAGCAGAGCTCTTGCGACGAGAATCAGCCGAGCTCTCTGCTGGCGCGTCAAGAATTCCCGTACCATTGCTATCTTCATCTTTCGTACTCCACTTTCCGTGTACCCTCTTGAAAAATGGCAAACACACAGGAATGCTGATGCAGACCATGGTGACGCCCATTTCAGCGACTGACCAGACTGCGGCCCCGACTGTTGCTTCTAGGCGAGTGGTTAGCGCCAAAAATGGGTCTCGCATCGTGGGATCGTGGGTCGATTACTTAAAAAGTCGGGCGCCCAAAGTTCGCCAATCTCTGTAGTTCGCTTGATGCCGCATGCCCCAGCACTATTTCATTTTGTTAGAATTCTGATGATGCTCAATGCGAGAGCAAGGCAATGACTCACAAAAGCCCCAGGCTCAAACTCGCCAGGATAAGAATCTTGTCGCGAGGGTTCATTTGAACTTTCCAAATGACAACAAAGGGGAAAATAGCAAAGAAAAAGTCGGCAAAGACGCACACAGCTAGAGAGGGGGCTTAGTATGCATATTCTTGCCGTTGGGGTCTTGGTTCCTGCGGCACTGGCCCAGACGTGGTAGATTGGCGGTGGTGAGAAATGGTAAACTTACACGTCACCACAAATGCCACCGGAACGAAATCAATGTCGCATTTCCCCCCCTCGATTCGTTTGTCCCATAGATATTGAATTGGTTGGCACTGGAGCCAATAAACGACAACGACAGCGCAGGATGTGGCGAGCAGAAAAACCAAGACGGCCCAAATGCAAGCCCTCTGCCACGGTTCCTTTATGATGCGCAAAAGGAAGAGGCCAAGGGACCATTTGGCTATCACCATTCCGGTCGCAATCAGATTGATGCCGATGCCTTCGTAAAATAGCGCAGTTGCCTCGTCGCTTGGATCTTCGACCGGCTCCTGTCCAAATCCGTAGTGCGCCGACAGTGTCATAATTATGCAGAAAAACAAGAGGAACGCCTTGAGGTCGGTCAGCCTTGTATTGACTGGTGAAATCCGGATGTTCCAAGAGGTAGCTTACAAATGCTATTAAATAGGCTAGATCATCAACTCCGAACCAATGTATCAGCACAACGCGAGTGTAGATGCGGAGTACGACAAAGGTCAGAACAACGAAACAAATAGCCCACATGACACTGATTGCCCACCCTCCATCGCCTTCGATTGCCATTTTGTCTATTCGCCATGTTAGTGGCCGTGACGGAATGAGTATCCAATGCCAATGTAGCTCAGCAAGCGTGATTTGCTGGCGAGACAACGGCATTCAGTTACCAATGGCGAAGGGGATCATACCGTTCGGCAATGTTCTCGTAAATTCTAGAAAGTTCCCAATCCCCTTCCTTCAGTCTTAGTTCGCAGCGCTGGGATAGAGTCCCCAGGCTCCGAATACACAGCTGTGGATTCGTGGCTGAGCTCACTGGTTCGAATGGGTATCGTATGGGTCGCCTTCGGAGCCGCTCGCCAATCTCATTGATGACATCTGCACCCAAAACCTAGCGATTTAGGGCCGACGGGGACTGGTATGATCGGTTTTCGTTGGATCACTGAGGGGGTATCCGCTCGTTCGGAGTGGCCGTCGGTTTGGTTTAAAGATAAATTCACCAACCCGCTCGAATCCCGCTAGCACTGCCCGACACCCTTATAAAGCAAGTCTAATTGACGTTTGCCGAAACGCACTCCTATCCCCGCTGAAATTCAGCAAGGTGAACGGACCGATGGTGCCCAAATCGGCCCACAGACGCTGTCATCGCAAGCACAGAAGTGGCTGCCAGGCGGTGCAACCCGCCGCCCGCGAGGCTCTAGTCTGGGGGGGCAAAGTTCTGGTCCAATAGCAGCCAGTGATATTGCTTTGCCAGTGCGGGCGAATCGACGCCACGCATAACATGTCTTGCGTGAGCAGCAGCCGGTCATTCAGGAACATTGCTTCTTTTTCCCACAATCGGCGCACCGACGCGTTACAGGCAAGTCGATCGGCAAGTGGCGCTTTTGACATGCTTCGCGAGGAGCGCTTCTACGCTGCTGCCAATGATTCATTCACATGCACACAAGACCCCTTCCGCAGGTTTCTCGGTTTCTTCTTGACAGGTCATTATTCAGTTTGATCACGCACGAGATCCGGCCTAGACAGGGGCGGGTTAGAAGAAGAAACGAGTATGACGCTGAGATTACCGATGTTCTGACCGCTGCCAACAAAAAAGGAAAGAAGGAAGGCTGTAATGCTCTCACACATGCAGCGGGAGGCTGGCGGTGAAATGTCTCCGCGCAGTGGCCAGTCAAAGCTCAATACTACATGCAAGGCGGTATGGTCGGATGTTGCTTGTTTGGGGACGGTGAAGGGCATTCTTTCCGCATACAGACCAAGCTGCAAGATGCCATCCTCACCCTGAACTGACGGTAGCGTACCTGGACTGTTCTGTTCTCGAGCCTGCGCGATTAATGGCTGGGCAAAAGCAACGTCTAGTGTCAGCACCTACTTCCCAAATGGGAACCAGGAACCAACGAGCAGGATTGTTAGCGCACCGGTAGCAAACTGCTCTGGGCATGGTGCATTGATCAGAGGCCAGCCACGCGGGGCTGAGCAATGGGGTGTGAGAAAGCCGACGTGGATTGGATAGAATGCGCAGCCACGTCATTCTGCCATAGGCAGGGCGAAAATCATGGACCAAATCGGGTACGGTATCCAAGACAGTGATCCCATACACAGGTTTCTCTTGTCGGCTACTCCGAGCCAGCCATCGGTTACAGCACTTCCGCGCCCTCTTGAAAGACAGGGACAGGTTCCAGAAGCAAGCAAAAGAGGGGAAATTCCCGAGGTGTGACCACCACCGCCCCTATACTTTTTGCCAGCAACATGAAATTAGCTGGAATAGTCCAAAGACTAGAAAGGAAGGGACCACAGTTTCAACTCCATTGAGTCGCCGCGCTGGGTGATCTACATGCCCACCTGTGGAGGGCATCAGCACGCTCGAGCATGTCGCACCTGAATGATACGGTTTGCTGACAACAGCTGCAAATCGGAGACAGCATGAAAAGAAAATAAGACGTGCTATTGTACTGTTGAATGGGCTTCCAAGACATGGTGACTGCATGAAGCAATGCTGTAGCGTTTGTAGCGTGACATGCCGGTATGAGCCTTGATGATGCGTTGAACTCTTACTCTGTCCCGAACACAAAGTTGAACTTAGAACCAGCGCTAACAACCGTTAAGAATTATGGAATGATATGAGACTCCCTTTTACTTACTCTACAACAAGTAGACATAGATTTCCAAGAATTTACAATGACTTTGTGTTTTGCTTCAAGTACTGATGACATACCCTACAGTAACTTGTTTTTTTGTCCTGACAATTAGGTGGGGACCCCGCAAATCGATTGCAAGGGATGACATAAATGACATAAATGAATAATCCCAATTCTCTAATGGGTCATAGGTGAATGATCTACAAACAAGGCAAACCAATCTAGTTTTGGATTATTGGGCGGAATCAAGAGCGCCGTCACACTTTCATGATGGAAACTGCGGATATGAAGTATTGAGTAATAATGAAACGAAACACGATGAGATTTTAGGCCAAAACGCAGAAAAAAGAGTCAAGAGGCTCCGAAAACCTTAAGATTGAGCGTCCAAGTCGCAGACAAATGTGTCCCGAATCCCTGGGGTTCGGATTTCGGTTGATCCGATTTGCTCATGGTTCAGGGTCCGGGTGACAGGTAATTGGATTTGAATCCTCGATCTTTTCTCATGCCGTTTCTTGCAGAGGCGTTTTTTTCAGCTGGCATGGCTTGTTTCTTTTTCTTTTCTTGCCATGGCCTGAGACATGGCAGGCGTGGCTGACGGCTAGCCTCTGATCAGGGGACATGTGCCATTTGACCACCTTCTTGAATAGGTTAATTGGATTCTCGGTAGTCTGTCTCTCGTCTGGCCGTGTGCTTGAAACAAAAAGACGTTGATGAGAGTGCACGGAACAACCCGGCCGATCCTTCGGGGAGGAGGAATTGTCAAGGCACGATGCTAGTCAGTGTGACCCCCCGAGGGGACGCTGCAGAACCCTTCGGTGTTGTCAAATAAAACTAACGGGTTTTCTGCCGGCTGGACACTCCCTATTCTCGAGTCGCTTGAATCGCGTGCAAGTATGGATGGAAGATGCCAAGGGCTGGGCACTCCAGTATAATAACATTGCGATGGGCGGCAAGTGGTTGGGATGGTCAATTGTGTTTCACAAAAAATGGCACGGGTTATCCAAGGCTACTATGTGCGCGATGTCGCCTTTCGCTATACAGACCGGGCGACTGCAACCATTGTTGCAACTCACCAACCAGATGCCAACCAGATGTTCCATATTGTTGGCGTGGCTGTATTTATTAGTCAGCGCGTTCATTGTTGTGATGGACTGTAGCGACGCGTCGGAAATTATGGGCGACATGTTCGTGTCTTGTTGAGTTGGGTTAGTGCTGAGTGATGCTGTGGCGTCGGCTGCAACCCCCTATATCTGTCGCTGTGGCGCAGCCGTTGGCGAAGGGCGGCGGGCGGCCCCAGAAAAACTTTTCGTTGAAACCTGGCTTTCTTTGCAAACGCTGCTCGAGTTGGCAATTGGCATTGTCTCGTTTCTGGTCATTCCTTTGCCGTGTAATTGGTCAATTATTTTTCTTTGGGACTCTGTTTCTGTAGATTTCCTTTCGCCCTGATGATTTTCGCAAGGTGCTAGGGTGCTGCATTAAATCACATTTTGTTGGATTCTGGCTTCCGGGTCGGCCAATTCGCGGCCTCACTCCGCCAATTCCCCCTTGTGCGCTGCTACTGGCTGCAACGGGGCAGGGAATCTTGTGTAGATTGATATACACTCCGGGCGACAATGGCGTACAGCTTCCACGCTGGCGGCGCGGCTAGCCTGCCTCTGCTCGACCCGTGGCCGCACGGCGCCGGCGTCATGGCCGACGTCTTCTCCCGCTGGTCGGAGCTTGACATTACCCAGATCGGCTCGCTGGTGGCCATTGCTGGCACCGCGCCCGCCGCCTGGAGGCTACTGCAACGCACGTGGAGCGAGGTGTACGGATGGATCAGGCAGTGCTTCCTCGCCTCGGTGACAATTCCTGGCGGTGATCCGCTCAATCGCAGCGTCGTCAAATGGATCCTGGCCAACCGATCGCGGCACTCGCGATACTTTACCGGCCGTACCGATCTGGCCCGTTCCGGCGCCGACAGGGCCGCCGCCCTCAAGAAGACGCGCCACTCGGTCCAGTACTGCCCTCACTGGGATTCAAGATGGCTGTGGCACAGCGGCGACTTCTTCATTGTCAGCCGCGCCGTCGAGAACTTCAGCTCGGCTCTCTCGGACCCCAGCTATGACGGCATCGGAGGCGAGGAGATGACCATTAGCTGCTTTGGATGGTCGGCCGAGCCTGTCAAGAAGTTTATCGAGGCGTGCCGCGAGTTCGCCGATCAGCAGACGCAGTTCTTCGTCATCATCTACTCGCGGGATCGCTACGGCCTCTCTTGGAAACCAAAGGCCCGCAAGCCAATCCGTCAGATGGACACGGTGCATTTTGACAGCTCCCTCAAGCGCGAACTTCTCGCCGACATCCGCAATTACCTTGACCCCAAGACCCAGATGCGCTATCAGAGCCGCAGCATGCCGTACCGCAGAGGCTATCTCTTCTATGGGCCTCCCGGCACTGGCAAGTCGTCCCTCTCCGTCGCAATCGCCGGTGAATTCGGTCTCGACCTGTACGAGGTCAAGATCCCGAGCGTTGCGACCGATGCCGACCTCGAGCAGATGTTCCAGGAGATTCCCCCGCGATGCGTCGTCTTGCTTGAGGATATTGACGCCGTCTGGGTCGACCGCTCCAGCTCCGACAGGAATGGATCCGATGCCGGAAGCAACGGGCCGACGAACTGCACCCTGTCAGGCCTGCTGAATGTTTTGGACGGCGTGGGCTCTCAAGAAGGCCGCATCGTCATCATGACGACCAATCACCCCGAAGACCTCGACAGCGCCCTGGTCCGCCCTGGCCGCGTCGACATGAAGCTCTTCCTGGGTAACATTAGCCAGGATTCTGCCAAGGACATGTTCGTGCGCATGTTCTCCCCGGATCTGGGCTGCACGTCGCACATGGACATGGACGAGATCAGGGAACTTGCGGCACAGTTCGCCACCAAGATTCCCAATGACACACTTACGCCCTCCCTGCTGCAGGGATTTTTCCAACTTCATTTAGAAAGCCCCTACAACGCCGTCTCAAACATTGAGGCTTGGGTTGAGAGAGAGCTTACCCAGAAACCCGACAAGGATTTCGAGGTGGTGACTCGCGAGAAAAGATTCTGAGATGGAATGCATACTATGAATGGGAGAAATGGACTGTCACTAATTGTACACTAATATGTCTTAAGGTATTTGGTTCACGTATATTAGAGCGTGCTTAGCACGGGGCTTCACGGTTCTCTCTTGTTTATTTTTACCTGTTTGCAATTGGCTTGTCAAGGGATTCATGAATTTCATTAGTCTACATGAACAAAAGTTGTTCTTTTCTTTGTATCATGGTTTATCTTAATCTTATGTAGAAGGGAAAATCTAACAAACTTGTTAAAGACAAGAAATAAACAGAAGCCTCAACGTGCAACATGTGAATGCTGACCTCGGATGGGTTTCCCAGTCCGCAACCGAGTCTTGATGATCAAATCATGATGCTTTTTTAAAATATTCAATATTCTTTTCATTAAACAATATTAAATCATATAGGTCCAGCCTAATCATCTATAAACAGGATTACGCTGATGCTAGCTGGTTGACTGCCTGGTAGCTTGATCCTGTACCAGGCCACAACAGTTATGATAGTTGTGCTTTTGGTGGGGGTTTTACTGGAAGATGCTCTGGCAAAATCTCCTCGGTGCTACTGCCATCTCGTGTCGTATACTTGACTTCAATCTTATGAGTTAGTAATATTCCAGGGTCATTTCCTTCCAAATCCTTTTCTGCACAGCTCCTCTGAATGTCGTGGAGTTGATACGAATTTTGTGGTTGGCTGATGCTTTGGGTCCATGATCTAGCTGTCGAGCTGGGGCCTGTCCAACGCCCCAAGAACTGCCCGAACCTTGGCAAATATGCTTTAAAAAGCTCTCTAAGTCGAACGGCACATACGCACATAATGCCAAGGTTTAATTCGATGATCGCCCATGTGCCTAGGACTGCATGCTTATAAGTCGCATCATCCACCGAGTCAATATCGATGACGTATGGCAGGCGCGCCAAAGAACATATGACAACACTAATAGAGGTCAACTTAATTTCCACAGACGCAGGTGGTAGGGGAAAAAATGCATACCCCGATCCCAAGGCTAAGATAACGCCGAGTGTAAATCTTTGTTTTGATGAAAGTTTGAGTTTGTGAATTGTAGGGATAGGAACAGCCACAACAGCAAGATCGGCGGCAATGTTTAAAGCAGCATGAACCTGGGTGATTCTGTTCACACATATATTCGGCCCAGTCAAGTGTGGGTTGCAAGGCACTCCAAAGAGAATGGCTAGTACCAAACTGTAGATAAATGTGAGAACCGCAATAGCGATGATACTATAACGGTAGGGACGAGAAGGGTTGATGCGCCACAAAATGGTCAGCATTGCCATTCTGATCATGGTAGGCGTGATGATGTACGCGATATTAGTAGGAACCATTTTCTAAGTTGCGTTAGTACGGGCAATGTATTTCGGTCGATAACTAGTTACCTCTAGAAATTTGGGCAAATCTGTAAATGATATATCCCAAAGATGCTTGCCCCAGCCATATTTCATCACTGTAACCAAATCAGACAATAATTCCTAACATGTGCGAGGAGCATTTACTATCGAGCATCGTCAGAAAATAAAATAGTGAAAGGCCCCATGATATTGTAATGATAACTGTAGACCGCAAAAACATTATTAATTTTCCACACCACAAATGCCCTATTTCCGTAGCGAGCTAGCTTACTCAAATTGGCCTCTATATTTCTTGTAAATTTGTAGGAGTGAACGTATCGCAAGATGACGAGGATAGTTGCGAAGAAAAAGGTGACGGAAAAGGCGATTATTGTTCCCTTCTGAACCGGGGTATATGGCCCGTCAAAATTCGTTTCCCAGCCCTCTGGAGCCGGTAATAGCGGGATATCAGCCATAGCTGACTCTGTGACTCCCAGGAGCAGTCACGAAGTGTTGAGAGAACTGTGGATGTGCGGACGGTGACATATCATTTATGGATGGCGGGGATATAAGCTTTGAAATGTGGAGATGACTCCCCTGCTACCGCTCTCCACCCCCGATGTCCTCAGCTTAGCCCTTAATAAATTGATTGTTCCAGGGCGGACGCATGAGTCTTCAGCCTTGATCTTGCTCAGCTCCGATCTTGATCTGGTTGTTAAGTCCGTATTCATCCCCGAGATTCCGATGGTGTGACAGCTAGGCTTATGCATATGCAATAAAAATGTCCGTAGGTGTTTTAGTGGGAAAATTTGTCAAAACATTGATTCTCGAGGGCGAGAAGCAGCGTAATGGAATCCGCGGCCTCCGAGGTAGTTTAGACCTTCTCACCCGGACTACATCCTATACCAAAATAGGAAAGGGTCAACTCGCACGGACTACGCGATGGTTTACAAGATCGACTTCAGAGACAAAGGAAATTCATTCAGGAGGATTGTGGGTATTTTCAGAATGCAAAGGCTGCGAAACGTACGTTTTAAGAAGGTGCAGAAGGAGTCGTGATTCTGGTTGCGAGCTTCGCGGCGGTGGAATGGAAAGTCTAAATCTGCGACGAAGAATGGCGTGCCCAGCGATTGAATATTCTGTTCGATGCTTTGGGCTTACAATTGGCATCTTTTCGGTTTTGTAAAATAAAGGAAATAAAATAAGGAGGTAAACTCAAGATCAAATGCCACAGGATGAGGTGGGTGTGACTTTGGTGAGGTGAGTATCTGTAGAGTTGCAATATTAGGTCTAGAATATAGTTCGCCCTAGTGGGCCGTGTCATCTCGGGCCTTTCATCGACACAGGGACTGCACGGCCCGAATATTTAGCCCACTGTTTAGTGTAACAGCCCGGTTGATGTTGAATCAACGGAGAAAAGAATTAGTCAACAAACTCATCAGTAGCATTCATCGATTGGGAATGGGGACAATCCGTTAGAGGTATGGTCATCTAGTGCTTTCGGTCAGAATAATCTCATTTCGGACGATTCTGTTTGCTTACCCAAATATATAATTAGTGTGGTGGTGGCTGGAGGCCGCTAGCTACTGCAGATTTAGTGGATCAGATGGTTACGCCAATTTTGGCATGCGAATCTGGTATAAATTGCTGGTAACTAGATCTTTAGAGAAAATCAACAACCTTTGTTCATACACACCGACTCCCAAGTTTTAAGAGCATAAGGCTCACAAGACCTTAAGAGGCAAAGGCCTCACTCATTCACCCTCTCATTCACCTGTTTCCCTTAGTCTTACTCTCATTTGATGACCTTACTGAAGTGATCAAATAAGAAGCTCAAAAGCCCAACACTCAACCTATCCTATAGGGTAGCCGCTTGGGTGTTGGTTGCCTTTCCCTCCGCCAAATTAGAACGCGGGAATAATGACTGAGTGAAATAAAGGATGCTATGACCCCCTCCCCTCATTGATGTATTTACCAACCGCAACGGTCTGGGGTTTTTCCAAGAGATAAACAAACTAGATTTGATGACGGTTTTCTCTTGAAGAAGAGTCACTTTTCTTCTAGCTAAAATAACCAGTATCGGCAAATTGCTTTACTTCATGGCTGTTGACTAAGGGATTCTCTGCTACCGCTACTCTGACCATATACAAATGGGCTTGATGTTCTGGCACACACTATTATGGTATACTTCGTCTTTAATGTCATCGTGGTCTTCTATATCTTGGCCTGACATTTGATTTGGTGCCTGAGTTGCTCCTTATATCACTAGATTCCAGATGCATGTAGATGCTCTTGATTTCTGTAACTATGGAAGGGACTTATCTGCGGCTTTTATAACTGCTGTGCAAGCTATATCCCATGATCTTGGTCTGTTGATCCGTGGCCGCTACCTTGGATTGAGGCTATTCAGACTAGTGGTCCTCGCAACCGTCACTGCATATAGCTAGCCGCGGGTCTGTGACCGTCAGATAGACCCTCCGCAATTATTGACGGTAATTGCATGTGGTAAAGGGCCAGAGGCTGTTAGAAGTAGGCACGTTGAACCCGGCTGTTACCACAGAGGTCAGTCTAAGCTATGGAGACGATCTACGAAGTGTAACATCTTGTACCATTTTCCGCAACACATCATATGTGAGCTCTTTATCGCTCTCCTTGTCAAAGGGAAGACAGGCTTCCTGTTACGATCCGGTCCAAGGCTAACCTACCCGGAAGCCAACCCGCTGGCACCGGCACAGGGTTAGCCGCAGACATCCATATCATGTGACCTGCTGACTAAAGCAGCTGTGATCGTGATCACTGCTCAACACC
Source organism: Calonectria honghensis (assembly GCA_013403855.1). NCBI lineage: Eukaryota > Fungi > Ascomycota > Sordariomycetes > Hypocreales > Nectriaceae > Calonectria > Calonectria honghensis. Next base: position 373,758 of record VTGB01000033.1, on the reverse strand, counting down.
AAAGTGATCACCGTGATCACTGTGATCACTAGGTCTAAAAGCCCTCACTTTTGCCCTTAGTGTTGCCCTAACAGAATCTGTGTATTTAAACCCTTTAGGAGTTGCAATCACTAGGAGTGCAACTCAGCTTTCAATACAACTTGGTTACCTTCAATTGTTCACTTGACCGATTGACCCATTACCAGACGTAACATTCTTTTACTTGTTATCTTTTGTATTGCTCGAACCCAGCGTGCCTGATCCATCCTGCAACATAAACCCTACGGTTTACCTTGCTGGATACCTCAGACCGAACTACCCTGTAGTAAGGTTTGGACCAGACCGTTACACTTCCAAGGAACGCCTTGAGTATTTACTATATGCCAAAAATATTGCAATGATGCTTGGACTCTCTGGATTACGTGTGCGGCCTCGTTGACGTATTCTTTTACCTTAATCGCCCTGTTCTGGATGGTCGATTGCTGTAACTTAAGGTCCAGTAAGCCATGATCAAGAGAAGATTATTTCGTTTTCAATTCATCATAGTCCGTAAGCCCACCATCATTATGCAAGACATTCAAACCCGTATCGGAGAGTCAATGATTGCAAGGCACCTAAATCCCCGGGCTCGGTAAAAGAAAGAAAAGGAATTTGAAGACCGCCAAGTTGTAGCTTGAAAATATAATAATCTGGGTTATCTTTGTCGTTTTGCTGTCAAAAAAGAAGAAAAATACTGAAGCATAGTTGTGTTGGTCATTTCTTGGGGGAAATGGCTAAGGAAGGCAAATGTATGAATAGACGTCTTATTTATTTCCAATTTGCGAGAAAGTAGGCTAAAAGAATCATCAATTCAGCCAGCATTGTTCCAATTAGCGGTCCGGAGTGCATAGGCCTGGATCTTGAAGATGGGTTTGCTCAAAACCACAAGCTTCTCGCCGAACTCGGACAATATTGAATCAATTTGATCCGCAGTGATTGCTTTTAGCCCTTTCTCTTGGTCTGAATCCGTGGTTCCTAGTAGTGTTGCATATCTCCACTGCCTCTTCCACCGCTCAACAGCTTGAATTGCTTTGTCACTCTGCGGCTGCACGTTTTGTGCGACCATGTAGAATGAGGAGCGTTTGGAGTGTGCCTTTTTAGGTTTGAAGAGTTTCAATTCTGCGAAACAATTAAAAATGTGCATTAGGTATACCGTGTGCCAGTCATCAGCTCGATGCATCAAAAGCACGATGCTGCCCCCTGGACGAACTCTTCCGAGAGAAAGCACAAGTTGACTTGTCCAAAGTCGAAGTGTTTCACAGTGATTCCGATACTCGGGTCGATGTTCTTCATGTGTGCGAAGTACCGAGCCGCCACAAAAGACGACGTCAAAGTTCTCCCCATAAAAGGGACGGTGGGCTATGAATTTCCCGGCATCAGGATGAGTGGTGGGTACTTCGGAGTCAATATCCACCCCCATTTCGGTTGCCAGCATGGTGATGTCCAGGAATTCAATATCCACACGGGGATCCGTCTTCCACCGTGGCACACGCACTTCATATCCGCCCATAGACATAGGGAGACTAATACCCCGAACTTTGGCGTTTGCGTTGTGGGCCAAAGCAGCCGCAGTGAAGCCACCCGGTGCCATGCCGAGATCGAGGACCGCTATGCTTCCCTTACGGGAGCCAGGAAGAGTCAGGACACCAGTAGCAAGATGAAGACTCTCGCCGATCCCGCAAGTCATTTTATAGAACGCAGTTTTAGTTTGTTCGCTCGGACTGTCGGCCGTTCCCTGTCGAGATTGGAAATACTCGCCGGCAGAAGAATTGCGCCATCCCTGGTAAGGAAGAACAGATGTTAGTGCTTTTGTGCATCAAACTGAATAATCATGATTTAGACATGGGTGATACCTGCTCTTTCAATGTCGTGAGCTCTCTGTACAGAGGGATGCGCTTGGATAGGTAGGCTGAGATGATGCTATTCGGATTGTTTTTGCGGGGAGATGTCTCGGCCATTTCGAAAGACATGGCGTAGTTCCGGATTATTTGAAACCAAGTATGATTCGTGCTAATAGTGATTTGGTGGTGAACTGATGGAATGATGGGGGTGATATAAAAAGAGACAATAATTAGGCACCTGTGTGAGATATAATCCCGCGTGACCTGGGGATTGTATTGTTGTATACTTTCGATTGGAAGGCCTCCCGCAGATTTTACTTCATTTTTAGTTAGTTAATCCAATCAAAGTCAAAAGATGACATCTCAAAGTGTAACAACACCCATGATTTATGATTGATTGGCTGGTAACTATTTTTAGAACTTGTTGGTTTATATGACTCGGAAATGTACTTCTCTGGATCGTTGCTACATTTTTGGGCGCCGCTAATGTCTCGATAGAAGATAGAAGCTGGGATGACCATGGGCTGGTCCAGGTGAAGGACGTAGGTGGCCGAGAAACCACAGAGTTTGGCGACTTGTGCGAGGGAAATCCCTGGTTCGTTGGTGTCATGTCGGACAACGAAGAAGAATTCTGCGAAGACTCGCGCTCCCTCGGATTCGCCGAACAGCATGAATTGGTCATGCACGACGACGGCCCAGCAAAGGTGTGGTTGTTCGTTGACGACGACCGTGTACTGGACAATCGCGGGGAAGGGCGTATTGATATTGAAGTTCATGTAGGTCGTTCCCAAACTGCCGGTGAGGCGCGACTTCTTGGCCGGGGAGCGAGTTCTCAGGTTGGCGGCCCAGTTGGCCGCGGCGGAGCGCTTGAGAGGACCTCCATAGGGAGTACCGCTGAGCTGGAGGCGATTGACTCCTGGGTTGGTAAGGTCGATGGTCTTTCGGCTGCGAAGACCAGTGGCCGAAACAAAAATGACGGAATTAAGCTCTCTGGTAGGAGCGGGGACTTTATTTGACTGTCCCTGCAATACCAGCCTCTGTCCTCGATATGTTAACTGTTGGAACGTTGAATTAAGGGATTACATTCACACCGGCTTGAGGAGGGAAACCTGATTACGTAACAAGCCGGCCGGAGAGATGTTTGTCACGTGACCTGCCCACAACACCACATTTGACCCCTCATACAGCTAGCTAGCTTAGATAGAATAACAATCATTATTGCAAGAAAGAAACCCCTAGCAGCTGCTAAACCCTATAACCTTAACTGTGTTACTAAGAACCCGGGAATGAACCCACATTAACCTTGCCATCAATATTACCACTTGGCGTCTAGAGGAATAATCGACACTTAATTCATTATTCACTTCTTGTCTCTTGTCCCAAATTATGTTGTGTTAGGAATATTAATGGGCTCGTAAACAATTCCCGATAGCTTTGAGGGGCTTGGTGTTCACGTAAGCATCGGGTTTGAGATTGAGGAGTTGAAGTGTCTGAGATCTGACCACCATGGCCACTCATCTAGATCGTGTTGTACGACTTGATATCCTTGCCTCTACCTGTCTTATTTAATGGACCAAAAGTTCATCTGCAATATTTTGCACCTCGGCAAGTGCAGCGTGGCTATAAGATAGTCCGCTTCGGCATTCTTTGATGGGAGTTGTTTTATAATACTATGGTACAACACTAGGCTTATAAGCAAATTTTCCAAATGAAAGATAGCCTCCATTTAAGCGTTTCTGAATGATATCCGTCAATTCTTCGTCTGTGAGCTGAAAAGGATCGATTCCAGTAGCAATCACTTCAGTTTTGATCACTTCAGCCAACTCAATTATTCCTCTCCAGCCTCGTGTAATATTCCTAGCCTGGCTGTTTTTATGAGACAAGGGCGGCCTATCATGTGCTACCGCCCACATTGCCCAAATACCAATCGACCAAAGGGAAAGTAAACCTGTCATAGTAAGGACTTGCATAAATGAAAATCCCCATTGGTATGCATAATCTTCCTTGAAATAATCAGTGCGGTCAGCTCGAATCCAATAACAATCTTAGCGCATTACATACCGACCCGTCAGCAACTGGCTGGCATCTACCATTTTCTTGGATGTTTTTGGCAGTGTACTGATGAGTATCATCGCCGCTCATGAGATATACTGCCTTTGATGCGTCCTGAAACGGGAAAGTTGAGTTGTTGCCTACCGTCCAGCTCCAATTTTGCCCATACAGACGGTCATCAGGGAAGTAAAACCCCGAAATGTTAAGTGATGGGCTCCTTAAATTGAAATCCATGATTGTTGAAGATGTTTTGTTTGTTCCATTAAAGCCATAAGTTTCAACATCTACCACATATGGTTAGCCACGAAAACAAAAAGAACACACTTGTGGAATATTACATTGGGATATATTGTTTTGAAGATAGCAGCCTGGATCAATTGTATTTTCGCCGCTCTTTGGAGCCGAACACGAGTCCCTGAATCCGTTTTTGTTTGTCGGAAGAGTCCCTATGCCTGCAGCTATGAGTATGGTATCTTTTGTATTTCAGGAACTGCTTACCATTTGAGCTTGGCGCAAAAGAAACCAGCTGGTTATCTGAAAGATTTATTCTCTTCCCATCATGAATAACATAGGCTATTGGGTAAAATTTGGAAAATTCGGCGAGATCTCCGCTGGCATTTTTCGCAAAAGGTCGGTTGATAGTATTATAACCAGTCATTGCGCTGGCGAACGTAGAAAAAGCAACAGAAAAGAGTGCTGTTCCAATTGTGAATGTCATTGCCGCTCTTGAACCTAGACCAGGCCCGCGCACGAAGTCAATGATGAGTCGGTAGCACGATGATAATGAAGCCTCTTTATGAAGAAAAATGATCCAAAATGTAGCATAGGTTGCTGGATGTGTGGTCATAGAGGTCATAATATAAGCGCCCAATACCTTCCAAGAGATGTAAGCAATGAGGGCTTGCCCTCCACGGCCGACACACTAAAGGAAACGGTCAGTCCTTTCCTGCCGGCGGGGCAATTCGACATACGACATCCCAAACCACATCAATTAATTTGGCTTGCGCAAATGTAAGAGATCCGAATGCCAGGTTGATCTGGAAGAACTGGTCCGGTGAATACCAGTTATAAGTAAAAGTATTGTCGTATGGGCTAAAGGCACCGTTAGGCGAGCAGAAGGCGCTAAATGTTTTGGTGGAAGTGCTCCACACAACCAGCCAGGCGATCGTCCCTATTGTAAGGGCAATCCACAAGATATACGCAAGGGGGCGGGCCACTTTAGGTCCTAAATGAGCTCGGTTCATAAAACTGATTAGCTTTTGACCGCGAGTCTGTTTTCGCAGCTGGTCGCGGTGGCTTTCAATCAAAGGGGACTCCATGGTCGCTCAATTGCCACTTTGTGGTGGGAGATTTGAGCCAGAAAATGAAAGTGAATCCACAACTTGAGGTGGCAGGATGTCAAAATTCTGATAGAGTTTGCCATATGAAGAAAAGTGATCAATAACATTTGAAACGGGGCTTTAAGAAGCGGGGTGTGATCAGGCTGTGTAATGCCCCCACGGCCGACCTGCACACGTCGATCGACGAGCTGAACAAGCCTGTTTCACGTGGTAGCTGTACTCTTTGATCTAGCTAATCAGATCCCGTTAAACTGCTTATTGCAGGACGTCATCACGTTGTGCCCTGGCAGCAGTACCTGCACGTCAGACGTAAGCCACCTCCTTCACTGGAAATCAGCCCTGTTGCGGGGCCGAATAAGGCTTTTTCAGCCCAATATAGCCACCGACCGCAAAGCTCAGCATTTTTATGTTCTTTTATTAGCATCACATCGCAGCATTTAATATCTTTACGGTCCTCTGCTGGACTTGGCTCGGAAATATCTCTTCACATTTCTCGCTGACTCATTGGGAACCTGTTCCATAATTTGACTACCCTGGTTTGAGGAAACTGTTGCACCTGGCGAAATTTGAGGGTCAAATTGATTTCGCAGGCGGGTTTCATCATGTTTATGATGAACTCAGCTTGGTACGGCTGATTTGGATTAAGGTCCTAGGGACCAAGACGCAGGTAAAACCGAATCTGTCGCTTGAGAAACACCCCGAAGCTCCGAAATTCCATCAATTTCCACACCGTGCAAGATTCACAAGATTTTGTTCAGTTTAGTCGGATTCTTTACTGTAGATCTACCTATGCGGCCGTTGTCCTTGAGACACGATATCTCGAGATCTATCAATGCCACGTCTTCCAATGCGAAAGGGTTGTCTGAAGTTAAGATGAATGCAAATGAATCTGCGAGGGGTATATTCTTTCTCCTACCCAAAGAGCTCTTGGTGCTGCGTTGAGGGCATTGGTAAATTGAATCCAAGGCCAGTTCTAAAGGGAGCCATCACCGCAAGGCGACAAAATAGGATGGCAGGGATGTGGTTGGGTTTGAAAAAGCCAAAAAGTCCAACGCCCTCCTATTTTGTCTCGCTTGCACTGACGAGGTCTGGCAGCGACTCATATGGCCTCATTGCGTCTAGCCGTTGGGGTCTCGGCCCTCCCCCCTGGCGACATTCGGCTCACAAAATCCGTGCCAACTATATATAAAGTGTTATTTAGCTTGTGAAATCTCGAGAACTTAGTCTAGAACCGTCTAGCTGGATTCAATGTGGAGAGGCTACTGGAACCGAAGCAATAACCTGGGCGAGCTGTCACTGGACCCACCCGAACAGTACCTATTATCTACGTGTTGGCCCAAGAGCTGAGGGAGAAAAATATCGACAAAATAAAAAACAGAAATACTGCCATCCTAATATTAAACGCAATGTCTTAAAATAAGATTAGGCTACTGAAAGATTGCCACTCAGAAAACGCATTGATAAGCCTACTTTGGTTTATTTTTCGTCGCAGGATTACGCTCAAGCGAACAATGGAAGTACCTCGAACGAGAGGCCAAGCAGCCACATCCATTTCCACAGGGCTGCCGAATATGCATGTGGCATTTCATGCCAATTTCAGGGGCCTCGCTTTTCACGGTGAGAGATGGCCGCCACGACATACCACGTTCTCAGCTCTAGACGCCACAACGCTATAGCGTCTCAACCCGGCCCTAGAGCCCGTCTGTGACAGACATGCAGGGGGAGGCACCGCCTGAGGTTGCAGGAGCAATGGGCTGGTAGTAGTTCACGATATATGAGCGCGTCGATGGCGCCCATTCCTTTCCTTCGCTTTCTCAGCATTAGTGTCTCGCGTCGCATCCACGATGGTATCTTGCAAGTCATTCGTCATTGCTCTCGCTTTCGGCGTTGAGGCGCTTGCTGGCTCAGCTCCCAAGCCCATTTGCGCGACCAAGCTTGGGACCTCGCCAGTAAAGTACGTCAAGAGCCAGACGTCAACAAAGACGCAGACCGTCACACAAACCAAGGTCATCCAGAAGAAGAAAGACATCACAGTCACACCCAACCCAACCACCGTGACTGTTTTCGCCACCAAGTTCAATACAGTGACTGTGCCGGGGAAGCAAAACACCGACACCGTCACCACCACCATCGTTGGTGAGCATCTCCCTGAGCCCCTGCATCGTTTCCCCCCCGCTAACAAACCCCAGAAAGAGCCACCGCTTCGGCATACTTGACCTACACCCATGAGGCGACGGATGTGCGAACCGTCACCATCACAACAACGTCGACTTCGACCAGCACCCCTCCTGGCTTCACCCCAGTTGCCTCCCAGCTTGCTCTGCTGCAACAGCCTGTTCCCCGAGCACTCAACATCCGGGCCGCCGCCGTCTTGGAGGAGAGGAAAACCTCCAAGCCGCTTTCCGTCAAGTGCGACAAGAATGGCAAGCCTGTTCCCAACGTCTCGCAGTACCCGCAGGCCGTCAACTGCGTCCAGATCATCTCCAAGACCATTGTCAAGACGTCCACATCCACAGTCAAGGGATACACCGTAACGCTCGCCCCGTCCACCAAGGTGAAGCAGGCCACTACCACATCTGTGGTGACTGAGACCTCAATACCCCCCGACGCTGAGGAAACAATCACCGAGACCTCGACCCTCACCATTACCACTACAATTCAGACAGACATTACAACGACGGTTACAGCGACATGTAAGTTTTCCGTGCTACCGACAATCACGAATACTAACACAATTCCCAGCAACTGTGCAAAATGTCATTCCGACCACAATCAACGGCGCCTGCCTTGCTGACAACTTGGTCACCCAGGATAACAAGGGAAATTGGGTTACTGGCGTATCCGTAGGAGGCAACGTAGGAGGTCTCAGTACTCTCAGCGCGGGTAGTGGTTACGATTGCTGTATGGCCTGCCAAAGCACCCCATTCTGCACTGGTGCGGTCTGGCTCGGGTTCGGCTGTTTTGCTCTCGTTGATACTGTTTGCCACCCTAGCCAGGCCCTCACTGGATCTTGGTCGTCGGTCGCCAGTGGATCGGGCCGGGGCTACACAGCCAGCAACGGCCCCTGCGGTATGCTGGTCCCCCCTTCATAGACACGGGCGGAGAAGAGTTATGATTGCGGAGCATGACTTGTTATTTTACCCTGCATTGCTAGGAAGCTTTGGTCTTAATCATATGGTAAATTTTAATTCCACCTTGCGGGGTGGTGTTCTCGATTTTATCGTCAAGGGCGATAAAAGTTCGATTGTGTGCTCCTATTCTTCTATTATTATCATTGGCATTAGTGGATTGAAAGCGGAAATGCAAATTTAGGGGTTTAACACTAGTATAGCCTTTGGCTGAGTGGCTTTGCGTATACATCGAACGACTTTTGCCTGTGCCATCGAGCGTAATCCACCCCGCCAGGATTCTCCACACCAGACACACTTTGCCCACAAAGACATGCATAGGTACTTGGGACGGCCAGTCGATATGTATTGGCTGGCTGCATTGAAACTAATGTCATGACCACCTTGTAACCATATTGATACTACAATCAGTAGTATCGTGTGACTGAATGCAATTGCTGGATTACATCTGCGCGCCTGCCAATTTGCTTTTTGGAAGTTTCACCAAATAAAGTACTCTCATGGCGCCCACATGTATCCACCAGATTCTCGAAACCCAAAAAGTCCAGGTTTCACGATTGGCCCAACTTGTCCGTCGTCAAGTATGCCGTTGAGATGGGGTAGGCTTCTTCAATTTTCCGCTATCTGTATCTGCGACCATGGCCGTTTCTCCACATAGCTCAGAAACCGCCATGCCAAAAATGGAGCGGTTTCACAGGGTCCAATGGGTTTTCCTAAGGGGCAGCCTTATCGTTTGACCTGCTGACATCGAAACAGCCTGCCGGGTAAGAAAGGGATGCACAACGGGATATAAACAAGCTCCGATAATTTAGTTACATGTAAAAATAAAAGAGGCATCGAAAAAGTCGAAGTCTTTTTAATTTCAGATTTCCACTAGACATCTGGACGTTGCTTCACACTCAAAACTATGGACGGTTCTATCTCTCGAACGGAGATCGCAACTCTCGTCGATATCTTCGAGAACCTTGAGGTCCAAATTACCAAGGCGCTCTTCGCAGCGACCGACAATCTAGATTGCTTCTGGTTTTTTACGCACGATTATTGAAGCCAAGGTGATGAGACTGGCCTCAAGCACCGCTGGGGGTACCGGTCCCCGGTGAAAATGTGCGTTGCCGGCTTTGGCGCCAAGCAAGCAGCAAAAGCTGTGTGCATTTTGGAAAGGTGCATCCGAAACTTCAGGATGGATGCATTCGCACTTCTATACGACGAGCGTCTCATTGAAGTTTGCGCGCCAAATGACAAGCCATTCATGATTGAAGATTAGCAATACGCCCGAAGACACAGGCTCGAACTGCAGTCTTGGAGAAACATGTTGAGACGAAAGGGATGCAGCTGTAACTCAGGGCTTGGTGATTGGTCGGCCCGCTTGGTCTGCTGTGATGCTGGAGTCTTACCTGGACGAATGAAGTGACACTGAAAAATGGCGGAGAGTCGCACGCACAAAAGGAACTAAAACCTATTGAATTTTCCAATACCCCACAAAATTATTCCCGGCGCGGTACCAGTAGACGGTTGACGTGCGATAAGGGTTCCCCGCCCTCAAGGTGAAGGATGAATACCATCTTTTCACGAACAAACATTTTCTTAACATGACCAGACCATTTGGCCGACAAATAATGCAGTACTAATAGCGGCCCTCTGAAGGCAGAGGATGCATGACATCTTGGCTCTGGGCAAGGCCCACATTGCTGCAAGCTTAGCCAATGTCCGGCAGCTAAGAATGTGTGGATCATTGCCCGATCTCGGCTGGTTAGCCTTTTTGACTCATGGCTGCTGGCTGGCTGCTACCCCGCCAAATCTGGGCTTTCTTGCATCAATTAAATTTTTTTCTCTCCTCTACAAAATCTCACGACAGCGACATAACGTAACGAAGTAACGAAAAAGCCTCTACTTCCACGATATCGAAAATGGGCGAATCCAAGGGCAGAGTGTGCTTGTAGGTCCCCAGTGTCCCCCACGTTTTTCTATCTTTTCCTTCTTCTTTTGAATCAGCTCCAATTGGACGCCATAGCCCGTGATGCCCGGCTGTCAAACTGCGCGGATGGGTCACATCAAGCTGTTGAATTGAGTAGAAAGGGGCATTCTTTTTCTACGAAATAAGACGAGTTCAACCGGGTTTTTGCAGGTCAAAGAAGCTCGCTTCCGTGGCGGGGTTGCTCCAGTCATTCAGCGCATCACTGGCCTTGACACCATGACCGACCCCAGCGGCCTTGATACTAGCCCACCGCCAGTCTTGACACCGGCTCATCTACACTTCTTGATACACAACGCTTCGGACATGCAATTGCTAACTGTATTTTTAGGGCTTAGTAGGTTGACCCCGATATCAGCTAACAAGTTGCTCGGGCTAATCGAATAACAGCTCGGGTGGACTCGACACCTCTACCGTACGTGACTTTCATTACATCCCAGTTAGCCTTCGAACGAGCCGAGCGATACGTTGTTGGGTGCCATGAGACCACTTGGGGTGTGGAGAAGAGGGGCAGATTATTCTGTAAAGGGCTTGAACCAAGGAATTGGCGTCCTTGGTTCGGGCCTTTGGAAATTCTGGATCCTGCCTGCACAATGAAAAGGCCTAGAGTTGCCTTCGGCTGAATACCACTGGTCTTATGGTGCCCAAGTCACGTAGATCTTGGTTCTCGTCTAGCTGGAGGCTAAAATCTTGGATATACTGACACGTCTTATCATAGATTCTGGTATGGCTCATCAAGAGTGGCTACCAGGTCGTAAGTTTTCCCAGACCTATTCGCAGAGTCCCTTGACTTTTAACACAAGCTTTAGGTGGCCTTCCTGGGAAATGTCGGACAGGAGGAGGGTACGCAGTTCATGAATATGTTCTCAGTATGGCGAATCACAAATAACTGATCCTTCTTGTAGACTTCGCCGCTGTTGAGAAGAAGGCCCTAAAGGTATGTATGGTTGCTTGTATATTTGGGACTTGTATCTGACCCCTAGCCAGCTGGGTGCCGAGGCTTTCGTCTGTGAGAACCTCGAGCGTGAGCTTGTTGATGAAGTTGTCAGCCGTGCCATTCAGTGCAACGCTGTGTTCGAGGACCGGTGTGTTTGGATCTTCCAACGAGCATGTTGATGGTGACTATACTAACATACCTAACCTAGATACCTGCTCGGCACCAGTCTCGCCCGTCCCGTGATTGCGAAGGCCCAGATTAGAGCAGCTGAAAAATACAACTGTGACTATATCAGGTATGTTGATGGTGTTGAGATGTTTCCTTTTCACTGTCGCAAGTCTCCATGCGTTGTTGGGTGCATTTGATAAGTCACCAACATTGCGATTTTATGCCCCATATATGATTAGCTATAAGATGTGGAGACGGTGGGACCCTACCAAAAAGAGAAACTGTACCAGATTGCTGACTTTATATGCCAACTTCACAGCCACGGATGTGTGAGTATTCAGGATGCCTTTTTTTGAGTTTTCGCCGCTAATCCCATGCCAGACAGGCAAGGGTAACGATCAGGTCCGATTCGAGCTCGCCTACCTTACGCTGAACCCCAACATTCAAATCCTGGCACCTTGGCGTATCCCTGAGTTCATTGAGCGCTTCCAGGGCCGCAATGATCTCCTCAAGTATGCTGCTGAGAACGACATCGAAGTCTCCCAGTCTCCTAAGAAGCCATGGTCTATGGACGACAACATCGTGCAGTAGGTCAAATTTCCATATCTAGAACCCCATACAACCCATAAATGTACCACCTTGAAGCAAGGAGGTACCTCTGTTTTTGCGGATGGACTACTGGAATTTTGACCAATGATAGCTAACTAATAGACAAAAGTTGTTCATACGAGGCCGGTGTTCTCGAGGATCCCGACCACACCCCACCAGCGGACCTTTGGACCCGAACCAAGGACCCCAAGGACGCTCCCAACGAGCCTACCGAGTTTTCCATTCACTTCGAGAAGGGGTATGTTTGATTTCTGGCTTGGTTCTACCGGTACACTAACAGCATCGCCAGTCTCATCTCCAAGGTCGTCGTTGGAGACAAGGAAGTCACTGATTCCGTCGAATCCTTCAAGTTGCTCAACAAGGTCAGCCTCACTCAGAGCTACAAAAATTGTCTTTGAGCCTTGATCTAACCTATTTTTAGATTGGATACGAGAACGGTGTTGGACGAGTTGACATCGTCGAGAACCGATTCATCGGTCTCAAGTCCCGAGGCTGCTACGACACTCCCGGTCTGACCATTGCCCGACTTGCCCATCTGGACCTGGAGGGTCTTGTTCTTGATGGAAACCTCCGTCAGCTCCGTGACCAGTTTGTCAGCCTCACATGGGCCCGACTTCTCTACCAGGGAATGTACTTCAGCCCCGAGCGCGAGTTCCTCGACAACTCTATTGTCTTCTCTCAGCGCAGCGTGTCTGGTGTTGTCAGACTGTCCGCTTACAAGGGCAATACCTATGTTCTCGGCCGATCCAGCGACAGCTCCAACCTCTACTCTATGGAGGATGCTTCCATGGACTCCCTTGATGGATTCTCTCCTCTCGACACCACTGGCTTCATTGCCATCCAGGCCATCCGCCTCAAGAAGTACGGCCAGCAGAAGATCAAGGATGGCGAGCCCCTCAGCAAGGCTTAAAAGATGTGTGGATGAAATATTTCCATCAAAGGTAACTTGCGTCAAGGGCTAGCAGGCAACATGTCGGATTCGTGTTCAATGTGAGATGGAGAGGTGGAATAGTTTGGTCTCCACCTAATCTCAAACTAGACGACTCGCTCTGCTACAATACAAAAAAAAATGTGTTCAAGGTTTTAGCTCTCTTCGCCGTGACTCATGATCCAATCCGAGTATTAGACTAATTGTCGCTACTGATATTTACACTATTGGATTACATACGCTGTTTTTGGATATAGCGTAAAAATGACAACCCAGGAGCGTCCTTTACGCCCTTTACGCCCAGGAAGTGGACTGGAGCTTTCGAATCCGACTCGATTTCAGCGCAGAATCAAGGGGTGAGTTCTGTTGTATGACTAGCGTTGTGAGCCTTTCATTCTTGCTATTTTTCTAATGATTTTAATTCATAATCCAAAGTCCGCTTTGGTAAATCCTCCTGATCTTGGATCTACCATGGTTTGGCAAACGGCAACAATCTTCTCTTACCACATAGCGGCCATTTAGTGTTGCAGCTGGAGTAACCAATCTTCCGATTGGCTCGGTCGCAGGTTCGAACCCCAGGTATCTCTACCGCATTACAAGCCAACAATGGTTTGCTACCATGAACAGCCCAGTTTCCCGCCTCTGCTTGTAGAAGCCCAGCCTGCGGCTCTGGGGGTCCGAGTCGGTAGGTGCTTTGCCGCTGTTTTGGGCCCATTTCCATCTCTGGGCTATGGTTCGTGTCTCGGTTGACGAAAAACCCGTATTCCATGCGACATAATACGTTTGCTAACATCAATATTCGGAAGGTTGATCTTTAGACCGAAAAAGAGACCCTCTTCTTTCAAAAGCTTGTACAAGCGCAAATTGACATCAAGACAACTACGCGCCAATTCATCAAAGAGACTAACACCAATCGGACTTTGTCAACAGTAATGTCAAAGGTGATTAAAGGTACATTGGTGGGGCCGTGCTTGACCAACACGATACATGAGGGGAGAAGCTGTCCGCTTTCCAATGTGCTAGAGGAACAGGTCGACAGGTCGCGTATCTCAAGAAGAGAGCACAAGGACTAGGTCCGGACCCGCCAACGAAGAGGCAAAAAACTTGGACCAAAAAGGAGGACAAGTTTCTCGAAACTCTCCTATCAACCCACAGCGATTGGACTGCCACACATGAAAAGTTCCAAGCCAATTTTTGGCCCGGCAGGACATTGAACGCTTTGAGAGGTATGGGAAATGCGCTGAGAGGACACGAGCGGTTCAAATCTCACAGAAGATGGACAGAGGAGGAACTCGACTTCTTGAAATCTTTGCCATCCCTGAAGAAGTGGGATGTGATTGTCCAGGAGTTCGAGAGTCGGTTTGGTTATCAGCGCGAAGCGCAGAGCCTGGCGAGCAAGCTCTCTCACCTCAACATAGACTCCGGGGCTGAAAAGGACTGCAGTTGGACGGGGGAAGAGGAGTCCGTCCTTCAAGAGCTGATGCTCACTGTCAGGGGTTGGGACGACATTTTATCCAGATTTCACAGGAGATGCGGCCCTGGCCGATCAATCTGGGCGCTTCAAACGAAATCAGGGGAAATTAAGCGACGTTTGGCCGAAGCTGAGACTGAAGCTAATGCTGAATCTAATGCTGAATCCAATGCTGAATCCTAGTCTCCTTAGGTCGTCAAGTGGATGTTAGAACCAGCCCATGCTTTAAATCGCTGTTATGCACTGTATTTAAAATCGACACTTTTACTTCCTACTACACAAGGTCCGTCTGGTGGTGAATTGTACCTTCGTTTATCAGTCCTATTCATAGTGTGATGAAGCCGAATGAACCAATGTCTGACAGCGAAGCTGCGACTGAGCAGGGCAAAATGGTCAATCAAAGTCAAACGGGTATCCGATTGTAATGCGATACGATTACCCAAACAAACAAGCAAATACTAACACGGATAGCGTTTGTTAAACTTCCTTCTTTCCCCTCACTTTATCCTTTTGCAACAACACTCCTACTCAGGAGGAACACCTTTCAACGCGGCGCCCGGTTGGCCAAGTTAGCAACATCTTCAAGGGTAGGGAGCCCGTTTTGGTGAGCAACGAGTTAGCCAGGCTACCAGCATCCGCCGCACCCTATGCACTAGCACATAGTCCACTTAAATTTCACTGCAAGCGTCAACGTAGTATTAACACTCATTACTGCATAAGGAGGAAACAAAGGAGGATCTCGAAAGAAAATACGCATTGCCCAAATAAAAAAAGGAGATATGAACCAGTGCGTGATCTAGGCTCAAGTAGCGCGCCTTCTCATAATTGTTGTTATAGCCATACTATTGCCACCACAGCTTCAGATGGTCCCGACCAAACACGCTCAGATTGGGCATATTTAGCAGGGAGCTAAAAATGAAAACATTCCGACCTAACTCACCAAAGAGCCACCTTTTCCGTTGCTCCGGTCAAACGCAAGACCCACATTCTTGCAAGACGTTACAATGAGTCCGTGTACAGATTGCGCTTCCAGGGTACAGGCACCAAACAGATCAGTTAGCGCACCGTCCGTATTCTCAGACCCGCTGATAGAAGAATGAATTTCCTACTAGGCATCAATCCAGAGCTTTCATATCACTGAATAGCGGTCGGTCTTTGCCGAGATACGTGGCACGGTGCTGGGGCCCTTTTGCAGTCATAGCACCCGGTCCAGTTGGCCACTTCTTTTCATCTCGATTGATGAAGAAAAAGGGTGGAGGCTGAGGTGGTGGAGACCAAGATCGGGGGCTAGGGTCAGGGTGGGAAGGATTGGGCTGAGCCTCGGTAAGGCTGTCTGGGTGTCGCTTTGCTTGGCACTTCTGCATGTATCGCGAACTCTTGCTTCCTTCCGTTCATTTATTCTTTCATTCGCGAATGCATCGCAAGCCAATGAGTGGCTGATCAAAAAGCAGTGCCCTGGTGATGGTAGACGAACCGAGATACTGGCTGGCAGAGAGCACAAGCCAGCGCCGCGTTTTTCCTAATTGGGGCTGAGATTTAGGTGCATTGATGGAACGGGGCTCGACTTGACAAAACTTTTAATTGGCCACCAATTGCAACTTGCAAGCATCATGGTTGGAATACGCGCGGGAGTTGCGAGGACCCTGAAATATCAAGTTCCAGACCAGTCAATTACATGCTGGACTCGACTCTTCACTTGGACATCTGATGGCCCTTGGGAACATGGTAAGCCTGCTCGTCATTGCCGCATCTTCCCTGACCCACGGCTTGGTTGGCTGTGGCAGACTGCGATTTCTCCAAGCCCTCGCGAATCACACGCGTCCACCACCGTAAGCGACAGGAGCTGAAAGTTGAAGGCCCATCCTTGCTTTTAGTGAAACAATTGCGGGATCAACGTGCATCCTAGCTCTGGCCCATTTGGTGGAGACTCAGATGTGCTGGAGCCAACAGCCAGCAGAGCTCAGCCCCATCGTATGACAAACAATTCGTTGATGCTTCTCTGTATGCCATCTCTATTAAAGTCACGGGTCCCGTCTGATTTGGTAAGAGGGCATTTTCCCTAGTGATTGCTGATACCATCAAACGCGTACACTTGGCCTATTCCTAGCACGGCGGGTTTTCTTCAGTAGCCAAGCACAGCCGCCAACCACTACCCGTCTAATACAATCGCACTAGCGGTCCTTTCAAATGTCGGACACGGCCGTGACGACCGTGACGGGGCTTGCGACGCGGCCTAACGTCAACGGCGATACGACGACGATATGGGTTCCCTTAACGACAGTATATCCATCACACTCGGGATGCGCAGAGGACTTTTGGCAGGTGGTCGAAGGGAGCATCGTTGCATGGGACCCAGGCTATGGACGTACGGTCGACACCGATTGGAGCTGTCAGCCTACACAACTTACCTCTTGGTGGAATGCCAACGAGGTCTACAACAACATTGACCTCAGCGTAACGAAAATCAGTATGGGGCCCATCGTGTGCCCCGCTGCTTATACGACGGCGACCCAATCGGAATTTCAGCCCACTGACGGATTGGCAAGTACTGTCGTCGCTTGCTGCCCAAGGTAAATGAAAAATCGGGTGTTCTCCGTCCCGTGATTGTGGCTAATGCCGCCTAGTGACTACACATATTCAGCGCCCTATGACCGTGGCGTACCAGGCGAGTGCTATTCTACAGTTTCAAAGGGGCAGGTCATCAAATATGTATCGTACAGCACGGACAATGGAACGATGGAAACCGTTTCAACTACAATGAATGAAACTTCAATGATTTGGGCAGTCCATTACAACGGTTGGCTTTTTCCGCAATCATCAACCTCTAGCGACACGGCGGCTACGACGACAGGAACGGCATCTGCTTCGGCATCTGACTCTGGATCGGCGGGGCTTTCAACAGGCGCAAAAGCAGGAATAGGTATCGGTGTCAGCGCTGGTGTGCTTGGCATCGGGGCAGTGATTGCAGCACTTCTCATGCGACGACGGAGACGCCGGCGAGAATTGGTGCCACAGTCTGATATCCCATCTCCGGCACCAGAAACCACCGGAAGCGGGATTACATCGCCATATAAAGATACACCGCAGGCCCCTTCGGAAGTATTTGGAAGTTTACCAAAGGATAATACCCGAGCCGAGTTGGCAGAGACAAGGAAGCCAATAGAGCTACCTTGATGCGATTTTTAGCAAAATCTTTTGATGCGATTAGCGAATCGGTGTTGGTATATTGCATTAGGATGATTGAAATCGTCATAAACTATGTTCAATTTGGCAAATTTAATATATAGAACTATGCTCAGTAATGAGAACTAATATTGAACGCCTGGCAATGCCTCTCATCTCTGACAACATTCGGCTGGATGCAGCATCCACCACTATGTATGTCTATGATTCGCAAACGGCCTATTTTACGCCATGGGAGTGCTTAAAGCTTTTAAACATGCCTGGATATCCTTTTCCTTCGACACTTTATCTCAAAGAGGGAGATTTCTTTGGTTCGGGAATAAGAAGGAACGCAATGAGCCAGTATATTATGCATAAAGATACCACCTAAAAATTGGAAAAGATGAGACCTTGAAATCATCTTGTGCTAAAAAAAAAAAAAAGGCTGACAATTTAAAAGCTGACCAGTCGCAGGCCGACATCGCCACTCGCGGGTGCTAGCGGTATCACCTAAAAGAACTGAGGTTTCATCCGTTTCATTTTCGACTATTGGGTTGACCAAAACAAGAATGATCCAGTAAATTTTGCATGCCTGCGAAAGGTTGATATGCGTCAGCTTACACGAGCAGGGATCGGGCTGCAACGAAAAACAATGTCGTCGTGGCCATGAGGCTGATTGAATTATGTCAGCTTCCACAGCCGTCGCCGAGATGGGTTAGTCTTTCGAGACTGCAAGACTCAGCCCGGAACGCGCCGTCAAGTAAAGATTGGCCAAGTTATTGATGTTCCAATCTTGCTACGGCACCGATGAGTTGCTGAGAGATACAAAAGTATAAATTTCCTCGACAACCTGGATGTTTGAAAGATCTCACCTCTTCAACCACATTTCTCTTCTTGCACTCAATCCAACACGTTGACCTTCGTCACCATGTGGAATTCTGCGTTCAAATCTATTTTGGTTGTTTCTGCGGTGGTTAGTTCCGCCAACTGCCAGTCAGGTCGCGTTCAGACCGTCCCCAAGCAGACCAACGACACTGTCATCCCCGTCAATAATGCAACAGCCTTTGCAATTACGGTACGATCCAATGACTAAACCCGCATTTTATTTTATCTAACGTAGCAAAATAGTACGGCTATCCGCTTGCTTTATATGCTTCCAGTCTGGATTCAGTAATTAAGACGCTGGGTGTTAACGCCATCTTTCACGAGAACAAGACGGCTTCAGCAGGCAGAGCAACCATCGTCAGACCCAACGTCGACACTCTCTACTCCATAGTCGCCATTGACCTCTCACAAGCTGATGTTGCCATCACGGTCCCCCCAGTACCTGACGATCGCTCCTATGTATTCCCATTCTATGACCTGTGAGTGCATTCACATTCGCATTCCGCTCATCGTGCGCCACTGACAAGTTAGCACAGGTGGGGAAACAATTTTGCAAACATAGGCACGCTCAACAATACAGCTCCGGGCACCTATCTTATACGCGCAGCCGACACTTCCGACTGTGTCGGGTATGAGGAGGCCGAAGACAACGACGACTATCTCGGCTTCATCAACTTTCCCACTACCTATGGACTCGCGTTGCCACGTATCCTGCTTCTCGACAACTCAAACGCCGATCTAGAAGCCATTCACACCATCCAAGAACAGATTACAATCCAAGAGATAGGCCGGTCTGGCTACTCATCTCCCCCCGAGCTCACCACGGAGCTACTTGGAAACGGAGTACTAGAACCGTTGGCAGCTCTCTCTCCAGCTGAACTCAATGACACATCCATTCAACAGCTCCTCGAGGTTACAGCGCGTGTTGCAGCCTGGAATCCCCCGATCAACCCACAGGATATTCCAGAAGTGGTAGCAAACTTTGCGGCCGCCGGAATGTCATCTGGAGGTTACTCGCCACCATCGGACGTCAACTACACAATCGCCAACTTGATAGTGGCCCAAGGAATGCTAGATTCTCTGGATTTCCAAGAGTCTTTCGGAAATGGTTGGGAGGACTTTCTACCTCAGTACAGCGGTAACTTTAACAACCAGTATGCCATCCGAGCCATCATCGCTTGGACTGGTTACTTGCAACTCGTGCAGGAAGTATGCATCTATCCTCAGTGGGATGAAGAAGGAGGTGTTATGTCGCTGGCTGCCAATCAGTCGTATATTATAACGTTCCCATCGGGTAAGCCACCCGTGAACGGCTTTTGGAGCATGACTGGGTACAACGATACCAGTTACCTTATCCCCAACTCTCTCGATGTGTACGCGCTAGGTGATCGGAGTAACTTGACCTATCCCGATGGAACCTTGGTCTACGGCGGTGACGATAGCCGCACCGATGCTTTTTCTGTTCTGATCCAGCCCGCTGACGTGACACCCCCGTCAAACTGGACATCCAACTGGTTGCCCGCTCCCGGAGGAGGAGGAAATTTTACCGTTAATTGTCAGTATTTCTCATTCTCCTCAAACAGGGTTTCTTTAGTAGGTCACGAATGAATTCCTAACTATTACAGTACGTTTATACGGGCCAACCGAATCCTTGTTTGTTGGTGGATCTTATCAGTACCCGGTGGTTACCAAGCAGGATGCCATCACTCAATAAAATAGCATTTTCTAAAGTATTATATTGATTAAAATCGTGTATGGTATATAGTGGCCATTTTGCTATTTCATTCTTCATGCTGGAACTTCAACGCCCGGCCACCTTCCTTCGAGGAAAGAGACGCAACTCTCAACCTCCATTAGATAAATCAAGCCACTAAATATATAACTTCTCCCCCTAGTATTAGTGAAATACCTTTAATAGGGATGGATTTATTCTGATGCAACACTGATCTGAATATTTTGGTTGCGATCCGAGCCTGATGGTGAGCAGATGTCTGGCATATACCCGTCCGTACGAACTGATTCGTTGGCCACAATATCCGACATTGCTTCCTTGGGATATCTCCTGCTTCCTGCGTAACCCCTCAAAGCTTGCAAGATACCAATGTCTTTACCAACCTTTAGCAATGCAAGCTTTGCAGCCTGTCGATGGGCTGTTGGCACCGTGGGTATCATGAGAGTGGCTGTCAACGGCCAAATCAGACGCAAACCAGCATATCCAGCCGATGGCAAATTCGGATCTATATCCGGTGCAGAGCCGCCCATAGAGACTGGTAAGCTTTTGATGATTTCCGCCGACGTGAGGGCGGTGTTGTCGCGGCACAAGTTCCGCTGCCTCGCGAGGATTTCGGGGCCGTGCGGCGAATTCGGTGCGTGTTCGACCAAACCAGAAATCAAGATGGTGACATAATCCAACTTAATCCTGGCCCCGCACCAGGAGTTCCAGAAACTACAGCTAATGACGTTGCCCTGCTGTGGGGATATACTCGGCGAAATTGCTTCGGCCTCTTGAATCGTGCGCACAAGATCAGGATAGCATGCGCATGCTTGAGCAAACTTGGCGCCAACAACCGACGGCATAGCCACCTCGAATATAGAGCATGCAGCTCTAATAAACCTTGCAATTTTCAGCATTGATTCCTCTTCCGGTGTGACGTATCCCTCGATCCTATCGAGCCAAATACCCAACTCCTCTGGACACCGGCGGTTGGATATTAGGGATTCGATTTGCTTAAAAGTGTCAGCCCCATTCCTTACATTCAAACATTTAGCCAAAACATACAATGGTATTGTACAAGCTCCAAAACATCTGACGAACAAGAGGGTCCGCCAATTTGCGCGGCCCCCTGTTCTGCAGGAGGCTTGCCAAGCCGGCAGAATGCACAGCATACGGGGACGCATCCGATCCTCGCTTCTCAAAGCTCCCAGATAGTATCTGTTCAATTATTTCACTGCATCAGTCAGTGCATTGTGCTAGAGTAAAGCGCCTCTTACTTCGTAATTTCCAAGCAGCCACACTGCCACGAGCGTTCCGTCCTCTTTGCTCCTGCTAGCATCGTTTATGGAGGCCTGGATAGCTCGCAGTGCCTTTCCGAGGTACATGGATACTTCTCTCTTATCTTGGGGAGCATTGCAACGATTTCCCATGTAAGTTCTGGCAAACGCATGGCTGACTAGTGCGAGGGGATGTTGCTCTGGGACCTTCCCCAGGATGCGGGTGAAGTAGCGCACAGAAGAAAAGCATTCCATCAACAATGGTATCGAATGCGTCGTCCAATGCTCTTTAACCGAGGCTGAAGTTGGTGACGGCGCCGGCACTTCTTGGGTGTGGCAGGAAACCCAAGTCAATGAAGTGGCTTGAGCGGGTCCAACAGACGCTTGAGCGGATAAGGCTGCCGCACGATCAGGAGGCTGGCTGGCCCTTTGAGGCACAGTCGGTACCTTGAGAAATGCGTTGCGGAACACGACATCCTTTTCACTACGATAGCCGGGGCATTCGGCTCCGTATCTCTTGCATCTAAAGCACGAGGGTCTAGTGAGATCACACTACGGTCGGCAGGTCAGCATTGAGGGTGATGTGGCCAAGGATCCAAATGCCCACCTTGACTCGCCTGCGCCGGCAGAGATGACAATCCTGGCTCGGTCTACCGACATTCACCATGGCTAGTCAATTTTTGAGGAGCCTGTACTGCGCAAAATATGTCAGGCGAAACTCAATTGATCAAGGAGGAGTTGCTGACACGGATGCCAAGCTGGCGAATCTGCAAGATGCTGTCAGATGATGACATCAGCTCGAAAAACTAACTCGAAATGGTGTCGCTGCAGGCTCCACATGCTCGAAACGGTTTCCTGAGTTGGACCCGCCGGTCAAGTGCAGAGCAGACTCAAGGCTTCATTCAACAAGACCAATTGCCAATTGCAATAGAAATTATTCCAAAATGCAAAGGTCTTCTTATACCTCCATCTCAAGGCTACTTATATTGAGAAGACAAGGTTTGTTTATAAATTGCCCCTCTGCCCTCCTGCAACTCAATTTGAACGCACCTGCCATCTCACCACGACCATCAAGATATATCATTTCGTAAATATGAGCTTTATACAAAAGGCATTATTAATCATCCTGTGCATTGATTCATTCATGCTAATATTGGTCATCCTCCAGGTCATCATCATCGGAGCGGGCCCAGTAGGGCTCCTCGCTGCCCTGCGCCTTGTACAAGAGCATCGAATAACACCGATCATATACGAAATTCGTCCTCGCCCTACTACTCTTGGAGGGGCTCTTGGAATACCGCCCAATGGTCTCAGGTTGCTGGACCGCCTCGGGCTCTACGAAAGCATCCTGGCCAAGGGTGTGGAGACGACAGACATGATCCTGCACTCTCTAAAAGGGGAAGATTTGGGTAAAATGTCAATGGTGTCATGGAGCAAACAGAAGACAGGCTTTGGATACGTCAGGGTCAAGAGAACTGACCTTGTGGACGTTCTGCTTGAAGCTGTCAACAAAATGGCCATTCCCATTCATTACAACAAGAGTCTAATGGAGATTGAAGACAAGGATGATCAGACTGTCGTGTCCTTCTCAGATGGTACTCATGACAGCGCCGATCTGCTTTTGGGCTGTGACGGCATTCACTCGGCGGTGCGCAGGCTACATGTCGATCCAAACTGTGTTCCGGAATACACAGGCATTGCCAATATGTATTCGCTCATATCAAGGTCTGAGGCTCCGCTAGCAACTTCAATTCCAAACGGCCTCAACGCGACACTGACCGCCGATGGTTTGCTTGGGCTTTCACCAGCTTCACCAAGTGGTGATCTCTATTGGTTTTTCTCTCGTGAGGTTGCGGTCCCTGACATGGGAGAAGCTCGCGACGGGTGGGAAGCGCGCAGCAAGCAAGAGATTAATACTTGGAAAACCAATTTGATGCATCTCTTGGGTATAGAAAAAAGCGATTGGAAAGATACCCTACGCGATATCATCCAAAAAACGGAAACCGTCAAGTTTTACCCCATTTACAAGATACCCCCAGCACGGCCTGGTTCAAGGGACGTTGTCTGCTCATTGGAGACGCAGCTCACGCAATGCCTCCTCACGCAAGTCAGGGTGTGTCCATGGCACTTGAGGATGTATTTCTTCTTTCGAAAATGCTTGAGAAGCCCTGGGACCGGATAGAAGACGGGTTTCGAGCATATGAGCAGAAGCGAAAGGTCAGGACGGAGGATGTGTTGCATTCGGCGGAGCAGGCCGGCAACATCCGCCGGAAAACCACACCCTGGGGTTTATGGGCAGCTGAGAAGGCGATTTCGGGAGCTCTCTGGGCCCACAAGGTACTCGGACTGGATGGAATGGGGTTGCGTCAAAAATACTTGGTGTACGATGTTGAGGATGAACAATTTTAGGAGTTTTCGGCTACTTTTCATTGTTTAATTCATCCAGTAAAAGTCCGCTGACTAGACGGTGGTTTTAAAAACACCGGTTCATCTGCCCTGGGTCCCAATTTTAACCTCAGCCACGAGGCTTGCCGGGATGTATTAATAGAAGCTGCCAAGAGGCACCCTCACGTCATGCAAGGGACACCCGGAGACTCAAGCTTGTCAATGATCAGCATTGGGTCTCCGGGCACTTTTTACAGCCTGCAAGGTATTAAATCCAGATCAGCATGGGGTAAGTGGGTGCTGGGAAGGAGGCTCGAGCACCGTGAAGAAGTCATCTGAATCGCAGAAACAAACGGCACTCCAACTCTCTCAGCTGGCCAGTTTCGTCTCAAGTTGGGCTAAAAGCTTAGCTCAGGCATTTTCGTCCCATCTTTTTGCGCATTATGCTGTTGCTGGGAGACGACTGGTCTGCCCCCATTGCCAACAATGCGGCGGCGGAATCCGCGCGCCCCGGCTTCAATGCACGTGTGTCTCATACGAGCGAGGGGTGAAGATCAGGCACTCATGACAGCCCACGGCATTGGATCTGCCATCCAATGGAAAAGAAAAATAAAATGAGATGTGACGAGTGTGGAAACTGAACTATTATTTTACTAATCTAATGTCCAAAAACGCCCCCATCTCCAAACTTGATACACTGGGTCGCTCCACTTTACATCACTCCCATTAACAAACTTCCAACCGTTTAGTATTACAAGCAATATTGAATTCAAAAACAGGATATTCCTTTGGTCTAAATACAATAAAATTCCAATCAAGCAAAAATCAGCCCATTCTGGCAGACAAGAATCGAATCAATGAGGCATCGACGCTGTAAACCCAAGATGTAGTGGATTTCAAGAGAGTCTAGCACCATCATTTACAGCAAGACGGCACCGAAGACGGTGGAGGAGAGGAGCAGGGCTCCGATGGTGATGCCCAGGGTGGAAACGCTAGAGGGCTGTCTGGCAGAGGGAGCGGCATTGTCGGAAGACTTGGCAGTGGAGCTGGAGGTGCTGGTGCCGGAGCTCTTGCTCGACGACTTGGTGGCGGTGGAGTCGGCAGACTTGACGACGCTGGCCTCGGCGCTGGCGGGGACTCCGCCGGTTCCAGTGGCGGAGGCAGACTCGCTGCCCCTGCAGAAGACGTCGACCCAGTCGGCCTTCTGGTCCTTGTACAGGCAGTCGGAGAGGTCCGAGATCTTCTGGTCCTTGGCGAGGCAGTAGAGGCCGCAGTTGTCGTAGTAGCTGATGACCTCAGCACCGTTGCAGCAGGACAGCAAGCGGGCAGCGTTGTCCTCGCTGTAGGGCATGGCGCAAGAGGCATCCTTGACGGGGGGGTCGTAGAGGAGGCTGCAGGAAGCAGTGGCGGTGGAGGAAGCGCTGGTCCTGGTGACGGAAGACATGGTGATTGGATTGGATTGTTTTTTGTTGAAAGTGTTGAGCGAGTGAGTGGGTGAGTGAGAGACGAGAATGTAAGACTGGAAGTTGAAGTTGAAGCTGAAGATGAAGATGAAGAAGGAAACCAGGAGCGAGAAGTAGGGCAAACGATGGGATTTAAACAAACAGTCATGTCTCGCCTTGACAACTCCTGCATCAGTTTCGTCCGCGGTGCTCTCGTATTCTTTCCTTGGCACGATCCTAAATAAAGCATTCCAACGGGCCGTGAGAGGCATGGGTATGTGCCATCCGCCAAAAGCCGTAGGGAGAGTCCATAACGAGACGGTCCCTTGCCAGTTTCGCTCGGCATAATGACGTAGCCCTGAGCGCCGAAGAGCTAATGAGACGTCTAGAAGCCGGCCCAAGTGTGGCTTGGTGTTGCCGCTCCCTCTTTTTTGGCTCCAGCATCAGTGCGTTAGCCAGGGCCTGGTCGTCCGGCCCCGTTTCTTAGCACCTTAATGGGAACTCAGGGATCCGCGGGACGCTTCCGATCATCTGACTGGGCAGATGTGGGCGTTGGAAAATTAAAAATAAACGCGCTAAAGTCAGCCCAATCGGAGACT
Organism: Calonectria honghensis; assembly: GCA_013403855.1. NCBI lineage: Eukaryota > Fungi > Ascomycota > Sordariomycetes > Hypocreales > Nectriaceae > Calonectria > Calonectria honghensis. The sequence goes on along the minus strand of VTGB01000033.1, from coordinate 347,830 downwards.
CGGACCCCGAGCCGTCAACCATCCACAGGTCGGCCTTGTGTATTTTGAGGCTGATGGTTTTGTTTTATCGCTTTGATTTAGGTTCATGGGCTTGGGCGATGCATTATTTCAGTTTTGAGATTGGGCTGCCTCAATGTGAACTGTCATGGCAGAGCAATTTGTGCACTTCCGCCATCCTTGCGAAAAAAGATGACAGATGATGAGTGCAGAAATTCATGAGGTAGGATGTGATTAAATGCAACATGTCATACAAGTGCAGGCATATCCAAACCTTCACTAGTCAGGAACAGACGTGATATTTACTTTCATCCAGCAGAGAATTGATGAGGATGTTGCATCTCGGAATTTCCGACAAAATCCATGCCCAGACGATCATGTCTTCCCCAAAATTTACTTCCCCAAAATTTACTTCCAGAGAATTCAATACCATATGGTTGTTATGTTTTGTAATAACTTATGCTAATTTTCTCTTTTTGCTTGTTGTTTTACGCTCTTCGTCCATTTCTGTTGAATTGTTTCCCCCACTGCCTTGCCAATCTGCTGAGCGGACGAGCCGCATTGCGCCAAGCGCCAAGCGCAGCATAAGACAGTGGCGTTGATCCGCCAAGCATGCCGTGCACCTCAAAGCTAAGCTTGTAAAACCTACCCATCTTGGTTGATTCGGCACTGAAAATCGGATGATGATATTCGCTCTTCTTGCTGGTATTTTATCATATTTTGTCGATCTCAATGCCGTCGAACTTTGCCGCAGACAGATCCCGGCAGCCAAATCACTAGAGCGAATTTTACCAGCGCAGATTAGAATAGAGAAAGTGGGTTCAATGGGTCTTGTATTTTGGTCAATTATGTCCTTTATTCCTCAAATGTCCCACAATCGTCATGGGTATCATGCTCTATTATCGTATCTTACAAGTTGCTACCCTCTCGGTAGCCTGAAAATAGATCCATCACCTTGAGAAGCTCTATCCATCTAGGATCATGTCTAATTTCAATGCCTCCCTCTGGTGTCATGACCTTGTAGTCATCAGGCTTGGAGGTGCCAAAAACGTGGCCTTCTTCATTGTGGACGAATGCTCTCAGATCAGCAATCCAGTCATCCATCAACTTTTGTTCCTCGGGTGTCGGGCCATGAGTGATTGAGTAACTAAATTATTGGTGTCAGTATATGTGAATCAGTCAAGCTGAGACAGCGCAAAAGCAAGGAGAAGCGGGTAATATGGGGCGTGGCGGGGAAACTTACTTCCAAATCGGACGGTCCATTGCATGGCTCACGCCAAACGAGGCCGGCGCAACTTTATCCGTAATAAAGGAAAGACGATATGCAATAAGATAACGCCAGACGTTGGAGATATCCACACCATTGTCCAGCAAGTTCTTGGTTAGGTAGCGTGACGGAGCCCTGACCTGGCCGTCGGCAATAATGCCGCCAAACTGCGCCTGCCAATCCTTCTTGTCTTCCGAATCCGGCAGCCCATAGTGCTCTAGAAGTCGCTTCGTTGTCGCCGGGGGGTAGTAGTTGGATATCTGCAGCTCAAGCGATTGGAGGTTTGCTTCCGGTCCGTTGGTTACCGCGTAGAGGGTGTCCTCGTTGAGAACCTCACCAATGTAGAGCCTGAGCTTGCGCTTCTTGAATTCGGCTGCAAATGAACCATCTCTGTAGTAGTCAAAAATGCCAGAGTGGATGAACAGATCATCCGTTACTGGGCGGAAGGTGTGGTTCTTGAGGTTCATGATGCCCGAGCAGAGGTCTTTGGCGCTAATTTCACGCAGGGCCTGCAGCTTTTCGCTCCCGCTCAGCTCAGCGGGGACCTTGAAGTATTCGCAAACCTCTTCGAATTGGGCCTCGCATTCTTGAGTAGTCTTTGGCTGCGTGGGGATGGCGTTGGAGTACATGACCATGGAACGGAAGTTGTCGCTTGGTTCTTTCGATCGGAAATCATGGAGGGCCTGGGCCAGGACGGAATATGCGCCAGCGCTGCGTCCCGATAAGACAATGTTCTCGGGGTCTCCGCCGAATGCTTGAATATTTTGGTAGACCCATTCCATGGCCAGGCGCTGGTCCCAGAGCCCATAGTTGCCGACGGCCGCCCCCTCAGACTCATCGAGTAGCGCGCGGCCGGCCATGAAGCCAAAGATGTTGAGTCTGTAGCCGACAGCAACAAAGACGGCTTGGAGCTTGCCAGTAGAAATGAGCTCTGTGGGATCCATGCTCTCTTCCTGGCTGGGATCGCCTACTTGGAACCAGCCGCCATGGTACCAGACCATGACAGGCCACTTGGGGTTGGGCACATTGGGGTCCGGCACAGGAGTCCAAATGTTCAGACGAAGACAGTCTTCATCGTAAGCGTGCTTGGGGACATGTTCGCTAACCGTTTTTGAGTAATTGGCCTGCGGACAGACGGGGCCAAAGTCGGTGGCATCGTAGGGGGTGCCGTCTTGACCTGAGTAGCTGTGTGCTTGGGGAAAGGGCTGAGGCTTGCGCCATCTCAGGTCGCCAACAGGCGGTCTAGCATAGGGAACGCCCGCAAATCTGCGAGACTTGGCATCGAACTGAAGACCGCGAATTTTGCCTGCGCGGCCACCCTGGAGGGCAACCTGGCACTCGGCCGTGGTGTAAGAGATGGAGTTTCCCATTTTGGCAAGGTCGCAGTGGCAGTGGTTCTATACTCGGCCAAGAACAACACCCATGCCCACGTGAAGAGATGCAGAGGAGAAAGGGAAAAAAGGGAGGGCGATTGACTTATCAAACCAAAAGCCAATGGCAAATAATGACGCCCTTCCGTGCCGTTTGCCGGTCCGGTCGGGGCGAATTGGCTGCGGGCGCCCGAGGCCGCTCACATGAGGCGAAACTGAATTCGGGCCTGTGATTGGCCAGATTAATCGACGGGAATCAACAAATCCAGCGTCACGATAAGAGTGGGACGGAGCTCTCTTCCATCGATACCACCAGCACACCCGCATGATCCACTGACAAGGCCCACACAGAGTGACCAGGACGGCTGCTCACCCTTCAGCCCGTCCAGAAGCTGACGGGCGTGTCAATGGACAAGGCAGATGATGCAACCCTCGCTCGCACACGCACACGGCCTCGTGTCGAGCGCGGAAAGCGATCCAAGGCTGGTGAGTTGAGAGCCCCCGTCGACTTCGGAGTCATGATCTAGCCTCCGTGGCCCCAGACGCTGACGAGAATCCCCCATTGCAGGCTGCCGTACATGCATCTCCAAGCGCGTAAAGTGCGACGAGCAGCACCCGCGATGCGGCCGCTGTGTGCGACTCCAGCTGCACTGCGAATGGGCAGCCCAGCGCCCGTCGCTGGCGTCGAGGCGGCGCGGACTGGGCCCCATCAAGGACCGAGACGGCTGGACCCCTCAAGCCATCCAGCCCAGAGACGAGCAGCTTCTTGCTGTTGCCGGCGCGCAGCAGCTCAAGGCCGGCGGCGAGAGCAGCCGCGCCGACCTCGAGCCCGCGAGACCCGACCAAGCGGTCGTGGTTCCCGCGAGGCGGAATCACCACATTGTTCCCCAGGTCTTGGCCCCGAGCCAAGGTTCAACCCCATCATCCACTTCGAGCATGAGCATCAGGGAAGCTTCAGGCTCGCCGAACCTTGTGCAGACACCCGAAAGTGTCGTCTCCGTGCCTATCCTGCCAATCGGAAATGCTCCTGACATCTATCACCAACCCGTTGTCGAGATCAACGACCTGGGCTTCGACTCTGGCTTTCACCACCACCACCAACCCATCGACGATACGTTGTTGCACTTCCAGCTGCCGCTTCCTTTACACTCGCTCACCTCAGCACACTACCCGTCAGCGTCGACGGCCCTCTTCTTCGCCAGCGCCATAGGAACCGAATATGCGCCCTCCATCGGCAGCAGCGACCTCCAGGCCGTGTCGTTCCACCGCGTCGTCTTTGCGCCGCTCAAGTCGACACGCAACGCGTCCTCGTCGGCGCACTCGCTCTTCCTCGACCGCGCGCTCCAAAACTCCATGGCCCTGCACTTCCTGCTGGCCGTCTCCCACAGCGAGCTCGCCATCCACCTCGGGTCCGGCTTCCACATCCCGCAGGAGTCGTGGACGCACTTCCAGCGCGGCTCGCAGCTCTTCCTGCAGGCCCTGGACCCCCTCGCCCAGCCCGACCACGTCGCCATGATGCTCTCCCTGCTGTACATGTACATGTTCTGGATGCGGCACAACCCGCTCAACTTCCACAAGCTCCGCGAGGTGAGCGCCACGGTGCTGGCCTACGTGAAAGCCTACAACCTGGACGAGTTTTGCGCAAACGCAAGCCTGCCGGAATCCGGGAGCACCTCGATGCCCGACCAGGTGCTGCTGTCCCGCATCCTCACGTACCTCTACGACAGGGACGGCTTCTGCGGCTTCTTTGGCTGCGGCGGCGTCTTTGCCAGCTACGTGAGCGAGAAGCACGAGACGAGGCGGAGGATCTGGCAGCTGTCGCGCACCAGGTATCCTTGGTCGGACGAGCAGGCCACGGCCGCGCTCGGCATCGCTGGATTCCCGGAATTCTCTGGCCCCAGGGTCATGGGCGTGTACTTTGAGCTCATATCCATCCACCACGAGATCAACTGCTACAGCCAGGCCACGGAGCCGCAATCGCTGGCGTCGAGGGCCAAGATCCGACGGAGCCTCGACAGGATCCAGGAGGTGAGATTCCATTTTCCACGGCCATTTATTTGTTCACTCGGCTAATTACCACATCTAGGAACAACCATTCTTGATGAACCTCATGGCCGACTGCGAGCGGCAAGTGGCGGCGCCGTCCCTGATGGCCCTCGTCACCGTCACCTTCTACCACGCGCTGCAAATCTACTTTTTCCGCAGCCGAAGCACGGCCTTTGGCGAGCTTCCTCTGCCGCTGCAGGTGCAGCGAGCATTGAACGAGCTCGTGGCGGCGGCCTACTACACCGTGGCAACGGGGCCCGTGCAGCTCCTGGAGCGGTTTCAGTGGTCGCTCCTGATTGCGGGCATCGAGACGCGCGACCCGGTGCACCTCGAGTGGGTGCTCAAGAACATTTCGGACCCGGGCATGAGGAGCATGCTGGATCTGGTCCAGGAGGCCAAAAAGGTGTCGAGCGTCACCATGGAGGAGGTGCGGCAGATTATCAGCCGGCGGAGCAGCAGGAGACATGTCTGAGTCTAGGGTAAATAGGGGCGATTTACATATGGGAGGTTAGACTGCAATTTAGAGCAATACTGAAGCAATTCCGTAAATACATCCTAGGAGGGTATTCCAATTATGTTGAAATATAAATAAATAGATAAAAAAAAAACAAAGGATATTGTCTTAATTTGTTGGATGCTTCACCAACATGGTTGACATTGTATGGGTGTTGATGCCCTCTCACTGAAACGACCCTGCAACAAACCTTGTGCAACATCAACCTCTAACGTAAGATTTTCCTCTTCATATCTTGATCAACCAACGGCAAATCTTGCATCTTCATCACTCCGCATTTCCCTGCATCACCCTCGCATGCATCTCGGATGCAGAACCAGCTCCGCTGTCAAAACAGTCGTCGGGGACTCCCTTCGCGGCCTAGCGCGCATCTCTGACTCGGAGTGCATGGCCAATTTACCAATTTTTATTTTTTCCAGACTCTAATCACCTAAAAGTTGCCGGGCTAGGTTTCCCCGCCCTCGTCGATTAATCTGGCCAACCACCTGCTTCGGCCCTATCTGGGGAAAAGCCTCCTGTGGGTCTGTGTCCCCTAGGCTCAGCTTTTCCGCTTGGCGACGATACGCCACCCCTTTCGAGGCAAGGCGCGCCCGCGTCATAGTGCTTCGAGTTCCTCCTTCACTATCATCCATCATTCTTTTTGGGCGTTGAATGGTCACGAGGAGCGTTATCTGGCTGAGCCTGTCTCGCTTGTCCGTTCCTTATTATTCTGGCCGCTTATAATAAGCCCATCGCCCTTGTTCTGGGATTCGTCATTTGAAGCCTGGCCCACGGCAAGTCACGCCTCCATTGTTTTGCTCAAAAATTTCTATGCGCAATTGACTTTGTCACAATGGAAGACAAGGAAAATAGCCACAAGGGCTCCGAAACCAACCTGGATATGCAGGATCACAAGACGCCCGTCATGGAGTGCGGGAGCTCCGAGACGCTCTCGTCCGAGGAAGAGAAGAAGTTGGTGCGAAAGATTGATTGGCAGTAAGCAGCCACCGATTGCTTTTTGCGGCAACTTGCATTCGTTGTGCTGACATGGTTTTAGCCTTATGCCCATTTTGATTGTCAGCTATGGCTTGCAGTATCTGGACAGTATGTTTCACCGCGGTAATTGATAACTGATAGTGGTTGCTCACATTTGCACAGAAACAAGTTTGTCGTACAGCGCCATCCTTGGACTTCAGGAAGACTTGGTATGCAAACAGGTGAATTTCTGCTTTAGGCATTGTGTTCTAACAGGGGAATAGAATCTTCACGGTCAGCAATATAGTTGGACGTCGAGTATTTTCTATATCGGCTACCTGGTCGCGTCCTATCCCATTTCGCTGGGCTTTGTCAAATTCCCTCTGGGAAAGTACCTGAGCGTGCTCATGTGAGTTTGCGTGCTATTTCTTGAAATTCCTCCTTCCTCTTCTTCATAGGATTTGTGGTGGTTTTTACTTTTTTTACGTCATGTCGCATTGCGGATCCAAGGTGTCATTGAGCTGACAATGTCCAGTTTTCTATGGGGCGTAGTTCTCACCCTCCACTCTGTAGCAAACAGCTATGCTAGTCTAATGGTTCTTCGAACACTTTTGGGTGTGTTTGAAAGCGCCATCAGTCCTGGTTTCTCGCTTATTACTGGAATGTGGTATACCCCTAGGGAACATGTTTCGCGCCACTCGATTTGGTTTGCGGGTAATGCTTCAGCCAGTATCCTGGGCTCCATGATTGCCTATGGACTGCTGCACTACACCGGGGACATGTCTCAATGGAAGGTTGGTTTTTATTTATCCATCTTGACCTGAAGATGCCTTTAACCCAATTGGAAACGGCATGCTAACCTTAACGCAGATCCTATTCCTCCTCTTTGGCCTCATGACCGTTGTGTGGTCCGTTGTGACCTGGTTCTACCTCCCCGACTCGCCCTTGACAGCCTCGTTCCTGACGCCTTCCGAGCGCGAGCTGGTAGCCCTGCGACCCCAGAAGTTCCAGCGAACCAGCCAGACCAAGGAGTGGAACCGCGAGCAGTTCATCGAGGCCCTCACGGACCCCAAGTCGTGGTGGTTCTTCTTCTTCTCCTTTGTCATCTGCGTGCCCAACGGCGGCACCACTAGCGTACGTACTACTAAGCTTATTTTTTTTTTCCGGCTTGCACCAGATATACAAAGACAATAATGGCTAACCGCTGCGCCTCAGTTCAACACGCTCGTCATCAAGAGCTTCGGGTACGACGAGTTCCAGACGATCCTGATGGGCCTCCCGGCGTCGGCGTTCCAGCTGCTGACGGTGTTTTTGGCGGCCGTCTTCACGTCGGCGGTGCGAAAGTCGCGGCTGGTGGCGCTGGTGCTCATCTACCTGATGGCCATTGCGGGCATCCTCATGATTAAGCTGCTGCCGACGGCCGAGAAGCTGCCCCGGCTTGCAGGGTTCTGGCTGATCACGGCCGTGTCCCCCGCCTTCCCGCTGATGCTGTCCCTGGCGTCGAGCAACGTGGCCGGCTTCACCAAGAAGTCGACCGTCATGGCGCTCATCTTTTTGGGATACTGCGCCGGCAACCTGAGCGGGCCCCAGTTCTTTATTTCCAAGGAGGCTCCCGGATATCACGTATGGTCCCTTTTTTTTTCTTTCGCCCCTTTCGTATGCAAGGTCCGTTGCGAATATATTGCTAACTCCTGTTACAGACGGCATACACTACCATTTTGGTGTGCTTCGCCATCACGATTGTGCTGGTGGTGGGATTGCGATTCTACCTTGTTTGGGAAAATGGCCGAAGGGACCGGGAGCAGGGTGTCAAGGTCGATCCCGAGGAGGTGCGCCATGTCAACCTCGAGTCGGACGAGGGGCTCCTCCAGGTGGATGAGACGGACAAGCAGAACCGCGGTTTTAGGTACATTCTGTGATTGCGATGGGCATGACGAAGGATTTTTTCGTGTGACTCGTAGCTTTCTTTGTTGGATAGAACAATTGCATCTTGTCTTGGGTGACTCGCGCCGTGTTGCGGCCTTGATTGGGCCTGGACGCCGTCTCCTTTCATTACGCGGTCTTGTTGGTGATGGGGGCCAATGGGGGATTGCAGCCCTGCCGGGTGTGAAACCACGGCCCGTCTCATTAGGCGCTAGTGCCTGGTTGATGGCGTCGCCAGCGCCGTTTCCGCGGCTCCAGTGCCGAGCGCCCCCCGGAGCTGCCCTTCTGTAGCTGGGTGCTGCCAGCCTGATTTTCCGCCCCTCAGCAGCCGTGAAAGCCGAGCCCACACAGATTGATTGGCTGAGGCCGTGTCGCAGGGTGGTGGTGTCGCTCCCCTGGGGGGGGAGGGGAGGGCCCAACGAGCCGCTGGCGCGCAGGGCTTTGCGACGCTGCTGCGACGCACGCTGATAGGTGCAGGCCGCGTAGCCAGGGCTGCCGATCTCCCGGCGGTGCGTTGAAGCCGAAACAGAACATGTGCCACTCGAGGGGTTCATTTCCTGCAGTCTTGGCTTCTTGGCCAACCAAACGCCAAGAGAAGAGTGCAGCATAATGACCTTTAGCGATTGCTTGTTTTTTGACCCCCCTGTAGACGCGCACTACTCTCGCCATGTGGCACGGATCGAAGGTGCCGGAGTGGCGTTTCATCGTCGTGGAGTCTGGCGAGCATCACCAGAGGGTTGAGATGAAGATGAATCGCGGACAGAAGATCTTGAGTACTAATACTGCTAGGCTTGCTGTTTTCTGTTTCCGTTTCCTCTTGGCTATGACAGGCATCGTTTCCAATTCATTCCTTTGATAGGCTTCTTTTCTTCTTCCACCTTTTCGTTTCGTAAACAACCCGAACGCTTGCGTTTGTTGATTTGACCAATCCATTCCTTTTTGGCTCTTTTTTTTTTTTTTTTCACACACATTCACCGATTCAAAATGAACCGCTTCATTTCTTCATTTCTGACAGCTGGTCTGGCATTGAACTCTTTCGCTACTGCTGCCCCGACAGCATCCACCCAGACCTTCTCGGTTGAGCAGGTCAAGAACACAAAGTTTACGCGCAACGGCGCCGCGGCGCTCGCCAAGACGTACCGCAAGTACGGCGTTTCGCCCCCGCAGTCGCTCGTGGCGGCCGCCAGCCGGGCCAAGGCCGTTCACCAGCGATCGACCGGCAGCGCAACCACGACCCCCGAGGACGGCGACAGCGAGTGGTTGACGCCCGTGCAGATCGGAACCCCGGCCCAAACCTTCAACCTCGACTTTGACACTGGCTCCTCCGATCTTTGGGTCTTTTGCACCGACGCCTCCTACAGCGCCAATGGCCACGCCGAGTACAACCCGTCCAACAGCAGCACCTCCAAGAAGCTCTCGGGAGCCAGCTGGTCCATCTCGTACGGCGACGGAAGCTCCTCCTCTGGTGATGTCTACCACGACAAGGTCACCATTGGTGGCTTGACTGTAGCCGCCCAAGCTGTCGAGGCCGCCACCACCGTCTCCTCCGCCTTCTCGTCCGAGGCCAACCTCGACGGCCTCCTCGGCCTCGGCTTCAGCTCCATCAACACTGTCAAGCCTACCCAGCAAAAGACCTTTTTCGACAGCGCCGCCTCCCAGCTGGGATCCAAGGTCTTCACTGCCGACCTCAAGCACGACGCGGGCGGCAAGTACAACTTTGGCTACATTGACACGTCGGCCTACACGGGCAAGATGACTTACACGGACGTCGACAGCTCCCAGGGCTACTGGGGCTTCACATCCTCCGGCTACCAGGTGGGCAACAGCTCCTTCACCTCGACGTCCATCTCGGGCATCGCCGACACGGGCACGACCCTGCTCATGCTGCCCGAGGAGGTGGTCAAGGCCTACTACGCCCAGGTCTCGGGCGCCCAGTACGACAGCTCGGCCGGCGGCTACGTCTTCTCGTGCGACGCCGACCTGCCCGACTTCACCTTTGGCGTGGGCTCCGCCACAATCACCATCCCCTCGGCGTACATGAACTACTGCAGCCTCGAGAGCGAGAGCAGCTACGGCAAGAGGAGCGGCGACGGCGAGTACACCGAGGTGATTGTCGAGCAGAACTCGGACGGCACCGCGACCACAATCACCACGTCCGCCACCGGCATCAGCGAGGCGGACATTGAGAACCTCCTCGACGGGTTCGGAGGCTCGGACAGCTCCAGCGGAGGCTATGGTGGCGGCAGCTCCGGCGGCAGCTCCAACGGTGGCGGGTTTGGTGGCAGCAGCGGCAGCGGCAGTGGCTTCGGAGGCGACTCGGGAAGCCCCTTTGGCACCCCCACGGCCGCCATCCCTGCCAGCACCCCTGTGACGACACCCGGCTACGGTGGCGGCAGCAGCTCTGGAGGATCCTCGGGGGGCTCCTCTGGCAGCGGCTCCAGCTCCAACATGTGCTACGGCGGTCTGCAGTCCAGCACCGACATTGGCATCAACATCTTTGGCGACATTGCCCTCAAGGCCGCCTTTGTCGTCTTCGACGGCGCCAGCACGCGTCTGGGATGGGCTGCCAAGTCTCTCAGCTAAGATACCCATTGTCATCAGGTGCACATTTCTCCTTACATTGATTGCGATTCAGCTTTATCGATGGTTCGGAATGTAAACCCTTCAACTTGGAAGGAAAACAACAGAAAAAGCGATGGGGACGTCGCTTAACATCATGGTGGAGGGAGTCCCCATTGGGAATGTGAAGAGATAGATAGCTATAGGTTCTGAAAGCGCGTTTAGTAGGCGTTTGGCGATCGCACTTTCATGCAAGGTAATGTAGGTAATGAGAAACTATTGCATTGAAAGAATATCCAGTCTCATGAACGTAGTCACTATGTTGTTGATCTTTTGCTCGCCATGGAAATATCTGCAGTACCAATCTTCATGTGCTTGATTACCTTGTTCGAGATTCACATGTCATCAAGTATGGTTCCGATGTAACAGCATTGTCCCCCTCGCGCCATCTCCTAACATCTTTACGCGGAAAAATCAACGTTTTAAATATTTCTTTGACATTTCCATGGCATTTATGCAAAGATCTGGATAATCTTGTCATGGACAAAAAGACGCAAACAATAAATAGGTTCACTTATGAGTCACAGAGTGACCGTGATCTTAATTGGACTTTGCAAAAGTCTGCATTGCTTCGGGTGCTACAAACCGTTACGGATCTTGACGATCTCAGAGAATTCAACATTGGTTGCACCAAGATAACATTTGTCCCTGGTCCGCCGTCAATAAGCGCGCTATTCTGTCCCGCCTCTCTCAGCTAAGCAATCTCACAGTTGACTTACCTAAGCACGCTCCGCATTTGGAAATTGTTGCCTGGCATTATTCACCCAACAGTCCAGTCCCGAAATTCAAAATCCGTCTGTCTCAACAAATGTGGCGTGGAGTTCGGACAAAGAAGACGGCGCAAAGCGTCTGGGATGATTCTGTGTAATGCACAAGGATGGGTTTCCAGTTTCTTGGTTTCCTGAGGAATTTCATTCAAATTCGGGACAGTATACGTCAAGAGAGGGAGCTGAAAGATCAGAGCTAGAAAACTGGAAAGCTGGGTTATGTACTTCGGCTGGAAATGGAGAATTATTGTCTTGATTTGACACTTGATGAATTAGATGTACTTCAACAGTAGACAGACAGTTCTAAGTGCTCTCTGCCCCATTATGCATTTGAATGATCCAATTTCAACTTTATCTACATCTCAAAAGCCAGCTCGTTCAAGTGCCTCGTTGTAGTAAACGCATACATGATCGATGGCATCTTGCTTGACTATCCGATCCCAGTCTCCATTTGTACCAAAGACTCTGAGGTCTTCTGGGGAAGAGCCAAGCTTTTCCCAACCTGGCCCTGTCTCGGGACACTTTGCAAAGTCACCCCACGCCTTTTGCATAAGTTTGCTGAGCATCACTTGCTGAAAGGTTGTTTGATTGTCTCGTCGATAAGTCCCAAATACCAAGGGAATTTCAGAGGTGTGCCAGGCTCCTGCCTTCGGTATAGGCTGGTTGTTTGGGAAGCTTGCGTCGAAGTAGTACCGCCAAACGCTCCTCATTGCATTTGCGGCAGTACGCGCAATCGCTGAGGTTGCACATGTGTAGGTATGATCGGTCAAGATCAACGACTTCAATTCTGTCTCCGATAAGTTACTGGGGTATATGGATTGTGCCAAGTTGCTGGAAGCTGTGTCCTCGCCAAAAATACCATGCAACATAGTTTCGATAGGCGGTAGTGCTGGAGCGAGTACGGAACCTTCGTCAGCATTGGTTCCAATTAATATCGGAACGTTCGCAGCGCGACCATCGTGGACTGCTTGGCTGAAAGAGGGGCTATTTGTAATATTGTCTATGATTGGCGTAAAGGACAAGGCCTTTTCATCAAGGACTTCTAGAAGAGTGTCAGCGGAGGCACTTTTGATGCAATCAAGCTCCGCCAAATCACTGTCGGTTTTGTTGCACCCAAGTTCCCGAGCCAAAATCGTCCAGTTTTCTTCATTGTTTCCGAAAGGCCCGAAAGCCTGGCTCTCTATAATGGCAGCGCGAAACTGATAAGGATTCGGAGGATTCATAACCAACTGTTTGGTAGAGTAACCCCCGGAAGATTCGCCAAAAATGGTTATGCGTGATGGGTCGCCTCGGAAGGCATGGATGTTCTTGTTCACCCAGTCGAGAGCCTTCCTTTGGTCGAGCAAGCCGAGATTCCGCTGGTCGATAGGGATGGAATTGGATGCGGGGAAGCCAAATACTGCGTGACCTTTTTTAGCGAAAATATTTCACCAGGCATAAAACGAAGTGCACTAACCATTTGTCCGATAATTGATGGTAACGACAATCACCCGCTGATTCACAGCAATGGATGCTCCGTCATATTCCAGTAGTCTACCTGAACCAAGCTGAAAGCTTCCTCCATGTATCCAAAATAACACTGGAAAGCTCTCATATGGAGACGCAATGGAAGGCGTGAAGATGTTGAGGTACAGGCAATCCTCGCTCTCTGGGGGCGGCTGATCATTGAAAATCCGTCTGAATTCCTGACCTAAATTTTATTAGCTTCGCGCACGATATCGAACCTCCAGATAAGGTTGGGGATTACTTGGAAAGTACTGCCGGCAAGATGGGCGCAGATACGTGGCATTCCATGGTGAAGGCCAAGACACGAGGTCTTCCGGTGGCATGAAACGAGTTGGGGATTTCGCAAAAGGAACCCCTAAATATTGATGAACTGGCTCTTGATGGTCTGATCCAAGCCATCGTCTCGCCCCAATTACAGTGCCACTTGTAAGGGTGACTGTTGGATGCTTCAGACCTTGTCGATCAAGAATCAATGCATTGATGAGTGTGTGTTGACAGATGATGAAAGCCAAAGCAACTTTGAATCCCCACATGATGAAATCAGATGAATATGTCGGAAAATGAAAGATGTAGGTTTCTACAAGTCAAAAATATTGCATCCCTTTATATCTTGCCAATGTCTACTAGTACCACTAGTATCAACGTTCTCCCCCTGACTTACATTTAATTTCCACGGACCCGGATTTTGGAGAATTACCGAAACTAAAAAGGGTGATAATGGTAAAAGGCGCCTTGGGGTGTGATTATGAGTTTCGGCAAAGAAAAGAAAATGGGTACAGTTTCCATAAAAGTGCGGTCAGACAGCGCTTTCCCGGACTTGAGCTGTAATTCCGGGCACAAAATAGCGCGAGCCGGATTCAAAACACGTCACCAATATAACACAGCGGCTCTAAACTACCAGTGAGGGGGCTGGGCTGTATTTCGAGGGGCGCCGCGTGGAAAATAACTCCACTTTTTGTTCAACACCAAGGCGGACCATGTTACGAAAGCGATAACTTCTAATCTGATTGCGAAATTACTGCTAATAGTTCACTTGTATAATGTCCTAAACAATCAAGCAAATGATTCCGGCAATATGCCACGTTAGCTTCATTTTGACGCCGAGTGGACAATTCTATCAGCAGCTGGGCAATCACAAGCCCAAAGCAATGACTTGTGACATGAATAGAAACCTTCATGATCAGAATTGCAGATCTGGATGTAAAGCGTGAAATGGTGTACGGCCAATTCAATGCTGAGCCTTTGATACGAGAAACAATTGTTACTAACAAGGTTTACGCTATTCGGGCCGTTGCATCTAAGCGAGGAATAATCTGATTGGGCGTTCGGATAATTTTGAAATGCCGATACGTTCGGAGGGAACGAATGAAGTCCGACGAAGCAACAACAAAATGGACGGTTAGTCTACTTGCCATGTTGGATATAAATTCAAGATTCCCGCCTCTGAATATTCTTGCTGGCATCATCACATCATTGCTTCACAGCACACATTTTTACCATACGACATTTCTTTCAAACAATCCACAGTTTCGCAGCCAAAATGCTCGTTTTAATTGCAGGTGTTACTGGTAACATTGGCCAGAAGCTGGTCCATAGCCTTGTCGTCCGTGGACACAAGGTTCGGGGTCTTGGGCGCAACCCATCCAAGCTGACCCCTGAAACCGAAGCACTGTTGGAGGGATTTGAGAGTTATTCATCCTACTATGATATTCCGGCGATTGAGAAAGCATGCATCGGCGTTGACGCGATAATTTGTGCCTACGCCATGGATCCTCGACTGCAGCTGGAGGGCCAACTCGTTCTCCTCAGGGCTGCTGAGAAAGCTGGTATCAATAGGTTCGTCGCTGCCAGCTGGAATGGCGATTGGAGCAAACTCGACCTTGGCAAACACGAGGCATATGACGCATATGTTTCATTCAAGCATCAGGTTGAGATGACTTCGACGATCAAGCCAATCTACATGTTTATCGGCATCTTTGCAGAGACTCTCTTTTCCACGTTTGGGCACGGCCACGTTGGTCCAGATATGCCTCTCATCTGGGAGCAAGACACGAAAACAATCTCCATTTGGGGTACCGGACACTCTTTGTGGTACTGGACCACGGAGCAAGATGCTGCTGACTTTACAGCTGAGATTCTCCAACGGGAGGATTCTGCTCAGGGAGGGTTCTGGAATGTCTGTTCTGGAGCTCATTCCCTGAGACAGATTGCCCAGGTATACGAACGCGAACGAGGGGTGGGGGTGAATTTGAATGTCAAGGGCTCTATTGATGAGCTCAGAGCCAAGGCGATTAAGGCTAGGAGCGATGGAGATAAGAGGAATTACCATCTGTACACTGGGCTATTCTATCAGCTGTATGGCCATGATGGCACTCTTAACTTTCCCAAGCTTGACAATGACAAGCTTGGGGTTAGACCCACTACCCTGGAGGAGTTTTTGAAGCAAAATCCTCAAATTTAGCCATGCATCTAAGGCGCGTGCTCTAGAGATTTGAAGTATCACTGGAAATTTAGATATGTTGATGGAAGTGGAGTCTAAAAAGGTCAACTTGTTCAATATAAGCATAAATAAGACATGATAGAGCTATTCTAATTATAATGACACGGCTTTCCAGGTAGCCCCGTAGGGGTCTCGCTAGGGATGCGTGGGTTATATGCAGGTGTGTGTCACAGAAAATCACGGTGACTGCAATTTCTGCTAGATCTTTTGCCTTCGCGGTTTACTGTTGCGGTGACTGGTCTATTGGGACAACATGAACGATACCTTGTCGTTACACTAATTGTTGTGACCCATAACAAGAATAGGCGGTCACAACCGGCAGAACCCTTGCTTATATAACAAGGCATCCCGAGATACTATTCGGCCACGCCAATAGTCTCTATAGACAAGCTATTATATAAGTACAAGCTACCCTATACCCGAATACCCCTTTAATTAAAAAGAATTAAATAGATCTTATTTAATTTCTTTAACCTTTATAGTTAAATAATATTAAATTAACCTTGTTTAATATTTATAAATATAAAGCTATATAATTAAAAGTATATAAATAGATTGAGTTTAACTATAAGAAATAATCTTAATTAGCTTTTAATATAATTTAATTATTTTAATTATTAATTAAATATTATTAAATATAATATTTATAAATATTTTTATATTATTTAATAAATTATTTATATTAATTATTAAGTAATATATTATAATAATATTAATTATTTTTTTTATTTAGTAATTTAGCTAAAATTTCTATTTTAAAAATTCTAAAAATTAATTTTAAGTTAATTAATTAAGATAATAATAAAAAAATAAAATTTAAAAAAAAAGAAAAAGTAATAAAAATAATAATAATAATTTAAATAATTAAACTAAAAAATTTTAAAATAAAAATAATATATTAATTAAAAAATTTAATTTTATTAATAATAAACTTAATATAATAAAAATTTATTTTAATAAATATAATAAAATTGAATAATTTATAATATTATTAATATTTTAAGAAAAAGCTAAATTAAAATTATAAAAAATTATAAATAATATATTAAAAAACTTAAATAATTTTTGGTTTATATTAAAAATCCTAGTAAAATTATTAAATTAAAAAAAACTTTTATTTAAAAAAATAATAATAATATACTCTAAAAATAATTAATTTAAATTAAGAATTATTATTTATTATATTCAATTATCTTTACTAGTAATAAACTCTTTAAGGTTTAATATATTATTAAATAATTAAAAAAAAAACTTATAAAAATAATAAAAAAACTATTAAAAGATTATATTATAAATCTATAAAAAATACTATAAAATTTACTAAAAATCTTTTTTTCTTTTTTAAAGAATTTAAAAATAAACTTATTATTTTATATAAAATTATTAATAAAAAATAAATAATATTTAAAGAACTTAAAAAATTCTATTAAAAAGAATCCTATATTAATTTCCTTTTTAATTTTTATAATTATATAAATAAGCTCTTTTAAACTAAAAAAACTTTTATTTATAAATTTTATAATATTTATTTAAAAGCTATAAATATTAAAGTTATATATAAAGATAAATAGAAATATTCTTATAAAATCTTTTATTATAATTATAAAAAATTTAAATATATTATATAATAATATTATACTCTAAAAAAAATATATTATAATAATATATTAAAAGATAAAAAACTAAAAATAATAATTTAAAAAATTTAATTTATAAAATTAATATAATAATTAATATTAAAAAAAAATTCTTAGAAATATAATAATAAAATTATTATTATAATCTAAAGATATAATATATATTAATATATTTAATTTCTTTTTAAAATACTTAAAGAAAAAAAAGACTATTAACTATAAATTTACTATCTTAAGTAATAAAATAATAAATTATTTTTATAGCTTTATAATTTATAAAAGCTAAAGAAATAAGCTTATTAATAGATTTTAATAATATAAAAACTAAGATAAATATCCCTAAATAATAAAATATAATAAAATATAATAAAAATAAAAGAATTTATTAAATTATAAAAGAAAAGAAATATAATTAACTCTTATAATAAAATAATATATATAATAAAAATATTTACCTTATAGCAAAAAATAAACTATATTTTATTTAGCTAAAAATTATAATATTTAAAATAAATAATTTAAGATTAATAAAAAACTATTTAACTTATTATAAATTTATATAATTTAATTATTTTAATTATTTTTATATAAAATACCTTAAATACAAAAAATAAAATAAATATTTTCTTATATAAATATTAAATATCCTAATATACTATATCTATAAATCTTATTATAATAATTATCCTATTATAAAATAAGTAAAGAAATTTAATAATATTATTATTTTTTTTTCTTTAATAAATTTATTAAATTATAAAGATAAAGAATAGTATAATTACTTAGATCCTATATATAATTTCTATAAAAGTAATAAAATATAAAATTAATACTAAATAATTATATTATTACTAAAAAACTAATAATACCTTTTAAAGAATTAAAGGCCTAAGAGTAACCTAAGTAAAAGCTTATAAAGTTATTAAAAGAACTTTTATAAAAGACTTTATATATGTAAAGGGCTGGTCCTAGGTTTATTTAATCTAAAGGGTACTCTATATTAGTCTATCTAAAGCTAGAAAAAAAAGAAGGAAAGGGAGCTAGAAGGGCTGCCCTTCTAGCTTTATATCTAGGCTTCTATAACCTTAATAGGCTCTAGCTACCCTAATAGCTAAAGAAGGGTTTTACTCTCTACTAACCTTAATAGATATAGCATAATTATATCCCTACTTTAGGCTTTAGCCTATAATATTACCCCCCCTTTCTTCTAAGCAATAACTTTATTGCTTTAGTATTATATACTTACTAATTAGACTATTAGCTTCTATAATTAATTTATATTTAGCCTTATAGGTATTAAGAGCTTTTAGCTCTATTAAGAATTCTATTAGTTACTAAGTAAGTTCTTTATAGCTATATTATTAAATAAAAGCTTTTTAGATTTTACTTTATTCTTATTATTTTTACCTAGTATATAGGATTTCCTTAATTATCTATTTATCTTTGCTATTTACTTATATTAATAAGGGCTAAAAGTTATTTTATTATTATTCTAGTAAAGGATTTTATTATATTTTTCTTAAAAGGTTAATATAAAACTATAAATATATTGCCCTAGGTATATTAACCTTTATTATATATATACCTATTACCTTTATTATAATATATTACTAATATAGGTAATTTAGCTTTTTATAAGGCCTAAGGGACTTATAGTTAGTTAAATTAATTTAGATCTTATTTTTAATCTTAAATCTTTTTACTAGTATTTACTTTTTATTAGCTATCTATTTATAGTACTATTATATTATAGTTACTATAGCCTATATAAATTCTATAGTATCTTAAATCTTTTATAATAGGTTCTTAGCCTAGGCCTTATTATTACTTAGTAATAACTCTATAGTAATCTCTTAGACCTTAAAGGGCTTTATATAATATCTATATTCTAAGAAAAAGGGACTTATTTCTATTACTAAGTTCTTATAGTTATTTAGTATTAACTATACTACTAAGACATAATAATCCTAATCCTTCTATAAATAGCAAATATATACTTATAGATATACTTAGATTTTCTAGTTTATTTATTTTAGTCCTCTATTAGTCTATAAATAGTATATTATATTAATTTATTATATAATACTAGTTAATTTATAAAAGGCTTACTAGAACCTATTAATTTAATTACTCTCTTAGTTACTAATAATAAATTAAAGTATTTTATATAATTTATAGTAATAGCTAAAGAACTACTTTATATAGACTTTTGCTTTTATTATAAATATAATCTTAAGTATAATAGTTTATATAAATTAATTAATTATAATTTATAAATATTAAGATTTATTTTTACCTATTAAAAAAAGATCTATTATAAAATCTATAATTAAATTACTTTATAGCTATTCTAAGATTAATAAAGACTTTAATAGTCCTTTCTTTAGCTACTATTAAATATAGCTTCTTTTATATATATAATAATTAATAATAAACTATTAAACTAATTATAATAGTCCTAGCTAAAAGAATTACCTTAATACTAAGGCTATTATACTATTATAGCCTAAATAACCTCTAATAATAATATTATACTTTATTTATATAATATAAGTATATAATATCTTTATATTAATCTTATTACTAGGTACCTATAATTTATCCTAGAAGATTAATTAACCTTTAGTATCTAAGATATATTCTAAGATTTAAACCTTTAGACCTAGCTTAGGTAATAGACTTTGCTCTTACTATTATACTATAGTATATATACTTATATAAGTCTTATCTATAATAATAACTTAATCCTATAAATCTTATAGCTCTAGATAATTAGGGAAAACTACTATTTATAGTATCTTTACCTAAACTACCCAAAGAATAACTTACTTTAGTATAGTTATTTTATCCTAAGAAATAGCTAATTAAGGGATTAACTATAGATAATAGCCTTACTTCCTAGGATCTTTAATCCCCTTAGGTATATTTTACTTTCTATAGCTTAATATATTTAATACTATTATCTTACTATTAAATTAATACTTAAGCTAAAAATTATATTTTAATAGCTATTTTACCTAATAATTCTATTACTTTATAAAATATTAATATTTTATAAAGTATATTAGGTTTTTATAATTTATAATAATAGTAAATAGGCTATAGTTATATAGTTTTATTTTCTAAGTATCTAGGTAATATATAATTATTAATATTTTCTTATTATAAATTAGGTAGTTATATTCTGCTGGGCTTAGCTATTATAAGTAAAAGGCAATTAGCTAATAGTAGCCTTACTTATCTTCTTAAGCTAGAACTCTTTCTAATATATTACCTAAGTAATTAGCCTTAAGAAATATTAGTTTATTTAGATTCTACTATTATAATATAAAAGCCTTATAAAATCTATACTTAAGTTTCTAGAAAGCTACTTTCTTACTAAGTCCCTATTTAAAGGTAATTCCTTTTTAAGTTAATATTATTAAAGGGACTAATATCTTTATAAAGTCTAATATAAAGATCTAATAGTAATTTATAAAGCCTAAAAAACTCTATATATCTTTTACTATCTAGGGTACTTTCTATTTATAAATTGCTTATTATTTCTCTAGATTATAGAATATTCTTTTCTTAGCCTATATAATAAATCCTAGGTATTTTATCTCTTAGACTATAAACTTATATTTCTTTAGATCTAAATATAATTTAGTAATAGCTAAAATATAAAATACCTTTTATATTTTTATTAGATAATCTTTTTTTAAGCTATTAAAATAAATTAATATATTATTTAAATAAGCTATAATAAAGTTATCTAGAAAGTCTTATAATACCTTATTTATATACCTTTAGAATATAGTAAGTATATTGCTTAGGCCGAATAGGCATATTAGCTACTTATATAGCCTAAACTAGGTCTAGAAAATAGTCTTAGCCTTATACCCCTTAGCCATTTAGACCTTATAAAAGGTAATAACTATATCTAGCTTAATAAACTACTTAGCCTTAAATAGATTCTATAGTATTTTTGTAATTAGAGAAAGAGGGTATTAGTCCTACTATATAATAGTATTAAGCACATAGTAATTATAATAAAAGCATAGTCTTCCTCTTAGCTTTCTAATAAATAATACTAGGGTACTAGTAGCTAAGCTATTGGCTTAGATAAACCCCTTATTTAGTAAATCCCTGAGAGTCTTTCTAAGGATAAGTAATTTTTTTCTAAATATATTATATAAAGGTCTCTAAGGGAGTAGTAGTTTATCCCCGAATTTATCTTATTATAAATTAACCTTATAATTAATACTTAGTTAGTATAATAGTAATTTAGCTATTTTTATTACTAAGAATAGCTCTCTAAATTTATTAAATAATATAGCTAAAACCTATTCTCTTAGATTTATTTTAATCTTTTATTAAAAGGCTTTTTTAATATTTTTTAGGCTAATAAATTATACTAATAATACTATTAAACTATATATTTTATATAAGTAATAATAATTAGCTATAAAGGTTATAGCTATAATATAATAAGCTATTTATATTTAATAGATTCCTAGGGTTTTTTTTTTACTAATAAGCTATAGCTTAATTTTAGTTATTTTATAGATAATATACTCTTTTATTATATTATAAATAATCTTATTTACCTTTAACTAAGGCTTATCTAGAAATAAATCCTTTTTTAGGCCTTTTATAGTATAAATATATAGCCTTTACTTATAATCTTTTATCTTAAAGGTTAATATTATAATCCTAGAGGTATAGGTCTTTTTTTTAGACTTAGTAAAATTACTAAGTTATTATAGTTTTTTTTTAATATATAAAAGAGCTAGTTAATTAGTTAGATTTTTACTTATAAAAGTAAAGATATTATAATTAATATTAATAAAAGCTTAAATAAATTAATTATTAATTTTTATTTTAATTAAGGCTAATTTACTTATTATTATAGGCTTTTACTTTATTTATCCTTAGAAATCTTTCCTAAAGGGCTTTAATACCTAATTTTATATTAAAGCTTCTTATTTTCTAAGTTTTTATTCTTACTAGTAAATAGATCTAACTCTATAGAGTTAATATTATTAGCCTACTTAGTTTTCTTTATTTGAGATTGTTAAACTATAGATTAGCAAAGCGGGCAAAAGGTCTTTAGGTAATTAAGGCTCTTATAGCTAAAATAATATTATATATCCCAATCTTAACTACCGGTAGGCAATACCTTATTAACTACCTTGCCTATTATTAGTATATTACCTTTATAATCCTTAGTTACCCTTAGAGCTAGGGCACTATAATCTTACTTTTAGCTAGTAATAAATTCCTTTTTCCTTAGCTTTTTAAGTTTTTTTAATTTTTAAATTATATTTTATACTTAAGCTAATTAGCTTATATAATTATATAATAGGTTTACTATAATTAAGCTATATTATAATTATAAATTTAATATACCTTTTAAAAAGATAATCTTAGCTTAATTAGCCTATTAAGAGCTTTTTATATTTATTATTATTTACTTAAACTTAAGTAAAAAGCTTATAAAAAAGGTATTTTTATTTTATTAAAGGATTTATAAAGATATTATTATATATATTTATAAGTTAATATTTTTATATATATAATCTAAGTAATATATAAAGTCTATAGAATTATAATAACCTTTAGGTCTTTTAGTAATATAAAAGGTAATTATTATCTTTTAGGGTCTTATTACTAAATATAAGTTAATTAAGTACTAAAGCTCTTAGTTTAATATATAAAGATAAGTATTTAGCTTTAACTTATCTTTTATTTACTATAATTATATTAAATATTTATAGTAATTACTTAAAAACTTTAGTAGGTTTAAAAGTAACTTCTACTTTAAAAAGGATTATTAAGGGATATTAATATTTAGCTTAATTAAACCTAATAACTTTACCTTAACTAAGGCCCTTAGGCTCTTCTTAGGATATTTTTATAATAATATTAATCTCTTTACTATATTATTCTATTAGGCTTTTAACTATATAATCTACTCCTAGATTAAGACTAAAGCTATACTTAATCTTTATTATATAAGCTATACTAGCTATTATTAGGTTATCTTATTTAGCACCAAGCTACTAGATCCTTGATCTATTATTATGCCTATAAATATCTTAACTAATAATTTATATTAAAATTAATTAAGCTTTAGATATATAAAGGGCTAATCTTAGGTTTATTTAATTTAAAGAGTATTTTATATTAGTCTATTTAAAGCTAGAGAGGAAAGAAGAAAAGGGAGCTAAAAGGACTACCCTTTTAGCTTTATATCTAGGCTTTTATAACCTTAATGGGCTCTAGCTACCCTAGTAGCTAGAGAAGGGTTTTACTCTCTGCTAATCTTAATGGATATAGTATAGCTATATCCCCACTTTAGGCTTCAGCCTGTAACAATATATAGCTTTAATAAAAAAGCTCTTAAAATAATTAAATTTAAAAATTTAAATTAATAAGACTTAGTATATTATAATAGTAAATAATAAAATATAGCTTAATTATATTAGCTTTAAATTAATTAATAAATTAAAGCTATTATAAAAAATAAAATAAAATTTTTATTTTATATATAATTTTAAAGGTATTATATTTAAGTATAATAATAATATAATAAATAAAGAGTTTAATTATTTTAAAATCTTTATTTATAAAAGAAACTATAAAATTAATTTTAATATTATAAATACTAAAAAATATAATATTATTTTAAAATATTTATAGCTATATTAATATAATTCTAATATTAATTAATATATTAACTAAATATAAGTACTTTTTAAGTATAATATAGCTAATAATATTTTTAATAATAAAAGATCTTAAAATTTTAATTTTAATTAAGTAAAAAGTATATATAGTAATATAATAAAAATATTATTATTAATAAAAATAAAGTATAAATATAAAAATACTTAAAAATAATAATAATAATATAAAATTATTTATATATATATAGCTTTAATATTTAAATTTTAATTTTAAAAAAAATAAAAGTAAAAATAACTTAAAATAAATTATAAAATATATTATTTAAATATTAAATTATTTATATTTAAGAAATAAAAAAGAATTAAGTTAATACTATTAGCTAATATTATAATAACTATAAATAAGTAAGTTAAGTAAAAAGGCTATTAATTATATAGCTAATATATAATATATTATATAATAAAAGTATTAAGATAATTTTTACTAAAGCTAATTTTAACTTTATTCTTAATATTTATAAAGTCTTTTTAAAAGATATAATTTAAGCTAAAGCTATAATTAAATTTAATAATTTATAAAAACTATATAAAAAAATAAAAATAAAACTTTAATTTATATATAATATTATAAAATAATACTATAATTTAAAAAGGCTAAAGGGATTATTCTTTTTAAAAAGAGATATAGTTTATTTAGTAATAAAAATCTTTTAATAAAATAAAAAAATAAAAAAATTAACTTTATATAAATTAAATTCTATTTAATTAAAAAAGAAATCTTAGAAAATAATTATAAATTAAATTTATTTAATAATATTTAAATTTACTTTATTTTAAAGTAATTAAAAAGGCTTCTTTCTCTGTTCACAAGAACAGGAGCTTAACTAGGTCAGAAACCTAGGAGCAGGCTACCTAAATATATACTTTCACATCCTACGATACAGCAACCACAACGGTCTTTGCAGCCTAAAGGCAAGGCAAAAGAAAGGTTTCCTAAATCTTTCTCTGATACAAATAGATATAGATAAAAATAAACATTGCTCTTGGCATTTATATATTGCAATTCATTTTCCTATCAGCATTTGCTAATCCCAATAGATCATAATCATCAAATTACTTCTTACTCATACCCACATACAATACACAAACCAATAGGACACTATATATCCCCCAATGCAAAATGGCAAGACCTATTATTTATAAGGGCAATATCCCACCGAATAATAAGTTTGCCCAACGCTATAGGTCTGGCTTATCTATGTATTCATTACAAGCTCATATTACTAACCTCTTAAAAGAGAACGCAAAGTATAAATTAATAATATCATCTCATTCAACTGCACAGATTATACGTGGCATACTAGATAGTTTAATGTATTGTCTATAGAAGATAATATAGTAGATATAATTAAGATTAGATTAATCCTTTGGGAATATTAATTGCTTAAGAAGAAATGCTATAAAGAGGATCTTAAGTTTATAAAAGAATAAAAAAAGATAATTAAATTAATTCTTAATTATTTTATAAATCTTAGTTATAATAGGCTAAATAATATTTATAGAGGATTTCTAAGGGAAATAGCTAAAGAAGAATATAATTACTTTTGGGTTAATATGAGATATATGGCTTTAAGGGCAAAAGGATATATGCTTTAAAAGCAATAGAAAGAAGGGCAAAAAATGGTGGTCTATAAAATGCAATAAAAGTCATATAGTTTGCTAAATAAAAATAACCTCTAAAATACAATTTGTGTTAAATTTACTTTATCTTTTATATATTACTTTTAAAATCTAATAATAAAATCTAAGTTAATATAAGGCTAAAATATAAGCTATAAATTAAAAATATTAAAAATTAATAAAAAGTAAAATAAATATTATAATAATAAATTAAAAAAACTATAAAAAAATAATCTAAAAATCTATTAAAAACCTAATATATTATTTAAAGATACTAAAGGTATTTTTTTAGAAAAAGTAAAAGGAAAATTAATAGTACTTTAATTAATAATCTTTATATTCTTTTATCTTATACTTATTTAAATCTTTATAATTATAAGTTATTATTTTTTTTACCTTTTTTTATAAATAATACTTTTAAGTATATAAATACTATAAATATAATATAATATCTAATAAATTTATCTTTAATTTTTCTTTTTCTTTTTTAATATAATTCTTTTTATTTAATATATATTTAATTATCTTAAGAAAAAATTAACTAAGAAAAATACTAAAAGTATAAGAAAATTATAGATAAAAATATATAAAAACTTTATTATAATTATATCTTAAGCACAAATTATAATTTAGAGGTTATTTTTATTCAGCAAACTGTGTGACTTTTATTGCATTCTAGTAAAACCACTATTTTTCCCCTTCTTTCCATTGCTTTTAAAGTATATATTATCTTGCATCTATAGCTATATTTTTTATCTTAATCCAAAAATCATTATATTCTTCTTCTTTATCTATTTTCCTTAGAAATTCCCTTTAAGTATTATTTATCTTATTATAGCTAGGATTAATATAATAATTAAGAATTAATTAAATTAGCTTTTTTTATTTTTTTATAAACTTAAGATCTTTTTTATAGTATTTTTTCTTAAGTAGCTAATATTCCCAAAGAATTAATCTAATCTTAAGTATTTTCCTTATTATAGGGGTTCTTTTAGATAATATATTAAACTCTTTATTATATTATATATAATCTATATAGCTAAATAAGATAATGTTATTGACTTGTACTTTATGGTTCCTTTTAAGAAATTAGTAATATAAGCTTATAATTAATATATAGATAAGCTAGATCTATAGTATTGGGTAGCTTTATTATTTAGTAGGGTATTGCCCTTATAAATAATAAGTCTTTCTATTTTAATAGTATGTTAGGGGGTATATAGCCTTCTATTAGTTTGTGTATTGTATGTGGGTATAAGTGATAACTAGGAAGTAATATAATAATTATGATATATTGGTATTGGCGAATATTGGTAGCGTTTATTTTTATTTATATCTATTTGTATCGGAGAAAGGTTTAGAAAGCCTTTCTCCTACCTTGCCTTTAGGTAGCAAAGACTGTTGTGGTTGCTGTACCGTAGGATGTAAAAGCATATATCTAGGCAGCCTGCTTCTAGGTTTCTGACCTGGTTGATCTCCTATTCTTATGAACAGAGAAGCCTTTTCAATTACTTTAAAATAACCTAATATTCTATTAATATAAAAAATATTTAAAGAATTAAGTTAAGTATATAGTAAAAGTTTATAAAAATATAGCCTAATATCTTAGCCTTAGAAATAAGACTAATAAAAAAAAAGATATTATATTATAATTTATAATAAGTTAAGGTAATTATAATTAATAAAATCCTTAGTTATATAAATAAGCTATTATATACCTATATGCCTTACTAATAAAAAAAAGTTAAATAAATCCCATTTAACTTTTTTAATTATTATAATTAAATAATATTAAATTAATCCTATTTAATATCTATAAATATAAAGCTATATAATTAAAAATATATAAATAGATTAAGCCTAATTATAAGAAATAGTCTTAGTTAGCTTTTAATATAATTTAGTTATTTTAATTACTAATTAATTATTACTAGATATAATACTTATAAATACCTTTATATTACTTAGTATATTACTATATACTTTAATTCTTTTACCAATATAAACCTTACCTTCTAATTGGTTTATCCCTTGGGAAATCAGCTAAATCATTATAATAATAACTAATTACACCTAATTACATTCTACTTATATAAACTTAATAGTATTAAACTTAATTACCTTATATATAATAAAGAATTCCTTATAATAATTAATACCTTTAAGAAATTCTATTATTATTTACTTAAAAAAAAATATAAAATTATAATATATATAAACTATAAAAATATTTCTTATTTTATAATAACCTAAGAGCTTAATAAAAAATAATTTTAATATACTAAATATCTTTTTAAATTTAATTATTAAATTATTTATATTTAAAAAATAAAAAATAATTAAGCTAATATTATTAGCTAATATCCTAATTACTATAAAAAAAAATCTTGAACTAAAAAATAATTATTTTAATTATCCCTTAAAAAAGCCTATAAATAAATACCTATTAGTAAAATAATAATTAAAATAAAGAAACTTATTATTATTATCTAAGTAAAAGAATACCTAAGAATAAAGTATACTAATAAAGTAAAAATCCTCTTATAGTAAATAGAATAAGAAAATCTATTACTATAAAAAATCAAAAAATATAATCTTAATTTCTCTAAGAAAAAATATATAGATTTACTTTAAATGCCTAAGAAATACTAAATAAATCTTTTTAAAGAAATCTATAAAGACTCTTTATATAAATATAAAGAAATTAATAAAATCCTTAAATATATTAAATAAATATTTTTCTTTAATAAAAAAAAAATAATATATAAAAAATATAATCTTTATTAATACTCAAAGAAACTAAGATATAAATCCTATAAATTACTTTAATTAGCTCTTATTATATTCTAATTATAAAAATTAATTACTATAAATTTTATTATAAATCTTTTTTTATTTATAAATCTTATAATAAGCTAATACTATAATAATATTTTTATTATTATTAATTACTTTACTAAAATAATATATTATATTTCTTATAAAAAAATAACTAATAAAAATAAATTTATTTATTTATTTTTTTAATATATTATTATAATTTATAAATTTTCTATAAAAATTATATTTAATAAAAAATAGCTATTTATATTTAAATTCTAATAAAGCCTTATAAGCTTAATAGAATTAAACTATAAGCTAAATATAATATTCTATTTATAAATAAATAAATAAATAAAATAATAAAACTAAGAGATTAAATAATATCTATAATATTATATTAATTATAAATAAATAAATTAAATAAAAGAATTACTAATTATATAGTTAATATATAATATATTATATAATAAAAGTATTAAGATAATTCCTACTAAAACTAACTTTAGCTTTATTCCTAATACTTATAAAATCCCCTTAAAAGATATAATTTAAGCTAAAGCTATAATTAAATCTAATAATCTATAAAAATTATATAAAAAAATAAAAATAAAACTTAAATTTATATATAATATAATAAGCTAATACTATAATCTATAAAGGCTAAAGGGATTATTTTTTTTAGAGAAAGATATAATTTATTTAGTAATAAAAATCTTTTAATAAAATAATAAAATAAAAAAATTAATTTTATATAAATTAGATTTTACTTTATTAAAAAGAAAATCTTAGAAAATAATTATAAGCTTAATTTACCTAATAATATTTAAGTTTATTTTATTTTTTATGTATTACTTTTAAAACCTAGTAATAAAATTTAAATTAATATAAAACTAAAATATAAGCCTTAAATTAAAAATATTAAAAAATATTAAAAAATATAAAAAATAATATAATAATAAAAAAATAAATATTTTAAAATTAAATAAAAAGAATATAAAGAAATAATATAAAAGTCTATTAAAAACCTTATATATTATTTAAAATTCTTAGAAAAGTTCCTTTAGAAAAATCAAAGAAATTAAATCTAATAATAGACTAATTAATAAGGTTTAAAGCCTTTGCCTCTTAACCCTTAACCACTGCTTTTAACTCCTTTTACTTAGCTACCTTTAACTTATCTATAGAAAATAAACTATAATAAATTATATCTATACCCTTTGTCTTTAGCTAATACTTTTAATAATATAAATAAATAAGCTTATTTAGGGTCTTAATTACCTTAGCCTAAGCCTAAAGAGCCTTCTTTTAAAGATAAAGAAACTCTTCTTTAGTAATCTTCTTCTTATAATCTAAATAATTAAATTCTTTATTTAAATAAATTATTAT
The DNA here is from genome assembly GCA_013403855.1 of Calonectria honghensis. NCBI lineage: Eukaryota > Fungi > Ascomycota > Sordariomycetes > Hypocreales > Nectriaceae > Calonectria > Calonectria honghensis. Next base: position 318,170 of record VTGB01000033.1, on the reverse strand, counting down.
ATTTATTAATATTACTAAAAAATTAATACTTAAAAAACAAAATATTTACTCATATAATATAATAATAACCCTAGAAATATTATATACTTAACTATAATAAGTATATTCTATATAATAAAACCCTTTTTTAGGTAAAATCTTATAATATAATTTATAAAATTAATAAAAGAAATAAAATATAACTTTAAAACTAAAATAAATAATTAAATCCCCTAAAGAAATTATAATTAAATACTTTTTTAAAAGATTAATATACTTAGATATTATTAGTAAGAAAAAAAAGAATTTTTATAAATATAAGTTTAAGAAACCTATAAAAAAAGATACTAAGATTATATATATAGTCCTTAAGAATAAGAACTAATAAAAAAGGGATATTATATTATAATTTATAATATATTAGATAATTATAACTAATAGAATATTATTTTATTATATTAAATATTATTATTCTATACCTTAGATCTATTAATAAAAATAAATTATAATAAATTATAGTAATTTATTTATAATCTTACTATAATCTAAGTACTAGATTATATATTCTATAATAAATATTATATTATAAGCTATTATTAATATAAAAGTGTATAAATAAATTAAGTCTAATTATAAGAAATAATCTTAATTAGCTTTTAATATAACTTAATTACCTTAATTACTAATTAACTATTATTAGATATAATACTTATAAATATCTTTATATTACTTAGTATATTGCTATGTGCTTTGATCCTTCTGCCAATATAAACCCTGCCTTCTAATTGGTTTATCCCTTGGGAAATCGGCTAGATTGTTACAGTTATAATAGGGTTAATAGCAGCTGCTAGGGGGTTGGGTAATAAGTTTATTGATGTCTAATCTCTTGCTAGCTAGCCCCGCAAGGGGCTCCTAGTAGTGTTGCTACTAAGGGTTAAGGTTACATGGAGAGGCCGGATTAGCATATCGCCGCCTTCTGTAACCTTGGCTCTCAAGGCTCCTTAAGCCTCTCATGCCATTATTCCTTCAACAGACTAATGTTCTGACAATAATATATTAAATAGTTTAATGTATTATTTATAGAAGATAATATAATGAATATATTTAAGATTAAATTAATTCTTTAGAAATATTAATTATTTAAGAAAAAATACTATAAAAAAGATCTTAAGTTTATAAAAAAGCAAAAAAAGATAATTAAATTAATTCTTAATTATTTTATTAATTCTAGCTATAATAAACTAAATAATACTTATAAAGGATTTTTAAGGGAAAGAGCTAAAGGAAAATATAATTACTTTTAGGTTAATATAAAATATATAGCTTTAAGGGTAAAATAATATATACTTTAAAAGTAATAAAAAAAAGGGTAAAAAATAGTAGTTAATAAAATGCAATAAAAGTTACTTAATTTACTAAATAAAAATAATCTCTAAAATATAATTTATAAATGCTATACTTTATAATAAATATAAGTTATTTTAATAAGGTAATAATAGTAATAAAAGTATAAATAAAGCTAAAAAGGTAATTAAAGAAAAGAGTAAAAGTAATAAAGAGAGTAATGAAGAGAGTAATAAAAAGAGTAATAAAGAGAGTAATAAAAAGAGTAGTAAAAAGAGTAATAAAGAGAATAATAGAAAGGGTAAGAGTAAAGATTATAATATAAGAAAAGGTAAAAGAATTTAAAAGATATTTAGCAAGAAAAAGAATATATAGATTAAAATAATTTTTTAATAGCTAGATAATATTATAAAGGAGTATCTAGTATATTATATTTAATATTATTAAAAGAAACTAAAGATAAAGAAAATCCTAAATAAGCTATAGTATAAAAATACTATATAATAGTATAAGATAGTAAAAGAAAAAGAATATAATATAGTATATAGAGAGATTAAATTTAAAGAACTATTATATTACTTTATATATAAGCTACTATTAAACTAGTATAAGAAAATATAAAATAAAGAGAGTAGGTATATATATAAGGATAAGCTACTATTAATAGTATTAATAGAGCTAAGGAGCTAGTAAGTAAGAAATATAATTAAAGCTAAATTTAAAATTAATATAAAGAATAAAAAGGTATTTTATTATTATCTAAGCGTTAAAAGGCAGTTTTATAGGATAAAAGGGATAAATATATATACTTTATAAAAAGTAATAATTTAATAAATATATAAAAATAAAAAATAAATATAAATGTTATAATAAAGATGTAAATAGCGTCTCTGTATATAAAATATATAAAAATCAAAGCCTTGAATTGGATTCCTCGTCATTTATCACTTCTTCAGATTAACAAAGTGTCAGCCCTGTTTTGCGTATGAGGTTTGTTGCTGTTGCGTTATGTTGGGGTCATGTTGGGCTGAGGCTGTATCTGAGACACGTAGCGCTGGATCGCCGCCCTTTATATTGCGCAGGTATATATAGACATGCATGCGACAGGTACAGCAGATGTCGATGTGCGTGTGTTGATTATCTAGATTAACTAATGTAGAGATGCTCGTGGTTTGAACCTTGTTTAATTGTCTTGATCAAATATCCGCGGCGCGCACACGTGTGGTCTGCATTAGCGGCCATCTGGGCCGTCCCTGCAGCGGCCTCCACTAAAACGCCCGCTGAGCCGCCCAATCGCAGCGCCCCGACCAGCGGTCTGCCGCCCATCCAGCCCTAATACAGTGATGGGCGCATTTTATGTAAGAGGCGTGCCCTCGCAAATGGGGCCCGCGATCGGAGCCGGCCAAGGCCCTGGGTCGGCTCTTGCTGGGAAATAGCCCCTTTTGTTGGCCGCATTTTCGGCATTGTCCGTCCAGTCCAGGCAGTGGAATAAGAATTGTGGAGGCCCAGGCTAAAGAGCTGTACGCGGTAGGCAATAAGATGCTGCCTAACCCCGGCAGCTTGGCAGCGCGCGCAGGCGCAGGGACCATGATGGTGGTGTGACGTCGACACGCCAGTTTCCGAGTCCGAGGAGTCATGCCACAAAGACGGAGCTGGACTTTGGAAAACTGGTTGGGAAATTTCTCTGCATCTCATTTTCCTTGATAATAGATCCCCGTTTCGTCAGCTTTTGCTTGCCTCTGTCTCCAACACCCAGCACCCGAGCCCTCACCTGTTTGCACCATGTTCAACTGGGCCAAGAAACAGTAAGAGTGACACGACGACATGCTTCCCCTTCTGACCCCAAGCTGATCGTGGTACGATTTTCTCTACAGGCTGGCCAACGTCGCCGGCACGCAGGAGCCCATCTATGGCGCCTCAGCCATCCGCTCCGTCGCCCTCGAGGCCGACAAGACGCCGTACACGGAGCTTAAGCGCGAGGACCAGGTGTGGAAGGCCATGGACTCGACGTCGCTCGAGACGCAGGTCTTCTACTTCTTCGCCGACAACGGCTACACGGCCTTTGTCGAGCTCATCTACAACAGCATCGCGTAGGTAGCCATGTCATCACCCCTCTTCCGAAATACCCAGATAAGGTCATGCTGACCCAGTCTTTTCCCACCCCGGAAGCGGCATCCGGACCACATGTCAGATTACATGCAAGGTCTTTTACCCTGACAAGTCCAAACCCCACCTGTGGATGTCGACGCCTCTGAGCAGCACGGAGCTCAGCGAGGACAGGACGTGCTTCTACGCCGACGACTGCGCCATCGAGCTGTCCGAGGACGGCACCTTTTACACAATCAAGAGCATCAACGACGAGCGCGCTGTCATCAACCTCAAGGTGACCCGCGCCGCCCCGGCCTGGCACGCCGGCGCCACGGGCGTCACCCACTTTGGCACCGACCCCGAGAACCCGTGGGGCTCCATGCGGCACGCCTTCTGGCCGCGCTGCGTGTCCGAGGGGACAATAACCATCGACAAGGAGCCTGTCGACTTCAAGGGCCGCGCCCTCGCCATCCACGCCCTGCAGGGCATGAAGCCGCACCACGCCGCCGCCGCGTGGAACTTTGTCAACTTCCAGGGCCCTACGCACTCGGCCATCATGATGGAGTTTACCACGCCGCCCTCGTACGGCAGCACCGTCGTGACGGTGGGGTGCATTGCAAAAGACGGCGAGATTGTCGCGGCCGGCTGCAACAACACGGCCGAGCACACAAAGAGCAGGGACGATCCGGACAACAAGTGGCCCGAGCCGGTCGAGGTCAAGTACACTTGGAACAACGTCGCAAAGGATGGAAAGCCCGTCGAGGCGCTGATCCAGGGTCCTCTGGGAGATCGCGCGGACAGAATCGACATTATGGCTGAGGTGCCCGGCTTTGTCAAGACGATTATTGCGGGAGCCGCGGGCACGAAGCCTTATATCTACCAGGTTCGTATTGCTCGTCCTGGATGAAGAAGAACATTGTGCTGACAAGGATTTTAGTATTCGCCAAAACTGCCTTTAAACCTCGAAATCGATGGTGAAGAGGTTGTAGAGGAGGGCCAGCTGTGGACTGAAGCCACATTTATTGTAAAAGCCTCATCATCACCAAGACAATCCGAAGATTCTTGAATAGATATAGGATGATGCTTAATCTTGCCTAGTATATTTCTAGCTTTAAACCATACGTCGATATGACAATAATACTATAATTTCAATTCGTTTATGCCGAAAGCAAAATCAAAGTTTGGTTCTATCATTCCTGCCTGAGGATTGGGACATACAGCTTTTTACCCGGACATAGTGGGGAAAAGGGGGCGAAGCGTGCGCTGAATTTCTCTCCTTCAAAAAGCGATCAGTATCCCCTGTTGCCATAAATCGTGGGTACTCTTGTATTCGGTCCTGAGTCAATCATCGACGCCGCACGGAATGATGGCGGATTCGGGACCAACCAGTTCCTCTGCAAGGCGTGATCCCACCGACTTGAGTGTCCCACAGCACCACAACATGTGACCAAATTATATCACCACGGTTGCTAAATCGATCGAAAATGAAGTACATGTCCCAAACACAGAACTTTCAATTTGGCGAGGTAGCTATTTGCCTCGCTCTGGACTGGCAAGTAAGCCGAGGTTTCCAAAAAGGACGCTGGCATCCGACCTGCATTGACCACCACATATCCTGTTCACCGTTGAAAGCCGCAGAAGGAGGAATAAAGCATGACAACAAACCTGCAAGAAACTGAGGCAACAGGCAGATACAGAATCGGATGAAGCCTGATTGGCAGAAGAACAACGAGCAGGGTTGAATGTGAATGTTAAGTGGCAGAATTGGATATATCAGAGGCGATTGTAGAATAAGTAACTTTGATTGTAAACAAGAAAAAGACATTTAACTTAATTATAGCTACTCTAGAATTCCCCATAGCTATCACGAAAGAAAAAAATCCATTATTACCACCCGGGCATCCTCATGGTCAAGAGGTTCTTGGCATTATGCATAAACCATTAAGCGTCTTACAAAGCGAGAGCAGCGACGAGGACCACGGCAAGGCCGCCGACAGAGCTGAGAGAGGCAGCGCCAGCAGTGTAGATGGGGGTCTCGGTGGGACCAGAGTAGGCGGGAGTGCTGTAGGTGGCGTTGACCAAGGGGGTAGGAGAGGGCTTGGTCTCGAAAGTAGCCACGGCGGTGCTGGAGACGCACGAGCTAGAGCTCGAGTCGTGAACAACAGCGACAACAGTGCTGCTGGGCTTGGGAGCGACGTAGGTGTCGACTGGGGCAATGGAGCTGGGAGGGTAGGTGGGAGCGGCGGCGGCGGGAGCGCTCGAGCTGGGAGGGTAGGTAGGAGCAGCGGGAGGGGCAACGACGGTGGGCTTGGCAGCAGGAGCCGAGGTGGCGGCGGGAGCCTTGACACCGTCGCACATGGACTTGGCAGCAGGGAGGACCTGGTCTAAAGGAAGGGGTTAGCACTCGTGCAAAGAGAGCGGCAGACATTTTTGCGGAGGAGACATACTCATGGCGACGTCCATGCCGCAGGCATCCATCACACAAGAAGCAACCTTGGGGTCGCCCTGGATCTTTTCAGAGTTGGCGCAGATACAGGGCATATCGTCAAAGGCGCAGTTGGTGTTGTCCGTGACAGCAGACGCGAAGCAGCCCAGGGCGCACTTGGGCAGCTCGGTGGCACGCACAGCGGCGGCAAAGGCAATGGCGACGATGGCGAACTTCATTTTGAATGTAATTAGAGGGGTTGAATAAAGCACAGGGTGGTGTTGTTAATGAGTGTTGGCGGTTAGGCGCAAAAGATTATTGTACAAGTGAGTGAGTGTGGTGAGTGAGTGAGTGGATGAGGATGGAGACGAAAAGCAGAAGAAGGTGGATAGACAGCGTCCTTTATGTATAGAGGAATCAACTGGCGATCTTCAATCAACAACCCATCCGACTGTCTGTGCCATACAAGGGAACAAGACATCCAGACTCTGTGCGTCTACATGGTGGAATAGGAAGGGCGAATGAGAGCAATAGGACCGAAAGGGTTGCTGCTACTTTCGCACGGAACCCGCCCGCGAGGCTGTTAGTTTCTGCAAAGAAACCAGAGGGGCCGAAGTCTCAAGCTGGTGGTGGTGAGTCTTGGGGGCCTGCAAGCAACTAAAAAGTCCGAGCATATCTATGATGGTGGGTAAGTGGTCTAACCGTACCCGCGAACCCCTGCGCAACGGTCGCACGGCCCGGGGTAATTACCTTAGCTCATTGGTAGCGTAGCTCTGCCCCGCATACCGGATGGATAACGGCATGCAGGTGAAATCCCATGCCCCTATTCCCAAGTTGTTCCACGTCAAAGATTACGGGGCTTTCTTGGGGGCCAAATATTCCTCTGTTGAATGCACAGTGGTTTCGTGAAAAGGTAACGAGAGCAGCCCTTTTTTTTCTTGCTGACTTTCGCTATCTTGAAGGTTGACTATCTCGATCGGCACCTACCGTGCGCCACGCCGCACCTTGGCATGGGCACAAAAGATGCTAAGTCCTGAGAAAGCCCAGCTCCCGCGGTCGATCTCTGACCGGGGTGGTCTTTAACGTGTTTCATCTCAGCTGGATCACCCAGCCCGAGGCGGATATCCTACAGTGGGATAGTCACAAGTCTCGGCCCCTATGCTCCGAACACGTGCTTAACCCTGAAATCTGGGCCCGGAACGAGTAATGGGAGTCTTTGCGCACACCTAACTGAAGCTAATTAGCAATTGTTGTGCAAGAGGGTTGCAGCAGCAGGTCCCTGGCAGCAGAACTAATGCGTGTTTGTGCGCTCAGGCATTAGATGAGATGAGAGAGGTCATAGCTGCATATGGAGATGGCAGCAGGGACAGCACTAAATTGGCAGCGGCCAGTTGCAGATCATCAGTGCACCAATAAAGTAGGGAACGCTTGGTCTGTACCTGAAGTGATCTGCAGATTGAAGAATTTTACTTGGCCCGCATCAAGAGGGATGTTGAGGTCCCGCGACTAGAATTACCCTATAGCTTCGGATATTAATGAATCATGGAGGCCATTTACTGAGAAAACCACCAGATAATGCATGATTATTTGAGAAATCAGTATTGTCTTGGATTTTCTTTTGGGTAAAATTCTTTTATTCTTTGGCCGTCTCTGTGCTATGGTTCAACATGGATTAAGTGGGATCAAACCGACTTCCTCAAGACCCTACCGCGATTTGACAGTAGCCAGAGGGTAGGACACTCTGTGCACTCAAGAACAGAACTAGTGGCCCCCATAAAATTTCCTCCCGACAAGTGTATTATCGCGTTGATATCTACGCCTACGCTTCAGTCTTGTTATTTGATTTTGCTGATATTTCCATGATGTGCTCTGGCCGTCTCGATGCTACTGGGCACATGCTTCCTTGCACTCATACCACAACCTCTTACCCTGGTCTTTTTTTCTCCTAGGGTATTTGTGGATGATGCAGTCACTGTTTTATGTCCTTGCTCCCTTCCAAAACAACACCACATGTACGCCCCTTTTGGTTTTCCTGGTGATCGACCATATTTGAACATAGAGGGTAAGCCGGTTGTATGGAACCCACCTTTACCATATAGCCGTGCTACTATAAATATATTGAAGAGTGTAATTAATGCAACTGTTCCTCTGAACTGCCTGACTCATAGCAATAGATAGCGCGAGTATGATTTCCGAGTAGCGCCTTTGCCTTGTCTACTTGCTCCGAAATGTGTTGGTGGCGCAGGGGTCACTAGTGGGACGGCCCGAGCTCTGTGACACCAAAGACTGGTGAGGACAACTCCGTAGGAGGCTCTGTTCTGATGCGGACCCTGGAACTTACCATCGTACAACAATTCTTTGAGCCAGAACTTTGTTTGATGGTAAAACTGGATCATTTATCACCAGTTCACATAATAGAGGATGATTGGAGTTATTCTGCAGCTTGTGCTCTGTCAAACCATGGATACACACGCCGCACAGTTGCTGGACGATGAAATTATCCCAAATGATGCGACACGACCTTTGAAAAGACTCTGAAAACCACGATTCTATGCTTTAGCTTACCATAATAGATCTTGCCTTCAGTTATCTCTCCGATATAAAACCCCCTTCACCTGGGCTGCCACCGACGGGAGCCCCATATGACCCAATAAACTGATCGAAGCCAGCCTTCTTGATGGACCCAAACCATTGCTGCATCGAAATCTTATCAAATTTCTCATTCTTATTCCTGCAAACATGCGTCATCATTTCACCCCCCATGAAAGCGACATCACATCCGCAGTGCTTTGCCTTCGCTTTTGCTGTTGTAGCTGGACAAGACCTCTCCGCACAGCTGCGTAATTCATTCCACAGGAGTCAAGTACGATATGCCGCTTCGCTCGGGTCCGGTTAGACCATGAAGCGAAGCAGCTGGTGAATTTGCTTCTTGAGTGCTGCTTTCTTCTCCCGCAGGCAGGAATGGGTATGCAATCGGGGGGGACACAATGATTGTCTGCAGCGCGCGCAAGAACACGCTCGCTTGCATACTCGGCTGCAGAATGACCGTCGGCGCTGTTGGTTCAAGGGCTAGGGGATGCGGTGGCGATGACGGGGGCACCGGCGGGGTCGGGTGACGCGCGCATGCCAGAAGCGAAGTGGAGAGGGATTCAGCGTGGAGCTGCCATCTTGACTGGCCCTTTAGCAGGGCGCACGTTGTTGGCAAAGAAGAACTTGCGGCTGATCAGCAGGCCCATGCAGGCTGCAGCAAACCAACACTGCAAATTATGCCATGCACGTATTGGCCACGAGGGCAGGGAAAGGTTCCACCCAAGGAACCTTGTGCCACCCATGACGAGCACACTCGTTCCCTGTCGCTGATGGTTCTCGGGGGCACCCGCGGTGCTGAAATCTGCCAGGAACGCGTCAATAGTAGGCGGGGCCGTCTAGTCGTCCCAATGGATGGCCGCGGCTGGCGGTGGCAGCATGTCCGAGCCGCTTTGCTGGGGCTGTGGAGTCGCTGCCGTGCCTCGAGTGCATCCAACGAGATGTAGTGGCTGTGGCATGTCCACGTCTAAGTGGCTGGGCCTGCACATGATTGCCGAATCAAGTTAATGCTTGTTTACACATGTTCACAGAACCAATCACCATTGCAACAGAGGCTTAAAAATCCCAAAGGGGCTATCCCTAGTAGCGTTGATGCTTGCCACGTAGCTGCGGTGATGCGTTGGTTAATGCCAGCACTACTAGTGAAGACTAGATACATAAAATGATCAATTGATATGTTCAATATGGTGTGTTGGGGGCAGTTAGAATTGAGGCCATCGTGCCTTGTTTACCAGACCTCCTTTCTCGCGTAAATAAGCTAGGTAACAAAGGTTATGAACGTAGTTGATGCCTAACTTCTGAGTGTGGCAATGATGCACACGGGAGACTCCATACACCAAATTTATATAAGTATCAGTCTCCTTTCACCAACAACTGTCTTGGCCAGTAGCTTAATGAATAATTTCCTCGAGCGGAATGCGAACGATGCTAAACCAGCCAAACTACACCAACCCCTTTGAGAAATGGTTCTGAATTGAACCAATATATATTGGGGATTTGAAATAACAATCTATCACTCTTATTACGAGCATGGATACCTACGCCTGGCCTCCCAGTCGCTTTTCAGACCCTACCAGAAATCTACCCGGATGTCGCACGTGCGATGTAGACTGGGACCGATGCGAATTGGGCCTGCATGAAAGTAGAGATGGAGTCGTCATCTCTTTCAAAGTTGCCAAGGTGGGTTGGAAACGGAAAGTGAAGAAGAGGGATGGGCGACTTCAATGCAATCTTCAAGAACTTGAGATCTTGCGATGGATAGCCGAAGGGAAGGAGGCAAACAAAGCCGCGACTCGACTCAAACGCTACCAAGTTGGGTACAAACCGCAGAAACGCTACTCATGCATCTACCCACACGGGGCTGCCACAGCCCATGGCATTTTGGAGATCGTACCGGATATGAGCAGTGAAGAGCTCCATGAGGTTGGAGAAGAAGCGATCCGTGATTTTAACGTATTACTGTGTCCAGCTCCATCTTCCACCTGCAATGATGCGTCTCATACAAGTGTTGATCAAGAGGTATACAAGTTGTCGGCACACTGGCCCGTACGCCAAGTTGTTTGCGCTGCAGTTGTGGAGGGCATGATAGATATTTCTCCGGTAGCAATCTGTCGAAATGACCCCACGAACCCTCAATGCACCGTCTTTGAAGAGGGCAGGGCAGAGAATGCAGGACCACCGATCGAGATCAGGACAAACGCGCCCCTTACAAAAATGCTCCGCGATGTGGAGAGGATAATATGGGAGGGAAGAAAGAATCCCCGCACAAGCCTTCACAGCTCCTGGGATGGCAACCTTCCTGACGTAATTCAACCCGCGGTGCTTCAGTGCCAGTACCGAAAAGCTACTGCCCAACCGACAAGGCTATATGATGCCCACGATAGAGTCCTGGAATCTGGCATCTGGCCTGATAACTATCTGGCACTGTCGTATTGTTGGCAAGAATGGCCGGAGGATGATGGCATCCGGCTGCCGGATAAACTCGAGGAGCTCTCGAAGCGACTAGGGGTTCGATACTTTTGGGTTGACAGATGGTGTATTGATCAGGAAGACGACGCCGACAAAGCCAGAGAAATCGCACGCATGCGGGAATATTACATGGGAGCTAGCGGATGTGTCGTCCTTGCAGGCCCCAACGTTCAGCCGTTCCGATGCGTGCCACAACACAATGGCGCAATTCTCTCTGCATATCAGCAAATAGAGCAGAATTTAGAAGGTCTGCGGTCACTACTGGAATGCAAGTGGGCAACACGGTTATGGACCCTACAGGAAGCCTTGTTGTCTCGACAAATCATCTACGCCGTACAGGATCAGCTTATCGACGGAGATTATATTTCTGAGCTTGTCGCATACATCGAAACCTTTTCGAGGACCTATACAGGCGACCCCGAGGATCCCGAATGGATAGGCGGCTATGGCTGCTATGGATGGAATGCGAGAGCGCCGACTGTTGTTTACCCCCGTCAATTCAATATAGAGAAAGGCTCGCAGAAGCTCACAGTGATAAGAAGTATCTTTGGCGGCGAACAACAATACAATGAACTTCATTCAGCGTATCAAGGAATTATCATGCCTTTTGAGCAGGCGTTGATAATGACAAAGGAGAGGCAAGCAAGCAATGAAGAAGACTTCGTATATGGAGTTCTCGGGATATCGGAAGGAGGAGACAAGATACATGTCGAATATAAAATTAGCTGGCGCACCATGCTGGAGAAGTTAAGCAAGGCTGGCATGATTACTGAGCGACAACTTGCGTCACCAACAGTCAACGAGCTCCCCGGAATGAGCTGGCTACCCAAATGTGAGTCCGGATATGGGCCTTTCAACAATATGGAAAAAATTTCCGCCTTTGTTCCCAGACCCAGGCTCTCATGGTCTGACCAGGGCGCAGCCGTCCAGGGAGTAGTATTTGAATGGAAGGAACCTCAGTACGAGAGGTGGGATGTCCTGAATATCCATGGCATGCCATGCCATGTAGTGCGCGGCTACATTTCGTTCCCCGATGCGCCAGAGGTTATTGCTCGAGTGGCAGGGACGAGCGAGTCTCAGTTTACAGAGAAGAGGCTAAGAGGCACGCATGTGATGCTCAACAGAGACGTTGACGAGAATACCAAAGACACTGTAGCCATCAAGGTTGGAGGGGATATTGGAGCCGGGAGGGTTTACAGGCAGGATGGATATGTATTGGAGATTTACCAGTGGCTTAGCGGCTCCCCAGAACTGCTTCAGGGGAAGCACTGGTTGATAGGTGGCAAAAATGAACATACTCGTCGGTATCGGAGGATGAGTTGCTCATGGGTACCTAGAAAGAGCCACGGGTTTACCAAGCTTGTCGATAAATATCTCTGATAGTTTTGAAGCAGAATGTCACTTCTTCTCCACTTGGAAATCCAAGTTCCCCAGAGTCACCTTATGTCCGAACATCCTAGCAAGAGTAAATCGCCTCTTGACTTTTCGGCAAGGCTTACCTCGTGACATGTCAAATTCGAAAGGACTTATTGGCTACTGAACATGGCGTTCAGCTGTGATAAATGGGGAATGGTTTATTTAAACAGGACTATGTGAGCATATTGTTTCGGCTGCATCCTTCAAGGTACATGAATGCCTGAGAAATCAAGAATTCAAGTTGTTTAGATACTCTGACTGCGGTTTGATGACACGGATATTGCTGGAATATCCTGCACGCTTTGACCATGGCTTGTATTGCAGTCGTTTTATTTCTTGCAATCATTGCCTCATCGGAGGCAATCATATCAAAGAAAAATACGCCGCTGAAGAAGAGGCTTGTAAAATAGGGCCGTGGTAAAAACGTTAGTCTCTCCGTTTGGTTGGTATCGTCTATGTTGCCTGGATAATGGTCGATTTTCCCCATGTGGTCTATCAAGTTTAACGCTGATTCAAACGCAGAGGGTTTTACGGATTGTGCGTTCAAGTAGGCTTGTGATCCTGGTTCGTAAGAATTATCGACGGCGGACTTGATGATTGTCGCGCAAAAGCTGATTTTGCTGTGTTGAGCCATGATTTCGAGTTCAGAAGACCAGTACGCAATATGCTTTTTGCGAGCCTATGTGACCAAGTTAGTATGAGTCAATGTCAAAGGGATGAAGGCTTACCTTGTGCTTATAACACTCAATAAACATTAACAAATCAGCCGCAAAATTAATACCTAACGGTATGCTTCCCGCGTATGCAGCTACCGGGACCGAGTCTGTATTTGACCAACTCTGCAACGAGTTTCAAGGTGCCTTGTGCTTGGTCTGCAGATACAAGAGTTTACGTGATGCAACGCAGCGTGATTAGGCTTATGGCGGCGCTGAATGGGATTGCTCTGGGTTTGAGTTGTGCATTGCAAATCGTGCGATGGACGTGTCACTTGACATCAAAGTCTATTTATGCAGAACTTAGGGGGGCAGAGTATCGCCGTCATTATCCCTCGTCCGGCCTCAGCCTGTGACTACGGTGATGGAAACCTGATGACAGCAGCTTTCTGATATCGACTATTCTGATTTCCATTTTTTCTTTAAGTGACTTCCCAACATCTGCCTGAGCGGCTATTCTTGATATGCATTCTGTTTACTTTGCTTGGCTGAAATTTGCCTGAGAAAATTGTGGAAATCCAGTGGGGATGCTTTTTTGCGAAATGCAGGCGATGGATGTATGCACCTGATAATCATAGTAATAGTGATAACCACGCTCAATGAAGTCGAACATGATTTGGCTGCGTCAGGCCGTTTAGTAGTGACGTAAGAATTGAACCCCCCCCCCAACTCCCCCTGGTTGTTGCTAGTATTCCATCACGTCGTATACCGTCTCTCATTCTCTGCACACATACTCTGAGATATCACAGCTTGTTCGTCAAATACCTGATCTTCAATATTCATGTCCCTTTCATGCTTGAGCTGTTGCCATCGCACCGCCTCCTCCGGCCTTAGGGTATCAGGGAAAAATTCGTCCTTCATGATCAATCCCAGCCCAGGGTACCTCTGTTCCACCTCGAACAACGTCTCCATTACCTTTCTATGACCTATAACATCCTCGAACTCGAGCGGGACACCAAGACTCTCAGGCCGCCGAACCCATCCCGCAGCGAATACATTTTGCAACATACCAATCCCGCCGATGGCTAGCAAAAAGGACGCATCGGCCTGGGTCCCCGCAGCCGTTACAAGTAACAAGACCCAGAGAATGGCGAGAATCAAAACGGTAATTCTTGTCATGTAATCAGCGGAGGTGTCAAGGTTGTTCTGCCCTGTAGAGAGATCTGCTAGATTGAGCCCGCATCCATTACCGCGAATGATAATGGCATGCTGAGCCCCATTACCACGGGTGAGGACATAATCGGAAGTCGAAGCGGCTCTGCAGGCCCATTTCTCACGCTTCCATTGCGGTAACAAACCGGTCAGCAGCGCAAGAAGACTGCCACATGCCGTGATTAACAAGGGTCCCCAATGACCAGACACGCCAAACGGCACTACAGAAATCGCAATTTGAGTTACCATGGTGAATATTCCGCTCCAGTAGATCATGTCAGAGTTAGGGGAACCTGCTTTTTTGGTTGTGCTTGGTTTATATATACTGACGACAAGACCGGCGCGGACAGGCCTGGCGGCGCTGGGGTTTTCACCTTTCAATTCAGCCCATTTCGCCTGCAGAACTTCATATGTCTTTAATTTGGTTCTTTCATCAGACCAAACCTCAAAGTCCCGCACAATCCTCCCGATGATCCAGCTTGAGTTGTCGATGACGCTGCCAGAGTTGCCAGTGATTACCTTGCACTGGCAATCAGGTGACTGCGGCATCAGCTTGTTCTCTCCGACAGCTGACGACAACGCAGACAGGGAGTAGGCAACCCAACCTGCAGTCGCAGAATAGGCGCAAATTTTAGCACGGTGATGTCTCGCATGTCTCCGAGGATCAGGGAAGACTCACCAAATGAGAAGGTAACAGGCGCCAGGCCATGGCCAGCCAGCTGGGCAAGCGCCCGCGCTACAATATCCCCGCCGAGTAGTAGTAAGACGCTGAAAACGTCAGCAGGCCGTGTCCACTGTTCCAGAAATTCGTTTGCTGTGAGGTTCGTCGTCGCTCGGGAATGGACAAGGCTATGTGTCGGGGCCATCAGAACAAGGTAATGTGGTTCGTGGGAATGAATGAATGGATGTTGAGATTAACGGATGCAAGTACGGCTGAGCAGGTAATTTCGAAATGCGGCTGAATGGCTTACTAAGCTTAATAACGGTTCGATATGAATGTTTTATGGAAATGCTGGTATTTCCTGGCTGGTCAGGAGTATAACAAAAGTACAGAGAACACCCTGAAATACCCACCTTGTGCATTGCATGAATATATATTTAGAATGATTGATTTGAGGTTATAAATTCGTATTGAAATTCTCAGCTCAGCCCTTTTGTCAGCCTGGAAGCACTGCCCTGTAATTTAATTACGAGCCAGGCTTATCCATTCAGCCGCGTTGTCAAGATTACCACTACCCGTTGGTCGGGTGGGGCGCCCGACCAACCTTTCGTTCCTCAAGGTTGGCCACAAAAATCGGGACAGCAATTTGTATGTAAAAGGGCAGGTTTTAGCTCCTAATATCACATCAAATACAACATATTAGCTCTTGATCTCTATATAAAATATTTCCTATTTTCCTTTCTCTTTCTTTTAGTATTAATTTTATATAAGCTTTTTTGTAAAGTCTTTGGGAATTCTTTAAAAGAAATAAAAATTAAAAAAAGGATTTTAATAAAAATAAAAAGATATCCAAAAAGAGAAAGATAAATTAAGGATATTTAATACATAAATAAATAGCTAATATGTTGTATTTGATGTGATATTGAGAGCCAAAAACCGCCCTTTTACATACAAATTGCTGTCCCGATTTTTGTGGCCAACCTTGAGGAACGAAAGGTTGGTCGGGCGCCCCACCCGACCAACGGGTAGCAATAAGATTTTTGCAAGCGACGGGGCAAGTCGCAAAAAGGCAAATCTGAGCCACCATGTGGCAAGGCTGGAGGCTCTGAGCCACTTTCTAAATATCGAGTTTCAAAACTGATAGTAACGAAAAGGGCTAGTTGCGCAAGGGAAAGCATGACAAGGCTATTATACAAGGTATTCGTGTTTACAAATGTTGCTGAAATTTTTGTTAAAAAGATTGTAACATAATGAACATCATCCAAATATATGTTCTGCGACTATCAATATTGTATATCTTAATCATTGTTACTTGCATCGAAGCCCTGGCTACCGCACTGGCATTTATTCCCTTCCATAAATCGAAAACTCTCTGGAAAAGTTTCATTAAAATTGTTTGATCAAAAATCCAATATAGTGTTCCGCCTTCTCATTGATTTTATGTTTATCTGTGTTGTCGCTTTCATTATCCTTCAAAAACGCTTGGATGTTTAATGCATACTCCTCATACTTGTAAGACTCAAGAATTGAAGCGAGTCTCTCCTGTGCCTGTGTGCTTTCATAGCGATACTGCTCCCATAGTGGCTGATTTTGCAACCTGCTGATTGCCTCTTCGACTATCTTGTGAACGCGGTCTGGGTCACATTTTGAATCAAGCTCAGCTATCAACAGCCATATGAGTGATTTTAATGTCTCAGGATTATGGCTTCCCAGTTGCTCTTCGTGAACAAAAAGAATTCTTTCTGAGCATTCTCTAATTCCGTCCCAATCCTTGTACTTTTCAATTTCCGAAATATCCCATGTAGTTTGGGGCAAGGATAAGGAAGAAACTGAAACAAAGGACGATCCCCTGTAAAAGCCCCGCTGATCATTTGGTGATAATCTGTCATTGTCTTTTGCTGAACCTTGTATGGCCTCAGATGCGGTATTGGTGATGAGAAATTCCCTTAGTGCTGTTGTTGTGTCCGGATGAGAGTCCCCAAGCCTCATGGATCTCGTTTTGAAAGCCTTTTTGAAGAGTGTTTTGGCCTCGTCCAGGCGATCATCAATGCGCATAATAGAGGCCAAATCAAAGTCTACACCTGATGCGAACGCACTTCTTGGGCCTAGTACTACATCAGATGATTCAGATACTACCCTGAGGATCCTTTCTGCTAAAACTATGTTGGGCGGAGCCTTTTGGCATTGGATCCTGGCAAAAGTCTGCAGAGAACTCAAGAGAAAAGGATGTGCATGGAATTTAGAAGTACTCTTAGAGAGGTCTTCATTTCCACTCCATGTCTTTTTCAGGCCGAATTTTAAACAAAGATCGTCAAGAATGGATAGTACCATTTTCTCCTTTTCATCTGGGTTAAAGGGGCTGATGTTAAGTGTATCCTCCGAATGCGAGGCTCTGTACGCTTTTCTTTGATGGGCAAGGACCAGAGTTAACAGTCTCTCCGCCGCTTCGAAGTAACCACCATGGCACCATATTTGGGATAATTCTGAGAGGTAATGCAAAGTCTTGGGGTGTTGATAGCCATATCTTTTTTGGTACCCCTCAATGGCATCGTTGAGCTCAGAGACAGCGCAAATGTAGTTGCCGCTTAGCCGGTAGCTGGTGGCGAGCTCGGCTTTGGCATCCAACAGTCTTGGGTCATGCTCCTTCAGCCCGTTTGTACTGATCCACTCTTTTATCTTGATGCAAACGGACTTTCCCGTTCTAATTGAGTCCGATAGACGCCCCTGAATCCGGAAAATGAGACCCATGAGGCTCAATGTTTCAAGAGTGATAGGGTGATAATCGCCCAATTTCTCTTTCATCAGCTCAAACGCCATCCGGCATGTTTCTTCGGCATCAACGACGTAGTTTAGAGCCTGTAAATGTACTCTCAACCTGGTAGACTCGAGGGCTTTTATGTTTGTGCTTCCAAGTTGTTGTGTCATTCTTTCCCAGGCATCCAGGGCCTGAACTAGTGCTTGGCTGTAGTTTCCACATGCCATGCTAATTTCTGCTTCTGCAGCCAGGATCTTGTCCTTTACCATGGTAAGTTTTCCTCGCTCATCCAATGAGTCAGACAGTTTCGATAGCTCGGTGTGTGCACGGCGAAGTGACTTCTCGGACCCCACGAAGTCACCTTGGTGCGCATAAGCAAGGGCAAGATCCCGATGAAGGTAGATTTGTGAACTTTGCGAGAGATTTGAGTAATTGCCACCTATCGTTAGTTTTTTCAACTCCTGTACTGCCCGATCGTAATCTCCATTTTGAAGCAAACAGAATCCCAACCACATCTTCGTCTTGTTCCTGAAATCGTCATCTTTCTCAACATCCATTTTGATGCTATCTTGCAAATCTTTGATTGCAGCATTGTGTCGGCCAAGAAATATCTGCGCAATTCCTCGCTGTGCAGTTGCGTTGCTTTTCGGATATTTAAATAGTGGAAGGTGGTGTTGCATTAATATTTTGTCAATGCAAGATACAGCATATTGGAATTCTTCACCATCAATAGAAGCTTGTGCAAGTTTTATCGCATCGTCCAATCGAGCATCTGAACTTGTATTCTGAGTCATTTGTGAACATATATCAGTGGATATCATTACACACCTGCCTGTTCTGTGGGTTGTTCAGGATTGTGGTTTGAAGTTTTGGATAGTACATTTGCTTCGTGGCTAGGATGTGGAAGGTGGGATGCTTTAAACTTGCGCACCATTTTGATGACTTTTTGCTCGAATGTTTTCAGTTTTTCATCAGTCTCTTCATAAATATACTTGGAGCCTTGCGGCGGCGAGAACCTTCTTACAAGCCTCGCAATTGCGTTTTTCGGAGTATCGCGCTAAGTGGATTAATACGATATCTGGGTTTGAAGAAGGGAGCGGCATACGTGAGATTTAATTGCTTCGCGAGAAGATAAGAACACCTTCATATGTTCAATTTCAAGATTTTTTGGAATGCTTTTGACGGTTCTGTTGCTTTGGATTGTCTCTCTGAAATAAATATCAATATCCAATAGCTCGTTCAACGTAGCCTCCGAGATAGTAAAGTCAGTCTCCCTTTTTAATTTGGATAAAAAATCCCTGAAAAAAATTCTATACGAATTTGTGTCTCTGAATGGGGCGTCTGTTTCACCATCGATGCAGAAATTATCGAAAGAAGAATTCTCAGAAGAAAGATTATCAGAAGAGGGATTATTGACTAAAGGATAATCGACAAAAATGTCATCGGCGAAAACAGTACCAACTATGTTCGGACGTGTGGAGCTTGCGGCCTGTTGAGAGATAAGGTCCCGGATAACCCAGCATCCGAGCCCGTGTCCAACTAAGATGAATTTGGAGTTTGGTAATATTGATTCCAAATCTTCGGGGTTCTTTTTGATTCGAGAGTGAGGAGAGGCATTGCTGGTTGCCAGATCATATCTTTTTTGAAGGCATTCCAACTTCTCACCAAGGGATTTGGATAGTTTGTTAATGTTGGTGGAGCCTTTGAGTACATCAACCATATTGAACTTGAATCTATCCACACCAACGTCATGTCTGTTTTCCAGACGTATTCGCTCTCGTAGGTTGTCTAGTTTAGTTTTGAATACGTAGAAATTGGACGAGGTTCCGTGAAATCCGTGGACGATAACAACACTATAGGTTTGAGCTTGCTTGGAATGCTCATGTGAAGGGGTTTTAACTGACTAGATAGATGCAGGCAACGTGATGGTAGTTTCATCACTGCTATTTGACTCGTTGGTTCTCTGTGTTTGGCTTCGACTACTAGGGTGTTGTTCTCCAGGGAGCGTAAGAGGCGCAGCCTGATTGGAGGGCTGCTGTTGGCTGTCGACACGTAATCCTTCCATCGCGAACGTTTGGATATCAGAGTCGGTGACTGAAGCTCAAGAAGAAGAAGGTGAATTGATTTTCCAAATTGGAGGTCATTTGATAGCTCATGAGAAACAAAAATACTTGAAAGTATGGGTAAGGAGGGTGCAAATGAATGGGAAAATTAGTGGCAACTAGAGTTAGGCGAAAAAGGTCTTAGTGAATTACTGGTCAGCGTCTTACTGGGCAGGCTATGCAAGAAATGTGGCGGTTCCGAATTGGTCAAAGTGCATACGACTTGGGCGTCAGCCTTCGTATGCATGTGTCACCCAAACAGGGAATTGTAATTTATTTCACAATCGGATCAACGAACGAATAACGTAGATTCCACCGACATTTAAATGCTCATCATGCGGTGGTGGTGGGACCGTGTCACCACACAACCTGCAGTTTGTCACATGTAACCCTCAGCCGCACGAGGCAAATGAACTGATGTGCAAGAGTCAGACTCCGGTCATCTTTACACCCCTCACTAGATGTTTTGTCGATTACTCTTATCCTAACTTGATGACAAACATGAATCGATCGACGCCTGTTTTCAACAATTCCGGCCCGCATTGCATTCAGTCGGCTCCGGGCAAACTGCAACGCTGGTCTTGTGGGACTGGGCGCCCATGCATATTTTGTTCTAGCGAGTATTATCCCCATGAGCGAATTATTAGTCTAAAGCTGTGTTTATTTAATGTCGGACCTATTCTCTACTGGTGCCGTCCTCTGAATTGTGCAGTAAATAGCATAATCCTGGTACACAAGCGTCTCCTCCCGCCCTGTCCTAATAATCACCTCCCTAATTAATTCCAGACAACATGGATCACTTACAGAGAGAAATCGGTTCATTTAAGGGCCCCACTATATCTTGTGAGATGAGTTCTAGTGGCTACCCATCCACTGACGCCAGCTTCGACAATTTTCATCAATTCCCTAAGCAGTCAGGCTGGTCCGTGCATTCCGATGGAGAAATTGAACGACAGACCCAGGCAAAGGGTCGCAGGGAGTTCTTGCAGGCATGGCTCTTCTTTGGCCTGACATTTACTGTAGTGAAACATGACGGCAAATGTCTTGTCCAATTTGAGGACTTGGTAAGCGATTCCCAAGAACTTAGCACGGCCAAATTGCCAGACAAGCTTGCAAAATGGGCGGAATTCGAGAAGAAATCAGCCGAGAACGACCCATCCCAGTATCGCATTCGGATGATTCGACTTGGTATAGTCTTCGATAAAGCTCGTCGGGTGGTCAGAAAGAACTGTTCTTATGCAAAATACTCTGAGAGAGGGGTTAATGACGGCCGAGATCCAGGACATAAGGACTACGTGAGTGATGAGCTTGCATTGACTTTGATGGTTCTGGGCGAAAGTCTCTCCCAAGTCCATCAAAATATAATGGCACAAGTCGACAGCCAGGCATCAGAGCATTCTCATTTCTTACCTCGATGGAACATTGACGCCGATGCAGGCTGGGGCCAACCAAAGTGGGTTGTGGCCAAGATGGAGGAAGAAGGCTGGTGCAAAAGAGCGCAATATCTTCTCTTGAAACAATTTGGGAACCGAGCAACACTTCTATTGAACGCATATGAATCTCAAAAAGGAAATCGCGCCTTGAAACATGACGGATCTAAAATATGCAAAAAAGAAAAATGCGAGCATATCCATCATGATGATCCAGGGAAGTCGCATTATACCACAGCTCACCACTCTATGTGCACTCCGAATTCAAGAGGGGATTGTAGGGAGCTACAAGGCCCTGATATGATTCTGGTAAAGAGATATTTGGACGAAGAAGATGAAAGGACTTTCCCATTACTTCAGCTTGTGCTCGGAAAGGATGGGTTACCTTCCGAATTAAAGGTAGTAAAAGGGAACTCAGAACAAAAGCGCAAATACGTCACAATATCCCATGTTTGGTCAGATGGGTATGGCAATGAAACTGAAAATAAGGTCTGGAATTGTCAACTCCGATTCATTAAACGTCTTTTAGAGAAAGCAACACCAACGACAATCGATTACTTCTGGATGGACACTCTATTGATACCCGTGCACAGCGGCAACGGAAAACAAGCTCATGATACAGAGGAGAAAATGAAGCAGAGAAGAAAACGCGCTATAGCTCAGATTCCAAAAATATTTAGGGGCTCATTCTGCACCATCGTACTAGACCGGGGCCTTCTCAGCATGGATTTCAGCAGTAGCGATACGGAACACTGTTCTACTGCTATGAAGATCTTGTCGAGCGGATGGACTCGCCGTCTCTGGACCTTACAGGAGGCATACTTGAGTACAAACCTTAAGATAGCCTTCAAAGAAGGAGGGCGTATAGATCCATTGCAAGATTTTGATCAACTACTTGGTGATATTCGGAAGCAAGCCGAAACTGCCAACTCCATTATTCCTAGCATGATTAACAGTCAAATGTCTGACATCATCTTGCGCCACGAAAACAACTATAGTAATGGCAAGCGAGAAAAGATGCTCATGCTAATTAATCAATCCTGGAAGGCCTCGAGATGGAGAGTGAGTGTGCCCCCATTTTTATCAAAATGATTTGTTGTTAAAACGAAAACGAAATTGATATTGACGGATATTTTAGACCACCTCTAATGCCGCCCATGAGACTGTGGCATTGGCCACAATGCTGGAGCTAAACATTCTTAACTTACCAAACCCACAGCAGGATGATATTCCGGAAGGGATTGCCAGCGCATCATGGACTTGGCCATTTGGTGGTTCGGAGATAAAAAACAACGACAAAGAGAAACTGATGGCCGAATTTTGGAGGAGGGTACATCGATCTGCGCAAGCCATCCCCGCCGGCATGATATTCCTTCCTGGGAAAAGGATGACGCTTCCAGGATTCGGTTGGGCCCCTTGCACTTTCATGGATCCACAGGAAACCGAAACTCCAGACCCTCTGTCCTTTCTTCACACGAATACTGAGCTAGAGGATCGTGGATTAGTAGTGCGGTGTCCTGGCTATATTTTGTTTTCAGATAATACAACCAGTGCCAGAACGGAAATCCTCTCCCGCACCTTGGACGCAAAATTCTCGTTTCCAACTGATAACACATTTCAGGAGTGGTACACCGTCGTCCCGATTCCAAGCGAGGACGAGGCCGATGCTAAGATGAAGTGCAGTCCGCCTAGCTTTGAGGGTATCAAAAAGAGCACAGACCAATTAGCCATTATTGTTTCAAGATTATCCCCTGGCGTGAGACCGGCAGAAATTGGTCTACTAGTCAAGATTTATTTGGAAGAAAATAGTGTTCTTTATTCCCATGTTCTATTCAGGGTGTTCGTTAGTAGAACGGAGAATGGGAATATTCCTAATTTCGAAAAACATCACATATTTGGGGAAACTGTGAATGAAGAACAACAGTGGTGTGTGGACGGGTATTCCCTCGACAACAATGGACCATCTACACCAACTACTAGCGATGGTTCCGGTGGGCGTATTGGGAAGAGTTGGATTGGACCTCTTCTTGGATGGGGCATGGGCAAGGGCATCCTGTCATAACTTTGTGAAGTTACCTCTATTCTCGATAGAAGATAAATTCTTATCCTATTTCATGAATTCGACTATACGCAAAAATACAGCTATTCTATCCGTCCTTAGGTTTAAAAGAAAGGTTACCATCGCTTAATTTGGCTTGATATTCGACAACATTCCCGCAAAGAAGGTATAAAACCATGAACCCATTGTGTCCATCAACCTACAATATTCTATTTGCCATTTTCAATTGTAGAACCGTCTCAAGTATGTGCCTCTGTGTGGTCACAAGAGCCCCTAGAAATTGGATGACTCCGCCCATCACATGCAGCTCGTCTGGCATCATCGTACTCCTTTCGTTGACCCACCCACCAGTCCGCTTCCGCCGGCCTGAGCTTTCCGGGGAAGAATTCTTTAAGTAATGGCTCGCCATTTCCATATAATACATCGTAGTCCATGATGACATCCATAACCTTTTTTGGCGTATGTAGTGTCTGAACGTGCTGAAGTGGCAAGTTTCTCAGGTCTGGTCGCCGCTCAATTGCAGCAAGAAACCCGTTCTGAAACATTCCAATTGCTCCCACACCCAACAAAACCCAATTATAACTCCTAGGTGTAGCTACGTTGATGAATAGAAGAAGCCACAGGACAGACTGAACCACTATCACGACTTTTGTGAGCCAAAACCCCAACGGGGCGCCCCAAGACCGTTTGGACGTTTGCAGCCAGGTTCTCCGCCTGGTGAGCTCTGGCGCCTTCCCAGTTACGTTCCTTGGTGAATTTATCCCCGCTTCTCCTCTGAACTTCTCCCAAATATTCCCTCGGCGAGGGTTTTGCGAAGCAGATAGCTCTTCCAGATCAAGACAATTCCCGTTCCCTCTAATGATGACAACTTCCCGTGAACCATTGCCCTGAGTTAGAGCATATGTGGACCATCTATTTTGTTGGTTGGGAAGCTTTTCTGCTCGCCATTGAGGCAAGGACCCCGTCGTTTGCGCCAGAAAGGTGCCCGCAATGGTAATAAAGAGAATATCCCATTCCCGACCAATAACAATCGGTACAATCGCTAAACAAATTTGGAAAGTAATCGCGATGAAACCTATGGTATGCATGGTACTCCATGGAAGCTCGTTCGCAGCCATTTGGCTCGGTAACGCGTTGTATACAGTAATCTTCAGCGGGTGGTTTGCTAGAACGTCTTCCTTGGAATGCTTTGCTTCTAGATCTCGTAATATCCTTCCGACTACCCAGTTTTTGTTCTCGCGGACATATCCAGAGTCTAGGTTGATGACTTTGGCGGGAAAATCTGGCGATGGCAGAAGCCGACCCTCGCCGATAACACCAATCAAAGCTGTGAAGATATACGATACCCAGCCGAAAGAGAAGCAGACTGGAGTAAAGTACCACTTTGCTGTGCCTTGTGCCAGTGCCTTCTGGACAACCTCACCACCAATAACCATGAGGATCGTGGAGATGTCCGATGGGTTAAGCCACTGGCCAGCGAGGACCTCCGCTGTGGTTGTTGTGTTCTCAAGGCCCCCCCCACCACGGGTTTGCAATGCGGGGTTCAGCGAAGTCACTTGACGGGGGAAAATAATCATGATATGACTAAATGCGCAACTGTCAACACCCGATATTGAAGATTAAAGATAAATCAAAATGATCAAGATTTTTGCTTATAAAATATTAAGCATCTACATCGTCCATTATTAGGCGGATGAAAGTATCAGCCCCCACTTGCGACTCGAAGGTGCTGCCTGATCTACACCACAGTTGATGAGGGCTAGACACCTTCCTGTATTGGCGGTTTGACATTTTCAATGAATGTAAAGACTTGGCGCATGGCCTCGCATGAGGCCTGTCATCATATGCATTCGTCACCCAAGCTTGGGCGCCTTGTTGCTGATTGGCGTATGTGTGTACCAGCCTAAAGCAATTATGCATGCATGTAGAATATGGTCAATCCATGTGATGGATCCAGGCTGAGTACACGTACTCACTATCTGGCTTTCGTCACCCTCTCGGTCGGTATTATGGACAACTGCGTTATAAAAGGCCCCCCACAACTTTCGGGCGATGTGCAGATAATGCGTAGAAAGTTTTCCATACGACTATCCTACTAGTTTGTAATCAAGGTAACATAGAGGCGTCATTACGCATATGTGCGGTGGGGTCGATGTATGTCTCAGTTAGTATCGAAATGCCCACTACCCACATGCCGACTGGTTCGGAGATGGCGATATTAGCCGTCGTACAGCTTGATCAGGCTGTCGGTAAATGTCAACTAATAGGGCAAAGCGCAGTGCCACATCTATGCAACACGCTTTTTTAGTAATATTTAATAGCCTATGGGAATCGACTAACTAGAACCCACATTGCGCGAATAATGGGAAGGTAAAATGCTACGAGGCTACCGCATTGTAATTTCAACTACAATGCATTGGTTTGAAGGTCTCATAGGTCAGTTTATGCCCCCACGGGATAAGTGCCATTTGAAGCTTGCATCATCCATCGGTCTTGAGTCAGCTCACCTAGCCGAAAGACAGTGGCGTCACGTTGACGCATACCATGCCAGCCCTCCCTTGCAGACATGCACAACCATGGCCTTGACTCACCGCTGTGCAATTTTCAGACTTGACCCTGTCTACTGTTGAGTTGACTGCGTTTATTTCATACATCACCAGCAGTAGCTCCATATTTCAGGCCAGACGATTCAGTCGACAAATCTGTCACAAATTTGATCACATCCCTGTTGGCCGCCGATTGGAAGGTGATATCGAAGGCCCCCTGTTTATTTCAGAATATTATCCATCATTTCACTCTGAAACCTTCTGAGTAAACTTGATAGATTCTTATCTTCGACATTCCCACATCACGGCAAGTGACGCAACCATGGATACAACAGATTACCTATCCCAGTTACAAGCCCAATGGGCTAACCCCAAGGAAATATGCGCTATCCTCATGATTGTTGGAGGTGACTTGGTTCGAACCGCACTTGCGCAATCAGCTGGTGGGTGGTATACACCTGTTTGTATATCCTTCGGCTGGGTCTCGTATGCAATTGCCTCACTCTTCAGCGTATTGATAGATGGCCGCCTTCTTCCGGTACCTGACCACCCTGTTCGCGTGTTTAATTTAACATCAGGATACTCTCGTAAGAATAGGAACTGGGTCATTGGCCGTTTGCTACGGGACCATGAGGCGTCCATGACTCGAACATCGAGTTCCGATTGTGGTGTCCGCATTTCGATCTTTAAGGCCTGCAAGCGACAACGACCCTACATCCTGGATCGCTTAAAGAACGAGAATAACAATTTTACTGGGTTGTGTATCATGGTGTCGCAATTTTCCATCGCGTTGATCCCCACGCTCATTGAGCATGATTGGAGAATCATGCTAGTAACTTGTGTCGGAACCTTATTGTCGCTGATGCATGGGTCACTACCACAATGGTCAGCAGAAAAGCAACCCAATCAACAATTTTCTAGATCAACATTTGCTTTGACTTCGGGGAATGGCTCCAGAGACATCCTGGTCATTATTGGTGATGGGAATTGCCTGGATCTTGAAGAGCTAGCCACCAATGAGAGCCCCCGAAATGCACGGCCGTGGACCAAATTTTCCAAGTATTTATTTCCTAACAACGCAATGGGCTACAATATGAGCAATGCGCTTGAGAGCATGAGGATATTCCGTGGCTACGCGGCAACAATTGAGGGTGTACCTTTAGGCTTCATCTTCACTGTGGCGACCATGCTGGTCCATACCATCATGTGGCTGGGACTCTTACTTACTCTGATTTCTATCGAAAATCACACATGGTATCTCCTTGCAATAGCGGCAGTGGGAACGATACAGAATACTATAGTGGCTATGTCTAAACGACCACCGGTTTTGCGGTGCTTGCCCCTAAGATTTATTACCAGAATCTCCACCCGAAAGGTCATGGATGGTTTGATGGACCTTGAGTGCGCCTTGGGATGTGGAGGGCCGTTGTTGCATGAATTCTTTCCTGGAAAGCTCAGAATGGACGAAGAAGCGTGGTGGGCTGGAGATACCAAACAATATGATGAAAGGCGAACACAGGAAGCAGATACCCGGGGTAAACCAGGTGCAAACTCGGCGCAGATGATAATAAAACGAAAACTTTCGGAATCACAAGTTTCTGGGCAGGAAAGAGAGGATGGATTCTGGAGGCGGATTTTAGACACTTTGAAATTGGCCCCGGAAGCAGAAGAGCAAGACGAAATCGTTGAGGCAGATGAAAGGGCAGGTCGTCCACGTAGACAGCACAGGGACGACGAAGTGCGTCCCGTGCGTGACCTATCTCCCATTTGGGATTGAATATTTTGGTACGTGATGAAGGCAAATGGTTCAACCATATCCCATGAAGTGCGCAGCCTTTTTGACTGCCATAGCACGAAAGCTGACTGAAAGGAAATAGGTCTAGGCTAGGCCGAAATCGTACGACCTTGCCGTCGCGGCGCTGTGTGAGCTTACATGCAGCACTCTCCATGTGGTTAGGCGATATGATTAGGGGTGAAGTATTTGAAACCTGCAAACTCTTATCCTGGGAAACGGAGATTTGGGTGAAGCTTAGCCACATTGGCTCGATGGAGCCTTACCCCATTGGTAAATCATAGGAGGTGGGGCTAAGAGGCCGTCGCAGAGGCATGGCGCGACAGTGGCACTCTAACGGATGTCATCGACAACTGTTCTTTCTATCCTCTACCTTGGAGGGCAGCCTCTCTGGGGAAAGGGGAACATTGAATAGTGACCAGATGCTAAAATAATGCATGTCTGAACAATGAAATAAAGGATGTCATTCTATCAACGAGCCTACCACGTCTAAAATCGACCAAGGTGGGATCACCTCTGATTGACCGTCAAGGTAGGACTGTTCCTACCACAATTCAAGAGACCTGAATTTTGCTTCTTCTTCTTACCACTGTTCCTGTGATGCTTCATCATCTATGTCTTTCGTTGTTTGAGACAGGAATAGCTCGGGGTACCGGGCAGGGTTGAGGCCTATAACTAGCCTAGAAGTTAAATTTTAATCCGCTTTCAGATTGATCTTGTGATTACAATGGACAAAATCAAACCCTTGTAAGATATAACGAGTGAGTGATGTTTTCGGTATCTTATGTCTATTTTTACTAAGAGTTTCCAAAATCTGCCCGGGTTTAGCATCCACCCGTGCTAGATATTGAATGGGACCGGCTCGCAATAGAAACTCATACAGAAGCCAAGGAGCCGCGCAACGCCTTATTTTTGAAGATTCTTGCGCAGCCGATACCCGCGATACCCGCGATATTCGCACGCCACGTACACATATCGCGTATTAATAGCCGCCAATGCTTTGTGCGTGGAAATCTTCGGATTCTCCCTTACATATCATCCTTTAGCGACCTACTTTGTCTCTTACAGGTTCAAGTTCGTTCCAGCTTTCCTAGCTGGCATGGTCCTTGATCCTGTCACTGAAATAATCAGTTGTGCAGGGCGCATCATGAACTGGCAAAATCAATGCCCTAGGGATGGCGTTCTCATGCAATTGTGCTGCTTTATGATAGGGCCTACATATATCTCTGCTGCAATTGGTCTGTGTTTGAGGAGCATTTTCCGCCATTGAGCAAGGATCAAAGTCGATTCCGCCCTGTGCGATATACCAAAACCGCAAGTTGCACAGGTTTTGCAATTCATTCTATCACTGGCTACGAGAGGCTAGAGGTTGCGATCATCGTGTCGATCGAACCTTGTTACGCCGAAGCCGGCAGCCTCCAATGGCTAGCAACAACAGCAGCTATAAGAGCCCCAGGTGGATCCCTTCCATAGTAAAAAGACAAGAGCTTCAATGCAGCCTGCGGTCACCTCATAGCTAGCGATATCTTGTATTGCCAATTGAGGGTTCCAGCTGGGTTCCTTATAGCTGCTTATGTGGCCGCTTGTGGTTGTTATCTAAGGTTTGAATCTATTTAGGACTTGCCGGTCTTGGCCACCGTCATTACAAACTGCTGGCTGCCTCAAGCTGCTGGGTTTGTAATCATGAGATGGTCCTACTGGCGAGGTTGACGGTATTTGTAGGTGAATTCGGGCTTGAGGCTGTTTGCGGCAGGCTCGTTGGATCTGGTCGTTACCCTAGAGATCGTGCTAGGTTACTGAGATATCTACTGAGTGTGACAAATTCCCTGTAACCTTGTTTCTCTCATCTTAGAAGTGATCAGTGGCGGGATGACTGCTTCCGAGTTGCATGACAGCTCTGGCTCGATCGATGCAGGAAATAAAATCATGGCTGCAGGACTTTCCTTCTAAGTTCTGACACTCCTCATCTTCATTTCTCAATGGGCTACTTTTTGGTACGGTATTATTGAAAACAGGGACACTTTCGATGAGAGGCCATCTCACATCTTAGGCTTTATGACATATACGGGTCCATCGGACTTTACGGCATGCTGAGTTCTCTGATGCTTTCTACTATGCGTATTTTTACTAGGACTTCGTGAGTTGCCAAATTCGGCAATGGCTAGTCCGGGCCGCCTGTGGGTTACCAGGACCTCTCTATAGGCTTCAAGGCAGTCCTCATTGGTTTGTATATGCAAGTGTTGAACCTATCGAATCCCAGTGCCGACTTATTCGGAAGAGATCGGATCAAGTTGTAGACTCAATCGGGTGATCCAAGAACTAGGCTGTAAAGATGGGATACAATTCGAGTTATTCAATAGGATTGGTCGTGAAAATTCCATCGCCCCGACCAAAAGAACGACTACCTTAATACCCCCTTGCAAAAGAAACCTTGCCCTGATGAATTGAAGATAGAGTTAGCCCGTCAATACTGAAGATGCGTCTGAAAAGACATAAAAGCAGTGAGCCAGCTGGCTAGATCAACTAATCGAAAGCGTGTTCGGAACAAATGTGTGCTGCAACCAGGAAAACGGCTGTGTTTAGGAATAGATTGATCAATCAATTGAATTGAATGATATTTCTGCTGCTTGAAATCTTGAGAGCGAATAATTCTTGGTGAGGCGAGTGCCCACTTTCTTTTGCCGGAACACGGCGGGATCCAGCTTATCGAATCACTAGCGCCAGCTTGAGCACGCGCGTCGTGTTGCTCCACTCAATGCCACCATTCACAGTGGAGATGGCTGGCCCGTTTCAGTCAGCGTTTTGCAATGAGACAGCCAATTGACCTGGGACGGGCAGTTTTTCTCACTGGCCGTTGGCAAAATAATGCATAGATTTGTGCATGCGATAAGATCCCCTCGGCAAATCGCAGGGCGTAACCTTATCGGCACAAAAACACCGACTTGATGTGCATGTTGTGAGACCCTCGCTAAGCCTTCTTCGGACGTTCTAGACCTAGGAACAAGACATTCTAACTTTGCCTCAGAGATGAGCTTAAGCCGGAAGCGGTTACCTTGAGCCACGACATCACCGCTTCTCCATTATCATGAGCTTCAGCTAACCCAATTGGGGGGACCCCGAGAATTGAGGTCCCCAGTGGTTCACCCTGAGCAGCGTGGCCGTTCATTTCCGCAATCCCTTCTCTCGCTTTTTTCCAATTTTCTCCCGTCGCTAGACTTGCTGCGAAAATGCTATCCCAACAGCTGCTTATCACACCCCAGCCCCCCAAGCTCAAGCTGGGGGCCCCAAATGAGCTGAATCCTCACGATTCTGACTTTTACTGCCACCCTCACCTGACCCCGGGGCAGGATCCGCTCAAGGGGAGACTGCTGCGCGTGTCGAAGCCAGTCAAGGAGGGCACGGTACTTCTTGTGGACACCTCCTACGCCATTGTGCCCGTTGTGGAAGAAAATAGTAGCCATGCACTCATCTGCAGCAATCTCGCGTGCTCGCGACAGGTAGTTCGAGACAGTCAAAGTCAACACTGCAGCAGAAATTGCTTCAATCAAGTTGCTTGGTGCAACGAGGCCTGCCGAATCGCGGACCAGGACCGTCATGAATTTGAGTGCATGTGGCTAAAGAAGCACGCCGAGACAATGCTTCACAAAGAGACCCATTACGACTTCATCACACTCTGGCACATTGTTCGTATCCTTGCCGGACGGCATCTAGAAACGAGCAACAAGGCCTCAATACCAGCCTCGCAATATCCTTGGGAAACCAAGTTCAAGCGCAATTGGGAGGCATTTGAAGGATGCTGTGCCTATCTTGACTCTTGGCCAGAACCACAATTGGTCCATTGGAAACGATTGATCACGTCGTATCTTAGCGAAGCCTCCCTGCTACCTGGTCTACCAAGCTCTGATGACGTTCTTACCATCCTGTGTAGGGAGGAGACGAATACCTTTGGCCTCTACCCGAAGCTGACAGGCCCGCTCTACATGCCCGATCGTCCCGTGGCAAGAGGCGAATGCTACGGCGTGAGTGTGTTTCCTAGAGCGGCAATGTTCAATCACTCGTGTGCGCCCAATGTAAGTCCTTTCCCCTTGCACCATTGCGATTCACTTATATACCCTGGGCAAACGCACTGACCGAAACCCTTCCAGGTGACGCACAAGCCCGATAGCCAAGGACGGATGGTGTACACGGCCGCGCGCGACATCTCAAAAGACGAAGAATGCCTCATCACATATTTCGACCTGACGCAAAAACTGGACATTAGGGAAAGAAAGGAGTGGGTTGAGGAGCAATTTCGGTTCTCGTGTACCTGCGATCGGTGTCTCAAGGAGGATGTGGAGGAAAATATGGCCGGTGTAGAATCATTACCTTTCGGCCTTTTTTGAGTAATGCAATCGCCGAACAAAGCAAAGAACTAACACCCAAACCCGTATTTCTCCTCAAATGATCGCTCGTCCATCGTGCGTCAATCGCGACCAGGGTGCGTTCCGGGGCCCATGTTCCCTGCGTGCGGGCGGCGGCCGCTAAGTCCGCTAGATCGTAGTGCATCGCCGTGGAGATGAACTGGGTGGACGGGAGGTCACGTTATTGGTGCCAATTCAGCCGTTGAGTTTGCAAACCTCAATGCCAAAGAGTGCACGGAGACTCTATCGCCAGAGCTTTTGTAGTCCAAGTTCCCGATACCGAGGCCATCGGGGCGATGGATTTGATGCACTTCACAGACTTCACCCTGGCTCATGCTTTGCATATTAATCCTCGTCCCGAAGTGGCGCCTATCAAGCCCAGCCATTCCCATAATCAATAATTGACAGATAAACGGCTACAAGGTAAAGTCGACCTTGGTTCCAAGTTCGCTACCTTTGAAGAAGCTTGGTGTATGATAGTATTGTCGGGTAATTGCAGCACCGGAGTCATTCGGCGTCCATGTGAGTTGTCTCGCCAAAGAATCCTGTGACCAAGCCGGAGGAGGATTGATTTCGCGCTGAAAATTTCTTATAAAATTGAAGCTAATGATATACGCTTGATCTAATGTCTCGTGAAAATGCATAATTTGAGATGCCCTCCCGCTCATCTATCCTTGATCTGTGTATCGCAAATCCCAAGAAATCGTCTAACAATGTATCCTGAAACAGTTGTGCAGTATCCTCCATGGAAAATTCCAAATGCTTCATTTCTGAGGCTGGAAAACGTAGCTGCCAATCCACCATTGTCTGGGAAACTCCATCCCCCACTTCTCCATAAACTCGCGGAGCTCCCCTTCAGTCCCTGGCACAACGTTGACGAATATCCTTCCCCGGTCATCCTCGCTCATGCGAGGTTCTGAGTGCATAGCTCCACCATCTCTGCCCACGCGAAATAATACGCATTCGTCAGGCGACGGGGCTTCGATGCCGAATGATTCCAACTTTGAGTCCAGCTCTTCTCGTACAGAGTCTGCGGCAGACGCGCATCCAACGCATCTAATGGAGATGCACGTATGGTCGGTGCTGGCAGCTATTCGAGCAGCCTCTTGCTTGTTCCGGGCTTCATATTGGTGCTTCTTGGGAATGAAGAGCGTTGACGGACCCAGAAGCGTTGTGCAGATTTTCCAGTTGGTCCCGGATGTCTTGATGAGGCTTCGTCTCTTTCTGTAGTTCGAATTTAGGCCTATTCCGATGCCGGGAAGATTCCCCTTTGAACCATCGGTGAAGAAGAGCTCATCCGTGTGCCACCGAGGTCTGTCGAACTCATTCGTGGGGGTTGTGGCGCGTATAGTGATGAGGTAGTGGCTGAGTCCGCTAGCAAGGATCAACGTGTTGAGGAACTGAAGAAAAGGTACAAGAGTGGGCAAAATAGAGCCCGTAAATGATGCTGCTGCAAACTCATAGAAGTTGTCCGGGAGAGTGGCTTCCTGGCCGGATGAGGGGATAAGAGGGCCGCAGTATGTCCAGTAAGCGTTGTGCTTCACCGTTATTTCGTCTTCATCGTTGGGCCGTTGGGTTGGACGATACTTGAGAAAGGCAAACTCGTTCCGCAAGTCGCCGACCCTGCGTATTGCTGATGCTGTCATATTGAATGTGAGAAACTGCTCGTTTGCCAGAGGAAGATCAGTCATCCGGTGGAGTGGCCAGAGTGGTAATTTAAGGGCCCCCCGCTGTTGTTGTTCAGCTACCAGGATGATGCTCCAGATGTCACAGCCTCGGCCCAAAGAGCACTAAACAGCCCGACCTGATCCAGCTGTTAGCGCTAGGCAGGCAACCCTGTCTAGCGGGTCGGAAGAATGAGAAACCGAATCCTCTGTGTTGGCGTTGCATCCACCATTATAAATACCAATTGAGCTTGATAATTTAGGGGCCAATCAAATAAATGAAGATGCATCTCTGTGCTTGTATGCATTATTTACGGATCCCTCTTTGGTGATGGTGTTGTGGCGTGGCGGGGCACAAGCCCACATTCTTGAATCAGTCAACCCTGTCGCCGTTGGGTGGGCAATGCATCCCCGACTCGAGATTTGTTTTTGATCTTGTGAAGAGACGCATAGGGGAAAAAATGCCATTCTGGTGTTTAAAAGTACTATTTAATCGAATGCCATGCCAGCGGCTGATAAATAATGCCTCCATAATTCCCCATGCTGCCCAAACCAGTGTTGGCGGGTTTAGCTGCTGTAAGCTGGTTCCAACCATGCACCCAAACTAGTCCCATATTAGAAAATTGCTCAATAATCGCCGAACACATGGACTCACCCAATAATAGCGTAGCAGAGACACATCAATGCACCCTTTAACCCACCCGTGCGAAGACTGGAACCGCCTTCAGTCAGGATGAGTAGGTTGGCCATGAGAACTGAACCGAGAAGTGTTGCCATCTCGAACGAATTGAATGTGATGGACATGTCTTTCTGCAGCACCCAGCCCGCAAGAACGGTCAGGGGTGTGACGCAGAGCGCAATCTGGATCGCCGACCCGACAGAGACAGCAATGGCAAGGTCCATTTTGTCCTTGAGCGCCACGGCCATGACGGTCGCATATTCAGCGACATTTCCGACAATTGGCAAAATAATGAGACCAATGAGCGACTCGGACAGGCCGCCTTCGTGGGTAACTTCATCAATAGTGTTCACGAGGAACTCGGCGCAGACAGACATGACGGCCGAAGAGAGGATAAGCATGGCGATGGAAGCCGCTTTTTCGGCTGCGGAGCCGTCTACATCGGAGTGACGATGCACCAATTGGTCCATGTCGGCACGGTTGTCCCTCAGTATATGGAAGGCTGAGGTGACACTACGTCTTCCACTCAGGGACGAGTCTCGACTGTGGTATCCCCGGCTGGAACCTAGTGACATTGAGCGGGAGTGTCTACGCCAGAGGAGCGGCTGGTAGGGACTTGGCAGAGTGCTTCCGCCAGGGCCATCCCCACGGCGCCGTCCTCGATAGTCGTACTCGCTTTCCGCATCGACTGATTCGGCCATTTCCACGTCATCTCTGCCAGACTTGTATGCAGAATGCAACCTGGTATTGTCTCTCTCGCCTTCATCGGCAAAACGGATGGTCCGGGGAGGTAAAGTCTGTGAGTTAGAGGGGGTTTGCAGATGGGAAAAGGTGTTGAAGGATGATTCAGGCTCGGTATGCTGGCTGGTTTGGCCGACCTCAATGTCAACTTCATCTGCTTTAGTAACTGGGGCATCATCGCTTTGGCGTGATCGAATTTCGTGCACAAAGTATATGATGTAGATGACCAGGATCATTAAAGATGATATGCGGCTCATCTTGAGAACAACACCTTGGCTATGCTCCGGAATTTTCAGAGTTTGGGCAAATGTAGTCTGTCATGCTTAGTAGTTGGATCATGAATAACTGGGTGAAAATGACGTACGGGCATGAGAATGACAAAGACCGAAACAAATAGAAGACAGGCAAGTAGTTGAGCTTCTACAGTATTGTATACAGGTTCGAGATTGGCCATACTGCTTCCCACAAGGGCGGAGCCAAGGATGAGGAGCAAGTTGACTAGAATTGAGCCTAGAATGGAAGCTTGAACTATGCGAACCTGGTTGTTTGCCAGAGCAATCCTATTTTTGTCAGCGCTGGTTGTGTTGAATGAACTGATTTGATGCTTACACACTGTAAAATGTTAGCTTGATCAAATTAAGGATAAAACAAGAAAGGGTGGAAATTACTTACAACAAAATGAGCTCGACAAGATTGCCGAAGCTGATGTTGAGAAGTGCGCCGATGGTATCACCAGCCGTAGCAGCAATACGCTCTGTCGCTTCGGTGAGAAGGGCAGAGAGCGGCACAATGGCGATGGCGTTGCAGGTGAATACCAGCAGCGGGTTCATTTTCGCCATGTATGAGATGGCGCCCATTGGGACAAACACCAGCAGAACATTGATCCAGGACGTGAACAGCATCGAGTAAAGCTGTCTCACGAATGTAACCTCCGCGGTGTGAGACCCGCCATGGCTGGTTTCGGGGCGTCGTGGAAAATGGGCTTCGGACTTGGGTTGGAAGCTGCTGCGCACCAGAGGCAACATGGCAGCGAGATTTAGGAAAGCATCTGATCCAACGAGTGAAGTTGATCAGCAATAGCCTAACCAGGAGAGGGCCGAGAGCGTTTCCCGCTACAACAGGAACGTACCTTTGATGGGCCAGCTTGTTTCGCAAGGGCCATCTCTGACTTCAGGACTCGTCACTCTGGATCCATAGTCGACGGTGATAACGGGCAAGATTGGTGCACGTATGCCTTCAGGAGGCTCATCGCTGTCTGCGGCAGCAAGAGACAACTCGTCGGTTGGTTGGTAGCCATGAGAGCCGGTAGGGCTAGGGTCCATTTGATGAAGGCAGTGCAAAATAAGAGTATTAAAGTTGGGAGAGATGGGAATCTAAGCTCGAGTTCATGGGCGATCTCGCCTCCTTTTGAACATGGTTGAGACACGGCGTCGAGTTACGCACAGTCTCGCGAATTCTTAATTTTACCGCTCTTTCCTGATGGTTTCGTTTGTGATAAGCAGGAGGTTAGCAGGAAGCCAAGATTGGGTGAGGCATTTTGTGCATTGCGCACGAGTTGTGGTCCCGGGCTGTCCTGGATTGGGCATAGAAGTGAAGGATCCTGGGCATGCGATTGTATCGTGCTAACTGGCCGCCCGCATGTTGACGAGGAAATCTGGTGTTGCAAGACAGTCGGAGACTAAGGGCTCCCCGCATGCCAAGCTCCATAAAGGTGGTGGGATGGTGGACATGGTGCTAGTTTAGCGAGAAGCTTAGCACTGCCTCGTTCAATCAGGTGCACGAATCATCTCCAAACCCTTGCGGGCGTAACGGGTGGCGGCCTCCAATCCGATTTCCCCCCTCTGGGCTGAGAAATTAGGTGTAAGCTGGAGGGTTCGTGCGATATGCGAGCGATTTTTGGCAGCACCACCACGGTTGATTTGACGTCATCAGGAGCTATCAATAAGGAGGTGCGTTTGAGCCTGTTGGAATTTGAGGCCTGGGCCAGCCTTCTCCATGCACACAGGTCAATCAATACGCGTTTGGGAATGGGCGCATGGAGCATTGCACATGCTCGTGATCAATATTGCATACTGATTACGCGGAACAAAGTGTCATGAGCAGGGCTTGAAAGCAGATACAAACATGCAGATCAGATTACCTGCAGGATTTCCAAATGGGATACTGGTGAGCAACTTTGTTACCCTACAAGACAATAACGCACTCGCTCGAGCCCGCTTCTCGCTGACCGTTTTTAGTTGGACGATGGCTGGTAAGCACTTGTTGATGCTTATCTCCACTCTTCCGTGCCCTAAATTTCTCCGAACTTTACTTTGCGGATCCTACGTCACACTAATTCTTGTGCACATGTTCATCCACGCGATGCGAATTAAAATTGATTTATGTCTAATGCTAATGTTTGTCGTGTTTCAACTTTCAGAAAGATACATGTATGCGGGGCTGTGAAGACAGTTGGCTGCAACCCCCTGGTCCGGCGTGTGATCCGCCTCATTCCTTTTTAGCCTTGCTCACCTTCTTGGGCACTCGAGTAAGCCAGTACACAAAGAGGGCACCTGCAATGTTGACGAAAGAGTAGACAAGGAAGATGCCGTAATTCCTCCACCGCTCGCTGTAGTAAATACGGGAACCCGCAAGGTAGACATTTGTTTCTCCAATGGTACAGAAGGAACACATATCTGTGGCGTTGGAGTCTAGGAGATAGCCTCCAGCCTTATCGATATACTTGCTCAAGTACTCGCCACAGGTTTGCCCAGATGGCGGTGCGAAATTGAGGTACTCGTTGTCGGCGCAAACCACGACCGTATTCGCCACAGCGGCTGATATCATGGAAGACGTCATGTAGGTGAATGGTGACACTCGGTACATGAAGATCCAGAACCCAGGCATATCGTCTGGGTTGGCTAAAATACCGCAAAACATGAGACACAACATGAAGAGAATGTTGGCCATATTGCCACCAGCCTCTGCCGACTGAAAGCCTGCGATGATGAAGTCACAAAATGTTGACGTAAAAACCATGAATGCCCACAGAAGCAGGAACATCAAAGCACCTCGCTCAGTGACTTGGTCTTCAGGTTCCGCGTTCTTGTATAACCCAATAGGATAGTAGAAACAGACGAACATAATGACCGACATGAGGGTATTCCAGGGGATCTCAACCATGATCTGCGAGCACATGAAGACTTTCCAAGAGTAGACTTTGGATGGCCTCTCGCGAACTTCGTACAAATCTCTTTGAACAACAAAGTATGGCATTGTCTGTTGGACAAGCTGACCAAAAATGGTCAAGAGATTGAAAACTGCGAATGTCTGGTTCTGCAGTCCTTGAATGGTGTTTGGAGCTTTGTAGAATGCAAATCCTTGGACTTGGTTAGCACTTGCAATAGAAAGCAAAAGTTGGCGAAAAACTCACCAATGAACATCGCGATACCAACACAAAGAGCTGCTTTGGAGTAAATGTAGGTCGGGGTACGCCAATATTGCTGGAACACGCGGTGGGCAACCTCGTACAGCTGTTCGTGGAAGGGGACCGCAAACTCGTCAAAGTCGGAGGGGTCCTGTGACTCTGACTGGGTAACCTGCGGCTGATTTTTGAGGCGCTGAAGCTCGGTTTGTGTATCGACGTACTCCTGACTTTGCTTCCAGGCTTGGTGCCAATCGA
The DNA here is from genome assembly GCA_013403855.1 of Calonectria honghensis. Classification (NCBI taxonomy): domain Eukaryota; kingdom Fungi; phylum Ascomycota; class Sordariomycetes; order Hypocreales; family Nectriaceae; genus Calonectria; species Calonectria honghensis. Next base: position 279,508 of record VTGB01000033.1, on the reverse strand, counting down.
TGTTGCTGGTGGATCCTGGAGCTGCACCGATGGCCTCAAGCATCCATTCGGCCGGGTTGGCATCGTGGGGGCAAGGGAAGGCTCCCTGACGTTGAAAGTAAGATGTGAGCGTCTCTGAGTTTTCGCCAATGTCTCCGAAATACACTGTTCTGCCTCCTCTGGCGAGGAAGAGCAATCGGTCAAAGCGCTGGAACAGCATCGCGGATGGCTGATGGATTGTGCAAAGAATAGCTTGTCCGTTTTTGGCCAATTTCTCAAGGAGATCCAGGATTGCCCAAGAGGTTTGGCTATCAAGTCCCGACGTTGGTTCATCAACAAAGAGCAGCAATGGCGGCTTTGCTGCTAGCTCGACACCAATAGTCAATCGCTTTCGCTGTTCCACATTTAAGCCTTCACCAAGCACGCCAACAACAGCATCGGCATATTCTTCCATGTCTAGAAGCTGGATGACTTCGTCCACATATGCAAGCTTTTCAGAACGAGGTATGCGAGCTGGTTGTCGGAGGAGTGCGCTGAAATTGAGTGCTTCTCGGACCGTCGTGGTGCTTAGATGCAGATCTTGTTGCTGGACGTAACCAATGTTGCGTTGGAATGATTGATCGCGCATTTTCCCATTCACAAGCATCTCACCGGTCAGAACACCTACCGATGTTCTCTCTGCTAGACAATCTAAAAGTGTCGTCTTTCCGGCTCCGGAGACACCCATCAAGGCTGTGAGAGTGCCTGGTTTGACCCAACCGTCGACGTGATCTAGAATGCGGCGTGTTTCGGTCTTAATCTTGACATCGTAGCAGACGTTGCTGTTATTGTTAGAGAAGAAATTGAGAAAAGTGATAATGTACCTACTTCCAATGAAAGACATTTCCATTCCTTGGTGTAGAGTCGTTACGTTCCGTGTTCTTTTCTGTCTGGGCCTCACCGACAGCCGTCTTCACCCCGGCGGAATTTCCCGTGGTCTCGACATCAGCTTTGCTTTCGTTGAATTGACTGGGCTTGTACCCTCTGCGGAAAACCAGTACTTCACCCTTGGATTTCTTTGCAGTCACCAGCTCCGTCAATAGGATGTATACACCATTCAAAACTCTGTGTTCTGTTAGAAATGAGATAGTGCAAGTTTAAGTTCGACGTACATGACAAATGCAATCAAGATGCCGATATTTCGCCATTTATGACTTGGGTAGTATTTGAAAGCCGAGGTGATGTAGTCAGACCCGGCGACAAAGTCATTTCCGGTAACGGAGCCCACAGAGGAGCACACGCGATTTGCGCTGCCAACATTTTCGTACCCGGCAACAGTGGAACTGGGAACATACTCTGTGCACTTATAGTTTCGGCCAGCAAACTACCCGACAATGAGCGAAATGAATAATTACTAGAATGGTGCAACTTACTTCGTTTACCATAAGCGACTCAAAGGCGTAAGCAATGGGATCGATGTAATTCATCCACCTGCACCACCCCAACATGTAGTCGATCGGAATGACGAATCCAGTAAACATAACTAGGCCCAAGATTAAGACTGCTGCAGGCACCATGGCCTGCGATAGAGTACGCGATGCGGAGGCGATGGATCTAAATATTCCCGACATGACCAAGACCGAGAGGAACGACGTGAACAGGAAGAAGAAGAATGATCCAGCTTCGCGACGCAAATTAGTCATGAAATCTATCGGATATGTTAGTAAGCATGTCTTCTCTAAGCCCAATAAGTAAATGGAATCAGTTGCATACATATGACCAAATTGAACATGATTGAATTGGATATCTTGTACGGCATATCCATAAGCATAGACGCAAACGCCTCCGCTGACGGGTGGTAAAAGGCGTAGCGATCATGCTTTTCAACGATTGGCCTTTGCGCATAAAGAGTGAGGATTTCCAAAGCACAGCTAAAAGCGTTCATGAGAACTGAGAAGAACAAAAGAGCAGCTCGGTTGTAGAAGCTTGAGCTCGTTTCAGGAAGATTGTAGAAGACAGACGAGATAATCAAGGCCATGGCAACGTTGCCAATCAGTTGACCAACCGTGACATCTGGACTTCCAACCAGGCGCCGGTATGCACGCCACAAGCAAAGAGAGACCTGCTGCATGTAAGATATAGTATACGGAGATTTTGGTCGCTGGCCGTGGGCCTGTTGGGCTCGACGGTGTGCTCTGAATGCTTCTGCATCGGGTCCATCAATCGGGTGAGCAGCTTTGTACTGCTGGATTTCTTCCTGCAATGTTGCGTATGCTGTGCTCCTCTTCCACGAGGCAGCAAACTCATCCGGGGTCCTAGGCACTCGACCCTCCATCCCGGCGCGAACGATGCGTTCTTGGGGGCTGGTGATTGAAGTCAGAAAATCGGGCGTCGTTTGCCTGGCTGGGCACTCAAATCCCAGATCGACAAAATACTGCTTGGCCATATCGGCCCGACCAAAAAAGATTTGCCGGCCTTCGTAGATGAGAAGAGTCTTGTCAAAAAGATCATAGGCACTTTGGGGCGCCTGGTAGATCGAAACAGCACAGGCTGTATTGAATAGTTCAGTTTGAAGCCGCAGAGTCTTGCAAAACTCGATGGCGTTGGCGCTGTCCAAGCCTCGGGTCGAATTATCCCAGCATTGCAAAGGGGAAGCAGAAAGGGTAGCTTCTGAAATGGTAACGCGCTTCCTCTCGCCTCCTGAGACTCCTCGAACATATTCATTTCCCACTCTTGTGTTTTTGGTGTGACTGATACCAAACATGGCCATGATTACATCCCTAAGGTGTTCTGCGTACATCGCCTTGCTCACCCCATCTGGTAGATGCCGCGGGATACGCGCATTTGCGGCAAATGTAAGTGTTTCGTCGACCGTAAGCATCGGGAAATGAACATCGACCTCGGCTGTGTAGATGGCTTCGCCTCGGTGTTGTGTGTGCATCTCTTTTGAAGAGATTCCTTGATAGTTTACATAGGAATCGTCATTAACATATATTCCGTTCGTCTCGCCTGCAATGGTTTTAAGAAAGGTACTGCAGCCAGAACCAGGAGGTCCCAAGACCACAAGCATCTCTCCGCTTTGGAGAATGCCGTCAAAATCTCGCAGAATATCGATGCGACTACCGCCATGGCCGAGGGCCTTGCGCCCAAGCCCAAGGACCTCTAGCCAGACGTTTCCAACGGTCTTTTGGTAGTCCGTAGGTGTGCCGTATCCAAAAACGTCGAGGTTTTGGAAGCAAAGACCGCTAGTTTGGAATGAAGCACCTTCCTTCTCAACCAAAGAGACGATTGATTTGGCCCAGGCTCGTGCATCGAACTTTGGGCCATTGGGGTTCAGCGGAGAATCCGGGTCAGAGTTTGCAGCAAAGGCGTTTTCATTGCCAGTCACGCCAGAGGCATGGCTACGAGATGTGAATACTCGTGCTAGATTTTGTACGAGACTGGATCTGCGCTCCTGCTCCTGTTCGTCCTCGTCCATTGTTGCAGGGATATCGACCATTGATGTTTGTGTTCGAGAAGAATCATCGTTATCATCCTCGAGTCCCCTGGTTAAGGAAATGGATGTTCGCATCGTAGGGATTGTCTCGCCAGTATCGGCCAGTTGGCCAGAACTGTGAGTATCCGACATGGGCTCGATGTTTGTGGGTCGCTTCGTTCCGATGATCGATACGGGGAAATAGGTTAAATAATTAAAAAGAAGCAGTCGGCTTGAAATCCCTCGGGTCATCACAAATCAGTCAATACCAGGCCGCCGCGGCCAATAAATACAATCTTTCATGCCCAATATTGATCGGCACCCCGGATACTACCATGTAGTACTTTTTATTAGTCGAAAACAAAACCAAGATGAACTAACCCGATACGCCCAGTGCAACCTTAATGAGGTGGAATCTGGTGCGACTCTAAAATATCCGGGGAATTGATCTTGCCGCTGACAAAGCGGCAATATGCCTTTAAACTACCGAAGAGGCAACACACCAGCTGTTACGCCACTATCCTACGCCAAGAGCCGGGGATATTGAAACACCATTATTCTACTTAATTTCAGCCATGTATTAAAAACCCGGAAACCGAAACCGAGTCCTCGAACACTCAAACAATGTCCTAAATCTCACGCGCAGCGAAATAGAAAAACGATATTGGAAGAGAATAACACTTCGAATGAGAGGGGAAGTACCTAAGCTATCGCGCTTAAATGACTCGGGAATGTCAAAACTTTACAAATACTGGTGGATGCATGTAAAGTCTCGTCACCTCGCAGCTCACTTGTCCACAAAATGATCCATAGCCGCTTATTAATCGGGATTGATCGAGAATCATTTACAACCCGCAATCCGAGGACAAAAAGAATGACGACTGCAACTACCTCGAAAAAGTCGAGAATTTTTCAATCGGAGTCAAAAAAGCCCAAGATCGTTTTAATAATATGAATTTCCCATAGACCAAAATATGCAGTGGTATTATTAAACTTTCACCTGGCAGCGATTTTGTGTTCGGGATTTTAGGTCTGTCTTGCACGGCGTGACTAGGATACTGAGCTTCTTCCTTCTTGATAAATGCAGCCTTAGAGCCCAGAAGAAAGAGTGTAATTTCGGACCTGTATAGAGCATGTAGTATGGAAATGCCTTACGCGGCTTGGAGAGGCTGAGCATGGACGGGTCAGCGGCTGTTTCCTGATTGGGTTCGGTGGAGAAGTGAAATAATGAAGTATAGAGAGGAAGAAAAAGGCCTGCTTCCCGCGCGGAGGTGATATCATTATATTAATATGCCGCTGACGAATCCCACCTAAACTTGTCCGTCTCGGGGTGTGGTTTTGTGGAGTGATGGCTCGCGATGCAAGATCTGGGCGATGACTAAGCGGTCGGGATTTATAGAGTAATTCAGCATAATTCTTATGCTTCATCAAAATGCTCACGCGTCACAGACGAATGGTCAAGATCAAATCAAAACTAATAGAAGCCTCAAAAAATGTCTTTAATTAGAGTTGAAACTGACAAAACTGGGCGAGGCTTGCTAAACTAGCGATTAATCATCTTTCGTGCTGTTGAGCGCCATCTTCCTAAACATCGACTCAAAAACGTGGAATGTCTCCCTTTTTGGGTCCTCAAATGTGGTCCAACGGTCACGAACGAGCTCAATAATAATTTCATCATTGGGTGTGGCTTTCTCTGCCGTCATGAGCTCCCATGTTTCATTGGCGAAATCATCCAAGGGGACTCCAATGTTCGCCTGTCCCGATGCTGCCAGGTCCGGTTGGGAGGAGTGGAGTTCTGTGCGCACGGCGGGCGGAATGATTTCTATAACGCGGATGTGCTGGGTCTCGAGGCTTGAGGGGTCTGAGAGTTGAGATCTCAGCGACCAAGCCAGGGAGTGTGTCGCAGACTTGGTGGCGCAATAATTTGCACAACGGGCAACAGGAATCAGTCCAAGTCCCGAGGAGACAAGAACAATGGATGCTTCAACTGGCCTTGGACTCGAATTTCCAAGAGAAATGAGATGAGGGAGGAAAAGAGATAAAGTATGGAGGGGAGAGAGGTAATTGGTACGCAACTCGGATGTCAGCGAAAGCAGCGAAATGGCCTCGGGGCGGGTAAAGTCGACAGCGCGCTGGAACCCCGCATTTAGTACAATACTTGAAAGTTTAGGGTAGGCTTTTGTTATTCTAATTGCGACGATAGATCCCATTAGAGCTGCCAGGCAGGGTGTTGACAAATTACTCACCTCTCTACCCAAGCAGGGAGGGCATCCAAATATGATACATCAAAGGCCTCTGCAGCAACCATTTCGGGGCCGTATTTGGCAACCAGCTCATCGAGACGCTCCTGGCGCCGGCCAACAGCAATCACAAAGATGCCGGATTCGATCATACGTTCGGCCAAGGCCCGGCCGATGCCAGATGTGGCACCAGTAATAAGGACAGTCTTGTACGGAAAAGGCATATTCGTGATAACGTGACAATGCTTAATTTAGAGGACCGATTAGAGACTGACGGTATCAATGAGGTGATCATGGCACATGAATAGCTTTATTTATTTCCCTCTCCACACAGCGTGAGCGATGCATACCAAGACTGACTGCGAGTCACAGGGCGGGGTTTACGGATGGATGGACGTGTATTTGTCCGTGCTTACCACACTCCAAAAAGCCTTCGGAGAGATGTCGAGTAATCATTGTAGCTGATTACAATCCAATCTTGAATGATTGAGACGGAGGTACTTCTCCACTGAGACGACCCCGTAATATTAAGCATAAATAATTCAGAGGATCGTTTTGAAGGGCTTGACCCAAAATCACAACGGCCTAACAGGCCTCCTGATTGGTTTGTCGATGTTCCGCGAACATTTTCCAACTCAAAAGGACCGCAATGGAGAGTCCAGCGAACACGCTAATGTATGATTTGTACTATGGGCGACAGCCACTGTGGCGCCTAGCCTCCCACGCCACTATTTTCAGCCCAACCCCGCATAGCCGTCCCACGCAAAGGAGTACAAGAGCGCATCATTTGCTTCCTATTGTGGTTTATCATAGATATCTTCAAGGCTTTGTTCGTACTGTTCCGTCAACCATGGCACCAACCAAACCTTCGACTCGTGACGACTTCCAAATAGCCATCATCTGCGCGATAGAGACCGAATACGACGCGGCATGTCTCATATTCGACGAATTTTGGGATGTCAACGGTGATGTGTTTGGGAAGGCACCCGAAGACCCCAACCACTACGCTACAGGTCGAGTTGGAAGTCACAACGTTGTCCTTGCTCGTTTGTATGAGGAGGCAGAGGCAGGCGCAGCTACAACCGGTTTGTGTTTAAGCTATCGAAAGTTGCGTTTAGCATTAGTTGTTGGGGTTTCTGGTGCAGTTCCCACTAGCCAGGATGGCGAAGAAATTATCTTGGGCGATGTCATCATCAGTGATATGATTGTCGAATACGACTTTGAGGAAGAGCCACCACACAGATTTAAGGGCAAGAACACCATCTCTGATAGGCTTCCGCGTCGGAATAGAGAGCTTCGCAATCTGGTTGGAACCCTGAGGACCCCCCGAGGGATCGAAATGATGGATATGGCCGTTTGTGAGGCCTTCAGAAACATGGAAACAAAAGACAAGGAGGGGGGAGGAGATCGCTTTATCGTGTATCCCGGAGCCGCTTATGACAGGCTTTACCAACCGACTCACCCTCACATACATCGAGACGCACCGCCGCGTTGCGAATGTGCTGGACATAAGCCATATTCTGACATTTTATGCAGAGCGGCGCTCGACGCAACCTGTGATGAGCTGGGATGCAATATGGACGAAACTCAGCTTATTACCAGGCGTAGACTTGGACGTATAGCAGATCTAGAGCTTTACCAGGCTCCAACCCCGATGCTGCATATAGGATCGATCGCATCAGGAGACATACCTATAACATCGGCTACCATCCGGGATGATGTTGCGAAGGCAACTGGCGTTGTGGGTTTTGAGGTGGAGGGTGCTGGCATCTGGGATAAGGTGTCCTGTATTGTTGTCAAAGGTGTCTGCGACTACGCTGACTGCCACAAAAGCGAGAACTGGAAGAGGTTTGCCTCGGCAACGGCTGCTTCTGCATCCAAAGCAATCCTTGGCTGGTACAATCCGAAGGATTAACTAGTGAAAGAGACACTGGGGGCAGTGAAATAAAATATCTTGCAGCCCCAGCAAGCCCTATCAACCATGCTGGCTGTAGTCAATGACTTGGTAGCGGTAATGAACATTAAAGATAAGAGATATTTAAGGAAAGACAGCCAATGACTGTTTTGGGAAAATGTCGGAACAAACAACCCAAGTGAAGGGCAATAAATTCCATGTGGCCAGATATTACCTCATCATTGCTGTCACCCATGTGCTTATCGGTATATACTATTGTCAATGCTCAAAACAGAGAAATTGGATATAGCTAGTACCTGTCAAATAACACAACTGTATCATGTCAAACTCCGTCAATAGCCTAGCCTGACCTCTAGGGTGATGAGCAGATCCGACAAGCCTGCCTCAAACGGCCTCGGGTTCAAATTCACATAAAAATACCGACAGCTTCGCTGGAAGAGCCATCTCACGATTACAGGGCTAGCAGCCTGCGGCTGCTAGCCGTATTTGATAACAATTGCCAAGACCGCCAAGTCCTGAATAGCTTCAAACCTTAGATAACGGTCATCGGGGGTCACAAGCCGCCGGCACAGCAGCTACGATAAGAGACCTAGCTGTAACCATCAATTGATAAGAAAAGAGCTTCACTGAAGCCCGTGGCCTCTAATAGCTAATGATATCTCGTTCACCAATTCTCTCGGAGGAGCCCGGTTGTCTTATCCATATCTAAGCCAAGGTATTTCTCGATGAAACGAGGTATCTCAGTATTGTCGTGACTGCCAGCGAGGTCGGCCTTGAGCTGCCTACCCATGTTTCCATTGGCGTAAGCGTACAGCGTAGTGTCGACAGCACTGTGTCCATCCGTGGACCATTTCATACCAATCAAGTCGTTCATCGTGTTTGCAAGGCTAATCTCGAACTCGCCACCGAGGATCTTGTCGACGGCCTCGCTTGTGAGATTGAGGATGCCATACGCAGGCAGAATTTCATTCACAAGAAAATCGCGCTTGTCGCCTTCGTGCTCATCCCAGAGGGCGCCCAGATACTCAGCAGAATGTTTCGCTTGTTGCAGAGGTCGCGGATCATAATCGCTGGGTAAAGTGATTCCGCCAGTTTCATGGTCAGCTACTGACATGAGCACTGTATCTTCGTGCTCATCGATCCACTTTGTGACAATGTCAATCACCCGGTTGTACTCCAGCATATCGTGGATATGGGCAACGGGGTCGGATGCGTGTGAGGAGTGGTCAATGCGAGAGCTTCAAAGGTTAGCGCGTTCATTTCCCATGCACGGGGGAAAAAGAACTCACGACTCAATCATCATAAAGTAACCCTTGCGACTAGATGATCTAGCTTTATCCAGTGCGTTGAGTGCAGTCCTTGTCAGATCGCTGAGGGATGGCTCAGCCTCATCCTCGGACTGGAGTCGGCGATCAGTTTCGTAGCTGAGATCATTGTCATGGAAGAGGCCTAGAATTGGAAGCTGGATGTCTCCCAGGCCAAATTCAATGGCTTCAAACTGAGAACGGTTCTGGGCAACGTAATAGCCCTGCTCTTCGGCAAAGGCGAAGAGATCAATGTCATCCTCGCGGCATGAGCCTTCTTGGTCCTGGGGTCTAAAGTAACAGCGACCGCCACCAAAAAGGAGATCGACGGATTGGTTCAGATGGTTAGAGTAACCGATCTGCTGTGCCGCAATTCCTGCGAGATCGTTGCGGTTTGTCACATGGGACGAAAAGGCAGCCGGCGTTGCGTGATTGATGATGCTGCTCTGGTCAGTACCACTGATTGCTAGCACATGCACCAGACTTACGAGGTAACAACCAGAGCAGTGTGGTAGCCCCCCATCTTGGCAGCCTCTAGAACACTAGCCACGGGCTGGCCATCTGGCAGCACACCGATAGCGCCGTTCTCTACCTTGAACCCAGTGGCAAGAGCAGTTCCGGCGGCAGCGGAGTCCGTCACCAACCTGTTGAAGGAGTGTGTTCTAGTGTTACCTACGGGCTTTGCCTGTGTGAATTGAAAGCGGATAGCCAGAAGATTAGAGTGTACTTACCACCTTATCAAGTGCAATCGGAGAAATATTAGGCGAGGTTGGACTACCGTTATCCAACATTGACAGGTAGGTTCGGGCAAAGGTAACAGATGCAGGACCCATGCCGTCTGGAACGACAAATATGACATTCTTGGGCCGAAGGGGGAGGGCTGCAGCCGCAGCTTGCGCAATTGCACCTGCGCCAAGAAGAATCGAGGCCTTCATGTTCACGAATTGCCTGGGAAATCTGATGAAGCTCCAAGTTTGGGACAGGGTCCAAAAGCCAAGGTCACTTGGGAGGATAACTTTCAACTCTCAACCGAGTCGCAAAGTTTAGGTACTTATAAGATTTTGGACCTTCCGTTCTGGGATTTCATTCCCTTTGTGCCATTTTTGCACGCATCTTGGATTACCGCGCAGCCAAGCTTTTAAAATGCAAACCTAAGCCGATCTGTCGCCGACTAGTATTTCACGCTCCTGTTGTGCCCTGAAAGGTGGAACTGCCCTAGTTTCTCGCCAAGGCGAAATCCTGCATTGTCAGCCATGGTGCGACGTTCTGTCTTGCCCTAGTAAGAAGGCAGCTCCGATGGTAGCTCGTCCACCCAGGTCCAAAATTGCCAAGAAAGAGACCTATGCAGGGTTTACCGTCCGATAGACCTGGGAATAAATGTCATTTGGACCGCTATAATTTCAGGCGGCATACTTGGCGTTATTCCAGCCAGTCTTTATTCGCCTGGTGTAAACTCGTCTGTCTAGGTTCCCCACGTAGTGCCGTATCCCCTCACGCCAAGAGCCAAAATCAACAAAAGAGCTCATGCCCAGACCCACATCTCTCTACGTTGAGTACTTATCAGGATTGCGATAGTTTTTTGTCGCAGTATCCGAGGCAATCTACCTGGCTTGCAGAAGCCGTCTGTTGTGGCAGCCTCAAACAGCCAGATGAACCACCCCCACTTTGTCCTATTGACCTACCCCAGTTTGACCAGTCATCGAGTTTTATTTAATTATATGATCCCCTATAGACAACAATTGATATCATCGATGCAAATGCATTAGATGGCTGGATTTCAATGGATAAGATATGCACCCACGCGCTTGAATTCAATGACTTGACAATAAAAAGGCTGATAGGTACTCGGAACCACCGTAGCTGTTCCGATGGTGAGCTTCGCTCCTTTTCACTGTCTGTTTTAGATTGCGTACACACTTGCTTCGCCCACAACGAACTTTTGGGATTGCAGTTTGACCAGTGACATTTAAATTTGCAGCCATTTTATTCGGACTTCCGATCATACATTTAGTTTTTTTTATATTATGTCTCTGTTGGCAGAGCCGAAGAGCTTTTGTCCATCTTGTGTTTGAAGACTTGAAAAATTTTGATATGTCTAACACCACCGGCACCGACCTGGCTTGTTCCAGTATGTAAAGTCATGGTAAAACTCATCTTGCGAACTGATAAATGAATAGTTTATAATTGCTACCATGGTATATCATCAATTGATCAGGTAGATCCTCTAGTCGGGTGTTACTGACGACCTTCCTCCTCGGTAGAAGTGAATTACGGTTTCTCACTTCGTCTGCTTCATATTCCCGAGCTATTAAATAACACAAAGTGGCGTAGTATCTTCTAATCGGGGATTAGATGCTGGAGAAACACATGTTCATGGCATACTTCGGTTTGCAGGCACAAAATATAACTCAATTACATTAAACCACGAATAGTTTTCTGAACTTGCAATTACGAAAATTTCACCATCCTTAAGTTGAAAGTAGATTTGGTGACCCCAATTGAAATACGATTTTACCTGCAGGTTCATCGTGTTGGAACTTCCGACCGCTGCAGCGGCACGTTTTTGCAGGACAGCCAGATGTTTGTTATTAAGCAATGTGGAGCAGACAGTGGTGCGGGTGAGTCCAAGTGTCTGCGTGCCGCTACCGCAAAGCCACCAAATCATCCATCCGGCCGGCCAGTTCAAGATGCTGACGCAAAGTCGAATGACTTTTTGTGCCATCGTCATTGGCCAAAGTGTGTGTTCTGCATGATTGCGTCCTCAACGGAGCACTGCTTAGACCAACCATTTTCCCGTACGTGTGCGGGGTCCGAAAGAGCCGGCCATGTCCGCGTGTGCCCCAGACCAGTGTGCGCATTGCCGGCCTTGTGCGACGGCGCCCAACTGGATGGCCAGACTACAGTGTTGTTTGCGAAGGCCTTAGGCTTCCATTCGCCTCTCGGGTTTCAATCAGTACCCGATTCCCCGATTCCATATCCTGCCGGCATACATCAACACCAGCAGAGCCTGATTGCGCCTCCCAATTGTTTCAAGCCAATGCGGAAATTGACTTCGCGCGACTGTAAAGGTCATGCCATTTCTCTTCGCCCCTCGTCATGAGCTCGGAACTATGTAGGGTTGATCACCTTATTCAGGCTCCAGTGGGCCTGCCGCCTGTGGAGCCGTACCGCACTGCTCCGCAATGACACACATCGTGCCCTAACTAAAAGGAAGGCCTACTTCTTCATGTACAGTAATAAAAATGATCTGCAACTACGGCAGCCAAGTGCGGTAGTCTAATTCCACTTCAACCCAATGAGGCCTTTTGAATATCTCGTCATTGTTTGCGGCGGCCTTGCAGGCTGGCGGGGCCGTGTGTTTTCGTGCTGTCAATGCGCCCAAGTCAGAACGCGTCATGTGCCAGCCAGCCAGGTAGATGCCTGTAGAATAAGCATAGTGAAACGTTTGCTGGAATAAGTGCCGAGCGCGGACACTAACAAATTGTACGTGTCTCTACTATTCCGAGACTGAACTTAGGAATCAGCCCACACGTTCAGTATCGATGTGTTGGCGCCCAAGATTTTCGTTGAGCGAATTATGAGCATCTCATACGCTCAGGGCAGCCATTTAAATCGCTTTCTTTCCTTATTTCATCTTTTCACCAAACCTCAAGCGATATGGGTATTCTGCTTTGCATTCCAGCTAGTGTCTTTCAAATCGTTGTCTAAATGTCCGTTAGAGTCAGAGAACGCTCCAAACATGCGCTTGGCAAATCCAAGCCAGAGGATGATTATCCAGAACCCGAGTTCAGCTTCGATGAGGGCAGCTCCGACAAGATCAGCAACAAGGAGCGACCTGTTTCCACCACCTTGCTCCAGCTGATTTCCGACCGAGAGCAAGCGTCAGAACAATACACGAAAGCAGACAAAGCCCACAGGGCCTACATGTTAAACAGACAAGCGACAACAGGCCAAGAAAGCTTCAAAGACGCAAAGAACCACTTTAAAGAAACAGCGTCACACTTCAAGATGGGTTGCAAGGGATTGTTTGTGGCCACCGCGGCCCTTCCCAGTATCATAGGCGACAATGGCAAGCAGCGAAGGCAAAAGTCGGTTGCAAAAAGACGACAAAGGAACTTGGAGCACCAGAAAAAGCTTCAAGAGGAGTTGGACAAGGCGGAGGCAGAAGAATAGGAAAGGTGGCCAGGAAGGTTGCCGAACAGTGTATACAAATTTAGACCAGCATCACGAAGAGCAAATCAACAGACTAGTGTTTTTTTTTTTCATTAACCACGATATATTGCTTTTTTCCCGACTGTTTTCCTGGATACATACAAGCTACCACGAGATTTGAGATTGAATAAGTGGCTGACAGTGTGACTGAGTGTTGTGTATCATTTTGGTTGCTGTTGTCTAACTGACTGTTACGACTTGGGTCCAACCCGCCCGGCGACCGCAACATGTTGGCAAAAGGGAAAGTTGGGTCAAAATTGTAGTCTAATACATAATTATAAACTGTCAGGTCGCTGTCCCAGTTATTGTGCTTCGAATAAATGGTGAAGGCTTCTACCGAACGTGGAGCTGGGTTCGGGGAAGCTCAAGCCGGCCTCACATCCTACCTAGCGGCGGATGACGGACAGGGTTGATGATTTACAAGTTAAAAAAAAGAATCAAAATTCGTAATCAAGCCCGGTCGCGTGTCCAGGCCTGACTTTCCCTCCGGTACACTCGATTGCGATGTTTAAAGTCTATCTACACTGGCCCTCTGAACAGGAGAAAGGCGCACAGCACTCAAGATCAGAGTCACATCCCTCTATATTGTCATATTAGCTCAAGATATCCTGCAAATATCAGAAAAAGAACGAAGCAAATGTCATACCAAGATATTGAAGACAGGAAGGCGGTGGTGGGGTGATTTCAGTTGACATCGGGATGATATCAATTGACGTCGAGCTGGTGCTCGGGCTGCTCGTAAGGGAGACACTTTCAGTTGACGTCGAGCTGGTGCTCGGGCTGCTCGCAAGAGAGGCACTAGGTAGACCCGTTGTTGTAAGGGATGATGATAATGTTGCGGGATTGCATTGTCTTGCCTGGGCCCCGCCCGACAGAACCGCAAAGGCCACGTTGAAAATGGATCTCGGAAGCATCGTGTATTTCCGTATTGGTGTGATAGAAACGGGAAGCTGGGTTTTGACCGCGGAGCTGATTCTTTTTGGCGGCCTGGAATAGATTGCCACAGGACGGGTAGATGTAGAGTAAAAGATGCAGAAGTCCGCGACTGGTGATGGTCAGTATTGCTACGTGGTCGTAATAAATTTATCTCGGGAAAATGTGGACCAGATTCAAGGAGAAACCCACAAGAAAGTTCATTTAAGATCAATTCAACGCGCCCCTATCACAAACACAGGCTAAAGAGGCTATTAATTACTCGAATCTTACATAAAGGACTAAGTCACTATCGCGCTCTTAGGGTGAGGCTAGGAGTATCTAAATTTAAAGGAGCCCTTGTTAGGTGCACTAAGCTAGCAAGCTAAGTCCTAGCAAAGAAATATTTTCTTTTGATATATATTATTGTTTAGGGGTAGCCGTACTTAGAAAAGAGAATGGTTGTTGCACAGTTTGGAGCGGCTTTGCCTCCCTGCAACTTCTTAATGCTATCCAAAGCCGTATTCCACAACCAGGGTTTAGAAGACATTGACACTAGACAGGTCGGTATTGCACTGACTGGGTTAATGAAAATCATGATCAGTTTATAATGCGCGTTCAAAAAGGGGTTCCAAAAAGCCTTCTGACATCTTGGCTACCAGTTGGATGATAGGCTGATGCTTCGGGTGGGGCTCATTTCCACTCTGAGCGGAAGAGTAGGTAAAGATTTTAGCCCAACTTTGACCCAAAAACACGCCGTTAGGAGGTTTGGATCTAGCTTGAAACTTCGTGGTGCAGCCTTAACACGTAGATAGTAGCTGCATTCTCGGAAATAATACGTGGCAAAGTGGAGTTGCCTGTGTCCAAATTCGCACTCAGCAGGATTGCGGGGGAAGTGGAGATTTCACCTTTTGATGCGCAATGGCCCAAGCCAGTGTCTTAGAGGGAGCATTTCTATTGCTGCAATGAATAAGCAATTTCCCGATCAATACTGATCGACGATTGAGAATCAACCTGAAGTGAGGAATGTATTTTGAGAAGGTCATCATCAAATTGTGACGTTTAATGAACAAATTCATGAATAAAATTTCCGTTGGAAATCCCCAAGCCAAAGCCTTAGAACTAGTGCCTCCCGATATAACTAGGGCTTGAGAATAGTGGGGACGAAAAATGCCATTCTAGTTTGGTTTCATCTTACATATGAGTTACCGCATCATGGGGCCAACCTGTATTCGCTTTCCCGTGTTCTTGGCCCAGACATGGAACAATTCCAGTACCGGTCGCTTGCATCATAATGACAGAATAACTACTACACTTTGGTGTACTTTGTGTTCATGGAAAGAGATGCATTTTGCCATTGAAATGCCTCGATGAAACCTTTTTGTGGTTGTTATTTTCCGCAGGCTGGCCGGATGATCCTTGTGATGAGGGCTGTGTCCGTGGGGTGCCTTGGACCGGTGTATGAAAATGGATTTACAATCTCCCTCTGCTTTTGGAATGGCCTCAAATGCGAGACCTGAAATCAATTGGCTAGCAGAATTTGGGTGGTCAGACGCTGGATGCCTCGCTGATATCGGTGGCGGTATAGTGAAGATATGTTGAATGTGGCAAGGCATATCAGCAGATAACCGCAGCAAAGAACCTCGGATTATTTCCTTGGTCATGCTGCCTCAAATGGGGGAAGGGGAGGCATCTGCTGGGCTTCTTTAGTTAATAGGACCCTTGGATTGGCCCAGACGCCAAATGTGCCTCTACTTGTTATCTATCCATTGCGCAACTGCGGCGAATGAAAGGCAGCTGTTTGAGGAAATTGTGATTTTAAAATACAATACAATAATTGATTGTCATTGGACACCCGGGATTTGGGTTGCATGCATATGAGACCATCAATGCATTAGCGCCAATATTGCAATCAGAATCAATCTAGCCATGGTGTGGCATGAAATAAGATCGTTTTGAGCTGAAATAAATGGGAGATGGACACCACTCGGAGTATATCGGAGCCTATTTGCATTCGCTACAAACCCCCGTTGATTACGCTTTCCTGGTTCGTGTGATCGCGCTGGCATTGGCACTGATCTGCGGAGAAGACTCTTGCAATGTTGCAATGAACATTTAATCATCACATGTCAGCATTTGAAAGAGGGGGCGCAGGTAAGTGCTTTGCATCATCGGCCGTCCTTCATTTGTGCTCCTTTCGCAGGAAGCCCGTTTGGTAGCTGTCTTTTTGTCAGTTGGTAAAGAATGTGACTTTTGAGTCGCAGGTTCCATTGACACCCCGCCCTACAGTTGTGTTACTTGCAAGACTAGAGGCTCTGCTAACATTGGGCTAAACATACTTATAGGCGTTACATGGCCTAGTGGAGCGGATACTGACTCCACCTCAACATATCCACGAACAACTTGGAATTTGCATGATCAACAGAGTATGAGTAATATACACGAAGTCTCATCTTACAGACTCCGCAAAGATGTCTTTGAGCAATGGTTAAGGCACACCTTCGAGAATACCGAAATCGAAGTAAATGTACAAGGACGCGTGTTAACACATAACCGAGCATGATGCTGACTCGTTTTTGTTCACTTTCCGTGCAGATCCAGAACGCATACTACACGTTCAGCTTGCCTGGCAACAAACAGCTGGAAGAGGTAAGTGGAGGCTTGGTGATTGATAGCATGGAAAGAGAACAATATTTTGACCTAGATTACCATTGAATCTAGGCACACCATGTAGAAATTAGGGCCCTTAGGGACCAGAGGAATTTCAAACCGTCGTGAGGTCAAGTTTTATGGCTGGTATTGTTCTGTTGGAGGGCCTATCATTTGAGTTACCAGTACATTTGTGCTTGTAGGGACTTCGTTGACTTGGTGAGAAGAACTTTAAGTCACTCGCAGAGAATAGCAAAGCCAGGGCTCTGCGGGAAAGAGGGTGGGTGGCTTATGTGCATGAGTGAGACAGGCGTGGGGCTGTGGTCAGCCGCGGCAGATTCCTGGCCTACCCCAATCGATGATTCCATCAATCAGTGCCTGGTACTAATACTTGTTCATTATGATTTTCTTTTGCCATTTCCCATGGCGGTGCTTTGCAGGACCGGGACCAGTGCTTGGTAGATCCAGTCAGCATAGTCGCCTTCATCCTACGCATAGCCTGTTTGCCTTGCCTTTCATGACATTTAAAAGATGACTTCTGTCGACTCGGAAGAGAAGAGCTTAATCCATGAAATCTACGGACCTTATGATACAAAATGTTTTCGAGTGCTCACGCTCAACTTTTGGAGCAGTGTGATTTGCACCATTTATATCCTGAAAATCTATTATTTTATGAGATTTCAACATCTGTTCTTGCAGCACATCGAAAGTATCTGCATGATAATACCATTCGCCTTTTCGATCACAAAGACGAATGCATCGACTTTCTTGAAGTGTATGATGGGAATAGCAGTAAGACGGATATATCACTTACTATGGACTAGCTGACATGATGATAGAGTATCTCACAAAATGCACAAGAGGTTTAGAATCTTTACGATCACATTTATTAGAAAGTCGCAAGGACCCAAAATGCCGTTACATGTGAGTTATGACTATAGAATCAAATTAAATGAATTAGTAGTTGGATCGAAATGATTCTGATTAACGAAATGAGCAGGTTTCTCGAAACAGTTCATTCAAGAGGGCCATTGAGGTGCTCCCTGGGGAGCTTTTCATATGCCCTAGCATTTCATCAAACGCCACCGAGCTTTTTGGAATTCCTGCCTTCATTTGGAAGTACAAACGATCCTACAGACTACTTCAGGACTGGATTTCAACATCAAGATGCCTTACTTGACCACGAGGATGAAGTAGTAAAAATACCGGAGCTTGGGCGATCAGGCCAAACACATTGCATTTCCTATCTTGTCAGATCTGTTGAATGGTCAAGCGGCGATGGTGGGTCTGAGGAGCCCCCGTGGAAAATAAGACAAATGGCAATCCACCACTCATTTGACTTTGAAAGTGGTCGAGCTTTTTGGCTCACAATTAAGACCAATGATTTGATCAAACGAAGGATCGAGTCATCCATCGAGGATCATCCTTCTCAGAAAGCCGACGCAATTACCACGCTACCAGGGGCATTTTCGGCAACATTAATAACTCATTTGGTATTCTTGGACTGGTGCGATGAGAACTGGCGGGACTGCATAAATGAGATCGAAAAAGAATTGTCGCCCTTGTTGATCAAAGCCAAAACAAGACCAATTGATGGTCTGGGCAAGTCCCAATCAGTCAATGAGGGAAAACCGCATCTATTCACAACCAAGACAGCCGAAACCCTATTACAGACACATTTATCAAAAAAAGGTACCAAGAATGACGAAAATGGCACAAACCTTACCGATATGATATTCAAAGCCAAGAGGCTATGGACCTCAATGTTTAGTGGGGACCCAGAGCCACAATCGACTTCGAATGATACACGGGCAGAGAGATTTCCACTACCGACGGTGGATGAAAGCAGAGAGAGATGGCAGAAGCGTATAGACAGATTGTTGGTTCTTGAATCATTCTCATTTGGTGAGATTCAGAAATTGCACCACATTGGTGGACAGCTGCAAGACATACGGCTCGTCATGCAACTAGACAAACAAGTCTTGCGGGATACTAGGGAGTACTACCGTGATATAATCAAAAGACACGAGTTCCCGGAATCTATCAGAGTCGGCTGCAAGGGCCAGCTATCCAAATTCTTGGAGAGAATAGAGATCCTCGAGAAGAAATTTAAAGTTCGGCTGACGCAGGTTGATTCAATGATTCGCAAGTTGAGTGATGGAAAGGAGCTTGTAAGTCCCCCATATTCCAATTAAAGGTGAAAGTCGACTAAGAATTGCAGTTTCATGCCATACTCGAATTTCGCACTGTTGAAAGCAACCTCATCTTCGCAGAAACCTCTATTGACCAAGCGGAAAAAATGAAAACTATTGCGAACAAGACTGAGCAGGAAACAGGATCTATGCACATCATTACATTTGTGACACTCGCTTTTCTGCCAGGAACATTCGTTGCAGTAAGTTCAGTCACCTCATCTGTCACGGTATTTATCAGCAGGCGTATGCCTAACACCGCAATAGACCTTCTTTCAAAGTGGGCTGATACAGTGGAATGAGGGAATAACCAACATGTGGGATGCGGTCAAATTGAACAAGGTAGGGTTCCGAGTGTTTGCCTTAATTTGTTTCCCCATGATGGGTGTAACCTTTCTCCTCTGGTTGGCCTTCTATAGGTGGCTAAAGCGGCGGAGTCGGATAAGATTGGAGGCTGGCGAAGCATGAGATGGGGCGTATTGGTGTCATTCTTAGTCTGAATTCATTACTACCAGGATCCCTTGTTTGTTTCAGGTGCATAAGGTTGCCATTAGTTTGCATTTACTGGTTTTAGCATGGCACTGTGCCGGGGAAGCCCGAGACGACTGTCGAAGCTAGGCCTCTTCCGCTGATGGTGGGATGATATGCATCATAGTTCCACCCTCCGCCCCATTCTCAAGCCTCACTTGGTGAGGGGCAAAGCACAAACTGGGTGCAAAGCCTCCGCGTCAGCCTGTCAGCGAAGTAGGGCATGTGGTACCTTCCTTGCGGACCGGGCTCCCTATTCGCCAGTGCTCTGCAAGTGAAGACACCATGAACTTGCCACTGACCGATGACTCAATCTCCCGTCACCGTATCTTTTTGACTTTATCTACATTGAAGGTTCCAAGCCACCCCGAAAAGTGCCCTGCGCCAAGCCCGTGGCCCTGTAAGGCTCTCGCCCAATTTGGAAGTATTTTTTGTTGGTGTTGTTGGTGAGCGAGTGGCGTTATATATTCCCTCAAAATGCCCACTCCTGTTTGATTCGTGGTCATGCCTTGGAACTCATCGAAACTCTTGAACACAACCCCACCAGCTCAACGCCTCGTTACATCCATCGTTGTGTACCTTTGCCCTCGCAAAAAGGGCCACTCACGATTGCCCTGTGTACTTCGTGACGTATTTTACGAGTCTTATGAATCTGATTGCACTTGAGATTTCCCTTCAAGTGATCTATTAAATCCTTCAATTCTTTCCTTTCCTTTTTCTTCTATGTGGTCGACCCGCTGGAAACTGCATCATGGAAGATAAAGTCGACCCACCCCGAGGTGATGCACATGGGGATGAATTCAGGCATTATTGTAGCCAAAACCAAGTGATGGGTATGAACGGCCTGGATCAAAAGATGCCCTGCTATTCCCACTCTTCCCTGAAAGAGTATTGGGTGCAGGATAGGATTGATCAGGTTCTGGATGACTGCGACCCTCGGGTCACTCAAAGTAGCCACCAGATTAGGGAGAATTTTATTTGCATCTTTTCGACACTCGTATACATTGGAGATCCTGGAGCAATCACAAAGTTTACTCGATATCATACTGACGATAAAAGCTTGCCACTTCTTCAACAGCCAACTCACTGGGTAGAATCTCCGTTAAGTGCGGACTTGTATCGCCGGTTCATGGAACACCAATGGAAATTTTGCCCTCTTAAGTTTGGAAAAGTTGCGAGTAAACGCACAATACACAAGGAGATGATATTACCGGTCAGGTTCATCGAGCGCCTAGGAAATAACACAAGCGACAGGGATACAGCTTTTGTTCAAAAGCTCGAAATCCATAAAGGCTTTGAAGGTGACATTCCAGAGGTATGTTGCAAGCACCAAGAGGAGAAGACAACAACGTATGGCTGACGGGATCACGTCTGTAGAGAATGATCGTGTTCAAGACATATCAAACAGATAGCGCTAAGGACAAGTTTACCAATGAAATAGACACGTACATCCAATTGGCAAGGAGAGCATACCAGGACCGCATCACCGAGTGCTACGGCTCATTCATTCAGGGCAACAAGCGTACTATTATTCTCCAATACGCCATGGGTGGCTCACTCTTTGACCTTTATAAAACGACACATATTCCAAACAAGCTCCAGGAGCTTGAAGCGCTATGGAGGAACCTCTCTGAACTGTGCATTAGCCTGCACATGATTCACGAGCCCGGAGAGCGCCATTTAGATGGTCACAACCAGTGGGCTTTTGCAGGGTAAAATAAAACAAATCCAAGGCAGTATGCCTATGCTTGGTGGCATTGACTAACTACTTTACAGAATCCATCATGATATTCAACCGGGAAACATCCTTGTCTTTCCTAGACCATCTACCAATCGATTTGACGTCAATTTCAAGCTTGCAGACTTCGGCATCACCTATATGAATAAAACTCATCGCGCATCAAAGGAAATAAGACAAGCGACCAGCGAAATAAATAGGATGTATAGTAAGTGCTACTGGAGTCCACCCACAAGTTTCTTCAATCATGAATATTGAGTTAATCCATTAAATCAAGCTGCCCCTGAGTGTTGTCCCATCTATTCCGCACAGGATCAAAACCCAAATGCTGTAGAGCCAAATGTTGATATTTGGGCGCTGGGGGCTGTGTTTAGCGAAGCACTAGTTTGGTCTATTTGGGGAGAGGTTGGCCGAAGAGAGTATCGAGAGCTACGCATGAAAGAGACAAGCACACTTCCTAATCTAAAGGGCAGTGGGTTTGATGCCTGCTTCCATGATGGAACAAAGCGACTGAAAGCAGTGCAGGAAATGCATGATACAGTGCTTCGGAATTCTCGAAAAACAGACAACATATCAGAACATGTCAGCATGGTTATCCTGGATGAATTGCTAAAGCCGAACCGCTTACGACCATCTGCAATTACTGCTCACGCAAAACTCGAGGAGCATCTTGGAAAGTGTCGGGAAGATATGAAGACAAGTTCGCCTATTGATTTATATAACTCGCTGACTAGGACTGGTGGAGTAGATGACTGGGTCGGCAAGAAGGTCTCTGGCAAGGAGCAGGGCCAAGAAAGCTCGATTGATGATATTGAGCGAGCCGAGAAGAAACCCTTTCCTCTACATATCAAAAAGGCTAATGCATCTGACCGAGCTCGATCGTCACAACCGACGCAGCGTACTGCTTTGCCTAGAGAACAGCTTGACGAGCATGGCTCAAACTCAAATGGAGTTCCTCGAAGTGGCTTGTCATGCCATGATATCTACAACATGCTTCCGGGAAATTCTCAGCAGTTCGCTCGGCTTGGCCGCAGGATTGACCAATACGTTAATGGAGACAAATCAGAGCTAATGTCACTTCCCGGCATCCCACAAGCTCTAGCTAACATAAAGACTTCGAAAGGCCGTGATCAAGTCAGTCACTAATGTCCATAATCCAAATATTCCTTTCGGTCTACTAACTATTCTCGGTATTGATTTAGATCATACTGGTCGATGATTTCGATTCTATGAAACAGCACAAAGAAGATGTAGCAATTGTCGCACGAGTTATCAGTCATTATATCAAGCATGCCGATCCTGATCACATTGACGTATATTTCGCGTCTGATCTAGCTAAAAAGTCGCGCCACAAAACCGGATCAAAGGTTGAGAATGCTATTCGGAAACATGAATTTTCTGAGGGTCGTTGCAATATGCTTAAGCATCTGTCTGATGTTCTAGATGAAAGTTTGCAAAAGTTGGAGCGAAATAACACACCCTTTAGCATATACATACTCACAGACGGTGTGTGGGAAGATGGCACGCCGGGGGTTGACAAAGAAATCCAGCGGGTTGTCCATCGGCTCGAGAAAAACGGGAAGGCCCCGCGTCAAATCATGTTACAATTCATTCGTTTTGGGAATGATGTCAAAGGGCGTGAGAGGCTGAGATATCTTGATGACGATATTGTAGCCGAATTAGGCCTTGGGGATTAGTAAGTCCTGACTCCCTACCTGCCGCTACCTTCTATCTCTATCTCTGCCACATGACTAACCAAGAACCCCAGTGATATCGTCGATACGAGACATTGTATGGATAGTGTCCCTCAAATTCTAGTCGGAAGCATAACGAGAGCCAACGATGATACTAGCTAAAATAACCATGCCATACCATAATATCAGACAGGTTTATATATTCATAATTCAATGCGCCGAACCATTGCCCCAAATTAAAACACCTATCTGCTGGTCGGGTGCCCCAACGGGTACCTCATCCGGGACCATTTGGTGCGCCCACTTAGTGTCACGACTTGCCGATCCACCGATAGATCATTTCCTCACGGTCAACTCCTCATTTTACTGAACCAACGATGGAAAGTGTGTTCAATTATCTTGTGTGTGTGTGACAATTGGCCATAGTCACACCTTTTTGCAAAGCTTTAGACTCGTCATCATTTTCGTACCTAAGATACGAAATGGGTTGCAATCATGATGATGCTGGCACCGACAAGACAGCTCGTGGATGAAAATAGCTGCAACCCCGAGAAATCAGTTTTGTTCTGGCGGTTAAAGATTGCGCCCATGATCGGGAGGCCTGTCAAGCAACTGCAACACGTCAGCGCATCGAGAAAACAGTGTGAAGTCTTGGATGAACACCAACCTTATGCTCATCACGAGTTGGAAGGTTCCAAACCTCTGTCCGAGAGATGCTATATCACCCAATTTAAACACACATAGTGTTACGACCCAGGCCCAACCTACAGGGGGGTCACAGGGAAACTCCAGATTAACCATATGCACATAACTAGAGCAATTAGATCAATACACCACTAGGAAAATGAATATTAATTCTCTGGATTAGTAACTAATCTAAAGGACCTATTATTACAACCCAGGCCTGGCTACCCTGCAGTGATATTGTCGCTGGCGTTACAGTTTCTTTACACATTAAAACTCTATCCCCGTTTTAGTATCTATTAAAACGGGGACGGGGTTTTGATGTGTAGGAACCACACACCAAGCCCAAAAACTCCTTTGGTCCAATGGTTCCGTTGTGCTAAGGTCGGCTTAGCCACCAGATGGGCAAGTCAGCCGGAACGTTGTAAAATAAATCAATGACCTACATCAGCTAGGTCAAAACAAAACTCATAATCATAACCAGATGCCCATGATCAAACGGTCCCTCAAATAGGAAGCTTGAAAATAGGGCCAGAAACGTATATTAAGACAAAGCTGCTGAGCCAAGCTGGTATTCAGGCCAGTGGCTTTTATCCTACTAAACCCGGTATCGCGACCGGTCCCTAGGTCACATAACCTACCATGGACCGTATCCATGTTGAACCTATTGCCCCGAGCCCCGTCACACTATTGTCATGCAATCGCTTCCACTTGTCACAGGTTCCGGCTATTCATTATTTCTATAGGGTAGGTGGAAACGCGACGAGTTAAGTGAGCAAGGACGGGGGTAACAAGGATAAAAGAAGAAGGCAAGGTCAGCAGAAGCCTTTGGCCGGCCCACTACACCACTCAGGTCACTCAGTGATATTAGGAGCGAGAAGGAATTGCAAGAGTTCGGAAAATGTGTGAATTTTAGCTTTTGAAGTGTTGAGATGAAAGAACATTGAGGAGAGAGGATTGGGAACCAAACGACGTGGTATGATTGCTTTCAGAAAGTAAAAAGTGGGATATTTGCGATGGGCACGCCCACCAAGAAGGCACATATATACATAGTTCCCAGCACCTTGATTTACCTGTTGGAGAAATAAAAAAAAGGCAATGATCATCCACTCTCCACCCTGGTCGTGATTCGTCCGCTTGGAGCTTCTACTGCTGTTTCATTTCCATCTGTCCCTGGGCTTCATAGCCACCCTTATCGGCCTCTTTCAGGAGACGTTCCTTGACCTCCTTGTCTTGCTGGATGAGGGCGCAGCAAGGGCACCAAAATGCAGTGCAGCAGTCGGAGAACCCTGAACCCTCAATGCCGTATCTTTCGCGAATTTGCGTTCTCTTCGTCATAGCCAAGCTGCGAATATATTAGCCAACTGAGATTTCCATATCGGGTGGTGGTATTGATAGATAGACGTACATCCAACCAAAACCGAAAAGCATCTGCAGACCACAGAAGAGTCCACAACTGCCATTGCAGCTGCTGATTTCATCATTCGGGCCGTTCTCTAGCCTTTTTGAAGTACGGCCGTAGACTAAATACAGAATCCGTCAGCCGAAAACTTTGTGCCATGTTCTTTTGAGTACTCACGGATTGCCGGGACACATGTGCCCAAGAGGCAAGTGCCACAGGGACCGCAGCTGCAGAGCCCGTTCTGCCACTCTTGAGTTTCGGGACCGGTAGACATATTGATTTTGGATGTTGAAAAGAGAGAAAGTGGTTGGCCGAGAAAATAAAATAAAAACTAAATGAGTGCAAAGTCGAAGGCAATGTTGAGAATGCAAGAGTAAATGAGTGTGAATGAGTGTGGTGTACGAAGAGGTGGTATGCTAAGCTAGAAGTGCTGCATTGACATTTTATAGCAATAAGAAAGGGACTTTGGAGGCAGCCGGTGGACCAAACGGGGACTTCTTCTCTGCCATCCAACGGATCTTTCCATGAGATGGACTCCTGAGTATGGGCCCTCATATCCCAAGTTAAGCTTAGCCATGCATCGCCAAGAACATTTCATAAACTTGCCCCTGTACAAAGTGGTGTTGCCAGGACCATCCAGCCCTGTGTATTTCCGGCTGCATGGTTGCTATAGGTCGAAAGGTCACCGACCCCTGCGTCAGCACCGGGGACCCGCTTTCAACTGGTCGCCTAACACTTGGTCGCTCTGGGGCACTGCCATTGTCACAGGTCAATTGAAATTTGGATACAACGTTTCGGTCCCACTTGCTGGGATTAGGTAGCTGAGGCCATATCCTTGCCTGTCATCTAAGATAGGGCTGGCTGGTTCCAACGTCCGGGCGGTCCCGTCGTGATTCAGCCTCGTCGGCTGGAGTCCACGTTTCTCGTATCGACCCCCACTTATTCATAGACTAGAATATGACCGCCATGAGAATCGTGGGGCCGGCCCTACGCGTGGCCCATTTCCCGTGCTACCTTAACATAGGCCGGAACTGTCCTTTGGCCGTGACCGGTTCACTGATTGTGAGGCCCCATGCGCCTTGCAGTACTTGCCAACTGGGTCGATGCGTCTGGAGGGAAACGCCTTTTCCGAGAATATCTCTCTTGTGTTTGTGGAAATCTGTCTGGATGGCCGCTTCAACGACGCCACGCCTGTCTGCTGAGTTGTAGAATAAGCACTCACGCAACCAAAGTGGTCCTTCTCAGCCATACAGCCATAGAAACAGTAGGATCACTGGCTATCGTATTGATGGAAGATCCAATGAGACCAATATTTGCCACTGGAGATCTTCGCGACTGAGCAGGTGGCTATCTGACAACAAATGAGCTTTGGACAGTATGACCACGTACCTCAGCTCACATCCCTCGGTAACTTTGCTGCGCTTACATGACGTCAATGTGTATTGCATTCACAACCAGACTCTTACCCAGCTCTGATAACAAGTATATATATGCATTCATTCCACGTGTCATCAAAGAGAAACCCCGAATTTCAACGAACTGCACTTTGGGTCGGCCTCGCTGACAACGCACAATGTCCTCCAGGCACGCCCACCCAGAATTACCCGACTCACTGAAAGCTGATTTAAGCCGTCTGCCGCGACCTGTATACAATCCGGAATGGTTTGGGGAAGAAGATGGACCATGGCAAAAAGATGTCTCAAGTTGTTTCAACTCTCACGAACCATGGCAGCTATCGCGGAAGAGACGAAACGAGATTTCGAGGATGGGCACTTCAAGGCTTTTAATACAAACACGTCCGATGGGAATTTCCTCCGTGATTACCGGAGTGAATCTACCCTCAAATCTGAAGACGTGGAGTCTTTGAAATCCGAGTGGAGTCGTCATTGCAAAAACTTTGTGGCTCGCTTTGATGAGACATTGGATCGCATTAAAGAGAAACAGGTGGACATCACAAGTCTCAGTGATAACGTAACGTTAAGCTACTAAATTTCATTGGATGTAAAAGCTGACATTGATAGACGTTCAATGCTACATCGATCCGCGAGGCACATGGCAGCACCCAGTTGAACCGCTACGTATTTGTTTTCACGGTCGTGACGGTAATCTATCTTCCTCTAACATTTGTAACTGTGGGGCTACCTTTGAGTATGAAAGGTATTTTTGCATCACTTGCTGACGTCTATGGATAGGCCTTTTTCGGCATGAATAATATCCCGGACAATGATCCCCTCTATACTTCCACGGTACCGTTTGGGTGGATCCTCGCGGTCTTTTGCTTTTCCACATGTGCTTTTGTGATCATATTTGCTTTAACATTCAACTTTCCGTGGAGTCAATGGAAATCAAATTCGGAGGCAGAACCTCAATAGAACGGTGGAGTTACTAGACGTAATGGGAAGCACGGATCCTTGCAGAAGCCAATGGAACCCTTTAGGCCACATCAGTCCACTGAATCCCTGCTTTCATATTGCGAACCTTGGTTGCCGTACGATATAAAAACCTAATCGTGTTGCATCGACTCCTCGCCTGTCCTATTTATCTTCTTGGGCAGCTCGTCATCCTCGATAAGGTAGCCTGCGCACGTCGGCTTCTTTAAGGGAAGCCCAGCGTATTTAGCGCCTGCGTGTGTGTATCTTCGTTTCTCCTTTGAGTCTTCATCTCACCACTAATCACTGCGGTCGGCCAAGGGGAATTTTGCTTGGAGTTGAAGCTTCGCAAAGTTAGCATAGTACCCCTGTAGTTGGCCTTCGGATGCGTGTTTGTAAGCTCGACGGAGTCCGCCCTCAGAAAAAGGATCCATAGAAAAAATGCACTGAGTTCTCCCATTGACCAGGTATGGGTTCGAAGTATCGACAATTGGTCTTGTGCTATAACCTAGACTTTTTCCACCCCATAGGCTCGTGGCTCATGGGCTAATAAAAAGACCGTTGGGAGAGTTGTGTTCTATTTTGTCCTTCGAAGATTGCCGAAACAGCAGCTCTGCAGCCGCTAAGCCTGTCCAAGTAGCCCACACAGGACAAAGTACCGACCCCTATAGCCAGCTCGACGGAATCAGCGCCGTCCTTGAGGGGTGATACTTGCAAGATGCCAGCATTTCCGTAGAATTCTATCAAGAGCTGCCAGCTCCTTGGTTTTGGATTAAAAAATGCGATTCAAGCCCGCGAGATGGGTTATGGTTAAGCCAACTTGGAAGTATAGAAAGGACGTGGTCTCACTGACTGTGCAGTCCCCTATAGTTGCTCATTTCATGTTCTTGTGCAGAAGCGTTGTCAGCTCTCAAAGCAAATGAAGATAGACGATACAACGTAGCTAAGTAAGCACCGTCTATTGCTTTGGGCAAGTGGATATTTAGTCGAGTGGACGCGATGTTGCTTTGAGAATCCAATATCTTCACATGAGTCAGACATAGTATGAATGAATATTCAAGTGCAGACATAAGCGATGTGAAATGTTGCTTAATTCCCGCAACCCTGACTACATTCACATCTGGGTCTAAACTAATAACCAACAGCTCATTGAGTGGACCATATTCAATCACCCCCACTTTGCTGAGATTTTACTTGCCAAAATGGCGTCGCGGCCGGCACCAGAATCCGTTGGTTGTTGGTCCTAGCGTGTTATCAGGCTGCAACAAGTGTGGTGCAGGAGAAACGTGGCTGTGGGTTTTACCCATGTAGTTAGCTATGGAAGTAGAGTTTGGATAAAACCCAATTAGGGTTTACAAATAAAACACCTGACGCAATGGTCCCCGCATCTTTTACCGAGGAATCAGAATCCAGCAATGCGATAAATAGAAAAGAAAACTTCCACCTCCCACTAAACTTAGCTCAACATCCAAATTTCCTTGTTCATTTTCATCAAATCAACTTCAACAATACAGAAGTCAAGTCACATTTTGAAGAACTGAGCTGAAATGGAAAGTCTCAGACTTGACCCAGATTATCTGGCCAAATTGGCCAAACTCAATCCAACGCCGTCTGGCCCTCCACCTACGCCCAAGAACGTGTTTGAACTGCGCGCCACAACCGAGGCCATCTTTGGTGGTTTGTGCTTGGCTGTTCCTTTTCCTGAGGATGTCACGGAAACAAAATTTGACATCGCATCATACGATGGCGAGAACATTACGGTCAATCGATTTGTTTTGACAGACTGCGCAACCGATGGTCCTCAACCCGCCGTCATATATATTCACGGAGGCGGAACCGTGGCATGCAATGTCAACCCCATATTTCGGTCAACTATTGCACAATACACCTCATTATCGGGCGTCCAGTGTTTCGCTGTGGAATATCGTCGTCCGCCAGAGAGCCCGCATCCCGCTCCCACCGAGGACTGTTATGCTGCCCTGGAGTGGCTCGTAAAACAGGCCCATCAACTTAATGTCGACCCTGCTCGGATTGCTGTCATGGGAGACAGTGCTGGGGGTGGCATTGCAGCTGGAGTCGCTCTGATGTCCAGGGACAGGAAAGTGTCCCCGCCCCTTGCTAAGCAAATTCTTCTATATCCCATGCTTGATGACAGAACCAAGTTAAGCCCAGAAAGCGACCTGAATAAGTTTCTTATCTGGACTCCGATAGACAACAAGCTAGCCTGGGAGGCATATGTCGGTTCCGACGCTGGAAATCCAGAGGCGGCCGTGTCACCCTATGCAGCCCCAGCAAGAGCCGAGAGTCTTTCAGGCCTTCCTCCGACCTATATAGATACGGGAAGCCAGGATCTTTTTCGCGATGAGATACTTGCATACACGTCTCGGTTAGCTACTTCAAATGTCCAAGTCGAATTTCATTTGCATCCTGGTGTCCCCCATGGGTTTGACGCTGGGCCTGACGATATTCCGGTCGCCCAGCGGGCAAAAGGTGATCGGGCACGGGCAATGCGGAGCTTTTAGTGGAAGAAATAGAAATCAGATCAACCTCAAATATATTGGTAAAAGTAGACACTCTACATCTCCTAGACCCGGAAACCTTTTCTTTGAAGTTCCAATCTGTCAATTACGCTGTGGGCTCTTGTTTTGCACCCGTAAACATGTTCGAAAGAAATCAGCAATCGGCTTCACGTCACCGAAAGAGCTAATCTGGGAAATATCTAACCGTGAAATGTCAGTTTAAATCATAATGTTTCTGGTGGAAGATTTTGTACACAAATCGGGTCTCACAATGACCACTGCACCGGTGGCTGCGTCAATGCCGTATGATTCGAATGAATGCCCGCATTCGGTTGTGTAGTAACTCTCAGTATCAATAAAAACATTATTTAGGCCTTTGATGAAAATGTTAGTAAGAACTGTTGGATCAAAAACCTAGATCGCTTGTCACCTTGGAGTAGATACTTTCCGGTTCTAGGTGTGAATAGCTCTGGGATGCTCTCTGACTCCAGCCTATGTCCCGGAGAATTTACGATCAAGGTCGAGGAAATGATGCCATTAGTTGGGGCTGTATTCGGGGTATAGATGTTAATAATCGCAGCTAGCTCTGAGGCGAACTATTGCATTAATCTTGTCAGTGAGAACTTTGTAGGATTACCGAAGAACAAACCTTATGTAACCTGGAGGGAGAACCCTTTGTTGCATCACCCCCAGCAAAGACAATCATGTGCCATCTTCCATCTGATGGTAAGGCGCGGCCCAATTGTATATGTCGAGTATCGCAGTGGCGAACGACTTGGGAGCTCGGAAAACGCATACCGACAGTGATTTTCGATGCGATCTCAGGCTCATCTCCTCGCACGTTTGTGAGCATTGACGCATCATACTTCGTGGCCAGGCCAGCAGTGTAGCGACCAGCCATTACAAACTCGTTTTTGAAGTCGTCTGCCGTAATGCCATTTTCATTGCGATAAGTGGTTGAGAAAAGCTTTGTGAAGTGTCGATCAAAGTTGATGAGATCTTTTGCAGTCTTCTCGCGTTCCGTCACGTACGTCTCCAAAATCTCTGGCGAGGCGCGTCCTCGAAGAAGATGGCCTAGTTTCCACCCGAGATTGTACCCGTCCTGGAGACTCACATTCATGCCCTGCCCCGCTTTCGGAGAATGCGTGTGGCACGCATCGCCAGCAAGAAACACGCGGTTGTTTTTGGTGAAATTGCTTGCATGTCGCTGTCCGATGCTGTATGCTGACCACCAAGCCGTGTGGGCAATGTCAAGTTGATACGGATGGAATATGCGACGAGCTCGTTCATGAAGATACTCTTCCGTGACATCCGCTGCTGCGGTTCCGGGAAGTTCAATGTAGAATCTAACCATCTCATCTCCTTCGCGGGGAATGAGAAGAAGGTTCCCACTCTCAGTGTTTATGGGGCATTTCTTCCGAATATCAGGGAAGTTTGTATTGGGGAAGACATCCATGACGCCCCAAACAGCATCAGTGCTATCGCCGATCATTGCGAAACCCAGGGACTTTCGTACGGTGCTATGAGCACCATCGCTACTCTGTGAGTTTAATTAGTATCTTACCGTACGGATATGTAAATTCGAGGATCTCACAATAACATATTTTGCCTTGTAAATATGTGGTTCACCCCTCTTCAAGGCCCTAACTTCAACCGGGTACGCCTCTTGGTCGTCCGGGATTGCTTCCGAAACCTCGAGGCTTTGAACGTGACACCCGTACTCGATTCCAGCATCGGAACCACCTCTGAGGCGTTGAATTTCATCAGTCATAATTTTATTCATCCTTGCCTGGTTCAGAATGACGTGAGGCTGGTGGCTCAAGCCGGGTTCAGTATCAGGGGCAGTATGCGTCCTTTTGATGCCCTGCTTCCCATTAGAGGACCAAAAGGCGAGTTCCATGACATGATAGGCTTCCTCAAGCAGTGACTCAGAGATGCCCAGACTCTCAAAGATTTCAACGGTTCGGCACTGAACTCCGTCTGCTTGACCTATCTCGAGCGGGCCTGAGCGTCGCTCTAGAATCTTGAACTTGATGTTGAATCGAGCCAGCCAGATGGCTGCCATGAGCCCAGCGGATCCACCCCCACAAATGAGTACATCTACATGCTCAACGTCCATTTTAGCCACTGTTACAGTGCTGCAGGTGATGTCTTGAGTGAAAGTTGGTGACGTGAAGCTAACCGAATTGGTCGGTATCTGGGCTGGGTCCGGGTCATTCGAATGATTCAAGTTTTTGCAGATTCTACAGTCTTTATATGTGAGAGTCAATTTCTTTGATGGGCTCAAGATATGCTCAACAGGAGGGCTCATAGTTGAAAAGTTGCCGTCATCGTTAACCTCACAAGATGTGGTTGGAGCGCGCTAACTAGTTCATCCGCGGCCCCGCACCGAGGCGAAAAAGGGCAATGAGTGGCTCAAGATTTCCGGCAAAAGAGACCGGCATTAGCAACCTGTCATCTCATTGGGCGTCTCGCCTCCTTGATTGCCGAGCTGAGAACCTCTTGACATCAACACGCCTCTGGTCACAATTCCAATCACGTGAATGATCGAATCGGAACCTGCTGGGGTTAATTCTATCAGATTCCTTTTTTTTTTACTGCTTTGTTGTATAATTTGCCAAATGTACCGGTCAGGATGAGGGCACGCAGAACGTGTCTTGTTACCGATCCCTTGCCAAACCAATCTTCACTTCTGGGTGTTTCGTGTTCTTGCCCATGAACGCGATATTGACTTCATTCTCCTTTAAAACCTTCTTGGAGCCAGAAAATAATAGTAGTGCCTTAGAATCTCACGAAATCCGGCCATAGAGTGGAGCAGCATTTTACCTTTCCCCGCGTTTTAACTTCTAGTAACAGTTTTGATTGGCTGTCTGCACATTTGTGGGGGTGCTTCAGTCTCCGCTCCATGATCCGATTCGGCGAGTCAACTCTGCAAGCAGTTCACAAAACCCAAAATCTCCAATGCAAAAAAAGAGGAAAAAAATGCAATGGCAATTTTTACCAACATTCAAAATACTTATTCATTTGGCTGCCCATCCATAATTTCATTGAGGTGCCTACATGGTGGCCGCATCATGGACCTGACCGAAGCCATCCATTGAAGGTCCAATGACCAGAGCAACGGAATGCCAATATAGACGATCGATATTTAAGATGAAGTTGGAGTAGAAAAGGGCCCTTCTACATCAGACCTTTCTCAGAAGTTGTCGAACTACATCATGCATTTCGCTGTCTATGCGCAGTCGGACCACCAGTTCAACCAGAGCCAACAGGCTGCCACGACACGATTCACTGCTCCATTCCGAGTGAGGCTCTGCTCATGCCGAATCCATTCGCCATCAGAGGGGTGCCTAAAATATTCTCGCCAATGGGCTGCGGCAAGGCATGAGTGAGGGCTGAGCATCGCGATGGCCAACCAACAACCAAACTCGCCTTAAAAAGCTTTATTTGGCCGGGTCTCGGCTTTCAACCACAAAACTCGACACGCCAAGTCTCATTTTCCTCTTTATCCAATTTCGAGCTTCCCGAATCACTATTCACTTCAAACACTTGCATATGGCATGCGCTACCGTCATATTGAGCATCGGCACCGCCGCCGATGTTGCAGTTCGTCACATTCCGTGACAAATCTGGTCGCCATTGCCACGAAAATAGTTGTGGATGAAGCGAAAAGAGACAGGACAGAAAAAGATAACCATCCTCGGTCTGGGTGACAGTTCCATTACTGTGACATACACTCCCGGCAGCGATACACTCGACAACGACGAGCCTAAAAATGTGGCCACTGATAAATTGTAAGGCCCTAAGTTTAGGCTTAAATGTGCTGGAAGTTGGACATGGGTGTTGGGCATATTTGCGATGCCGTGTTGGGCTTGCTGTCTAAATTCCCTTTCCATTGCCAGCTGAATTTTATGACCTGCAGCAGTTCTTAATAGGCATACATAAGGTGCTTTGTGAATAGGCGTAGCAGAGTAGAAGCTGAATCTTTGAGGAATGTATCAGCAGAAAATACCCTAGAGGCGTTATGATGAAAATAAACCGCCGCCCGAAACGGGTGATGGAAGTCATTCAGGGCCACTTTGAAGACGGATTACAGGACTGCATCGTACTATCTCCAATAAAATCACCCCATTACGCGACTGAATCTGCGTAGCTCTAATTTTCTACGTGAATGAGGCTGACAAAAATAAGTTGTTTCTTCAATCGTCCAGCCCTTTCGGCTTTAGTAGTGGGGATAATGATGCAGGGGCCCTGGCATGAAGCGCCCTAAAGCTGGAACTATTGGAGCTCTTTGATTGATAGCTCAGTTGGCTAACACCCTGGAAATACCCGCTGTGGAGCCCATGCATCCCTATTAGCGTGATGATTCGAGTGAACCGCTCCAACGGAACCGGGCTGAAAGGGGTGAATCTCACACATGTTCTGTAGGTGCTCGGAGAAGCCACAACCCGTAAGCAATAAACGACCGACCAATAATCTAGACTTCATCCGACCTGATAACTTTCAGCCGAGCAAATCGTGGCTCCACAATGGGATGGATGACATCCTCAATTTAAACCGTCGCCTGTCTTTCGCTCATTTGGTTTTGTGATTTCCCCGTGAGGAAGGAAAAAGAACGACCCGTTGCATTCGTTCACGGTCTTGATCTTTATCTGTTAGAATGCGTCCCGCTTCTCTTCTTATCGTCGGCTTGGCTATCCCCGGCTCCTTGGCTATGGCTCTAATGGAATTTGAGGTTCTCTTCGTCCGAGAGATCACCCACGGAAACAACACAATCACCTCGGCTTCAGCCCAACCTCAAGCTAGTAGCGACCCAACTTCTACAAGCAGTTAATTGAGTGTTTCTCTCGAAACAGGCCAGGCCAGCAGCTTTTCAACTGGTGTAGGCACTGCTACTGATATCACCACTGTCACATTTACTCCTATGACGGATTCTACTACCGACGCGAATCCTACTACCGCCCCAGATACCGGCGCCACCCCCGCTCCTACTGCTGTAGATCCCTCTACCTTCGCGGATCCTGATACCGTTCCAGATACCACCGCCACCCATACCCCAACTGCAGCAGATCCTACTACTATCTTGGATCCTACTACTGCACTGGATACCACTACCTTTGCGGATTCTACTATTCTTGCAGGTTCTACTACTATTGCGGATCCTACTACCGATGCTACCACTCCCATCTTTATTGCTACCACCGTGGATACGACCGCCGCCGCGCATTCTACGACTATCACGGATTTTATAATTACTACCACTGCTATCGATATTACCACCACTACCGGAATAACAATCGCAACTACAACTTCAGATCTCAGTGACACAAATCACGAGTCTCCCACGAGCAGTGCTACAGAAACTGACAATGCAATTGGTACTCATGCAAACTCCGCCTCGTCCACCACTACCTCCCACACGGCTTCTGGCACCATCACTGCTGCTACTACGCTTGTGACCATTACCACCACCGGGGCTACAGCCGTCACAAATACCGAGGTTTCCAAACCCAGCAGTACTGATTGGGTATATACAAGGCGCTGCGGGAATGGGGGTAGAAGAGTATTCACTGCTTAGCTCAAGATCAATCTCAGTGAGGAGAGTTGGTCGTATGCTGACAAGTGAGGCTTGACATAAAGATTTTTTTTCGGATAGAATATCTCGTCGGGTCACC
Source organism: Calonectria honghensis (assembly GCA_013403855.1). Lineage (NCBI taxonomy): Eukaryota > Fungi > Ascomycota > Sordariomycetes > Hypocreales > Nectriaceae > Calonectria > Calonectria honghensis. The sequence continues at coordinate 244,042 of VTGB01000033.1, read as the reverse complement.
AGGGTGCGTGGCCAGGTTCATTTTGTGGCGATTACTAGCTTGGGCTATTTGAATCGAGACTCGCCAGCCAACAATTACTGGGGGGCGGGCAAAGCAAGCCCTGTGGAACCGAGTGGATCTACCATGGGTCGATGATTTGTACACCGTCAGGCCACGCTCGTTGCCACGTTGTTGGTGGTAAAAGTGGCGGACATGCGGTGAATGTTTTGAGTGAGCTTAGATTCGTTTTGACGCCACATCTTGGTCGCAATGACCTGTGGTATGGGAGCCCGTTCGCGGCGAAATCTAAATGCGTCACCAGTCAGAGTGAGGTGTTGATACCGTCTTCAGCTCTCCCAAAGTCAAGGGACGTGTCTTTTCTGGCACAGCCACATTGCGGAGCATTGCTTCTAAAATTCCAATGTTTCTTTAAAATATTAAATGAAAATTAACAATAATACATCGATGCAGCACCGACATCTAGAAGAATTGAAAGTGATAAACTTTCTTTCCGGGTCAATAAACCCAAAGGTTGTGATGAACAATCATGTGTGCATACATGTAAGAATCTAGCCACCTATTTTACACAACAAATTTTAAGCCAGTTTGGATGTTTGTCTGCAGTTCGCTGGTAGCCTTCTGAAGTAATGCCTTCTCATCCTCTGACAGATCTCCAATGGGCAATAACTTTTGGGCACCTCCTGGTCCAAGTTGAACCTTGACGGCGAAGTAATCAACCTGCAGCTGTGCTGCAAGATCCTTTCCTCCAGGAATTCCAGGCAAGTAAACATAGGCTTCCTCAACTACAGGGGATTCTGATGTTGCCTTCAGGAGCGCCTTGATAAATCGGAAACCAGCATAAGCCATACATGTGGTGGCACTCCCGGCCCCTTGCTTGCTCTTGACGATTTCGTCGCCACCGAATTGGACACCTGTTGGGCGTGTTAAGCACAAAGCATCTATGCATTATTCCTGATGGTATGGAGAACCTACGATGTATAACGCTGGGGAGATTTGCTCCTAGATCAATGGGAGGTTGCGCCTGACTGTAGAGGGGGAGGATAGTGGCACCGCTGTGCCCACCAATAACTGGGACCTTGATGTGGGTTGGCTCAACATCTCCACCCAGAGCATGCGCGGCGAAAGTTGAGGCGCGCACGACATCCAATGTAGTTACTCCGAACAGACGAGAGGGATTAAAAACGCCGGCTGCACGCAAGGTCTCAGCTGCAACAGGAACCGTGGAATTGACTGGGTTGGTGACAACGCAGGAGATTGCACCAGGGCATGTCCGAGCAATTTCCGTGAATATGTCCCGAATTATGGAAGCATTGGTCTATAGAATTCAGTAAGTGATTAATACATCTTCAATAATGTGCGCAGGGGAAAAGTTCTCACGTTGAACAAATCTAAGACAAGTCAGTTGATGCAATTCCCAACTCACGGTGCAGTGCAGCTTACCGTCTCGAGTCATTCCTGGCTTCCTGGCAATTCCTGCAGTAATAACGACAATATCGGCCCCAGTTAGAGCATTTACCAGGCCATTGTCGGCTGGCAAATAGCCAGAGACCTTCGCCTTCGTGTCGATGTGGTTCAGATCAGTTGCGATCCCAGGCACGTGGACAAGATCATAAAGCGCAATTTCTGTGAAGAGATCACTCTATGGAGACCATTATTGTCTGTTCAAGGGCGAATTATTTCTGCAATCTGAAGAATAACTTACAGCTTTGCAGAGCAGACTAAGGGGAGTACCAATCTGGCCAGCGGCCCCTAGAAGCGCGATCTTAGTCATGGTGTATTTGGGTGTGGTTGGAGAAATTGTTATGGTATCAACAAGGGTCTGATCCTGTGATGTATTTGCGAAGCAGCCATTTTATGTCGTAGAATTATGTCAAGTCTTTATACTAAGAATTCCCCATGCAAGACTAGTTGAATGACGTGGATAGACAGGGTGCAATGACAAGGCAGCGGCAATTCTTTGCTCCGATTCACGCGGAGAGTGAATCGGCTGATAGATGAGCCGACGTGACTAGACGGCCAATTGGAGTCACAATTTCCTCTAGTTGTGCGAGCCGAACATCCGGCGTTTTCTTCTTCCTTTTAGATTGAATGTTTAAATAATTAAACCTAAACCAGGCCAAACCTGCTGCTAATGGTTTTACGTGGCGCACCGTGATGATGTCATGAGTTTCAATTTGTGATGCCATTTCTTCTTGAAGCACAAAGCAAACAGGCCATACGATTCAAATATTTTAATCAATAACCAGGTTTAGATCACTTGATTTTAAAAATTTCAGTGTATTCTACAAATGAGCGACCGATAGGAGACAGTTCACCTCCTACCATGGCGCATGCTTTCTACTTCTTACACTAGTTGTATTTGAAAACAAATAATTCATTTTCTGGAGTCTATGGAGAGTTAGTTCCAATGTCGGAATAGAGAATTTGACCTGTTGGCAGACGCGAAATGACGGCAATTGGGGTTGGGCGAAACGCCAAATGGTTTGGTGCATCCCTTTTCAAAGAAGCTGAGAAGTGTGCTAGCCGGTCATTCATATCATCAAATTGTGCATTGCAGAAACAGTTCATTATTCTTTTATCCAAATCTTTAAAGGAGTCACAGGACATCAAATCCCGCCATTTTGAAGACCAGCATGCTCAGGTACAGGCGTTAAGAGTGACTCTCCGAGTACGGCCCGTCTTGCGTTTTCCATCGCACATGTTTCCATCTTGGTCAAGGTCTCTACAGTATGTGTTCCTAAGTGTGGCACGAGCAGAGCCCTCTCATTCTTGATCAATCGCTCATTAATCTTGGGTTCATGCTCGTACACATCGAGGCCAGCCGCGGCGACTTTGCCCGAGTCCAGTGCATCGGCCAAAGCGCTCTCATCAATAATAGCTCCTCGGGCAGTATTGATAATGACAACGCCGTCCACCATCTTGCCAAACTCCTTGGCACCAATCATATGCTTGGTGTTGGCGTTGAGCGGAATGTTGATACTGATGATATCACTTTTGGTGATCAGCTCATCGAATGAAACGTATTTGGCCCCAGCAGCCTGGTCACCAGGCAGTTCAGATCGATTGTGATACTGAGTAATGATCCCGAATGGCTCGCATCGCGCCTTGATAGCGCGGCCAATTCGACCCATACCTAGAATTCCGAGAACTTTACCTTCCGGGTCACGACCAAAGTCGATGCCAGCTTTAAAATTACCCTGACGCAAGGAATTTAGTGATGGATTCAATCGCCTCAAGGACCCCAGAAGCAGCCAGACAGCAAGGTCGGCAGTAGCGTTGGTAACAGGGTCAGGCGCATATGTGAGGGTGATTCCCCGATCGGAGCAGGCTTTTGGGTCAATTTGATCATAACCTAGCTCACAGTTAGGAATTTGGTGTTTGGGGGGAAATGAAGAATACTTGCCCGCTCCATTATGACAGATGAATTTACAGCTTGCCGGGAGACGTTGGATGAACTCTGTATCAAAATTGCCGGCTACCTATTGTTTGTCAGACCTTGGTCTACGCAGAGGTTGGCATGTAATGAGAGGACATACTGCACCACTAGCTGAAGTCCGATAGATGACCTGGATGTCCTTGTACTTATGTTGGACGTCCTGGAAAAATTCCTGCCTGCTGGTGCTAGTGGCCACCTCAACCCTGGCCACCTTCTGCAATTCCTGATAAAAGGCCGTTGCATGCCTCACTGGGTTAAAAAATAGAATGAACGGCTTGGATGCCTGCATTTTGAAGTTGGCACGCGGTTGGCGTCGAGTATCTGAGATGCGCGAAAGGCGACAACGGGAGCATGCCCCTCCTTTTTAACTGGTTGAATCATGGCGTCAAGTTTTGCCGACTAGGCCCGCGCGTGATGCGGCGTTAAGATTTACCGACGGTGACCAGTCCTTTGGGCAGTTCTCCACCACACATGCCGATCATCCGTTTTGGGGCGTGATGATGACTTTTGACAACCAACACCGTCCAATGCGCATCCCGGAGACAAGCTCGTCTCTTCTATGCTCATCGCCAATATTTTGCACCGCCCTCTTCTTCTTACCGACATCCGCTATACGGCAAATATTACTAAACAATGGCACTCGGCCAAGCAAAGTGACAGTGCAACACCCCATAGTTTTAGTTTTGCCGACAAACTCATGCGTGGTATGCTGTTGGGATTGACCGATAAACACCAGCTTCGGTACAACTCTCTACCGGTCGTACAGGACTTCTGTTTAAACCACTTGCGAATGGATGATTGCAAACCGCTCCAAGCTTCCCCGCAACGTCTCAGGAAATTGACTTTGCTCTTCTTACCCCTGCGGCACTCTGGCTATATACGAGTGAACGGAGCCCTTATTGGTGACATAGCCCTGCTTACTTCTGTTTTCTAATTGACGCATTATGGCACACTTGCGATAGCCCTATTATTTTATGCTGCACGAGAGTTTGGGGTTTGCGCACAGCCATTCCTAATCCCACCATGATTTTTCTAGCGTCTTTGGTGGAAAGATGGAAGTTTCTGGAGGACCCACATCGGTTAGATGTTGCAGTGGCGGCGAATTTCGTCTAGGGATCTAGGGATGACACGGACGTTGGCCCGTGGTTTAATGGGATGAGCTTCATGCTCACGTCATGTTATAAGCAGGGGCGGTCAATTTGGGCCTCAATGCAGGAAGTCGGTATTGGCTTAGACCCAAATTGTCTAATTTGGTGGGAAACATGAAACTGGCGGTTTCCTTCGTCGGAAAATCCCAAATGTGCCATCCTCGGGCTCTAAAAACAGAGTGGATAAGAAAGAGTGAATCGAACCTTAAAAAGCTCGGCACTCTTGGCAGTTCGTACAAGCTTGAACATGGGCCAAAAATAGTCACTTGCAATATGCGGCATAAGTTATCAATACTGATGAAAAATTACCCATGTACGGTGGAAGCCGAAGAAAATCAGTATTTAAACCCAAGTCTTCCCCTGTGATGACCATCTGCCTTCGCATACACCACTCGTACCTATCCAAATATACACCATTTAACGGCATATCCTTTATTTAACCTTCAAAACTCAAAATGAAGGCGTTTTATACTCTCATTGTTCTTGTTCCTGCTATTTTAGCGAGATGCAACGATCCAAATGACGGCAATGACTTGGGGAGATGTATCGGCTGGTGCTCAGACACAAACACACACGAGCCCTACTATGTTGTAAATTCGTGCATTCGAACAGTCTGTGATACTTGCAAGCCATGATAGGTACAAATTCCAAGAATCTTTCCATGTAAGTGCTGGAAGTTTCCCTTGCCCCGGTTGCAAACTGTGAAGAAACCCTGCGCTACACCCAACACCCTGGGATGAGTCGGTTTTCTGGAGCTTGATCTTATTTATCGACCCTTAGATCCCACATTAACGCTGATGTTTTATTTAGTATAAATGGAATAGAAATTTATTTGCTTGCATCGGAGGTAGCGAGGAGTCATGTGCACCAATTTGAGAGGTCAGGGGCGCAACGAGTGATCACAATTAGTCTCTACGAATGCCATGACATGAATGGCTGTGTTTTATCTTCTTCTGAGTGATTATGTGAATACTCCGTGATACTTCCCGATATCAAAAGCAACCCAATCCATCAACTCCGTTAGACGTTGGTGGTCGGGGTACAGATGGCAGAAGGGTTGAAAGCAACATGACACTGTGCGAGCTGAGTTGTGCCATCAGTCCGATGTTTTCTGTGTCTGAAGAAGGCGAGGAAAAGGAGCAAAATCCAAGTGCATCGCCATCAGACTCATCGGCAAGTGCCTCCTGGCACAGTCACCACTCAAAATCATCGACAGCGCCCCAACATGGCGAACTATTAGAATCGCCTACCGATGCGAGTCGGACTATGTGCGGGCCATGTCTCCGGATGGTGGGACAGTTTGACGTAGGTCAAGGCGGGGGTAGTGCATAAGAAGGTGCCAATTACGACATTGGAGTGCCTTTGCGAAGCATGTGAATCTCTCGTGAGCCATGTCTTTATTTATTAGAACCGATGAAGGATTATATAATCAAGAATGCGGTTATTGTTACCCACTTAAAGGCCTTATTTTGCCCCAAAGTAGTATTAAAATAAATTATTTAAAGGTTGCGACCACACCTGTGCTGTGGCCCATTTTGATTGAAGGCTGTTGTGTTTGTTGAAATATATTTACTTGAGATCATTGACTGCTTGTCCCCGGTCCCGTTTCAATCGCCCCGCTCAAGATGTCTCACATTGTCAAACTACCTACTTTCAAGCAGCAAGGCCATGGCTCAGCACTGCGGGCATGGTCCATCTGTGACCAATGGGTGACGGAGTTTACCGAGATTCTTCGCACCAAGGACTTCCAAAGTCTTAATCGAGTGTTTGCTAAGGATGCATGGATCCGTGATTTTCTGACCCTCAGCTGGGACTTTCGCACCATCCACGGTCGCGAAAAGCTGATTGATTACTTTGCCGTAAATTCCCACACAGCCGTTTCCAATATTTCGCTTCGCCAACATGGAGTATACAGCCCTACCTTCAAAAACCCCGTCTCAGGTCTCCAATGGGTTGAGAGCATGTTTGAGTTTGACAATTATTGTGGCCGTGGGAAGGGCATGATTCGACTCGCCATGGGCGGCGAGGACAACGACAAATGGAAATGTTATCTGATAAACTTCACCCTCCAGGAGCTCAGAGGCTACGAAGAAAAGGCCGGTTTGAACCGACCGACCGGATATGTCGATGGACCAGGAGGCAACTGGCAGGAGAGACGAGACATACAGAGGGAATTTCTTGATGAAAATCCAGTTGTGCTTATCGTGGGCGCTGGTATGACTGCTCAACATTGGCAGCGTTCAAGTCGGCTACTAACTCTTTTCTTCCAGGTCAAGCTGGTCTCACAATCGCTTCCCGCCTTCGGCAAATGGGGGTTCCTTCTTTGGTAATTGAACGCAGCGGTCGTGTGGGTGATAGTTGGCGTCGGCGTTACAAAGTATGTCTTCGGCTCTCTTCCCCGGTTTAGTCCAGCCGTTGGCTCACCCCAATAATCTGCGCAAACACTAACCACTCATGATCCGATTCAATACTGCCATTTGCCATACATTCCTTTCCCTGCGCACTGGCCCTATTTCATGCCGAAAGATAAGCTGGCAGACTGGCTTGAGGCCTATGCTAGCGTCATGGAACTCAACGTTTGGTGCAACACCGAGCTCCAAGGCTCATCTTTTGACGAGGCTAGCAAGTCATGGACCATATCTGCCAAGCGTACGGACGGATCAGTCCGTACACTCACTCCCAAGCATGTTGTTCTTGCCACTGGCAACGCAGGAGACGCTATCGTGCCGCGTTTCCCGGGCCAGGAAGATTACCAGGGTGTTTTATACCACGGCAGCCAACACACTGATGCAACTGCGCACGGTGATCTTTCCAACAAGAAAATTGTGGTGGTTGGGTCTGGTAACTCTGCTCATGATCTCTGCCAGAACTTTCATGAAAGCGGTGCCAAGTCGGTGACCATGCTACAGCGTGGTGGAACCTACGTGATTACCGCAGACAAAGGTCTCCAAATGCTGCACACAGGCACATACGAAGATGGTGGACCACCAACTGAAGACTGCGACATATCTGGCCAAAGCATGCCTATTCCCATCCAATTCGCACTCAATGTCCATGGTACCAAGAGCATTAGTGCCGTAGATAAGGACAAGTTGGACGGGCTTGCCAAGGCAGGGTTCCAACTTGACTATGGCGATGATGGAAGCGGCATCTACAAGAAATACATCACTCGTGGGGGCGGATATTACATTGATGTCGGTTGTAGCCAGTTGATTATCGATGGCAAGGTCAACGTCAAGTCCAGCCCTGGGGAATAAAATCATTCACATCAAAGGGTTTGCTACTCGCCGATGGCTCCGAGGTGAATGCTGACATTGTTGTCCTTGCCACCGGGTATGAGACGATGCACAGCACCGCGCACAAATTGTTTGGCGACAAAGTGGCTTCGCGTCTTGGAAAGGCCTGGGATCTTGATGATCAAGGCGAAATCAACTCGGTAAGCGTGTTTTGCTACGGACAATCCATAAATCCAATATCGGTCAGACTTCGAATTACCATACTAACCTCCGTCTAGATTTGGCGGTACAGTGGCCATCCCAACTTCTGGTTCATGGGGGGCAGTCTAGCTCTATGCAGGTCATATTCCTTACTTTTAGCATTGCAGATAAAAGCAAGCGAGCTTGGCATCTACCGCATTCCAAGATTGGAACTTTCATCGTCTCAAGGGGCATGCACATCCAAAAATGGGATAATCTAAAGCAATTCAGATATACACTAGTTGCCGGAAAGTCGCACAAAGTCCTGCCGAGCCATACACGTAGGTTTAGGTGTTAATTAGCAAAGGGAATGCAGCTTTTTGCTTGCTTCTGGGCGTATTGCCTACCAAGATTCGCCTTCCGATTCGTTTCTTTTCAATTGAACAAGCCCTTTTTTTATGTTTGTTCCTCTTCTCACACGACAGACCCTACTAGTTCGCGGCTCTTCTGTAAGTAAATTATCAAATTATTACATTCACGACATCACGGAAATATTTTGGGGCCTACCGTTTTTCGTCGACCAGTAGACATGATCACGAGTTCTTCAAATGTTATCTCTCCCAAAAAGTAGTCTCATTGGGGTAGATTAGATGTGTGAGAAATTTTCCAGAAACGCTCTAGGCCCAGATGAGGCGCAGTGTAAACCGGACCCGCGGTGGCGATTCCATAGCAGGTAAGCTGATCATAGTGAGACATTGATGGCACAGGTACACGCCTGGCGGGCTGGTTCCGAGTGGCTTAGATCACCTTCAAAAAAGAAAACGGCTCTAGGGGTTCCGGTGATTTGGAATGTTTCTTCACCGTGACCTGGACGCATGAACACAATCAGGGACATTCAAAACGTACCAGGACAGACGATGCACAGATTGTCATCATAGCCTCTAGATTCTCGAGTGATAAATCAGGCCGCATAATGCCAAATAGGACCCTAAAATTCGCCCTGTGACATCCCTTGCTAGCGCACCCGTCGTTGGGGTCCGTTGCGTCGGAACTTGGGCAAGAAGCACAGATGCCACCGCTGGCATCAACTCTTCGACTCAATTGAGACCCAGGCATCTTACATCTCCGGGAAGGAGGCCGCTGTACCAATTCAGAAAGAAAAGCCCCGTCGCCACCACCAGCCAGCAAAGCACCCAAAAGTAAAATGCGGATCCGTTAGGAATCGGGGTCCAGCCAGCCGGATTAAACCCTCAGCATGATGGAAGGCGAGTCCAGACCCCGCGGCTAGCCTATCTTCACCGCTGATAAAGACCAATGAAAATCCAAGTGTTGCAAAGCTATGGAGTCTTAGCGCCTTTGTTCCTCCCCGCCCCGAAATGACCCCTGGATATTGCTTTTGTCTTTGGGTGTTGGATAAGTAATCTTGTCCTGGATTTTGTCTCGGAAATATCGCATTCTAGAATTTGATTTTCATTCCCCCACACCTGGCCGGGAGAGTAGCTTCATCTTGAACATAAAGTCAATTATTCCGATGAAAGAATGTCCCCGAGCCGCCAATGAGGAATTTCTTTTTTTATTGTGTCGTCTTTGTGATAGCAGATACCACAAGTCTGATGTTAAATACCAGCCATGCAAGAAATTTCAAACCAGTCCTATCAATTGTTTTTCTAGTCCTTTCATATCTTCACCTAGATAAACTTGATCACTGGTTGGGTTGTAGCATTTATCAGGGGTTTGAAATGGATCACCGCATCCTTCTTTTTCAAGATGCCAGGCCAAATGATGAAGCTCTGAATGCTGCAGGGCAGGTATGTCGCTGTTTCAAATTAGAATCAGGATTCTGGCTGATCTTATACTGCTAGTTCTCGATGGAAAGTGGGAACCAAAACCCCAATATTTTGGGCCGAGCTAGCTATGGAGCTTGGGAGACCCCACAAATTGGCTCTGTCCTAAATCAAGACGGCCACTTTGAATGGGTACCTGATTTTAACTATCCTCTTGGAAATGAGTTTATATCGCAGGGTCCTACAGAGAGACAGCCACACATCACCACTGATGAACCGCACATCATCCCTTCACATCATCCTCCATTTGCAATAGCAACCGAGCCAAGTCATCCGCATTTCAGTATCTTCAGAGTTAAAATGGACAGCAACGGAGCCCGTGAGCAGAATCGAAGTTATGCAACAAAACATCGACAGAAGGAAATAAAAAAGATGGAAGAACTGGAGGATGCTGTGGCCCGTCTTGGGGCTAAACACTCAGAAATGCAAGCTGAGTGTGATCGTCTTAGAAACGAGGTGGTCAAGTTGAAGGACCTTTTGCTGGCTCATGCATATTGCGATAGCTACGAAATTAACGAATGGATTAGACGGCAGGCGACTAGGTACATTGAAACATGAATTGTGCCCAACGGGGGCCACAGGGATCAAATGACCAAGCCATGATTGTAATGTATTAAATGTGGCGGCAACCTCGCGCCATTCATTACGCAGTATCCAGTTTGCATCCGCGGGAATGTCCAAGCTTATCACATCACATCGTACAAAAGGGGGAGATCCTGTTGGTGTGAAGGACCTGCCAAGACGTTCGCTCATGGCATTTGTTCGTCGTAATAAAACATTCATAATTTCGTCGGCCTTTCATTATATAAATAAATGAAATAATATCAACTTACCTCGCAATCTTGGCCCAAAGCAGAGTAACCAATTTCTGAGCGATGATAAATTAGATTTCAGCGATCCGGATAGCTCCTTTCCCTCGTTATCTGTACCAGTGTGGCGGTCTACCCTGGAGAAGTGGCGGCATTAGTCGCTGAAACTGGCCACGCCGGCAGCCCGTCTTCCGTGCTCACGCTCGAGTTGAAACCGCCAGCATCAAGGGCTGGCCCACACATATGTGAAAGTGCGCCGGTGACCATCCCCCAAAGAAGCCACAATTCGATTGACTCGGGTCCGTAAAAGGTTGGAGCACACCCGGTTTCATGGTCGGCTTCTAAGCAATCACATCTCTGCGGGGAAAAATACTAAAAGTAGTTAGCGTAGCGATGGCCTCGGCTTCTGCAAGATCCCTGTTCTGAATCAAAGCTCGGGTTGTCGGAGCAGCTTCCGGTGAGATTGACTATTCCTGTTTCGGGTAGCCATACCGAATCGCGGCCTCCTTGGCACATGGCACCAGTCCATCAGCTGCTTGTCGCAACACTCTGTGTTTCCATTGGAAATCAAAAAGAAGTCCAGATCATCTTTATAATATGACCTTTGACCTCACGAGATCCGTATTCTATTTTGGTTTCTAGCTTTCTTTGCAATAGCTACCTGAGATGCGTGCATGCTTTGCTAAACTGGCCGGCTGTATGCACACTTATTTGCACACTGCTTGACCCGACTTCCGATCGATCCTATAACAACCCCACTGGCGATAACGAATGCGATAAAGGAGCCTCCGCGGTCAATTCGTGAACATGGATGGCCTGAAAAGACTTGGGATTCGTCTACCCTTGCGCCAACATGGCCTGAGCTCTCCGCTCACCCTTGATTGGCAGGCCCAAAGCCCCATTGTTTCTGCAGAGAGTGATGAGGATGACTCGGGTTTTCTGTTTACTGGGGTTTTACTCCTTCGCGTTGAAGGGAGTCCGATAGAGATAAGCGGCATTCGAGCTGCATTGGAACTTAATGTCTGCCAAAAGCGACCCGCCCAACGTCGTTGCATGCAGTGCAAACGCCAGCATACCGAGCTGAAGGACTGGAACTTTGTGCCAAAGCAGAGTATCTTGCACGCTGGACTCTACGAATTTCCATTTTCAACTATAATACCAAGTCATTCCCCGGCATCGATAAAGGTTTCTGCGCTTTCCGTCTCATACCATTTTCGAGCAGAAGTCGAGTTTAGTCGGGTGCATAAACCCAGTGCCGAGAGAAAAAAGGCGACGCTGGAACGAGACATTATAGTCAGGCACCCGCTACACATAGAAAAGGGCCCCTGCTACTGGACCTTCCCTTTCCCGGCTGTGGGCCTCGATGTTAGCAGTGCCTTCAATGCTGCCTTTTCGTTGTCTAAGTCCAATCAGGTCGTCCTCAAGCTCAGCGGCCTCTCCGGCGAGGGGGAAAGTTCTCAGAATATCCGATTTTGGCGATTATGGAAAGGTTCCTGGAGATTAGAAGAGAACATTCAAACGAGGGCGAGCCCATGCGAGCAGCATGTCTGCGAACTGTCCGTCGAAGAAGCCAAAGGTTTGACTCACGAGCAAGTCCGAGTTCTCGGAGAGGAGAGCATTTATAACGGGTGGAAATGTGCAGACGACGGCGAAGACACTGAAGTGAGATTTCAAGTCGAGATCAAGAAGCGCAACCGAAAACGTTTCAACTATGCCCGAGACACCCAAATGGTGGATGGCACCAAAATAAGTCACTCGCTAGTGGTTGAGCTGGTTCTCCTCAAAGAGTATGCCACTCCGGACAAGCTAAATGCGTCGTATCGAACAGGGGAGGGGCGCATTTTACGCATGCGCTGCGAGCTGACCCTGGCCGAGGATCAGGAACACATGATGGAAAATGGCAGAAGCTATCTGCCGCACTATGATGATGGCCAGTGGTCGAGCCCACCCAGTTATTCGGAGGAAGACCTTCTTCATGCGACCCGAGCCGAGAATCATGAGCTCGTCTGATGATTCTGTGGCACAACCGCGCCACACATCCCACGTTTGTACATGGGATGGCTGATAGGCAGCCTCAAACCATCGATCCGGGATGGAATAAACGCTACGCCCCAAAGGTTTGCGGGGCCCCGGGTTTGCCGGGGGCATACGCCGAATGACGTACCTCGCATTTATTTCGGTGTGTTGGACCCCTGCTAGGTCTGACGTAGCCGAGTCGAACACAGATATCCCAAATGACGCCCCACGCTTTGAATCAGCAGCTATCGTGACTTGTCACAACAACTCCACAAATCGTGTGGAGTAAATTGAGTAATATGATGGGAATTTCTCTCAAAAGCTTGAATTACAGAAAATCACCCATGTTTTTTTTTTGTCAAAGAGCCTATTTGGCCGGCTATTGCAATGGACCAAGGCTCCATATTTCACGTCCTATTTGACACTCCAGCACATATTCTGGAGAGCTAATTGTCATCGGATGTCACAGGGGCTGTTTTTAGCTCCATTATTTCAAACATAGTTTTTTAATCCTTTTACCCAAAATGAGATCCGCCGCCTTGGTTGTTTGGCCACCAACATGCCGTTCATCCGTTTATCAAGTGGAGTGAGGCTAAGCCGGTGTGAGTTGCCCTTTACAGCAAAGGGACGTGCTTCAACGCGCCCGTGGCAATGAGCTGACCGCGCAGCCAACTCGTAGATAAGGATGCGCCGGGAATGCTTATCAGTGGATGAATGGGATCCGTTCGGTTTGGTCTATACAGGACTTATTATTCACCTTTTTGCCCCTTTTCTCTCACCTTGCGGGAATATTAAACACTTATTAGTACATCTCTATGATCCCCAATTCTTTTGCTTCCCCATCTGTTTTTGCTTTTAAAAGCAATTTGTCTATACTTGTTTTGTTCTATCTACGAAATTAATCGGCTGCGTTAGATGCGTGGTTACCTGTTGTTACTCCACTAGCGAGTGTCCTTTACGAACCCACCGCGTCCCACATTCAATATAACCAAGATGAGTGACAAAAAGGTGGACGTCAATGACATGTCAGATGGCATGCACAGCGATGGAAGAGTTGAAAAGGGCTCAGTACTTGGAATTGACACAGCCGATGATCTGCTCAGAGATCTCGGGTACGATGCTGAACTCTCGCGAAATCGGTCAACTGCGCAGGTCGCTTTCATGGCTGCTATCCTGGGATCCATCCCTTACGGCTTGGCTACGACCTTTTACTATCCGCTGGTAGGAGGTGGTCCAGCTAACGTCGTTTGGGGCTGGGTCGCCGTGTGCTTGATTATTCTATGCCTTGCTGCATCTCTAGGCGAAGTTACCAGCGTTTATCCCACAGCCGGAGGTAAGGGAATTGCGGCGAGACAATTAAACCTTTTATTTGTGTCCTGCTTGTATCACGGTTTCGTGAAAGGTGCTGACAGATATGATAGGAGTTTATTATCAAGCATTCATGTTGGCTCCCACACGCTGGCGCAGGATTTCTGGCTGGGTATGCGGCTGGTTGTACGTTTTTGGCAACATGACTATCACCCTGGCAGTGACCTTCGGCACGACCCTCTTCATCGTGTCTTGCGTCAATGTATTTGAAAGGGCAGATGGCTCAGGTGTATTGGATGGGAAAGCGTATCAGGTATTTCTCATCTTTTTGGGAGTAACTCTTATTTGCAACGCGATTCCTGCCTTTGGGAACCGCTGGCTCCCAATTCTTGACGTAAGCACTCGCTCCACCTTTTTCTTTTCCGCTCGCATTCGAAACATACTTCGTTCTGTGCTGACCGTTGGCCAAGACCGCGACGATCTACTGGACCATCGCTGGTGTGCTCGCAATCATCATAACAATTTTAGTCATGGCGAAGAATGGGCGACACAGCGCAGAATACGTCTTTACCCATTTTGAACCGTCCTCAGGATGGCCTGCCGGTTGGTCTTTTTGTATTGGCCTGCTCCAAGCAGGGTATGCAACCTCGGCAACAGGAATGATTCTCTCGTAAGTTCAGCTCCATGTCTCTTTAGTTGAGAATTCTAACGCCTAGTAGCATGTGTGAAGAGGTGCAAAATCCTGCTATCCAAGTCCCCAAGGCGATGCTTATCACAGTCCTGTTCAACTTCGTCCTTGGCCTCTTGTTCCTCATCCCGATCCTTTTCGTTCTCCCGGATATTCAATCTATCATCGCATCGAGCCAACCCCTTCCTCCGATTATTAAAAGCGCTGTTGGGTCTCCAGGCATCGCATTTGCTCTCCTGATTCCGTTGATGGTACTTGCTATCATGTGTGGTGTGGGATGCACGACTGCAACTTCACGATGCACCTGGGCATTCGCAAGAGATGGAGCTATTCCTGGTTCAAAGTGGTGGATGAAGATCCACCCGACACTTGGGGTCCCCGCCAACGCCATGCTTCTCAGCACAGCCATCGAGGTTATACTGGGTCTGATTTACTTTGGCTCCGAGGCTGCCTTCAACGCATTCTCTGGGGTTGGCGTCATCTGTTTGACCGCTTCTTATGCGATGCCAATTGCTATCAATCTCTTAAGTGGCCGAAAGAAGGTGAAAACGGCTCGTTTTAATTTGGGTCCTTTTGGTTGGATCTGTAATTTGGTGGCAGTCGGTAAGTAATAATGACTCTTCATCGCCTATTTTAGAGCTTTCGCTAACTAATTAGCCTGGGCTTTGTTCGCCGTGCCGCTGTTTTGTATGCCCACAGTGATTCCCGTGGATGCGAATACAATGAACTATGCGCCAGCCGTGTTTATCGGCGCAACTATCGTCTCTGCCGCTTGGTATTGGGCTTGGGGTATGAAGAATTATGCTGGGCCACCTACCCCTGAGTAGCTATGTAGTATATGTATATTGAAATGGGGCGGAATTGATGTGAGGATAAACCATACACCAAGCCCAAGATCAACAAGAGATGGCTCGGAGATAAGAGTGTCCGACAATAAACCTTTGCCAATAATCCGACTGACCCCTTCGTAGCTGTTACAGCGAGAACGTGATCGAGCTCCTTCACATACCACAGAAAATCCCCGACTAAGACTTGGCGAATGGCATTGCTCTGTTAACATTGATTTTCGATAACAGGGGCACTGCCAAATGTTCATCGCACCCGACAGCGAACTAAGATACTCTGTAGCACCAAGCGGTTCCATTTTCACACTGGTGAGCATAGATTCGATGGTTTCGCCATCAGTCTCCATCAATCCACATCTGATACTGTCGGCCTCATCAATATTGTCGCCTTGCCACTCATCCAAAGCTTTGAGACTCGAGAAAACCTCTCTGGTCGAAGGGCCGGGGTCTGCAGCGCTGCCTAAACGGACTGCGTCTAGCGAAGTGCGCTGGGAAGTTACCAGAGCCACGTGCAAGGCGTAGAAGGCTGTAAATCCTACACAACATAAATTAGCTATATGGCGCCTATTAGAAGCCAAGGCTTTAAGACCGGCTGTGCGACAAAATTGCAATACATAAATACCAACTTCTTGAGAGCCGAGACGACGAGTTGCTGAAATGGATGCGGGACTTCTGGCCGCCTACGTATATTTCTATGCGTTTTGGAAAAGAGGCAGGCAAGGATGGCTATCGCTCGATCTTCGGGCTCTCTCTCCATGGGGGTCAATTATAAGATGCAATTTTATATTCAACCCGGATTCTTTGGCCCTTGAAACAGGAATGGCAGGGGAGACAAATTGGCATAAAGGTTTCTTGGCGTGTTGGACGGGAAGTGGGCGGCAGCCCGGGACGGCGCGTTAGCCAATTCCCCAGTTTTTAAAAGCTTCGAGGCTTGTGTCAGGCGGGCATTAAAATTATAGTGGGTGCA
Source organism: Calonectria honghensis (assembly GCA_013403855.1). NCBI lineage: Eukaryota > Fungi > Ascomycota > Sordariomycetes > Hypocreales > Nectriaceae > Calonectria > Calonectria honghensis. Next base: position 227,565 of record VTGB01000033.1, on the reverse strand, counting down.
CCAGCCATCAACACAGCTAGAAAGAATATGGGTCTAGAGTCCTATGGTGGTATGTCTATTTCCTATGAGCTAAATGAAATATGGTTATTAACTTAAACGAACAGTTAACTGCCAGGGTGGCGGAGTGTGCTGCAGCGGCTACTGTGGCAGTATTGATGGCTCCGGCAACTCTGAGGCTTACCAGTGCATGACTAAGCCCTAAATTATGCAATAACGATGGCGATGAAATTCCAATAGCTACCGATTGGAACAATAGATGAGCGTGGACCAGCTGGTGCGGAGACTGGTGCTTCCCTTGCTTGTCTCTAGCCTTGATTGCGACAGATCAGAATAGTTTGACTATAAGCATGCCTGCATTTTTATATCTGTGAGCCCTTATATTTATTTTTATTTCAGTATATTTGATACGGGCATAACTACTATATCTGTTGAGAAACGTGCCCTCAACCTTGGGTAGGATTCTGACCAAGACAATTCCTCTCTTATGTACCAAAGGAACCTAACAAATTAGCACGCTGTAACGCGTGCCGTTTTGTTTTTTCCTGTCTGGCAACGCCATAGGCCGCTTGCCCAAATGATTAGCCTTATGTATATGGGGACGCTACCCATCAACAGGCTGGATCTTCAAAGGGGTTCTGCCATCAATGAATAGCGAGATTTTCAGGCAACCATTTTCATCGCTCTTTACTCTTTTTTCTCCATAGAAATATTCGGAAGATGCCTGAAGCCTAGAAATACCTAAAGTGAAAGTACCGGCATCTGACGACGGATAAAGGACGAGTTCCAAGTCTCGTGAGTTGTGCGATCTAGCCTTTGCCACCAACACTCCAGGATAGGGCACCTCTGAAAGAATCGGGCCGTTTCTAGCAGCCTCTGAGATCCCCTGAAGTTCTTGTGTTAGCTAATTGATTTAAACATCTGAAAACTCATAGTAGAGTTTACCTTCTTCACCATACGATGATAGCCTCCTGGACGTATAAGTCGAGCCGTAAGAGCCGTCAAGTTCATCATTGTCGACGCGTTGCCCATATCCAGACTCCTGGCGCCGGTCGGCGAAGTGACAACTCCCCAAGCTTTTTCAAACTTATCAGTGGCAGCCTGCTTCAAATCTCTGTCGCCGTATTCTCCTGCAGCCGTGGCTATCGAGGTGTACATGGAGAATTCATTCTTTTTGTAATTTCCCACGTCAATGCCGTCAGCTCCAACCAAATCAGTCAAAGACAAGTGGCCCGTTTTCTTGTCATATTTGACATTTTCTTTCCTCAAAATAGCCCAAAGCCGACGGGACAACGCATTCAGCGGGCCACTTCCCATCATGACAGCAGCCAGGTCTCCCGCGGCGCCACATAGTCCGGGAATGCTGAAACCAGTAAGTTCAGACCGAATGGGGAGGACACTTCCGCTCATTTCGGTGAAGTTTGTGTTGAGTGATTCTTCAAAAATCGGCAAGATGACCTCAGACGATTTGGTCCCGAAAAATCGGTCATAGATTACCGCTCCAGTCATGCCTTGCAGGTTGCACATAACGTAGATCCAGTTCGGCTCGCATGGAATCAAACAGTACGGACTGGCTGCCCATTGCCTAATCAGCGTTTTCTGGAGATCATGGACATTATACTTGTAGCTGAGGTCGTCCGTGATGTTGAATACAAGACTCTCGGGTTCTGTGTATCTCAAATCGCCCGTGATTGAAGTGTACAGCATCACACCCTGGAGGAGAAACCCCGTTACCATGATGTTGTCTTTCAATATAGGGTCCCAATCAAGTGAGAACTTTCCGGTCAGCCTTTCCCATTTCCAGAAGTTAAGAACCTTTGATGTCAATGATCTCTCAATAGTCTTCCGGAAGCTTTCACAGACGTAGCCATGGACATTTGGGGAAAATGTCGTCTGGTACAGAGAAAGGCAATACATCATCTGGTATATCTGGTATCGAAGCGCGGCAGTTTGAAACTGGTCGACGATGGTAAATCCAGACCAATCATCCAAATTTTGGAAGGACATGTCGAAGAGAAATTGCAGCCTCCTCAGGCTCTCAAGATCAAGCTCTTCATCCTCTTCCCTTGTCGCTTCAGCAGCAACGAGCTGGTCGATCTCGGCAAGTGCACTTGGAAGGAAATCATTTCTTATGCGGCGTTTTTCTTCGGCCCTTACCCTCTCTCCAGCTGCGTGTCTGTTTGCATATAGGAATCCCAATGCGAGAATTGCCGGTGCATAGCGACCAGCAGGCTCCCAGACGGTATCCCCAGTTGCCACGTAAGCCCCAAAGATTGAAAGCACCCAGATAAGGATAGGAAATAAAATGGCGCCTGCCCCGAACCACTTTTTGGGATAGATCATTAGTATAGAGGCATGATAGAGTTTGGGATCTGCATATTACTCACTGCAAATAGGGCCAGAGGTGTAGCTGCCAAGGTAAGAGTAAAAAGGACGCCACTCAATATATTAGCGCTGGCAAGGTAGCCGGCTCCCGGGAAAATCAGGCCGAGTGCCGCGGCTCTTTTTTCCGGCCCAATATTAAACCAAGGCTGGTGGAAGAGAAAAACGCCAACAAGAGCAGTCAGGCTCCATGCCGTCAAAGTCTGAGTCTGAACAATCTTTCGATGTGGGCCAGAGCCGACGTTGGGAGGAATGAGTTCGCGGATGTAGCGGCCTGTGGAAACACCAAGGGTTAGGCGCACAAAGTTTTGGCACCACTAAATGATTTGTCTTCAAATTGCGTACCTCGGATACCTATAGCTTGTGATTCCCCAGACGAGCTAAATAAGGCAGCGGAGCCGGATTTCTTGTGCTCCGAATGTCCCAGCGCCATCTTAGCGTGAAGTTGGAAATGTGGAAAGCAGTGGGGTTTCGGCTACTTGAGGTGGAGAACACATAAACGGGCTGCTCGCAGTCCCCGTTCAATTTTGCATCCGAATCAATTTTGAATAGCGATGCGATTTTGCGAATACTTTAGTCGTTTTCAATATTTATACGCAGAATCCATGGAACGGAATTCGCTGCTACTCAGGAATTCATTCCAGCGAGATTATCACATGGAGTCGTGTGACTGTTTCCCCGCACGGGATGCAAGACTGCAACTTTTGCCTCGTCAGAAAATTATGACAACCCATCTCCATCGAGCGTCGCCAAGTCCAAGCCGAGGTTTGCAACTCCGTGACTCCGGAGTTATGAGTCTCCAAGGTTCCGATACTCCGCATCCCAGTTTATTTTTATATTGCCAATTGAGACTCAACTTTTCACCAGTCATTGAACAAACAAGCCAGGTTTCTCTTTGAAGCAAAATGTCGACTACTACTTCCTTGGAAACCCACATCGGGGCTGCGCGTCCATACACCTCTGAGAAAGAATTCACTGAAGCCTATCGCAGTGTATCCAATGCATTTGCAGCTGGAAGAACAAAATCGCTAAAGTGGCGAAAATGGCAGTTGAAGCAGTTCTGGTGGATGCTTGAGGATAACGAACAAGAGATTATCAAGGCCCTCGCGCTAGATCTTGGTAGACATGAGTTGGAAAGCATAGCTTCTGATATTCATGGAATCAAAACAGGCATCATGGAGCACCTCTCTCACCTGGAGGAGTGGGCGGCAGACAAGCCCGTTGAAGGATCCGGCTTTTTCTTTGGGACACTGGGCAAAGCTCGACTACGCCAAGAGCCTTTGGGTGTAGTGTTCATCATCGGTGCCTGGAACTTTCCATTTCTCTTGACTCTCTTGCCAGTTGTTGCTGCCATCTCGGCTGGCTGCAGCGTCATCATCAAGCCCTCAGAGCTGTCCGTGGCATGCCAGAACGTCATGGCCGACCTTGTCAGTCGCTATTTGGATCAATCAGCTATCCGCCTTGTCACCGGCGGTCCGCAAGAGACCTCAAAATTCCTCCAATTCAAGTTCGGCCACATCTTCTTCACTGGTTCCACCACGGTCGCCAAGTTTATCACCGCTGCTGCAGCCAAGCACCTCACACCAACCGTCTTGGAACTCGGTGGCCAAGGACCGGCCATTGTAACAAGCAACGCCGACGTGGACAATGCCGCAAAACGCATCGCCTTTGCCAAATTTCTCAATGGCGGGCAAATTTGTCTTTCAGTCAACCACGTTTTTGTGGACCCCAAGGTGCATGACAAGTTTGTGGAAAGACTCATTCATTGGAGCACATTCTTCGCCGGCGACAAGAAGACAACCCCCATGTGCAAAATCGTCAATGCGCGCAACTACAATAGGCTTGAAAATCTTTTAGATGACACAGATGGCACAGTACACTCCGTTTGGGAAGCGGATAAGAAGAACAACAGACTGGGCTCAACCATTGTCACAGATGTTACGATGCAAGGTAAGCACCATCCATCTTTTACGAAAAGCCAGTTACTAATGAGATAAAACTAGACTCTCTTCTTAGCGAGGAGCTTTTCGGACCAATTTGCCCCGTTATCAAGGCAACTTATCACGAAGCCGTCCAAACGACAAATTCGTAAGCATGCATGCGTCGTAAAATACCAGGTTGTGGAATAAAATGCTGACTTCCCCCACAGTGGGCCTCACCCCCTTGCAATCTACATTTTTAGCGACAATCGATCCGAGATCAACCACAGTAAGTTTTTTTAGTGAGCGAACAAAGTTGCGGGCTAACTTTAAATGCAAAGTTTTGCAAAACACCAACTCTGGCGGTGTAACTGTCAACGATGTCGCGATGCACTATGCCGTCCCGAATGCTCCTTTTGGTGGAGTGGGAGACTCCGGCATGGGCTACTACCACGGAAAGTACGGATTCCTGGCCTTTTCGCATCAGAGAACCGTGCTGGAAATGCCCTCCTTCTTGGCTAAACTCATGGAATTCCGCTACCCACCCTACGATTTGAGCAACAAATCCAAGTTGGTGGTCAAGAATAGCCTTGGATTTCGTAGAGGTGAAACGATGGAGGATCAAAAGATCGGCGGCGGCGGCGGAACTGCCCGTTTAATCGGACTCGGGGTGCTCGCCTTAGCGGTTGCTGGACCCGTAGCTGGCACGTGGTTTGGTGCCGATGCAGAGCTCTTCAGGCCATTCCTGAGCTTGGTTTTTGAGAGAATTGGGAAGTAGCAAGGTGCATAATTTATTCAATCATTTGTGTTATTATTCAATTTAATGCTTTCTTCTATCACACTTCTACCGCTGCTGTCACACTTGGTAGATAGTCTCAACAGCCTCAACCAACGGCTGCTGCGTGGGTCGGAAGTCCAGAAGAGCTAGCATCAGGATTTCGGTAGTTGAGCCCTATTACATGGAACCCAACGATGTCTCCGGCAGCCTTCAATAATAGTAGCTACATAAGAGACCTAGCTAAACCCCTAAATTGACAAGACAAGAGTTTCCACAGGCATCTAGATTCATAATTCATGATAGCTATAATCAGCTTGAGGATTGGGAGGGGAGGTCTGACATTAATTACATTATCAAGAGCAGCAAACATCGGTGATTGTCCCGGGTTAAAGGACGGAGGGACTTTGGCGTCAAGCAAGTCAATTGGGTTGTTATTGACACTCCTGGCGTTTGCATATGGGGCAGTCTTGCTGACGAAGCTAGGGAGCCTGTCAAGGCCATTAGATTGGAGGAGAGTTATGTGACTAAATTTCAGCTTGCGGAAAAGACGAGATTTTAAGGCAGCGGGATGAAGCGCTTGGCGAATAAATAGACATCTAGCACAGCCCTCCAGTATATTGGGGATAATAAAATCTGCCTAGTCACCGAAAACTTCTATCCTTTTCATCGATGCTTGAAATTTACAGGGATCGCATCCTTTGAGAATCAATGGCAAGCCTGCACCTCAGAAATTAGAGTCGCCGAAGGCCGAGTCGGGCGCCGTGTCCAATCATAACCCCGGCCTCATCAGCCCCATTGGTTTCGGCGATCACTGCCACAAGTCTGCCCTCGACGTGATTCGTCGCTGAATGCCGCTGAGTGATTGTGGCGCTCGCTACATCAAGGAGGACGCCGACAATCTCATAAATTTCCAGCAAAAACAATTGCTTCATCTTCTATTTAATGCCTTGCAATCGCCTCTTCTGTCCCATCACCCACCAACTTATCGACCGCCAACCCCCACAAGTGTATTATAAAAGTTTCATCATGCATATTTTCCACACGACAGTTTCTGTCTTGCTGCTCTTCGCCCTTTCGGCGAAATGCGCTCCAGCTCCTCGAAATGTCAGCACACTAGCCACAAGTCAAGGTCAGTTCTACATAGTCACCCAATATTAGATTTCCTTTTCACTGACATGATACAGATGACGTGGTTTTTGAGTTCGATTTCGAGGATAAAAACTATGACAAGTGGTGGTTGGACGCGTCAAGTGTAGACACAGATTTCTTTATGGATGTCCAGCAGTCCCGATGGCACAGTGGGATCATATCTCCGGCTCTACGAGTTGGTGAAATCACAAAAGTCAAGGATACCGAGGCCAAGATTGGATATAAGCCTAAGTTTCAGCTAGAAGGTGGTGTCAAGTACCAACTTGCCTTTTCCGCGCGAAGCAGTTTAATGGGAGTGGGCGGAGCCGTCGTCCCCGCCCTCGGCTCCAACTTCGGCCCCTACGTCCAGGCCGTTGTTTACAACGCCAAGGACACAATCTATAGGGTGAGACCCGGGAAGGGACACTACTACGAGAATGAGTGGTATCGCTGGGGCTTTTCCTTCACCGTCCCCGAGTCACAAGCTGGAGATGCTTACTTTGCCTTCATTATCGAGGCTTCCGGACTCGGCGTGGACTGGTGGTTCGATGACATCAGTCTGATTAAGGTCTAAAGGCTGGAATAATGGCCTTGAAGGATTCTGGGTCATCATCTATGTCTTTCCCACTATGTTTCCTTTGTACAAGACGTTAAATCAAAACGGGTTTGAATAGAATAGATTTATAAAAGAAAAAGCAATGAAGACGGATTTGAATGGGCTACCGGAGTGCAATCTGCGCAATGTTATTGAATGCTAGTTACTATTAACACATCATACGAGAATACAGTCCCTTTGATAAAACTGTGAAACAAATAAATATTAAAAGGTTAATGTTGTACAATCGGCCCCAATTCCATATAACTTGGTCCTGGACTGTTTGAGCCACCACGGTCTTTATCATCCTCGACATCTTTGCTCCTAGATAATGTTAGAAGATCAGAAACCCTTTTAAATGCGGACAGCAAATGTCGTAACTCTGGGAGATCCGCAGTTACAAGCTGAGCTGTGATCTCGGCGATAGCAATTATATCTGGAATGCAAGTGTGAGTGATATATAACCGAACACCATTGCATTACGTACAACTATCATAGCTCAGAAACTGAGGTGTGGAGACAATAAATCGAGCAGTGCTGGTAAATACGGAAATAAGACCAAGAGAAAATGTGCCTATCAATGCAATCTTTTCCCTGCGCGGGGTTGATTTTAATCGCTTGATCATTTCAAATGGTAGCGCAAAGACTAGATAATCCTTATTATTAGTTGAGATTTGTAATAGGACGGGCGTGGACTTCACAACGACACTTTGGCTTAGTCCCGACCACCGATTCCTGTGAAAAAAACCCTAAAATTCAAACAAAACATCATGAGCATAGGAGGGCGGTCTCATAAAGTACATTGAAACGTATTGGTAGTGGACTTTAAATAGCTAAGAATTCTACCTGATCTAATTGAACCATCATTCATCTCAAACTAGGAGATTCGCTGTTGTTTTATTTTTGGCCCTTTGTAGGATCGTGTGGCTTCAAGTCGGTAAAGGCAGCCGCCGCTTTGTCTTGAGCGGCGATGCGCACCCAGTCCGGAAGAGCCCTCGCGAATGGTGTGAGCAAGGTTCCCAGGGTTGGAACCAAGACATTGTGGGCTTGCCCACTGTACAGAATTCCAACAATCGTGTCCGCAAGATAGTCGGGCGTCATTGTCGACATCCCAGGAACAGGCTTGATGCCGTTGAACATGGAGGTTTGAACGTGACTAGGTGAGATGCAAGAAATGCGCACCGACGGTGCCTTGTGGACGTGTTTAACTTCTGAGTGGATTCCCTCATAGATGGATACCGCTGCAGCCTTGCTAGAGCAGTAATCCGTGGCACCGGATGTTGCCATGTAGCCTGTCTGGGAAGCAACAATGAGGATATGGCCATGGTTGTGAGCAACCAGAGATGGAAGGAAGGCCTTTATTGTCCAGATAAGACCCAAGGTATTAACCCCAAATGTCCTACAGTTGTTTTAGCTTCGTGATGAGATACAAAGGAACATTTAACTCACAATTCAATATCACGCTTCTCAGCCTTCAAGATCGGCTTGCCACGACAGATTCCAGCGTTGGCAACAATGATGGTCGGCTCTCCCACTTCCCTGGATTTCTCAAGTGAGCCTTTCTGCTTCGCTGTCGCATTCAATATAACTAGCAAAACTCACTTTTTGACTGTAGCCGCTATTTCTTTGAGCTGATCGTAGTCGGTCAAGTCACACTTGTAAAAGTGCACGTTGGGGGCTATTTGATCACAGGTTAGCCACGGCCCAGAGATTAAAAAAGCTGTAGCAGATGAGTCGCCGAATATCGATTACTTACGCGCAGCATATGTCAACGGAATAACGTCAAGTACCACAATTGTGGTGCCTCTTTTTGCAAGTTTCTGCACTGTCGCGCCTCCAATTCCTCCAGACCCCCCTGTGACAACGATGATTTCTTCTTTCCAGTCAAAAGTAGCAGTTGTTCCGTGATTGAGAGCATTCCTGTTGAGAGCTCGGTTGGCCGAGTACAGCCCACCCAGGCCAGAGAGAAACAGGGCCAGCTTGACCCATGGCGCCAATTGCTCGTTGTTCAAGGTTGCCCTTGACGCATCTACAATTTTGGATGAGATGGTTTCAAACAAGGTCCCGCTAGAAGACGACATGGCTTCCAAGATTTAAATTAAGTCGACTCCAGTGATGGCGAACAAGTGCTGTGTTGACTGTGTGCGATGAAAAATATCAAAGACCAACCGATCCAACTTCTTAGACATTCTGATCAAAGCTATTTAAGAGCGTCATCTATTTTGGGAGTTGCGAATACGCAAACCCGCATTTAACGGAATACGTAAACCAAGTAGTGACGTTTAAGCTACAGATTTAGGTTACCCCGTGATCGCCGCCGTCACCAAAAGATGACAAAAACCCCGGAACCTTCTAAGCGGCAAATGTGGAGACGAGATAAATCATAGTCAGAAAAATCATGCTAAATCAGTGAACTAAAGCCGGTATTTAGAGTATTTACTTCTGCATATTCAGCGTCTATGTCTTTTCTTTTAGTCACATTTTCGTAAGGATAGCGATATTGGTGGATACCAAGGAGATTTTGTAGTCTAGATGCACTCCTCGGAGTGTGATTCGGATCCCTCAATTTGTACGTTGACTGCAGAGACCTTCCCCCTCTTATCCCCCCGTATCTCGAACGATACGTTCTGCCCCTCGTGCAATTCTATTCCCGGTATCTCAGATTCATGTACGAAGAGATCTTGTCGCAACTCTGATGACCAGATAAACCCGTATCCTTTTTCAGGAGCAAACCACTTGACAGCCCCGGATTTTCGTTCGCCTGCCATTTTTTAGATCGACCTAACAAATAACAGGTTTTAGTACTTTGTCTTGGTACTCGGTGAGGATAGTGAAATGTACGAGACTGCCAGATGTATCTCACGTGATTAATTCTTGATGTCAGATCCGAGTTTGTCAACAAGTGCATTGAGGATGTAGAGTTGCCCGAGAGAATACAGTAATGAAGTGATTTTTTATCCCAACATCCAACTGAGACATCATACTAGACTAACTAGATGCTAAAAGGATACGTGTCACACGCCTCATTGGGTGTTGGGTAGACTAACCCTTAGCTCTGTGCCGTCTCCACAGCGGTTCACATAGTGGGTGTGATAAATCTAGCGTACACCATCCCAAGCATTGCACAAAATTTCTATTAGGTAGCTGGGATGCATTTCAACGTTTCAATTAAACAAAGTCGCAACGACACCGCATACGAAAGCTCGATATTAAAATCGAAGCCTAGGAGATCATTGCTGCTTTTGTACTAGTATTTGTAGCAATAGCAAAAGAAGAATGAAATTTGTTTCAAAGTACCCTCGATTCGAGAGCTTCTCTTGAGCATTCCTCGCTCTTAGATGGAGAAATATGGCTGAACATGCCGAGAAAGACAAAAACAACATCCCCATAAGTCCTCCTCCCAATTCTAATAAGCTCAATCATCCGACTCCATCCGTTGTCGCTTAATCCTGCCGCTGTTCCAAAGAATGAACACGCTGCTAAGGCCCATGCTGAAGGCTGCCCATGCTCTGTGGTTATAGTGAGAATAGCTCAAGTTATACGTGCAGTAACTTTTACTTACGTAGACGATGGCATAATGTTGTGTAAAAGTCCCGTTGCCCAAATCAAGGCAACAGTGTTGTACGCTGCGGCCCACCACATATTCTGTTGGGTGATTTCAACAAACTTGCGAGATAGTCTCATCATAAACAATATTCTCTTCATCGGCATTGAAGTGGTTGGGCTATTTTTGCCGATATCCGGCGAAAGCGTTGCATCAGCGGGCCCAGACATTGTCCCGATGAGGCTGTCGTGGCTTGGAGCGCAGATGCTGAACGATGCGGCGGCAAAGCATGGCAAGTCGTTTATATTATCTCCAACGACCATTGCAGGCCCCAGGTTTTGGAACTTCTTCACTACATTAGCCTTTTCTTCCGGTAAGCAATCGGCAAAGACCATTTCAGCATCTATGCCCACTTGCTTGGCCACAACCATGGCCGAAGCGTAACTATCACCAGTCAGCATTCCAACTTTTAAACCTCTCTTCTTCAAAACCGTGATTAGTTCTAGGGCATCTGAACGAACGGTGTCCTCGAGAATAAGCACTGCAGCTTGGACTCCATCGATTGCCACAACCACCGGGGTTGCCAAGGCCGATCGAAAGTTTTCTGGCACCCCAGACAGATCAACCGACACACCGAGTGCATTCATATATTTCCGACTGCCAACGGCTATCGTGAAAGCATATGGGCAATTCCCGGTAACGTTCACTCTCCCTTCAACTCCTCTTCCAAGCTTATGGTTCAATTCTGAGATGGCCAGTGAATCAGAATCGGAGAGACCATTGCCTCGGCTTGGCATATGTCGATTGCTCTCTTGTATAATTGCTTCAGCAGCTGGATGTTGAATTCCCGTTTCAACTTTGCGAATAGACTTCCATATTATATCCAATGGTATTGATTTATTCGGTGAAAGGCTTGCATGGGCAACACGCAACGACCCCTGGGTAAGTGTGCCGGTCTTGTCGAATAGAACAACGCGGGCGTCAGCAGCAGCCTTTATTCGCGCAGAGCTAGTTGCCAGCTTAATCCCTGCCTTGGATGCGCTCACTAACCGACGTTCAGTTTCATCATTGGGTCTGGAGTTTATTTGGGAACCGGAGCTACTAACCAGTGGCAAATAATTTGCATGTAGGGACGCTAAGACTCAAAGCACAAGGACAGGCGGCTAACAGCATGGTTGAAGCTTTTCCTAGTAGCTCTTGAAGGCTCGCATTGAACCCATGGTATTGGACCACGACAAAAGCAACAACAAGGCTTATTACAACCGTCGAAAATTGTTGCACAAGTCGGTTGGAAGCAGGCTCGGCTGATGCAGACTCTGCGCTCACAATCGAACTCAGCACTCTTGATAATCGGGTAGATTTTCCGGTCGAAGAGGCGACGACGATCAACTCTCCTTGCAAAACCGTCGATCCAGCGTAGACATGCTCGCCACCTCGGACGGTGCGAGGCGTTGAAGATCCCGTCATCCAAGACTCGGACACTAACGATTCTCCTTGACTCTCAACAATACCATCGGCGGCCAGGCGCTCTCCCTCCTTCACCAAGAGACGATCACCGGGAGATATCATGCTAGACAGAACCGAGGTCGTATTTTTCCCATCCTGATTACAGTATACGATTGCCTTTTCAGGTTGCAAACCAAGTAATGGTGACGCAAAATCAAGACTATGCTGAGACATGACAGCCTTGAGCAGGCGGCCACCAAGGATAGATGTAGATAGAACCGGAATCTTTTCAAGCGCAGCATCATCAATCCAGTAAAGTGGGCCTTTGTTTCGCGAAGCATTCAGGGCAGCCGCTTGAATCAATGCAAGCAGCATCCCTAATGAGGCAAGTGTGGACATGTTGGGCTTGCGAAGGTGCCATATTGAACCAAGTGTCTCGATGTGAATTCTGGAACCTGCCGCTAAAGCTGTAGCGACAGCAAGATATCGGGCCAAGTGGAGCAAAATGCCCGCCCTGCGATCCCACTGTGTCGGAATGTATGACGTAAATGCCATCAATACCGAAGCAACTACCGAAAGGCCAAAGTTACGCCGCCATAATTCAGCGTCGTGCGCGCGACTTGAGAGGGGCTTCTGAATTGCAGATGGAAGTTCACCCCAGTCGTCGGGCGCATGCGCAGTTGTCAACGGGCTTGCATCGTACCCGGCATCGCGGATAATTTTGACAATGGTATCTTCAGACGCTGGGTGTGTGAAAGCAACATGCGCGCGGAGTAGGGCGAGAGAAACGGAAACCCGCACGACTCCGGGGACTCCCTCGATGGTATTTTGGACATCGCCAACACAAGTTGCGCATGTAAGTCCGCCCAGATTCAGGATGCAGGACTGGGTGTGGCTTTTGACGTTGGTCTGTGCGCATTCGTAGGGCACATTTTCATGCGCTACAGTGTTGTGGGGGATTTTAGGCCTCAGAGAAGCAAAGAGCTTCTCGTGAACGCTGAGGAATCGGTACACAATGTACGCGGCGACTGCGCAGCAAGCCATGATTGAGTGCCATGACAAATTTGAGAGCAGCTATCTAAGGTGCGGGGGGTTACAAGGGCCCCCTCATATGTATATAGACTGCAACTTGGAGTTGCAGCCAGCATGCGAAGGAACGCAGAGTGAGACAGGGCATGTCGAGACGACGAGGAAAATGCTGACGGGGGTGAGCGTCCTACTTGGACAGCTCAAGACAGCCATTCATGGCACGGACGCACCGCGCTCAGGGGCTGAGCCAGAGTGAATTGTGGGGCCCCATTCTTCAACTGTCAGAAAAATCTCACTCAGGAAATTCAAATGCCGAGCCTCCGACATGGATCATGGTAGTGGCTTTGTCAGCCCCACGCCAGGACCGGGCTCACGATGCGTCCCGAAGCCCAATCAATCCGAAAATTCCATATTCGCTGCCAACCCTGTTTCGGGAATAACCCACCGGGCGGGCAATGCCCATTAAGTAGGATGGCAGCTTGAGCATGGTGGTTGTGTTATCATGATCTAGGAGCGCGGATAGTGGGGGTGGGGGTGGTCCGTGATACAATCCCACTGAACATGTTGTAGAGTAACAAGCAGAGTCAGGAACAATTCATCCATAATTTATTCATTTGATCTAGTAGTTTTTATAAGGGTATTTTGTTTGAATGCCAAAGTCCTTTTCAACACTGCTCAGTTGGTTGGTTGTATCAGCGTGCTGCCTCACGTCCTCCCAGATTATGCACCCTACCCTGCACTGTGACAGCCACACTCTCCTTCCACATGGGTGTTGATGCGCTCAAACTTGACAAACTACCGGATATACTCTAATGTTGTGAGACGGATAGCCGATATGATGAAACGTTTCATTTTACGGAGGCTGTCAATTCCTGAGGCAATTAACCAAACGTTGCCTTCATTCACCAATACGAACCTAAGCTCTTTGCTCGTGATATGTGGATTTGCGCCCGCAAAACACTTGAGATTAGTCACTAATCATGTATCTGCAACTTACTTGAAACTCAAGGAATCTATAGGAATTTACCCATGGACAGTTTGTCCAAGTCCCGGGTCTATGATTCAGGTTCGACCCAGGGCATAGCAACATCTCCCGATAACAATATGGATGTCAAACTGGAACGCTCTATTTATCTATAGGTTTTCAGCTATCCGCTGTTTTCATTCTTGATACCTCGATGCTTGTATGATGTGCGTGAACGTAAAAGAAATGTCGGAGTAAGACTTTTCCATTTCATGTGGGCAGCCGACTAATCCATGCAAACACCATTTTTAGGACCTAGCCAAGCCTATTATGGATGCGGTCAGACCTCCAAGATTGTAAGATTAGTCTGGCACCCATGTTACAGCATCCTTCTAGAACAAGTCAGTGGGCACACGACACATATCCATCTCTCCCTCGCTGTTTCCCATCATGCCCTCGTCTCACAACCGATTAAAGTCCTCTTGTCTCTTTTATTTTTAACCTTGTTAGACAACTCTAACTGTATAATTCAAAAGGCCCGACGAGTTTATTGATACGAGAAAATATTTCATCCTGGCACCATGGCATTGACATTGGGTCCTTGTTGGTTGTCATGTGAAAATGGAGGATACCCTCGATTACATCATACAAGTGCGGCAATTTCAAGACTTCTCCATCTTGGCTTTTGAATGAGTGAGGCGAGAAACACAGCTGCCGTTTGGGGTCAAGCTGGTCAAGGGCATTTGCCTCCCTCGCGAGCACTGCCTCGTTGAGCCTGACGCACTGACAATAGCGGCCACCATCCTGACATTTGTCAGGGCCGGTGGGAGAATAAGTTCGAGCCATCAATGGGTTGGGCGACGTATCGGGCCCGACGGAGTGTTTGATATGGAGATTTTAAGCCGCACCCTCCTCATTCGGTGGAAACATGCCGTTCGAGGTGGGGCCTGGCCGGCGTACCGGTCCTGGGAACTGAACATCTTGATCTGCGGTTATCTACGCCGCCGATGCAATTCCTATACCAGCTCGTTGGGTTTCGCAGGAATTTCCCTGCGCGACGCTCCCTGCGACTCTGCAACGCGAAATAGGATAGGCTGCTGCAATGCAACCCCTCTCTTCCCTCTTGATTGTCCTCTATAGCCTCGGGTGGCTTCCCGGTGAGGCAAAGCCCAGACACCACCTAATGCTGCCCCGCACGATCTCCACCGGTGACAGGGAGGGCCGTGTGGATCAGAAGGGAGGAAGGGAAGTCCGACGGGCATTGGGTGCATATAACTATCCAAGCGAGGGGCGCTCAGGGCCGCTAAAACCAATTTTAAGGTTACGAGGTCTGTCGTCACCGAAAGGAAAGGGACGCTTCCTGCCAATCTTTCCGACCATTTGACTAGCTCGAATTCCACTACAGAAAATCCTTCTCACCCAGAGAGAGAAAAAGGAGCCCCGTTTTCAAAAAAAGAAGCCCGCCATGCCTTCCTCCGAGCACAGCGACGCAGCCAAGTCCAAGGGCGGCGCCCGGGGCGTCAAGAAGAGGTCCACCCCGGTGCAGGCGGAGCGGCGGAGGGCCCAGAACCGCATTTCGCAGCAGTGCCTCCGCGAGAAAAACCTCGCCTACGTGCGCCATCTGGAAAACGTCACGCAGGCGCTGCAGGCCTCAAAGGACTCGAGCAACAACGACCGCTACTCGATGCTGCTCGAGGTCCACCTCAAGGTCGTCGACGAGAACCGCAGACTGGAGGAGGCCCTGTTTCGCCTCCGCAAAAAGCTATTGAGCCTGAGCAATTCCGCCTCATCCGCCGCAGGTAGGTTCGCTTCCCGCCCGTCGCCGTGTCGTCGTGTCGCGCGAACCAGTAGTAACCAAACCACTGCAGAGGACCCTATTTTTGACACTCTCCTGGGTCGCGAAAACAACAAGCCCCAAGGAAGCGATGATTCGCTTGATCCGTCTTTTGAGTTTTCTCCCGACAGCCCGCTGCCACTTACCGTAACGGGGAACCAGCACAGCCCGCCGCCTGTTGGCCAAGGTGCGACGCAAGGCGGCCAGGCCTACGCGGGAGGTTTGCTGGATCCCGAATTCAACCAGTGCATGCAGCAGGCTGGCGGCGTCACAGGCCTAGAAGACCTTTTATCTGGTAACAATGCCTTGACCTTTGAAAACATCACATCGGTGCAGCTCATCCCAGTGCCCAGGCCCGCACTCCAGAGTCAAGACCGGCTCTACGTTACGTGCACAACCACGTTCGGCCAGTCTCTTTTGAATGCCTGCAAGGAGTGGCTCAAGCGATGCGCACCTGGCGAGTCCATGCAGTACCCAGAACCACAAGAGAGACAGATTAAAGATATTTCGCGAGCTGCTACGCACATATTAGCGACAAGAATTGGGCTGGAATCTTACATATACGGTGTGGTAGGTAGACACGACGCATGGCTTACTTATCCTCGGCACTGACCTCGACCTAGAATGGCGCTTTGCATATAGAAAGACTATTTGGCTGGAGGCTAGGGGCGACTAATCATAAAATGATACCCAAGCCGTTCAGGCCAACACCTTTACAGGCCCGACGGCCTCAGCACCTCATGGGGATTGATCTGTTCAACTGGCCCGAGATTCGCGACCAGCTGGTGCTGGAGGAGCCGCGCCTGGACATTGACAGCCTGATGCGCGACCTCACCATCCACTCCGTCATCGAGCAGCCGCAGCACGGCGTGGCGGTGGGCGTGTACGACCTGTTCCAGAACCACATCCTGCCGAGAGCAAAGGACGCGAGCGCCGTGTCCGAGCCCTTGGCGGAGAAGTCGTGGCTGTTTGACCGGTCCTGGGTCTTTTACGACGTCGACGTAAAGTCGCACCGCTTCCGCGGACTGACGTCGGACCCCTTGCTCGAGGCCATGGTCGAGGAGCTGGACCGGCGCGTGCAGACGCTGCGCTCGGGGGAGGCCGGGGCTGACTTGGGGCCCGACTGGCCCCGGGGCGACAAGTTCCAGCGGAACGAGATTGCCCTCTTCTTTGGGCTCGACAATATGAGCACCTGGAAGCTGGGCAAGGAATTTGCAGAAAAGTACCCGTTCCTCGACTGCTCATCTGGCAAGTGTTTTTCCTCAACTGTGCCGTGAAACGCACTGCTAACAATAAGCGACAGCCACCTCCCAGTTCAAGACGGTTCCTGCATCCTCCATTTTTGGAAGATTATGATTCGGCACCAGCAGCGTGTATAAATGGATAATATTTTGGCGACCTGTATTTCACTGCACAAACACAAATGTGTTATAATTGACTTAGCTACAATACAACCCCTGTAAGTTTGTCTAGTCTTGACTTGCTGCTAGGGTGCCCCTGTCAACTTGCCTTTGTATTCAACATTTACCACAAAGGAATTGAAATTCAATTCATGAATCAGAAAATATATGCTCAGATGAACTTTCTGGGTTTTTTTCCCTCTTTTTCCTGGCTACAAAACTGAAGATTTGGTGGAAAAAATACAGTGGGTGGCGTTTTGGTGGAGCAAGTCACGGGGTGACAAACAAACAATGGTTGTGTTGTACTTTTTTTTTTCTGTAAAATACCAAGCCTCAATTCGTTAGTCTAGCAAACAAACAATGGTTGTATTGTACTTTTTTTTTTCTGTAAAATACCAAGCCTCAATTCGTTAGTCTAGCAAACAAACAATGGTTGTATTGTACTTTTTTTTTCTGTAAAATACCAAGCCTCAATTCGTTAGTCTAGCAGGAAGCTGGCGTGAATCTGCAGGCAGCAGCTTCGACCAACCAACCAATAATAATCATCTCGTCATTAGTCAGCGTAACAAAGGAAAACCAACATCTTCGTCGCCTTCCTGTCTTGTGTCCTCACCGTGATCGATGAGCAATTGGTAAACAGCACCATGTCGAATCAAAACCTGGCCAGTGTCAAGCCTGCTTCGTTTCTTGGCCTGCCTTCCCATATACGTGAACAGATCTACCGCGAAACCCACATACGCTCCAATCAAATCCTCTCTCTTTCTAAGAGGAGTAAAAGAACGATATGGGAGGGCTGGCTGAAGAGAGTCTGGTGGCACGACGTGGGTGAATTTGATCTCAACCTGATGCAGGTTTGCCGCACGACTCGCTTGGAGATCACCAGGATCCTTTTTGCGGAGAACACAATAATGGTGTGCTCAGATAGCGTCCGCGCCGGTTTGAGAGTGCTGCACGAGTTGCCACCAGAGGTTGTCTCAGGCCTTACCAACTTGACCATCGAGGTGTATAGGGAGCCCTCCGCCGACAGGGAATTTGAGCCGCCGGAGCCCCTCACAGTCACAAACATCGAGCTTTGGCAATCAACCATTGCCCGCATCCTATCGCTTGTGCCTCCCAAGCAGCTATGGCTCCGGCTGACCTGCGATTACGGGCAGACCCGCGAGACTGAGGCAGTGCTGAAACCTCTTCTGCACCGCCCCGGCGTTCTCCAAGGCCTTGAACTAAGGCTCTACGATAAAGGAGTACGCCAGGTTAGAGCCATCGCCAATGAAGCAGCCAAGGCTATTTTGGCCGACAGCTCCGAGGTGAAGAGCTGGCGGGATCTCCTTTGGCCAACGATGAAACCGCTAGTTCAACCGTTCCGCTATCTCGATCTCCCAGTGCACATCAGGCTCCAGATACTCGAGTACACAGACCTGGTTACTCCCCGCTGCCGGGTTGATTGGAGACGCGATCTCGGCTTCAATAACTTAGAAGATTACTATGATAGGAATTGTTATTCAACCGACACCTGCGAATATACGCATTGCTATCGGATCCATAGTGGTCCATCGGATCCAAACTGCTCTCACGCGTCCCACACTCTAGATCCTTACATTTGCCGCAAGAGACACAGCGCTTTCTCAACCCGGTGCCGTTGCTGGAGATCGCCTTTGCCCCTTTTTTTGGTTAATAAAGCCATGATGAGAGATGCAGTTTCCGTATTTTACTCGAAAAACGCCTTGAACGTCTATTGCCTACCTAGCCTCTTTGCCGGCTTAGCGAAGTGGCATACAAATCGTCGCCTCTGCGCGTCCAGCTTCATCACGCGAAATATGGAACCACATGTTCTTGGTCATCTCCGCAGGCTCAATATATCTTTTCCTCCGCTGAAGACCTGCTTCCAGCCAGAGGAATCCGACCCTATTGGCTGTGACTGGCGGTTTGCTATTCACCATCTCAGCACCTACGCAAATGTGCCAAAGTTGACGCTGACCATCAACATTGTACTGCAAGTTCCCGATAGGAACCGAGGGGAATCCTTCTCGACCTGGGAAGGAATAATAGGCCGAACCCTAATTGAGCTGGGACACGATGCACCTTCGCGACTGAAGGTTCACGCAACTCTGTTCAGACCACTTCAGGCATTGCAAGGCATGGGTGCATTTTTTGTCCACATCGACCGGCCAGCGTTCTGGCCTATTGGAAATCGTGAGCCTTATGGGACGCGCATTGCCGAGGCCGATTTTCAGATTAATGAGATGGAGCAATGGCTGGAGCGGCTTGTCATGGGCCAAGGCTATGATAGCTCCGCCTTCGGAAAGGAAAGGCGACTTGTATAGATGTTGAATATATGTCTTTTCCTGATTACATCAGGCTTGATCGTGTGCCCCGGTTGACTTGACCCAAGTCGCGAATAGAAATAGTCGCATTTTGCCAATACACTCGGAGACGAAACTCAAGCGCACCAAAATCCATTTCCGCTCCCAGAGCTGAGCTCCTGCCGCTCTAAGCTGAGCCACCACTGAGCTCGGGCCGAGGCTCCTGGAGCTTGGCTGAGCTGAGACCAAGTTAGCTGGATAGGCTCGCTTTTGGGATCATGAAGGGATAGGCGAAAACAGTAGGCCTGATCAAGCCGCCTGGGCCGAGCGTGTGTGAGCTAGCGGTCAGGGAGGCTGCTAAAGGTAAACCCGATGCCAAACTGTCACACTCATAGGTGGTCTCGATAGCCTCAACCGACAGTCACAACGTAGGTCAGATGCACAGGATAGCTGTTATCGTAAAAGGGGTAAAAGGAAGATCGTCACAGCCGCAGTCGGCCCCAAAACACCATACTAAATAACACACTAGCCTGTGTTATCAATCTTTGGACCACAGGCCCTGCCGGGCCCGGCCAATCGGCTATTTATCAAAGCCAAGTCTCGGTAGTCATGCCGATCAAACCTTAAGACCCCGAAGCCGGAGGCCGCCTTCAACAGCAGCCTCCAACAGCTAGCAATAATAGCTATAAAAGACCAGATAGATCCCTTCCATAGTTTAAAAAGAAAGAGCTACAATTTCCATCCACATGCATAAGAGCCATAGCTATCTATTGATAATAGGTGAAAGGGTTTTGGCGAGAAGTTGATTGTAGAGTTCGGCGCACAGAACTGGACCAAATTCGACCTCTGAATCGGAGTCCATGGTGATATTTGACTTGAGAAAATTGAATACCGAGAAGAAGAAAAAAATGAAGCAGGAGCAGGAACGGGAGAAGGTATGAGAAAGGATGAGACGTGTTATATATACACGCTGTACACCCCCGTTTCGGTTGGGCCTCGCTAGATGAGTGCTGGTAGGGTTGGCGCTTTGGACGCTTGTTTACTCCCTGTTTTCAGCTACTCCAATCAACCAAGCCATGGTGGGATGCATAAGTCGAATTATTGGTTACATTAAGCGCCTAGCAATAGCCGTACAAAATAAGTTACAATATTCTTTACTTTTTGTCATAGCCCTCATTTACTCTCAACCTTGCCCAGATCAAGACCCTTTAGAGCCTCGCACGCCTTGTCCCAGGCATCATCTCCTTCACACAGCTGGCTCCTGAGGTAGGCCCAGGTCATTCGCTGCACGGCTGCAAGGCGCTCGGGGCTTTCGTCCTCGTGGCCCTCTGCTGCGTCCCACCCGCTGATGCCTCCAAAAGTGTGGTGGCCGCCCTTGAGCGAAAATGCGTGCTTGGGCCCAGGGGCAGCCGTGTACGGGTCGAGATGCCAGTCGGCGCCTCGGACCGTCAGGTGCGGGCTCACATCTTGGTCCCCCCAGACGACGAGCGCGGGGGTTCGCATGCTGATGAAGTCTGAGTCGTAGAAAGGCACCATCTTGTGTCCATTTTCCGAAAGGCTGGAGCCACCGCTGCCGGTTCCGCCAATGATGACTCCGGCCTTGATTCGCTCCTCGAAATGCTTCGTCCTGGCGCCATCTCGAGGGTCTGTGTTGACTGCGCCCAGGAGAATGCTGGCAGTCATTCCCCCCAGGGAGTGCCCAGCCACGGCAACCTTTGATCTGTCAAGTCGCCCCTTGATGAAAGGCACGGCATCTTCGATGACATCAAGCCTGTCGAGAATCCTCGTCATGTCCTTGGCACGGGACTCGAGAAACAGCTCCCTGATGCTCTCGCTTTCCAACGGAAAGTTGAGAGACTTGGAGCTCAAGTGGGTTGGCTGAATGACTGCAAAGCCGTGGGCAGCCCAAAACTCGACGAGCGGCCCGTAACCCTCGTGAGAAGACAGCCAGTTGCTTCGGCCATGTCCGTGGGAAAGCAGAATGATAGGGAGAGCCTCACCGGTAACAGGTGCCGAAATGCGCAATTGCAAGTCGACCCTGCGGTCGGAAAAGGGAATGACAATTGGGCTAACTGAGATAACTTGTGTTGGGGAGCTGGTGGGGATTTTGGCCGCGGAGCCAATAAGTGCGTGGTCGGGGAAAATCATTTTGATGAGTTTGAAGATTGGGCTGGAGTTTTGGATGAATGTGATGCTTCGAAGTGGTTGAGATTGAGAGTGCAGTGAGATGACGATGTGAGAAACCAATCCTCCTTTTATACACGAGTTGATCATCTTTCATTTTCTCGAAGCCATCGTGATGGCGTGTATGAGCGAGTCTGAGAGTGGTTTCCTAAACAGGAATAGCGGGCTGACCCACATGAAATGCCCATCAAGCGTTTCAATTGGATTGACGCGCTCATCATTTCCTGAACGGAGATATGTCCCGTTGAACCATGATCTGGTGGATTTAAGTACTATTTCCGAGATGGTACGAAACCATCCGGGCCGGACATGGAGATAACCATAGTGGGATGATTTTAAAATTCTAATAGCCAGTCGTACTTGTTGTTATTCTGTCGTGGATTGGTGGAAGTTCGGCTGAGCGGAATGTTGGAGGTAAGTGGAGCCAGCCCGTCCGAAGGACGCAAATGCTACCCGGGATATGTAAGATGATGACAGTACCAATCAGCAGAGTTAGGACACAAACTGTACAAATGTATCGTAAGACAATGTGCAGTATAAGATGCATATTCTAGGTGCATTTTAGGTGGAAGCGTTGATCCTCCATTATGAGATTTTAACCAGAAATATTTTGCATTCCCCGCCTCGCGACTTTATCTACCGAACAAATGTGCAGCGGATTGTACCCCGGCAGTTCAAGCACAAGACAAACCAGAAACAGCTTTTCGTAGGAATTCTCTATTTTGTACTCTTCTTCAATTAATAAATGAAATAGAATAAATATTATGATTTTATTAATTTTATTTGGATTGTAACATGGTGGCTGTTGTTGCCTCTCACGTAAATAGTAACGCGTCTTCACGCGTCTGTCCCTTTGACGCTCTCAACAAGTATCTTGAATGAGTCCTTCGAACCCATATTTCTCGCTGCTGCCTATTTGATCTATCTGCAGGATGTCGCTCCTTATGCCACCCGCTGGCGGCTCCACCGACAGGGCTGATCGCTCCCGCACCGCCATCGTGAGCTGAGGCTTCTAGGGCCAGCCCCAAATGTTCTGTAACCGACGAGGTATCCCTGTAGGACAGCGTATTATGCCTAAGTGGAGGATAAATTTAGCCCCATTGCACCGAGCCCCACGCTCTAGGATGCATTGGGGAATTTGGAGCGCTCTCAAAATTGAGTCCGCCGTGTTGCAGTTCTGAGCTGAGCTCTCTGTGAGCCAAGGGTTGCTTTGATCAATTGTGCAATGGTTGACGTACCTTTAATTTGACATACCCTCACCCGGTCTCATGGCGATTTTGAGGCGACGCGTACCTTGATATATGCATGGAGATGTCGCCATTTTGGAATTCGCCAGTTTTTGCTAAGATGTCCCAATGCGCGACCGTCAACTGGGCTCTCCTCTACCGTGCGTTGGGCTGAAGAGGCGAAGCCGTTGACTACTCCACCCAACTTCCTTGGCTCCCCACTGTACATGCAGTTATGAAACGTTGGCACCTCAAAATTAGACCAAAGAAATCGCGTTCTGGGTCCAGAAAGCTTTGCCATTTGCTCCTTCTCCACCACTCTTCTTATATGTAGGCAGCCATGGCGCGATCCCCTGTATTCTTCAGTTGGCAAGTTTCCATCTTCACCTTCTGGTAAAAATGCGGACGTGGGATCGGGCAAAGAAACTGCCCAACCTGGGACAGTGGAATGCCGTGCCCTTGTCAGACCTCGCTGCCGACCATAACGACGATGCTGCCCGGGATGAGGAGGACCAAAAAGTCGGCAAAAAGCCGAGGGGCGGCTGGATACCCTTATCCCTCTCAACCCCCGTCCTTCTTGCTTTTATTGTTCTGTCCCTCCTCATTGCTGCTTTTATCGAGGCGTTGGCACAAATAAGCCAAGCGCAGGATGGCCTTGCACTCTCTGCAACCCGCGACGAGATTCCGAAGCACGCCAGGATCAGCTACCGTTATGGACCGACCATAGTTGCCGTATTGTACAGCTTAGTATGGAATTGGATTGACCTGGATGTTAAGAGAATGCAGCCATGGCTTGAGCTCTCCAAACCATCTGGCGCAATCGCCAAGGACTCCCTCCTCAGAGATTACCCCTCTGACTTTGTGGCGATGGCTCCATTTACAGCCGCAAAACTGAGGTAAGTTATCCGGCGCACATCTGGAAAGTACTTGGCTAAATAGAAAGACACTGGGCGGTCTTTTGCTCCGGAACTATCTTGGTGTTAATCCTCTGGGTCCTGACACCCCTTCAGTCAGCATTGCTTGGAATCTCCGTCACCCAAAAAACGCAACTTACTGCGATATCAACCAGATCGAACCTTATTCCCGTAAACGAACAGATGCTCAACCTTGATTTTACTCATACAGCATATGGGATAAACTGGCTGAACCAATCATACCCTCCTTTTACCACGCCCGAATATATCCTGCTGCCCTTCTACATCGATGAGAGCTCTGTGGTGTCCGGGTCGGACACCAATTTGACAGCCGAGACAACCAAGATTTGGTCTAATTTGACCTGTTCCCCCGCAACATTCGAAAAACTGAACGACACGGATACTGGCGTACTGTATAACTTCTATGGGGAAAGAGGTTGCAATGTCAATGTGACACTTTACAATATTACGGATTTCATGACGGGATATCGAGATACAATGGCCACGAAAGTCAACGGTGACAACTACCCTTACGTTTGCCCAGACGAGCCCGACGACTTCTATGCAACATTGATCCTTTGGTCGCAGATGTTCAATGACACCTCTGAATCCGACGACATGTTACTGAAGAGGGATATTACAGCAATTCACTGTGAACTAACATTTCATAAGCAGCGGGTGATGGCTTCTGTTTCGTCCCAATTTCAACGACCAATTGATGAAGAAATAAGGCCACTGGAAGATCCGAGTGAACTCAGTTTAAAAGAATTCAACTCTACCGACTACATCTCTGTACTGCCAATTCAGTCACTGGATCGGCTTCACGGTCATGACGACGTTTGGGATTTTACCGACACTAAACTCTTTAGCCCTGGTTCTAGATTTGCTGATTGGAATTTGTCGCTGCCAGTTGATGCGATAGTGACTTCTGCCTTTGCGCTTGGAGATAATATTGTATCAGACACGTATTATTCAGATCCATCGCATCTTGAGAGGGTTTTCAAAGCTGCTCATCAACAACTATTCGCTCTTGCAGTCTCTGACTCACTTTCTAACGACACGACGCCAACAAACAATACAGCAACTGCTTTCACATCTATGGCCGGCATTCATGTCAGCAGACCTTTCACAATTGTCGCAGAGACCATCTTGGTCCTGATTGCAGTGAATACCGCCTTTATCCTTTGGTATCTCAGATCCTCCCCGTGCGCCTTAACGAAGAACCCGGCATCGATCGGAAGCATTCTAGATATTGGACATAACAGCCAGCCTGATGCAGTGCATCCCTTCTTTTCAGTGGATACTGCCGATGAAAAGTTTCTCTCCAAAAGACTCCAGAATAAAAGGTTTAAGCTCACCATAAATGAAATTTCAAACGAGAGTCAGCTCGTCCTAATCAAAGAAACCGAAGATTTGGACAAATCACCCAGTCCGAATGCTCGGGGCTATTTTCGTTCATTAAAACCGTGGATGATAAGACGGCCCACTGGAATGCTTTTCGTAGCAATCCTAATTTCTTCAATCATTGTTCTGTCCCATTTCAAGGCTCAAGAGGCAAAAAACCATGGTAAGGTTGCGATGTAGCGACCAGAGAAAGCAAAGCTAATCACCAACCAAATAGGCCTGCTACTCCCTGCAAGAAGTTTTGAAGCTCGTCAAATACTTGAGCGTTATATCCCAACAATATTTGCAGCATTGATATCACCCGTCTTGGTGCTCTTGACACGGATGTTGAGCATCTTCCAACCTTTTGACGACCTCTGGAAGGGACGATCGGCAGCGGCAACGTCCATTGATTCTACATATGCAGCAGTTCCCCCGCAATTAACCCTTGTACAAGCAATCAAGTCTCGACACATAATGCTATCGTTATTATGTATCATCTGCCTGCTTGCAAATCTTCTTACTGTCGGTCTTGGCGCACTCTTCAATGAAATGGCTATCGAGACCAAATACCAACACAATTTCTATCCTCTCACACAAGAAAGGTTCAGTTCAGAGGATATTACCTCATATTCGGCATACTGGTATAATAAAACAATGATACCTGCACCCTACGATGATCTAATCATAACATTGACGAATCTGAGCTCCGATTCGACTTCCTTGCCTCCGTGGACATCACCAGAGTGGTTCTTCTCTCGGCATTCAATCATTGGCGACTCTGAGAACCAGTCTAGCAGTCAGTATCAACTAGAAACCAGAGGATATGGCGTCAATCCCAACTGTACTGCCATGCCAGTGTGCACTTTTTCAGTCAAAAATAAGACTGCAAAACTGACAGAGGACAATCCTTCTGAGTGCAAAACGCGTGTAGAGCTCCTAGACCTTATGACAAGGAGGTTCAACGGAACCGATCCTGACCTTGAGTTTCCGGTCAACAAGTCGGCTCAAACCACGCTATCTCTAATAGATACCCAAACCCAGGAACTCTACATATCTTGGCTCCGAAGCTCCCCTGAGCCGAATTCGAATGAATCAACTTCAGTCAACGCGACATTTGTCCGATGTCACCCATTTTTTGAGACAGCAAAGTTCAACGTCACAGTTGACAAGGAAGGATATGTGCTCGGGTATGTTCAAACTAGCGACCTCGGATTGACGCTGGGTTACCCGGAATCGCACAACCATACCACCTTCCTCACCTCGTTGGTGGACACGACGCTGCGTTTTGGAAATGATGCATGGAGCTTCACAAACACACGAACGGAGTGGATGTCTAAACTCATCTACTTGATCACCGGGTGGTCAGATTTAACAGACCCAACACTTCCAGTTCCCGACTCAAAACGAGTGCTCCCGGTTGTAGAAAATATCTACAAACGATTATTTACCGCCTTTCTCAGCATGAACCCGCAACTATTTGTTGAGTCAACAAACGATGCCCCAGTTAGCGGGACCAAGATTGTCAGCGAGGTCCGTGTCTTTATGGACAATGTAGCTTTTCGATTATCCATGTTCGTTCTCTGCGCCAACCTAGTCGTCATAGCCGCCTTTTACCTACGACCAATGCATTACGTTTTGCCGCGTATGCCAACCTCTATTGGTTCAATTTTGGCCTATGTTGCACCGAGCCGGGCTCTTAAAGATGGAACTCCTCAACCAGGGTGGAAGGACCAAACCTTTAGCTTTGGGAGGTATATTGGTCACGACGGGTCCAGCTACATCGGCATTGAAATGGATCCCCATGTCGTACAGGGGGACCTAACTTTAGGACGCCAGAAAACCACTTGGCTATTTGGGAAATGAAAAAGCGACACAGCGAAAAAATAGATTAATGATATACTACTGGACTTGAGATTATCCGGGGGAGACGCTTTTATAGCTCTGTGCCCTAAATTCATGTGATATGATGACGCTTTCATACAATGGCCCCTTCTCCCGCACAGGAAAGGGAATTCTCAAAGTCGATATTAGGACGTATTTGAATTGTAATTACACCACTGACTTTCTTCAAACAACATCTGAACCCTTGCAGGTATCTAGTCTAATTAATCTTCTCCATCAAGTCTAGCGTTTTTCTACACGCTTTGCCTTCTTAGCCTCATAGACCTTTCTCATCACCTGTCTGATTGTTTGTGTAGCATAATCGGAAATATTTGACTCTGCAGTGTCGAAAAGCTCCTGGACTTGTTCTGGGGTCCACACAAGATTATATGAAGTCGAAAATGAAGCTTTCTACAACAAGGTTAGCGATATGGAGTTCCTTGTAATCTTGCGCAGCGTGATTGCTCACCGATGGGTTGTATCCTGTCTTGACCGCGTTTGGTAAAAGCGGGCAATAGACGATGTAGATCTCATTGCCGTTCTGCCTATTACCCCGAAACACCCGGGCGTAGCGGTCAAGAAATTTGGTTTCAATGTCTGCCTCGGCCGATGAGTCTGTTGTAGCAGTTGAAAGACGGCGACTTGGAGCATCATAACGCTCGGTTTCCTCGTCTAGCTGAATATTGCAATCTTCTGCAAAATTATGGAGTCTCTGAACAGCTGAGTTTCTCTGAACATCTGACGAGGCGTCAAAGGCTAAAATAACATCCGCACCACGCTCCGGCCGCGCCAATATGTGATTGGGCAAGTTATTAGACATCCCACTGTCCATCAGCCTGACTCGCCCTTGAGCTTCCCAAGGGTGTAATTCCGGTACCTTTTTCGGGTTGCTGATCTCGTAAATAGAAGGATTCCGGGTATCATTTGGCGTCGTCCTCGATTGAGTCGAAAATGTGCGTCTCTCTGCCGTCACTTTTGCCATGACTCTATCCCCACTCCAAGACAAATTAAGATGTAGCCTTGGCAGGTCAGAGATCCCAGTCTCTTCGCGAAACCTCTTCGAAAAGTCCACAGGATGATTCAGCGAGTTGAAATGCGGCTGCAACCAGGACGCGGGAGAATGGACAGATGTGCTAACCACCAAATGCTCCCATGAGACTGAGTAGAATCTGCTTAGCGCTTTATATGCGGCAGACTTAGCAGCCCAAACGCTTGAAAGATAGCGTGCGACGATCCTTTTGCGCTGAACAGGATCTTGCATCCCTACCAGAAGGACGTTGAGTTCTTCCCATTCTTTTGCTGTAAAAATGCGCTGCGCTATGCGGTCAAGATAATTGCCCTTTGACAAAAGAGCAATGTCAGACAAAGCAGAAGTGTCAAGTTCACTTGTGCCTGTATGGTATGCATTAGAAATCCAACTTCCATTGCTCTCCAATTCCGGAGCATAATCTTTTCCAATCCCATAAAATGGATTTGGATCATGTCCTGCTCGGATAGGATTCCCCCATAGTCGTTCCCATCTCTTCATGCTCATAAATCGGTTAACAGCAAAAAGTACCCGCGACATTGTTGTTCCTTTGGGGAAGGAAGCTAAAAGCGCAGAAATGTACGAGGTGAGAGGACAGGCTGGGGCGCTTGTGCATTGACCAAGCAATAGCGATAATGATTGCTCAGGCTTTCGGTCAATAGACTTTCCAGACACAAACGTGCGACCCCAAGCCCATGTGGGAATGAATCTCTGGGTCTCCGCACATCCTATTTCCAAAGGCGAAATCTCGAACCATTGATAGAGTCCTGGATAGTGGGATATATCTGGTCTTTCTTGACGGGAAGACTTGCGGCACAAATTCAACTTTGAGAACTCAGACTCATGTTGCGAGAGAGATTGCATCGGAGGCTGTCCTTTGCTGATAGAGGAATCCCTGTTGGCCTTTACACCGAATGAATTACTGGGCGCCCGTCTCACTGCTGTAAGTATTGGCATAGGCTCGGCCCCAATGTTTATTCCAGATCGAGTCCATACCTTGGACCATTGGAATGTGGCTCGGCTCAGCCTTGCACCTGGCTGCCGAGAAAGAAATTGGTAAGTTGTGACCAAAGTGGCATAAAGGTCCATGATTCCCAGGCCAATGATGCTGCACTGAGCCTTTCTGACCAGAGGTCCAAGCAAGAAATATGCGCCTTTGCTGCTCCTAATGACAGTATCCATCGCAGAAATACTGATGGGGTGCACAAGCTCTTTTGCGACAGAGAGGTAGTGCCGGATCAATCGCGAGATATCTTGGCCAGCTATTGTATAATAGGCACCAAGTGTCCAGCAGCTTCCGCTGACACCTGAGGTCCATGTGATGCAGTCCCATAGCTCAGACTTTTTCGATGCTGCAATAAAAGCCGCGAAGCCGTACATGGCTCTGTAGCCCCCGCCTGAGCCCCCAAGGGCGACAAGCGGAACATCATGGGGATCGACAGTTTCTCCACGTGGTAACTGAAGAAATCGATGGAGCGAGTCAGAGCCGCGAGAGCTTATTTTTTGCTTCCGCAGTTCAATGAACTGTTTTTCTTCCGGATGCAAGGATGACGAACATCTGACAGTGGCATCCCATGCGAGTTCTGGATAGGTTATGAAATCCTTATCATCTCGCCGCAGCTGGCTTTTGATCTCGGCCAAATCAAGTACTCTGTTGCGCCATCGACCTACAATTCTCTGCAGACGCGATGGAGTTGTCGCTGGATTGTGATGTGACGTTACTGGAAAAACCGCGCCAGGCGATACGATCGAGCAACCGTGATTATGTGGCGAAACGAGCCGAGGGCCTCCTCTCCCGAGCCGATGTCGAAGACTGGTGCGGCGAAGCTGGCCCTTCACCCTGGAAATGGCCGAGGAAACAGGGGTCGTCTCGAAGAGCGAGACCAGGGCGCACAGACAGTAGGCCTTGACATAGAGATATGCCGGGGACTGGCGTACTGCTCTGAAAACCACCATGGTCCCAGAGATGGGGAGAATTGGCGAAAAGAGGATATGAAGGACGAGATTCCATGTCTCTTTTGCGGCAAAAAGTGAGGAATTAACATTTTGGTAGCTCAGCGCGAGTGGATTATCGTCTTGGTTTCAATGGGTTTTGTGCCATTCGTTGATCTTGCATGACCCACGTGGCGCACGTGGGCTGCCATGGCCAATCCGGGAGGCTACACTCAAACACATCGCGTCAACATGAAGAGAAAAAGGAAATAATAGGTGAAAATAAATGAAAATGACTTCATCTGAACAAATGAGAAATTAATTACAGAAATTTCCGTATTTCATGCGCGACGTAAAGCGTGCATGCAACGATAGCGCGACGAAAATGGGATACGCGCTCAGACATTGGTGTGCCAAGCGATCCTGGTGTGGCGATGTAGCTGAATAGCAGCTTTCAGCTATTAGGCATAAAAAATGCCATTTGTCGAAGATTTCATCTAGATTTAAGTGCGATTGGATTTTGGGACTAAATCAAGAGCCGTAGCATGAATAGCCAGTGAATTAGCCCCGAAAAGTCCAGGTGCTCTCTTCGTCATGCGACTGAAAGAATGATGCCAGTTTCCGTCCCCGGGATCGCATTGCGTTAGAATATTGTCGCTGAACCAGATACTGAGCTAGATATTCAAGAAAGTTATCTACAGCTAGAGATGGACCAATTGGTTTTCACTGAACTGAAGATGAGATGGCAAACTCCAAATGCGATTCGGCCAACCCACTAAAGACATCCTACACTTCACATTTCCTGTTCCATTATATGGGAGTAAAAATGCATCACTATTTACAGACTAATAATCAGAAGGTCTCATGGTTGATAATACTGCATATTGTAAAAATGCACTCAGTGTAATGAACAGACAAAGGTTACACAAATCAATCCAACCCAAGCCGACAAGATGGATACCATCTCATGTTTCACCACCCTAAAGCACAACCATCACGTCACGGCCGACAATGAATAAATGACACGTTTCAAATGTATAGTATCCCGTGGTATGGACAGAGTGGCAAAATGTTTCGGCAAAAGAGGGTATAAGGGTAAAATCCAGGTGTCTGTCAAATTCCTCACTGCAGAAGGCCCCGTAAAATGTTTCAGCAGCTGAAATAAGCCAAACCAAACCTTAAAACCCAGTGGTTTTTCAAGGGGAGTTTCCGTGATCCGGACCACCGCTGAGCAGCCGACTTCCGTTCTTCCCGCATTGCGGGGTGACTTCCCGGCTAAAGCGACCGAACCAGATGTTTCTGCGCTCAGACCTGTGGTGAATCATTTATCCCGTCTGACGCCTAATATATTTGCCTCTGCAAGAATATTTGTCCATAGTTGCCACTAACACCGATGTCAGGCCTGATAGGAAGAAAGTTCTACGCCCCGGTGCTGTGGGTTTGGGGTCCTCTACTAAGGGCAGGTGCATGTTAACAAAGGCACAGATCAGTACTATGATTTAGATTGTGAATGATACTATGAATAGAATAACTAGGATTATCCTGTTCTTGAGGTACGTCGCATGCCAAAAAGAACCGGGAAAAGGGTACCAACAAATGGCGGTATTTTGACCAGGCCCCATATGCGGGCTACCTGGTCAATCAGCCTACCAGTGCTGACAGCCGGATGATCAACAGTGATGACGTTCTTGATCAACTAAAATAGGATTATTAATGTAAATTCAATAGCAGACACTTATTGTTGCCGCTGCAATTCTTGTTTCATCCATTGCATTAAATAGCACCAACGACGCCCTGTCTCATCTGGTCGGTTTAAGGGGAGACAGGTCCGATAAGACATGTACCGGATGCAGTTATGATTATCACAGTGCATATAACTCAGGCTTTTAATCGTCGGGTAGAAGACGTCGATTCGCCGCCGCCCACAACTAGGTGTGAGACAAGCAGCGCCCGCAAAAGAAAAAGGAGCAACGGACAGAGGCAGGCACCTGTACAACCCAACCAAGCCTGTATCTTCATTTGCAAGCTTTTAAAACAATTACAATGCGATATAAATTCACAGATGGGTCTTCATGAGCATAAGCCCTACATCTTGGCAATAATCGTTCCTGAGATGCCATAATGCCATACAGTCAATCGTGAGCACTGACGAGGCGTTGTGGTTAAATCTTTTGATCAGAGGATCTCTCGTGTTTAGAAATTTAATGGAATACTTGGTGCCTAGGTTTTGTTCATAACCATCGGATCGACGACGTCGTGCGGGCGCTAGGCAAGCCTTTGCCGAAGGGCAGCGTCGCAGCGACTCCATTCCAGTTCCACCCAACGGCTACAACAGGTCTATAGTGGTGCAACCAAGAAATAGCACAGGCCACACAGGTGGTGATGGTACCACATCAAACCCGAAAAAGAAAAGCATAAAGAATGGTTTTCGATAATAATAGCCTTCGCGGAGAACACAATGCCAAGGCGGCTTTGCCAATGGGGTCGTGGCCCGGGCTTCCGCCCGCCACAAGTGATGGTGTCAAGACCCTTGCCCACAGAGCAGATAAATGCCGAAAAAACAAGTGAAGAAGAAATTGAAGCGTCTGGGAATCTGCCTAGCAGCAGATTTGCCTCTTGAGCCGAGAATCTTGGCCAGGAGACTCCTATTACCGCACGTGGAGACGGGCTCGGAGTCTCTGCCGTGTACCGCCGAGGATACCCACCCTTGGCATTCCTCGATGAAGCAGCCAGGTGCGCACCTGGGCTGAAACGTTCCCCGAGGGCCGTGGCTCCAAGACGAAAATTTGAAACCGTCGTGATGTGACGGGTGATGCTAGCCTTGGATCTGCTGTGGGCCACGGTCCTAAGCGGCTGAACTGAGTTGCGGCTCATGGTATCACGCAGCAGAACTAGGCACTTTTGAGACCCACCGTCCCTCGAGTACTCCCTTTGAAAGGTCGACAAAGTATTGATAAAAGGTGACTTTGTCCCTGGCTATAGCGTGTTGGTAATGGCCAAGGAGCAGTTCAAGAAAAACCCCAAATTCGAGATAGACACGCATCTTCTCCTAGCGACAGTGCACCAAAGCGACACTCACACGCCGACTTCGTCATCATGGTTCAAATAGACGTGGAGGCTGTTTCGGGCATCTTTGGGTAAGCTTGATACCCATTATCCAATCCAGTCAAGCTATCGTCTCGCTGATACGGGTTGCCTGCAGCGCAATTTCCATCGCCTCATGGGGTAAGATGTCTGACAGATGGCCGTGTACATGAAGAATGCTAACGCTTCTCCAGTTGTTGTTTTCTCTCCGCAAATCTACCACAACTTTCACAATAAGAGTGCAGACGGATTATCACTGCCGTTTATTATAATATGGCTAGTCGGTGACATCTTCAACATTATTGGCTCCATTATGCAAGATGTATTGACTTCA
Organism: Calonectria honghensis; assembly: GCA_013403855.1. Taxonomy (NCBI): domain Eukaryota; kingdom Fungi; phylum Ascomycota; class Sordariomycetes; order Hypocreales; family Nectriaceae; genus Calonectria; species Calonectria honghensis. The sequence continues at coordinate 194,281 of VTGB01000033.1, read as the reverse complement.
ATGGTGGGAACGACATTACCCTATGCTATGAAGCAATTGCTAATTTCCTCATCTACCAGCTCATTCTTGCAATCTATTACACGGTCGCCGATCTCGTCCTGCTTTGCCAAATGTTCTGGTACCGCGGATGGTTCTCTCGCAAGCACCGGGCGGCTGCCGCCCTTACAGAAAAGCCTCCCCCAGGCAGGAACGACTCAATCGCTGCCCAAACCCTAGTCGGCAGCCCCATAATTGACGGCAACATCAGCGATGATGAGCAGAGCGGTTCGGATCGCTCAGTCATGCGCAAGGAGCTGGCAGCGAGGACCCCAAAACAAACACTATCCCCCCTTGTTCGAACATTCATCCGAAACATTCTTATCGTTGTGGGCGTTTCGTGTGCCGGAATCTTTGGATGGCTCATCAAGGACAAGGTCAGCGGGGGCAAGGGTGAAAATACGGCCCTGGAAGATGATCTCACCTTTGACACGACTGGCCAGGTCTTTGGCTACCTGGGCGCTGCCACGTACGTGGCTTCCCGCATTCCCCAGCTCTGGATGAACTGGAGACGAAAGGCAACCGACGGGTTGAGCATGCTTTTTTTCACTTTTGCGTTCCTCGGAAACTCTAGCTACATTTTGTCCATTGTCGCGTATGATCCCAACTGCGCTGGAATCACCTGCGAGCCTGGCGAGTCCAGCCGCATTTACAAAAAGTACATCCTCATCAACCTCAGCTGGATCCTGGGAAGCGCCATCAACATGATTGAAGATTGTGCCATCTTCGCGCAGTACTTCATGTACCGCCAGCAAAACCCCTCTCTAAGCGGCGCAAACTAAAGGTGGCAGGGGGGATTACAGGGGGGGTTCGCTCGCCACAGGCCAGGGAAGTTTTGGTAGCATTTATTTGTGCATTTCATTGTCTTTACATCATTTCCTTCATTATTCATTATGGAAAGAGCAAGGCACATAGTCATGTAACAAACAGCCTTGACATTTGGTCATTCACTGCAAAAATGGAGTTTCGTTTGAAGGATAGTTGGGGTAGGCGTCTGTAAATGGAAGAATCTCGCGTTGGATACGTTGAGTCGGGGTAGTACGATACCAAGCATTGAACTTGTAATTGGGTCGTCAAATGTGAAATTAGGTGCAAGACGCCAAAAACGTCCAAAATTCGGACGGGAGCCCTCATATTATATCCTTGCTAGGCTGTGCCACTCACGTGCGGGACATGGGCAGCCGAGTAGCCTGTGGCGAGACGCGTTACCCTGGAGCGGTGAGTTGAAGCCGAGGGTGTGATAATCTTCCAAAAACAGATTGACAGGGATTTTGCATTGCCGAAAGTCATTTACGTAAATGAATTGACAAGCTGCTGTCATGTGAAGTTGACCTGATAGAGGATTCTGTTTTTTAATGTTTGGATGAGCTTAGCGAACCACTTTCTACGCGTATCTAGTTTGCATGGCCACTAACACAAACTTGGGGAATAGTGCGGAATAGATCAGGATCGCATCCCATGGTCAAGACACCAGATGAAATAAGCGAAGACGCTTATCGAACCATCCACACCGAGCAGGATGACACGCGTGACTCTTCGGGTTCGGCTTTGGGGTTGTCCCTTGTCGCGCCTAGCGCCCAGGGTTGGGTTGGTGGGAATCGCCTCAGTTTGCGGGGTACCCCACAAACAGCGGGTAATTTGCATCCCAGGACGATCGCGATTCATCCGAGATGGGCCCCACATGCCGACGCAGTCTTGGGCCATCTTGCTGGGCAATCTGAGGTCTTGAAAGATGGCGTGGCCCTCTGCATCCGGGGTTGAGGAGCGCGAGTGCAGCGCTCGAGTTCTGGGCCCTTTGTGGACGCACACAGAGCCGAGGCGAGGCAGCTAGGCGCCTCTTCGGTCGCTGTGTGGCCACGCAACGCAGCTCGGGTGTGGCGGCACAGCAGAGCAACTCAAGGTTCCCCCTCATCGGCACTGCAAACAACAGTGGTGTTTTCGGGTCTAGCCTGGTGCCGCTAAAACCTGGGGAGCAGCTCGGGTGCAAGCAGGTCCCAGCAGTTTGCCGCTTATTCACGCGCCTCCACCCGCAGGCATTTTGGACTTGGCATCATTGCTTGGTATTCGCACTCGAAACCTTGAGTTGCGGGCTCGAAAAAACAATAATACGACCGCTTAGTAAACAGACAGCAACTCTGAATTTCTGCCTCTATTTCTCCGCCTCGTGCACCGCGGCTTTCCTTGATGCGTCCGTCTGGCTTTGGCGCTCGGTATGTGGGGACCGGTCGACTTTGACTATTTTGGAAGCCATCACCACAGCCCTGTCAACTCTCCACATCCCGCATCGATCTTTTGTGATAGGCGGCGCAAGCCACACTCGGCTTGTGGTCCGCTGCGAATATAGTCAATACCACCTTCGCCCTATCCCCCTGTCTGCCTCACGCCTGCTATATAACCATCGAGGGGGGGGGGGAAATCCCTTTGTTTGCCCTAGGCTGTTCCTGTCAAGAATCAACTCTTCAGGCAACAAACACGCTTCCCCCTTTGCCGCAATGGGTTCCCCTTCTGAAGAAATGGCGACCACGACCGCCACGAGCCCCAAGAGGTCGATGAGCCCCGAGCGCAGAAAGGCCATCACCACGCTGGGACACGTCCGCCTTCGAGATGAGACGACGAACCAGATCATTCTCATCCCGACACCTTCGGATGATCCCCAGGATCCCCTCAACTGGTAGGCAGCGACCGAAAACACACCTCGAAATAAAAAAAGAAACACAAAGAAAAAAACATGCAGAAGCTAATTGGGAGTTTCACAGGCCTCGGCCATTCAAGATGTACACGGCAGTCGCCGTGTGCTTCGCCATGATCCTCTGCAACTTCTTGGCGGCCGGCCCGACCCTGGCGATCCTCGAAACAGCTCAAGACTTTTTCCCCGACTGGGAGCAGACTGGCATGTCTGGCCCCATCGCCAAGACGGCCTACTTCTTCAACTGCACAGCCTTGTTCCAAGGTCTTGGCAACCTGGTGTGGATGCCCCTCATCAACAAGTACGGTCGCCGCGCCGTCTACGTCGGATCCTTCACCCTCTACCTCATCACCGCCATCTGGTGCTGCGTGGCCAAGGAGTACGCAAACTTCCTCGTGGCCCGCATCGTCATGGGTTTCGCCGCCGGAGCTGGTGAATGCCTGGCCCCCATCACCATTGCCGACATCTTCTTCCTTCACGAGCGTGGTACCATTACTGCGTGAGTAGTTTCTTATTGAAACGCAAAATATAAATGAAGTAAATAGCTAATTGTCTTCTAGCATGTACAACGCATCTCTGAACCTCGGTGTGGCTCTCGGTGCCATTGTTGATGGATTCATTGTCAAGGACCACCCTTGGCGATACATCTACTACGTCGCCATTGCTCTGATTGGTGGCATCACCTTGATTGTGTGGTTCACCTTTCCCGAGACGGCCTACAACCGCAGCCCCGATACGCACGGAATCACCACCACCCTGCACGCCGAGTCTGGCGCCTACCACTCCAAGGTGGCCGACGAGGAGGGCAATGTTCAGCACGTCGAGTCTCGAACCCACCAGACGGCCAGGACCAGGGACTTCTTGGTTCAGGGTCTCAGGCTCTACCACGGCACCTTCACCGAGGAGTCGCTCTGGAACATGACCATCCGTCCTGTGCTCTTGCTTGCGCTGCCTCCTGTCTTCTGGGCCACCATGGTCATGTCTGTGACTATTGGCTTCATCACTGCCATTACCTCCAACGTCGCGAGCGCATTCTCTACTGCCTACGGATTCGCAGCCTGGCAGTCGGGTCTCTGCTTCTTCGCCGGTGTCATTGGAGCTCTCATTGGCATCTTCAGCGGTGGTCACCTTTCTGATTGGGTTGCCGACTTCTTCACCCGTCGCAACAACGGTATTCGTGAGCCCGAAATGCGTCTTCCCGCCATCATGATCAGTGTCATCACAGGTCCATTGGCTTTGGTCCTCTATGGTGTTGGTATTAACAACGGTCTCCACTGGATTGTTCCCACTATTGGAATTGGTTTGAGTAAGTGCATGCATATATGACCACATGAGCCGCAGATGACTAATAAAATTCCTTGCAGTCAACTTCTCCATTACCCAGGCCACCAACGTGTCCCTGGTCTACACCATCGATTGCTACCGGCCCATTGCCGGTGAGATTGTCGTCACTCAGCTGGCCTTCAAGTCTGCCTTCGGATTCCTGCTTGGTTTCTACACCAACCCCTGGGTCGAGAAGCACGGATACACTGTCGCCTACGGCGAGATGGCCGCCATCTGCGGAGGCGTGCTCATTTTCTGGATCCCCCTCTTCATCTGGGGCAAGAAGATTCGAGAGACCACCATTAGCTGGAAGATGATGAAGTACGCTCGCTGGGACGTCGACAGAGAGGTGGGAGAGTAAAGCGATGCAGCGCAACAGGATGCGGGTTCCGATTACATGTATTGTATTCTTTTGCTCATTCACACTGAGCCAGCCTTTGCACCGAAGCTTCCAGGAAAGCCTCAAAAATTGTTCATTCTCATTGATTGACAAACTCTTGCTTGCACAAGGCTTGCCGATGTGAACATATGGCCAAATCGCCATTATTTTACGGTGAGTGCAGTGATGTTGTTATAAAACTTGGAAGGGGGCTTAATCTGAACCCGTCACTTCGGGATTAACACGAGCTTATAGTGGTTGCCCGAGGCTTAGGTGTGGCAGTAACGCCCTCCGTCGATCATTTGCACACCCGTTCTTCTTTTTCGTCCAATATTAACCTCATCTCAGATTTGTGTTTCCTCAGTTTTTGTCTTTATTTCCCTCCATTCTACATAGGAACATCACCATGCTTCATCCGGAACGCCCGGACATTTGTATTAATTGATGCAGGTCAACCAACCGAGGTCGCATTAGCATACGAACAAGGAAGTTGGGATCATCACCTCTGGCAGTTTCCTTCAAGCCTCAAAGGTCCCCGAACAACGTTTTACGCGCACAATTTGTCAGGACTGTATAAAATGGTACGTAAAATTGCTGTAGACACCAAGGAAAGTTCGCCGGTTTGTTTTCTTGCAAATATGCTGGCTTGTGATTTACACGTGCATCTTCAACGCCACTTTCCTGCCCGTTTTTAGACACATGACAAAGGAGAAGTATAATCGTAGCAGGGAAAACCTTACTCGTAGGATTAGCCGCCTTGGTCAACTCAGAATGTCATCGCTTGCATTTTGCTATCTTGTTTATCCAGGACGTAAGCCCATTACTGTATTTTGCCCGTCAATGGCCTGGCGGGCGATGGATAACACACAATGTGGATGCCACGGGTCCACGCCAAGGGCAGAAACGCAACGCTTTTCTGGAACAAATGGGTACTTCGGACAAGATACGAGATTGCGATAAGTTTTTCAAGCCTGTGATAAATCGTTATCGCCAGAGGGAGGTCCTGAAGCGGAAGCTGAGCCCGCTTCCGATTGGCTGCACCTGGGATTGGTGATAAGGGTGGAGTTTTCGAATCCTGAATGGCAAGCTACAGCGAGACTGCTTTATGGCGCATGCGTTGAGTATTGAAATATTGGGCTAATTGAGTTCTGCGAAATTAAGAGCCTGCACTCTATTGAGGGTGGCGAACAGATAGGCCTTGTTCCCAATGTAGTTGCCGAATGTTATGACCAACGCCAATCAAGTGTAGACTCGAGCCTCAACACATGGGAGGGGTTCTCGCCGCTAATGTGGCCTGCGTTTTAGCTGCATATCTTGCAGGATACTCTTATTTGGACATTCCCGTAATATTTCTTGCTATTGCCTTGTCGAGCTTGTGGAACAACGCGCGCACTGGCGACTTCTTGAGTTTAGTGGCCATGTTGAGGGCGCCTAGTCTTGAGCCTCCATGAATGAATCGGGACAGATGATTGACTGGACACAGTGCATGTCACGTCGGAGACATTCTCTAATCATGGTCAAAGTGCAACCCGATGATTCAATCACACAACTCCATTCATGTGCCATCAAAGGAGCAAGACTTCCCGAACCAATCTTTTATTCCCATTTGGTAGTGGATATAGACCTTTGCGTTCCCATGGAACGATCCGTGCTTGTATATTTATCCGTTGTTATCAACTCTCATTGACATCGCAATATTCTGTAGACGCACGCCTTTCGGTCGACATGTGAAGGCCAATTGGATCGAGCGTCTTATCTGAACCCCCCTAAGGACGAGGCATCGCAGAGGAGATATTATTGGATTGGCTGCATCGCTTAAAACTTGTGCGTATGAATCAGCTTTTGATTGATCAAAGCTCGGTCTAGAACAGCCCTTTGCGAGTAAGCTGAGCCCTTGTTCTTGCAGGTGATGCCCTGCGGCTCCGGCATCTGGCCCACTGATCAAGCTCGCAGGTGAGGCTTGTCTACGAACATGCTAGCTTGGTGGCGCTCTGGCCACGACGGGCCAAACCAGAGCATCCCACAGCGACGCGCCTGGACCACGTCTCGCTGAGAACTGCTCTGTTGAGAGTGTGGGCCCGCGGTGGCGGTTGCTAATCCCACCATGACGGTTGGACCCTGCGCCGCATCAACGACAGGATCGATGTTCTAGATGTCTGGACAATCCGGGGTAGCCCACAAATATCTGTTCTTGATTTTGGAGGATTGGCATTGCTGGGATGTGCGGGGAATCGTTGGGGTTGGGAGAGTCAGGTTGGAGCACTAGTTGGAGCGCGCACAGCGAAGCTGCCTCGTTGTATGGTGTACTAACAAGCTCTCCTAGCTCTGTCCCGACTGCACCGTTGGATCCCTGAACTTTTGGCCCCTGTTTAATTGCCAAAATGGCATTCCTAGCTCCGGATTTCTTAGCTGTCCGATATTTTTGCCAAGGTTTGAGAGTGCTTTGAACCCTGGTGCACTGTGTAGCTAGCTAGATAAGAAAGATTGAGTGCAACATGCACAACCTGCTCAGCCTACTCTGAGACAGAATATACGGCATCCTTCCAGAGCGTGATAGAGTGGCTCAAACGGCCGCAGCTGAAATCGTATTCCGTCATAGCTGCTCTATCCCAGCCATCTGGCCGCTTCCAAGGGTCTAGAAGATCAATTAGTCTGATCAACTATTTGCCAATTTGCCTGCATGTGCCCGGGGCCAGATGAACCCCGTGCCAAATACCCCAGATTCCACTACCCCGCGTCGATGGTGTGGCCTGCCATTTCGAGTGCGTGACAAAGGTAAACAAGGTAGCTGTAAGCGAATGATCCAATACTGAGGCTCCCACCCGTTCCCCAATGGCCCCAGCCAAGCTGTGGATCAAACCATGGGTCTACTGATATTGTTGCTTGGTAGGCTGCTTTAGGCATCTAGAACTGCTCAAGCCAAGGTCACTATCATGAATCGGTACCGCCTCGAGCTAACTACTGACAAACTGAGATAAGGACCAACCAACAGAGCAGCCACGGCGTTCACGCAGTTGTAGTCATAAATAGAGTGCCATCCCTCACCAAGCAGCGAGTCGATCCAGCCAGGCTCACAAACTCAATCTCTCGTCCATTTACACCGTATGGCCATCTTCCTTGCACGACTTTGTTACGTGTAGCATCCGTATCCAACCCTGGCTGCATAGAGCAGACCCTCCCCACACCAGCCATGTCCTTCACCAAAGATGATGGCAACGAAAAGGGCTCAGGGAATGTGGACCTGGCCCGAACCGAGTCGTATGGCGCCGGAGACTCAGAAGCGGCGGGCGCGAACGATATGCGTCGCACAGAAACCACGCGAGGAATCAAGTCGCGGCACGCGCAGATGCTTGCCATCGGCGGCACCATTGGCACGGGTCTTTTTGTGGGCGCCGGACAGGCCCTTGCTGCTGCCGGCCCCGCGAACCTGTTTATGGCCTACAGCATCATCTGCTTTTTCGTTTACGGAATCATGACTGCTGTCGCCGAGGTGGCAGCCTACGCCCCTGTTCCCGGAGCGTCCATGTCGTACCATGGCACCCGATTCGTTTCCAAGAGTCTCGGGTTTGCCATGGGGTGGTTGTACTGGTACTCGTTTGGTATCCTGGTGGCGTATGAAGTCACTGCTGCAGCTCTGGTTATCAGCTATTGGCCCAACAACATCCACATTGCTGTTTGGATTACCATCATGCTGCTTGTGGTCCTGTTCCTCAACCTAGCCCCCGTCAAGATCTATGCCGAGTCAGAATTCTGGTTTGCCTCGATCAAGGTCTTTATGATCATCGGTCTTCTCCTCTTGGCCTTCATTCTGGCCGTGGGCGGAGGACCGGATGGCAAGCGCATTGGATTTTCCTACTGGAATAACCCCGGCGCCATGAACGAGTATCTCGTGGGCGGCACCGCTGGCCGCTTCTGTGCCTTCATCTATGCCCTCACCTTTTCCATGTTTTCCTTCAACTTCGGACCGGAATTGCTCGTGACCACGTCTGGTGAAATGCAAGCCCCGCGAAAGAACTTGCCCAGGGCGGCAAGGAGCTTTGTGTGGAGATTGATCATTTTCTACTCGCTTGGCGCCCTCGCCATCGGCGTCATTTGCCGTAGCGACGCTCCCGGTCTCACTAATGGAGGAGCCGGTGCCGCCGCTTCCCCCTGGGTCATAGCCATCAAGCTGAGTGGCATCAAGGTCTTGGATTCCATCATCAACGCCGGTATCATTCTTTCTGCCTGGTCGTCGGGCAATTCTTTCCTGTACATGTCAAGCCGATCGCTCTACTCCCTCTCAAAGTCTGGAAACGCGCCCGCCATCTTTTCTCGATGCAATCGCTGGGGGGTACCCGTGTATGCTATTCTTACCAGCGCGCTGTTTGCTCCCCTGGCCTATCTCAACGTTGGGAACTCGACGAGTGAGGTATTCAACTGGTTTATCAACTTGACAAACACTGCCGGCTTCACTTCGTGGGTCTGCTGCGGCATCATCTTGCTCCGATTCCGAAAGGCGTGTCAGGCTCAGGGTGTAACTGACATCCCCTACCAATCCAAGCTCCAGCCATGGGCTGCTTACATCTGCATCGTGTTTTTCACCTGCCTTCTTGGCCTCAACGGCTTCAGTGTCTTCTTCCCAGGCCACTGGTCTACATCATCGTTCCTGACCTCCTACATTGGCCTGCCCATCTTCCTCTTCATCTATGGCGTCCACAGAGTCGTCCACTGGGGTGATGGGTGGGCAATTGACCCGTCCCAAGTTGATCTGCACAGTGGCTTGGATGCGATCAAGGCACTTGAGGAAATTGATGTGAACCGCGAGGGGCCGGTTGCCCACGGCGCAAAAGCGAAGGCCATGAAAGTTCTCAAGTCATTATGGGAATAAAGATGGATCTGTTTGTTTTAGCGTTGGGTTCTGGCGTGAGAGAATGGTGCAGGCACATAGGATGTTCCACTCAACCAAATGGGGCAGCCTGGATTGTTGGATATTCACCAACCGCGAGCAGTCTCGTTTAGAGTAGGCAGTAATTGAGATGTCTTCTTGAAAGTAAATATTTGGTCTTGTTGTGATTTCCATGCACTTTTCACTGCAATCATCTGTGTCTCATTGCTGTCCCATGAGGGCTAGACCGAATTTGAACATATAACCCGAGGTCCTATCACAATCTTCTATCGTCTTATGTACTTAATCCGTTCTATCGAGCTAATTTAAGGGGGCGGCCAACCATGTCGACAAGAGTAGAATCCTTTGACTCCCACGTTGCATGCACACATGACATGAGTATTCGTGAATCTGACTATGATCTCCATGCTTAGTGCGTGCCGTTGACCTGGGTGCCGGGTTTCCCAGGCCAATACAGGCTAGTATCCAGGTATGCAGGTACGGTTTGGATGCAAGGGTCAAACATGAGGCACATGTATGCATGTTGATCGCCGACCCTTTATCACGACGCGGTTACCATGTATGGTAATGAGGGTCATGGTTGCATCACTGAAATAAGACTTTGAGGCATAAACTCAAGGAATTTATTTTATGGGGTTTACTTGGAAACTTCTGAAGATGCCGGCAGCCAAAGTTTGAGGAAGGATGAGACCCTGCACTGAGACTAACTACGACAATGAATCTCAAGAAGGCCTATTCGCCCACCGCTAAATCGTATTTTAAAACCAATACGTCCCTAATCTATTCATCGAAAGTCCAACCTGCCCCCGAAGCTTCCAAGAGATGATCAGTCCCATTGAATGCTGTATGAAAAAGAGGATGCATCACCAATCCTGGAAAGATGGGGCCATGGTCAACTGACGTCATAGCCTATCGAGCGGCGGCGCCTGAAGAAATTCGCTAGTTTGTGCAATCTGCTATTTTTTGGCCACCTCGCGTACTCCTTCATTCTGTTCGCGTCTGCTTGCAACGCCCGTCAGATGGGCAAGACGAGACCAGTTTGCAACAATAATCAACCCTGCTTACTTTAGGACACCCTACCAGGGAAGCATCTGGCGTGTCTGGGCCGTGGCTAACCAATGCGGCCCAAGGCTTGAGCCCCATCTGTGGGCGGAAAATTGGAAGCAGGGAGCGAGCGAATCACCACTAGCTCCATTTGGCACGGCGTTGGAGACGCCAGAGCCGATGGTCCGATTTAGTCAGCCCGCTACAGGCCAGTAATTGACGAGGGAGCTGGGAGCGACACCGGAATAGGATCATGATTCGCCGAGCCACTGGATTGGCCGTTTACTTATTTATCATAAAGCTTCAAACAGCGGCAACCAACGTACATGCGTTTTCGCCACAAAAGAATAGCCGCATCATGAATTTTACACGAGCAGCAGTAAAGAACCGTTCTAGGGTGGTGGTCGGGGTTCAGAGGCACTGCTTCAGCTCAACATCGGCCGCAAGGGCTGATTTCACTCATGCGGTGGGTGCCGACTGACCTACTACCCCAGCCACATAATCTGGGGTGTGGGAGATGGCAATCGCCAATTGCTGACGTCGATCCAGGTAATTGGAGGTGGCGTCGTGGGCTTGGCCGTTGCTCAGAGGCTGTCCCAGCGGGCCAACACGTCGACAATCCTCATTGAGCGCAACGAGGGAATTGGCATGGAAACCAGCTCGCGCAACAGCGAGGTTATCCACGCGGGCATCTACTACGGAACCAACAGTCTAAAAGGCAGCCTCTGCATCAGGGGCAAGAACCTGCTGTACGACTTCTGCGACAAGCACGGCGTCAACTACAATCGCACAGGGAAGTGGATCGTGGCTCAGGACGAGACCCAGCTCAAGTCGCTGGAGAGTTTCCATGCCTCGTGCCAGGAGCTGGGCGTGCCAATGAGGTGGGTGAGCAAGGCAGAGGTCGAGCGGGACGGCGAGGGGGTGGTGGCGAGGGCCGGGGTGCTCGAGAGTCCGACGACAGGCATTGTGGATTCACACGGCCTGATGCTGGCCCTGGAGGGTCAGTTTGAGGAAGCTGAGGGTATCATGGCCATGAACTCTCCCGTGGTCGGCATCAAGCCCCTTGGCCAGGCTGGGAGCGGGGGTTGGGAAATTGAGGTCAAGGATGCGGCATCGGGCGAAACCTCGACAATTACCACAGAAACCATCATCAACTCGGCAGGCCTCGGAGCCGTCGACATCCACAACATGATTGTTCCAGAGTCCGAGCACAAGAGGCTCTTCTACGCCAAGGGAAATTACTTTTCCTACGCCTCCTCGACACCCAAAATCTCCCGCCTCATTTACCCGGCTCCCGCCCCCGGAGCCGGCGGCCTCGGAACCCATCTGACGCTGGATCTGGGAGGTCGCATCCGCTTCGGACCCGACGTCCAGTGGGTGGACAGCCCCTACGACCTCGAGGCCAACGCGAAGCAGCTGCCGCTGGCCATCAAGGATATCAAGCAGTACCTGCCCATGGTGGACGAGACGCTGCTGGCGGCTGACTACACAGGCATTCGGCCAAAGCTGGCTCGCGGTGGCGGCGGTGTTGAGGGCAAGGGATTCTTGGACTTTATCATCCGAAAGGAGGAGGGATACCAGGGCTGGGTTAACCTGTTGGGCATTGAGAGCCCCGGCTTGACGAGCTCCTTGGCGATCGGCGAAATGGTGGACAAACTAATGTATGGGCCATGAATGAGGAATTTACAAGGTTAGGAGTACTTAGCAATGCATTAGGCGAAAAGATTTATTCAAATTTCATGAAACAAGCATTTTCAATTCAACGCTAATCAGTGAAGACTCAAGCGCCCTGGCGAGAGTTCTGCAGACCGCTGGACTCGGTGCCATTTCAACGCGTCTTGTCGTTTGTGAGTTCAATTTTCAACGAGTAAGAAACTGACAGCCAAGCCGCTCTACAATTTCTATGAAGAATGAACGCTCAGTGATTGAACCGTGCATTGAACGCAATTGGTCACATCAGACTTTTAAACAGGCTTAGTATTAAGCAACTTCTCCATTCTCTATAAATCTACATTTTCCACCTATACAGTTCCATTATAGTTTTACAATTTCGCCAGAACGCCATCAGGCTGCAAAAGAGACAAGTGGTCCTTGGTAATCTCTGAAATATTGCGGGCTCTGTACCGGTCGTTAGCTGATGGAGTTATGAGTGAGGTTGGTCCGACTTACCCAGCAAGAGCCATGCATGTGAAAAATTCATCGTACAGAATATCAATCGCGAGCTTCACGCCCTGCTCTCCGTTGTACTGCAAAATCCAGTTAGTCAAACTCGAAATCTTTGGTGGGAATGGAAATGTGCTTACAGCAAGACCCCAAAGGCCGGGGCGGGCGGCCAGACAAAAGTCTGCGCCGAGGGCCAAAGCCTTGAAAATGTCGGTGCCACGGCGGATACCGCCGTCCATGATGATGGGAATGCGGCCCTTTGCGTGGGGAGCCAGGTCTCGAAGGGTATCGAGACTTGCGGGGACGCTGTCGAGCTGGCGACCGCCGTGGTTGGAGACGACGATGCCGTCGAACCCGGCCTTGATGGCGAGCTCCACATCAGCGGGAGTATAGACTTGAATACATTAGATTCTGGATCACGGGCCATATCGTTGGTCGATACTCACTTCCCTTGCCCCACACCTGCATCTTAGTGTTCTTCTTGAAAAACGAGACAAACTCCTCCCACTCCATGATATCGTCTGGAAACGAAATATTAGCACATTGATCCGGGATTTTTGCGGCGACTCAAGCTTACCGTATGCCATCTGGTCGCCAGCATCTTCCAAGTTGGAGACATCAACGCCAGGAAATAGGTTGGGGTACTCCATGCCCTTGGGAAGGCCAAAGTTGTTGCGGTACTCGTTCAATCTGCGGCCCAGTCTTGGGGCATCAAGGGTCAAGAAGAGCGCCTTGTAACCAGCGGCTAAAAAAAAATTAGCCTTCTAGTCTCTGGTAGCGGGAATAGTCGGGTCTAGACATACCCTCAGCTCGTTTGATCATCTGAAGCATGGCGGGCTTGTTTTTTAGAGGGCTCAGCTGCATCACGTAGGGGTTTCCCTGCGCCTCGGCAATAACGTCTTCAAGAGAGGTGGTGGCATAACACGAGAGACCCATGGGGATCCCGGCTGCGGCCGCAGCTCGCGAGGTGCCGATTTCACCATCGGGATGAGCCAGGCGGTGCATGGCGCTGGGAGCGAATCCAAATGGGAATTTCACCTTGGTTCCCATGAACGTTGTGCTGGTGTCGAGATGAGTGAGGTCTCTGAGAACTCGGGGTCTGATTCTGTAGCGGTTGAAAGCTGCCTCATTGTCCGCAAGGCTGTGAGTTGATGTCAGTAAACCAAGGGTTTGAGGTATCCAACTGAAAGTAGGGTCCTCACGTAATAAGATCCATGGCGCCCTCATTGAAGTATTCTGCCGTTTGTTAGGAATTGGCTTTCCAAATATTTTTGGACACGACCGCAACTTACCTCTCACAGTTGTTGTGAGTTTGGCTGAGCCAAGTCGCTTGAGGTCATCTAAGCTGCAGACCTGGGGGTCGTAGGTGCGCCCGCGGTTGGCCATTGTGAATGCGTATGTGTGATTTGGGAGGTAAAACGGAAAAGGACGTCAAAGAATAGAGGATAAAGACGGTCTGATGGAGGGTCGGTAAAGGGCAGATCTCAGTGTGAGGCTCAGATTTATGGTTCTCTACGTCTCCGAACCCCGGATCTTGCTATCTATCAGGTTAACCGCATTCGGCAAACGCAGCCCCGCCCGAGACACTACGACAGATGCCCCGTGGCTATCCGCCGTGGGCGCTTGCTGTCGCATTTGTTAGTAATGGGTCTGATATCGCTATCTGCTGCCTGCCTTGGCCAGCTACTGGCGCGCTCCGAGGAGGGGGGGCCCGCCAAGCATTGGGACCCAAGCGACCGCATCACCGACATCTCGCCTCGTCCTCCCCCCCCAACCCGCCATGCACGCTTCGTCGCTCGGTGATGCTTCGAGCGACCCAGGCTAGCGCGTCGTCTAGACTAATTCCGTTCGTTGGCGTGTTGGGATCATCTCGGCACGCATTGGATCCCCCCTGCACATCGCACATCGAGACCGGGAGGTATATAAGAAAAGAAAAACTTAACTGCGGGGTGATGTCTATTGTGAGGTATCAAAAACCTGCTACGGCACCGATTGGTGAATCCCCCATTCACATGACCATGTTCGGGTGCTACCGTCTCTACAAAAATGGAGAAGAGTGGAATTAATTTGTTATGAAGAACTCAATCTATTTTGCTTTTCCTTTATCGTGCATTATGGTGTGCTCGTCAGCTTTATACAGCCCAGCCCAGCCCCAATCATGACGAATGCCGTTTCGCCTCACCTCACCGGTCGGTTCCTGTGAAGGAGTGCTATCAATTGGGCTAAAATTCAAAAACCGAAACATGGTTGGATTTTAAAAGCTGTTTAAATCCTATTGCATACTGTCTATCGGTCGTTGCGATAGTACCAGATCTGGCACCAATCCAGCCTCAAGACCCATGTCCCCCACATCATTTTCCCTTTCCATCTGTCCTTCGTCCAGATACATCTGGGGACGCTGGTTCATGCACAATGCGATCTGGTACAAAAGGCCCATCTCACCGGCTGCAGGGCTGCCATCGTACGACAAATATCCCACGCTGCACGCCAGTGGGAGCGATGGATCTGGGGAATGTCGTCGGAACCGGTCGTCGAGGAAATTGCAAGTGCTTCCTGGACATACTACATCAGAAACAACACGCATGCCAATCGGGGTCCTTCGATTATGAAATCCGATAGGGGCGGGCTTGATTATACAGCCATGCAACAGATCGGGCTGCGGAACAGGTAACCTTCCCCGGAATTTCACACGAGCAAGCGCAACCTCCTCCGCTGCGTCTTTGTTGAGCAACCTTGCCTAGCTGTCTCATTTCTCCGGTATTCCCCAGCCATCTCACATTGTCAATCCGCATCGCGCCGGAGCAGGGATGCAACTGATGTGTCAACCGCTTCTCGGCTCCGAGCGCTGACGCCCCGGACTACCCCTGCTCAGCCCGCAACGTGGGTCGGCCACCTGTGCACTCGGTGCCGACGTTTTTGTCTTTGTTGGATTATCACGAGGTCATGCCGTGGCGTCGCGCAGATGCAGCTACGGCACACACATAGGATTGATTGAATCTCGAGCTGAGTCCGGAGTCGGACTGCGTTGTGTCGGGTCTGAAGGTTGAGGGTGAAGCGGGTATTAGTTCTGGGTGGTGGCTACTCCTCTGCCTTATATTTATCCTGATTTATTATCATTCACCCCCGCCGCCTCTTCTAAAAAAAAAAAAAAAAGTTACACGGTGCTCCTCAATTCAACGCGCATACGGCCTATCTGCTTCGTTCCGGAAAGTAAAACAAAATTGGATTCTCACCGCGAACCCTTCGACCTGCTCCCGCCTCACCGGCTCCCAGCAAAGGTCCGTCCACTGACTCAAGCAGTTCGGTGCCGACGACGCCAAACTCTCCACTAGGGCAGTCCAGAGCGACGTCTCGCTCTCTACTTCCGTTTTCTGTACGCGGGCTCGAGCCACTCATGACTCCACCAGGGAGGAGTGGAGCTGCGGGGGACCGATAGAGACGGGCCAATGGACGCGGCGATGATGAAGCAAGTTATCTCCCCCACACATATCATCCTTCACCCGAGACCATATCATGGGAGTCGATGGCTGTTTATGCTACCTTTCGCTAGCAATTTCCTTCAATACCACAGCAGCCCCGGCCGCAGCAGCAACAAGCAGCTTCCCCATATTCTCCCCCACACGCCGCCGTCTCGCCGCTGCCACGCGCCATGTCGACGCAGCGCTCTCGCTCCAGTTACCAGCCCAGGAAGCACAGCAAGACATTCACCGGCTGCTGGACATGCCGCCGCCGCAAGGTCAAGTGCGACGAGGAGAGGCCCGGGTGTCGTCAGTGTCGCCAGAAGAACCTCGAATGCCAGGGCTACGGCGTCCGCCTGCATTGGATGACGCCCGAGACGGGGCTCATTGGCAGTAATGTTGATCCCTTGCCTGCCATGCCCCGGGCCAAGTCGCAGAGGAGCCAGATCTCTATCGGTACGCCCTGGTCTCTTGTTAGAAGATTAGCATGCAGCAGCTGTGCGCAAGGCTAACATGCCATCATAGAGCCAATGAAGAACATCTTGCAGTGCAGGGAAATCGACGACATCCTGACTTCCATCGACGCCCTTGACTCCCGCAAGGATGC
This sequence comes from Calonectria honghensis, assembly GCA_013403855.1. NCBI lineage: Eukaryota > Fungi > Ascomycota > Sordariomycetes > Hypocreales > Nectriaceae > Calonectria > Calonectria honghensis. Next base: position 177,700 of record VTGB01000033.1, on the reverse strand, counting down.
GTCGCCTTCCGTATTCGCCGGAGGCTTTGGTGTTTTTGGTGGTCCCGGCCGTTCATCTTCCCCCATCTCCCCAGGCAACTTGAGCAACTTGGATGATCGGCCCGTGTCGGTTGACTCTTCCGAGTCGGACCATTTCATGGAACATGTCAATTGTTCTGACCCACTCAACTTTCCCGACATTCTCCCCGTTGCTGTCTTCCTGGACTCTCTCGGACCTTCGGAGCTACTGGGCACCGAGTCGCTCGCCGCCTTTGACTTTTCAACGCCGTGTCTCACCACGGAAGACTTTACGGCTGCTCTTGGTGACCCCGTGGACCTATTGGTGCCGCCAAGAAGCAAGAAGCCAACCGAGATCCAAATCCCAAGCCCACCCCGCCTCCATGATGACTGGCAAGCGCTGGCCCACACTATCCCTAGGTCTCCTATCGAGTCACCGCTCAGCAAGCAGGAGCAATTTCTCATGTCTCACTATGTGAACCGCGTTGTACGATTATTTTGTGTTATCGATAACGCAAAGAGTCCATGGAGGACCATCCACCTTCCCCGCGCCCTGCAAAGTGTCGGTGAGCTCACCATCGTTGGGTCTACCTCACGCATCCAAGGCGCACTACGCAATGCACTACTGGCCATAAGCGCCTTCACCTTGAGCAACGACAATAAGCTTCGAAATTGTGATGATGCTGCCACAAAATGGGCAAATGAGGCATCATGGTTCCGCTGCAAGGCCATCAAGCTTCTCAAGGATGCTGTCGAGAATGACTTTTACTCGGTGCCCAAGCCAAAGTACAAGGAATTCCTGGCGACCATGTTATCCATGATATCTATCAATGTACTACCCCCACCTTCTCTCCCATTTTGCTCATTCGCCTAACACTATTTCAGGTCATGTCTGGAGACTTGGGTACATGTGGACTTCACCTCGATGGAGCATGGCGTTTAATGACACACGCCCGCAACTGGAAGGCAAAATACTCAACCAAGGCCCGGGCACTACACCGAATATACTTTTATCTGCGAACAATTTATGAGAGCACAGCGCCCAGACCATTCGATACCGCATGTCTCGAGGGTGGTTCTCCAGAGGATGCCTCGTCCCCAGAGAGTCAGACTCCCCAGCAAGCCACCCTTCCCCCCACAGAGGATGAGGCTCCTGTCTCCACCTCGCTGGTACCTGGTTCGGTAGCCCGCATGGTGACATACGAATGCATCTATGGCGTCCCACAACAGCTCTTGGTCCTTCTCACGAGAGCCAATCACCTCATCACTCAGGTTGCCGAGGCGAGGGCAAATGCGCCCGGCGTGCTCATCCCAGATCACTTGGCCCATGAGTGTGATGAACTAGAAACATGTATTATGGATACTCAAATCGAAGATCAGCTGGAGCGATTCCTGCCAGCCGACAACAGCATAGATTCGGCAATTATTAGACACCAGACCAAGGCATTTCGCAACGCCGTCATCATCTACTTTGCCCAACACGTTCGTCTCTTGGGGCACCGCTATTTGCAACCATACATCAAGGCGGTGCTTGAGAATGTCGAGGCGATTGAAAAGATAAAAACGGATACCCAGACGCTGGCAGCGCCTCTGTACTGGCCTGCCTTTATCGCGGCCAGTGAGGCATTCGACCCCGAGCTGCAGGAGCGGTTCAAAAAGTGGTACGAACATGTGGAGCTGTACGGTATCGAAGCCATGAGAACGGGGATCAAGGTTCTCACTGAGGTGTGGAAGGAGGGGCCGCCATCCGCGAATCGGCGAACAAGCCTGTGGAGGATGGTTGCGGTGCGCTCTCGGCAAAACTTGATGTTAACGTAGGCGTTACGGGCATGACACTCGGTGGCATTTGTGCTTTTCTGCTATTCTGGCGCAATTATGGAATTAGATTAGGGCTGGCGAGAGTTCAAAAAAGGTCAACTTGGGGAGATACCCGTCGGTTTTGAGGAGTTTCAAAGCTAGAACACGGATACGATGCTATGATGACGCGGATAGACGGTGGTCAATACTATTTTATGAGCGGGCTCCATCCATCCGATTTGCTTTCATCTCCACAGTCTTGTCCCAGGCTGTGGCCTTTTTGGTCATCTAGCCTCCATCCCTACCATTTCGGGGGATATTTCCCATTCTTGTAGAAGCGACTGAATTCTGTACCCCGTTGTGATGCCAAGGCTATCCTCAATGTCTGTAAGCATCTCAACGAGAAGCTGTCTGTCTCTCAGGCTGGTGCAGCATCTTCCAGCGACGTACAACGGCTGAATTGCCCGTACTTTGACCGCGTCGCAGGGCGTTCCTCGGGCAATTGAGATGACCTCTGATGCATGGTATTGTAACCTTTGTTCTACATCCCGAAACGCGCGCAAGAGATCGAACGAGTCCCCCACTCTCCCTGAAGATGTTCCATGGAGCAGGTCTGAAGGACGATGTATGAGAAGCAGCATGCGCGACATGTGATAAAACATCATCGTAGTTGAGCAGAGATCATTGCTGAACCAAATCTCTCGACAGAATAGCCCCCTGTCTGCTTCTCTGCCATCCTGGTCGGTCAGGAATGTACCGTCAGGATGAAAAGAGGGTGAGAGAATGTGAAACCAAACGTCGAATTGCGTCTCCAGGTCCAAGAATGCCGTTTTACCATGGATAGATGAGCTAGAATTTGGCTGCGAGAGCAGGGAATCCCAGTGAGATAGCGGAGCTATGTAGTCTACCAGCTTGCACAGGAGTCGTATAAGGGTGTAAGCCAGGGTTTTGTCTCTTGCATGCTCCGGAGCATTGTCAAGGCTGGCCGGCGTGCCGTCAGTATTTATGCTCCCATCGTTTTCGAGAATTATACCCATATTACGCCACAAAGAAATATTTTCTGTGTCAATACGTGTCCGTTTCTGCGACACGACTGCAAACACCGTCAGCTGATGCAATGTGCTACACAATTAATCGCAGCACTGACAAGATTCTTCGAGGTCATTCACTACGAAGTTCCAAAAACTGGCCTTGACCTGCATGATATCTTTGGTAAAGGGATACACCTCTTCAAATGTGGGGTTTGGCCTGAGCAGATTTCCATCGTCGACGAGATCAATCAGCTTGGAAAAGCCTGTTAGGTGGCCAGACCAGGCATCCCCGCTTGCGCTCAGCTGCTCATACTGGATGAGGATGCATGTGCCCAACAACCTTACAATAGGGTCCTCGCCCTCAGCACGTACCATGAGGTTGCCTTGTGATAAGGAGACGGCTGGTGAAGGATTGTTCTGTGTAGAGTCCCTCGGAGTTATCGACTTCATCAACGTCCGTATCGCCATCTCATAGTACTTTGCTGCATGCCATAGTAGTCCAAACTGGTCGTTGGCAAGTTTCTCTCCTATCATTTCCTGGGTTTTGCCGCGGAGCAGACTGGATATGGGGTTCTTCATCTGTCCCAGCTGTTTCGCGGCGACAGCACAGGCAGCGTATCGCAAGATTAGATGTTTTCGAGCCAGAGTTAGGACTTCACGACTGAAGACCTCGTATCGATATAATAAATCCATCCTACTATCGCATCAGATGTTGGATAATTTTTCCAAAGTCAGTCGCGCATACCAGGGAGCTACGCATTCTGAATAGTGTCTGAGGAGGAATAGTTCCTCTTGTGTGTCATGAAGTGGGTTGAAGGTTGACGTTTCAGAGTCACCATCAGTGATAAGAGGAGGAATATCTTTATCAGCTAGTCAATTAGTGTGTGCACCAGCCATTGTTTCCATCTTTTAGCACTCCAATACATACCTGCAACTGGGCTGATGCGAGTCAGGTTGTCTTGCGGTTCATTATTGCTTAAAACAGATGGACATGAGAGAGGGCTCATAGAGCTAGTCTCATTGTGTGTGCTGTTTAGGGCAATTGCATTTGGCAAGAATCTGCCAATCCCTCCATCATTTAAATGTGACAGAATATTCGTGCTTCCGTTGACGAAGTCAGATGGCCCTGACGCCACTTGGAATGCGCGATCTGACAAAGGTACATTGTCATAAATGATAGTACCTGCCAATGGTTATTACACGGTAATATCATTTTCGGTTAAAATTTCTCAACATACCAGCTTGAGTCCTATTTGATCGGCCTGCATCCTGCGGCTCATCTTGTCTGGCCTGCACACGCTGATTTGGTGTGCTACCCTGGAGCGAGTATCGCTTGAAGACAGAGTCTTGGAGTCTGCAGGTAAGATTGCTCTTGTAGCATTGGCCACATTTTGGTTTTTGTTCATCACATTTGATCTTGCGCCTCCGACATTCTGGACTGCAAACCCTGCATTAATTGGACTTCTTCCATGATGGCTTTGGTCTCGACCTACCAGCCCAACCTTGACCGCTTAGCGTTTCGCAATCTGTCCGAGGATCTTCGACTCTCGGCGGCTTGCGGCATTGTCTTTTTGAGGCCTCTCCGTGTATCTCAAGTCCAAGAATGTTGGCTCGGGTAATTTTCTGGGCTCGGAGTCACGATGCAGTCGAGAAACGTGGAGAAGCCAGACCCACCTCGAACTCCAACCCCAGAAATTTGCGCGTAAATTTCCGCTTCGGGCCTAGGTTAGACAAGCGACGTCTACTGTATGTAGATCTCTCCTCGTTGGCACCGTTCCTTTTCGAAGTTGATTGGGCATGTTTTGTGGGCATCAGTTTCCTCGTGCCATTCCGTTGCCAAGGTCAAAGCTGCTCTGCACGTCCCGCCCCGCAGTCGCTCCCCCGCTGCCACGCCACACCCCCTTCTTCCACACCCCGGCTTGGGATTCACGCTTCTTCACTGCAATTTTAGCCCCGCGGAAGCGCACCAGCTAAGGTGAGCCTGCAATTTCAGCACTTCCTTGGGGCGTTAGGTCCGATATCGCATCCACGCCTATTCTTTTTTCGCGCCGATTCTCGGATAACGTTTCTTACAATGCACCAACTTTCTACCTAAGCATGGCTTGGGGGCGCCTGATCTAATCCTGGTCTTCTAAGTCTGCCCCATGTTCAACATTATCCATCACTATTTGTGCCAATACCTCATCATCCAATTTGCCACCCAGAATGAACATCTGAGAGTTGCCGTTGATAAACTACGGTAGCGTATAGCCACCGTCAATAATGAGATTTGCCCCGGTCATGTAGCAACACGCATCACTCGCAAGGAATACATATGCCTAGGATTCATCAGTGATCTGGACTCCAGCCTATTCTAGAAGTTTGACGCTACTTACACTCTTCAGCTCGGCTGCGTGACAGATGCGACGTCCAGGAATCATGGCCATCCATTGATCCTGGATTTCTCGGGGCTGCATAGCTAACACTGATGGGAATGAAAATTAGCAATAGAAAACAATAACCAAACGTCACGAGAACTCACTGTCCGTCTGTATGAAGCCAGGAGAAATGCAATTCACGCGGGCAAAATCGGCCCATTCGACAGCCAAACTCTTGGCAAGATGCACAGCCGCGGCCTTGCTTGCATTGTATGCCGCTTGAGTCTGCGGGATGTTCACCAACGTTCCACTGACGCTCGCTGTGACAATCAGATTGCCTTTGCCCTGCGCCTTGAAGATTTTCCCTGCTGCTTGAGCCGTCCACATGACGCCGTCATAGTTGACACTATTGTTGTGTCGCCAAGTGTCCTCGGTGTATTCCAGGTTTGGGATGTTGGCGCATACGCCTGCATTTGCCACGACAATATCCAGCCGCCCAAACTCGTCCCGGATTTGGCTGAGCGTCGCAGAGATTTCGTTCCTAGAAGCAACATTGGACCGGTAAGCTTGTACGCGCTGCCCTGTCGCCGAAGCGATCTGGCCGGCGACATCAGCGGCATTTGCGCTGGAAGAATAGATGAGTGCGACATCGGCCCCTGCTTCCGCAAGGCCCCGAACAATTTCTTCTCCAATGCCGCGGGAGCCGCCCGTGACGGCAGCGACTTTGCCTTTCAAGGAAAATTGCGACAACACAGGAGTGTTAACGTCGGGTGGTTGGTAGAGAGGCATTGTGACTTTGTCGCAGAATTAGAAGTTGGGATACTGAAAATGATTGGCTTCGTAATGTGATTTTGGTGTCTAATGCTTTGAGAACTACCTGTTGATATAGTAAATCAAATAGAAAGGTGTATTGGAGCTCATCCCTTCATGCCACATTGGTCAATCATGGCCTCGACGAAGTGTTGCGGAGAGAAAACAAGAGGACGCGTAATTTACCGCATTTGGAAATCTAGACGACACATAGCACTAGCTCGTACGCCACAAGAGCCGACCACATGACAATTATCCAAAACACTTAATGTGATGCGCATACGAGTAAAATTTGCAAGTCAGGTGCACTCTCATCGGGATATCTTTGGTTGCAGGCAAGTCTGGATTCTCCGACGTCGCGTAGAGTTGGAGACCAGCTTCCATTTGGTGCCAATGCGGGGTTGCATCAACATATATGCACCTTGATTTGGAGGGCCTCAAGGCGCATGAATTTCCTCATAAATACCATCAAAGAAAAAGGTCTGGGTCAAAGAAGGGCCATGCTGTACCACATAGCTAATGTGAATGTGACTCAAGGCACATTTGAAAAAGTAATGCATCTATGGAACACAGCACACGATCCGACAAAAAAGATCTTTTTAACTAACGTGGCGCTTAAAATCTGAAAAGCCTCATCACTTAAAAGCTCGCGTGTCTGCAGAAGCTCACCGTCCATGAATGCATGAACATAACACTCCCCTAGTAGTAACCCCTTTAGTTACCGGGAGGTTTGCCGTGCAATTTGTGATCCGATACTTGTTAAGCGGAGATGCACCCCTGGCCGCGTAGATGCCACATGTATGCAGCCCAGACTGTGTTGTTCACTTAACGGACCCCCCAAATTGTCACTTCTCAATTGATACATATTTAGTTGTTGTGGATGCGCTTTCAATTCGCTGGTCTGGGAATATATTTGACTAATTCTGATCCTTTCAGCTCGTAGTTTCATACCTGCGTGTTCTTGATCACCCTATCCACCCTTTCCCTGATCCCCCGCAACCAAATGCTGTACTGGCGCTTTCAGGCCTCTCGAGTAATCGTACGCTAAAGAAAAGACCTGTAATCCTATCCTCCCAAATCCTGGGTGGGTATTCCTTCTCCATAAAAACGTGGTGTTGATGGGGAGAGCCTGTTGGTTGTGCGCAGAGGACGCCTGTGGCGTACGCCTGTACGCCCAGGTGCACTGATTCGCCGACAACACACCGTTTGTTGGCGTTGTTGATGAATGTCGTGCCTTAGAGCCGAATGGTCTTGGCAAGCAAAGGCATCTTGAGCCGTCAGAGCCTATCATCATCTCTCATTCACAGGGGCAAAGTTTGTTTCATAAGAGGATACTGCGTTATTTGTTGCTTTATTGAAGTCAATACGATTTTCACCATCAAATCAATGCTTAAATTACATTTGTATGTCGCTTTTGCGGTCCTTTTCCTGGATCACTTGGCTCAATGAACAGACCCCAAGTTCTTTGCCCGACTGGGGGTGAATAGCACTTCCTCAGTAGTACACAAAATTGTTATACATTCCCAAACCATAAGCCCACCGCAAAGGCGGCACGAATCATTATCCTCTGCTAAAACCCCTGGACAAATCGTAGCAGCGCAGGAGAATTTACGACACAGGTAACGAAATTGAGTGCACCGCAACAAGGTGAGGTACTACTAGCTCGAACTCTGGCCATGAATAAAGCTTCTGTTGCACGTTCATGCTGGCGAAGTGTTCGGAGAACTGTCACACAAACAAAGGCCGTTCTACACCGCTATTCCAGCACTGGCTCTCAAACAAGATCTCCAAATAATATGTTGCAAGCAGTGATTCTTGTTGATCCTACTCTTCTTGACATTGCTTAGTGATTCCGATTCTAATGTGCCAGAGGAGAAATTTGTATTCTTCTATCCTTTGAAGAGGTGGTGCCCCTGGTGAGCTGTCACCGTTGGTGTGCTACCCTGGATGGAAAAGACGCGCAATCAAGAAATATGACTGAAGAATCAAGATATAGTTTACAAATAATGTCAGTTATTTATCCACCAGTCAGATAACTTATTTTTAACTATTTAAGGTTAAACAGATCTGGGGAAACGATATCTAGTGTTCTATAACGTACATGAAATATATTACGTAGCCAGCGGAGAAGTTCTTTTTCTGGGCCCTGTCCAGGTGAGCCCCATCGGAAGATTGGAGGAAGACCGAACGCCGCGATGGAGCCACGCAAGGGATATGTTACCAACTCTCGATTGCGCCGCCAGAGTGTCGCCGCGGCAATTTTAATAGCTTTACCGGTTGACAAATTAAAACCAAAAAGGTCTAGGAGCCGAATACCGAGTAAGCTGTACGGTATGGAATCATTCAGGTAGTCTCAGGGAGGGGAGCCGGAGGTTTAGCATATATCATATCTACTGGGAAAGTTCAATATCAGTGTGGAGTGCTGACGTGTGTTAGCCAAGATGCATTATGTGGCCAGAGGCATTGGATCTAGATTATCTTTTGTCGTCATCGAATCGAATATGGAGGATGGCAAGGGGATTGTTTGAAATAACTTCTCTCGGACATCAAATTTGGCTAGTTTATATGGCATTAGTCATCGGCATTTTCGGATCACCCGGATACGAGTATGATGCGATTGCTAGGTCATTGTAGACACGGGCCAATCATGCATGGAGCAAATCTTTTCGGCGTTTAAAATATTATTGCCGTGGTCGGAGAGTTCGGTGGGCTGCCGTCGATCACAGCGTCGGCGACGAAGCCGAAGAGCTGTGTATATTTACGAATAGAGTTAGTCGCACCCTGATTTCGGAACTCCGACAGCCTGCCACTACCGCTTAGCTATGATCTCGGATGTTTGTCATAGGAGAAATTTTCAAGCATGGATACATTTTGGGCTATGTGGTTTCTATTGCGCGTGCCATCGGCGGAGGAGCATAAATAAACAGGCACTCGCCATTTTCGAAGCTGGCCAGATCATCCATCACTAACTTAATTCGTTCTATCTATTGAAGCATCACTTTTCTTAAACATGTTCATTTACCGGTCGAGTAAATTGGCCACTTTGGGTGTCGCCGTCCTCTCTTCCATTGTGACCGCGACCCCAACTGCTAATATCACCAGAGATGTCGTGGTTGTTGGTGGTGGCGCCGCAGGCGCCTATGCCGCTTTTCAATTGCGCGACAAGTATGGAAAAAGCATTGCGTTAATCGAAAAACAGGGGCGCTTGGTAAGAATTATCCCAACTTGATTACGCTTTTGGTAACAGAGAGCTAACTATGCAATTCTTGCTCAAAGGGCGGCGCAGTCGACTCCTGGACTGACCCCAGCACTGGAACAACTCATGAATTGGGCGTGGAAGTCTTTGTAGACTACGGAAATGCGACGGATTTCCTTTCGCGCCTCAACATATCGACGACTAAAACTGGCTCAGGTGCGGCCGTAACGCAGCGCTATGCCAACTTCGAGACAGGCCAGTGGGTAAACTACACCGCACCCACTACCGCTGAACGGTACGATGCATTTGTCAAATACATCGAACAGGCTGAGAAATATGAGGATATCATGCTACCCGGATTCTGGAATTTCACGTCTCCTGAGAACATTCCCGAAGATTTACTTCTCAACTTTGGGGACTTTGTCGAAAAATATGGTATTCAAGCTGCAGTGCCAACAATTTGGACCATCACCGCTCTAGGTCTTCGGGATATTCTTAACACGCCCACCTTCTATGTTATCCAGGTCTTCCCAGCTCCAATGGCAAAGGTCTATATTGGACAGAACACAGCTGTGCACGCGTCCAATAGAAACCAGGATGTATATGACCGAGTATTGGAATACCTTGGCGACGACAGCGTGTTGCTTTCTAGTGTTGTGGACAGCACTGAAAGGACATGTGATGGGGTGAAGGTCGTTGCTAAGAATGAGAACGGAACCCTGACGGAGATCCATGCCAGACAATTGCTTATTGCTATCCCGCCCACTCTGCCTAATCTCGAACCATTTCAGCTTGATGATTATGAACTTGGAGTTCTATCAAAGACGAACTACACCAAGGGATATGTCGGTGGTGTTAAATCATCATGCTTCCTATCCAACACCACTATCAACAACAATCCCTCGAGCGAGTGGCTGGATTTCCCGGACTTCGACTTCCTTCTCTGGTTCAAGGATCTGGGCACAAAGGAAGGCCACAACCAAGTCATGATGTTTGGAGATGAGGTCCTGAGTGGAGATGGTTCAAAGGCTGTTGTTCAACAGGCCTATGACAACTTGGTCAAGGCGGGAGTTCTATCGGAAGGATGTGACCTCGAGTGGTTCAATTTTGCGGATCACGGAGATCTCAACGTCCGGGTTTCGGCTGACGACCTGAAGGCTGGCTTTATACAGGACCTTTATTCCCTCCAAGGCCGCCAGTCTACTTGGTACACGGGTGCAGCTTGGTCAGTGCAGTTGCACACGTTTGCATGGGCCTTTTCGGACTCGGTGATTCCTCGAATGCTGGGGAGCCTGTGAAATAGCCATGTGTTCAACTCGGTGTAGTTGGAAGAGGGTATGAAACGGCAAGAGCAAGACATCATAAATAGATTCCCGAATAAATTCATTGTCGTAAATAATTGAGATTGTACAAAATTGATTCCCATTCTCTAAGAATAATATGATTCCTTCGAAAACGGCCATTAAACATATCTATGCCCATTACTGCTCTTTACTCGTATCTTCTGCTCGAATTTCTTGAAGTCGTTCAATAACCCAGTCCACATTTCTAACACCCGGATCATCATTTAGCCACAATGGCAACTGAAAAGCTTTCGGCTCGCCATTGTATGAGTTAATAAGTGCAAGTATCTCCGTAGTATTCTCGTTAACTGTCGCCAGTGTGCGCGCAACAAGTGGTCTGTCTGCCACGTTCACTTCTGAAAGAGCAACAGTAAGCTCCGGGTAACAATACCGAGTCTGGGCAATGTCACGGGCCGTTCTTCCATGGGCATCTGGAATATTAGGATCCGCACCATGCTCCAGAAGCTTTTGAGCAAGATTGTAGTTACCGCGTGAAGCTGCGACTGCCAGTGCTGTCAAGCCATCTGGTGCGGCGTTGTAATCCAATTGACTTTTGGAATTGTATTTCTTGCATAGCTCCGATGCCATGATGCCAGTTACTTCATCCTTGGGGTCGAACTCCGAGGTTTCTCGGGCGAGGAGATGAAAGACGGTGTAGTACTTCCTTCCATCTTGATAGGGGATGAAGCCATCTGAGCCATGGCGATCTGGGAGACCCAACAAGAATTTCACTCTTTCCAAAGAATTTCTTGTGCGGTAATCCAACATCACCGACATTATAGTTTCGCTGGTTCCGGGATTCAGCCGATCCCTGTCGGCGCCCTGCTCGTACAGATATTTTGCCATAGTAAAGTTGCCGCAATAGACAGCTGCCTGAAATGCGCTCAAAATGTTGGGATCGTGGAGGTCCACTGGGGCTCCACAAGCAAGAAGCGTCTCGGCGAAATAAATTTCATTGGTTTCTTTGCCTGCTCGCTCCAAAGGGCCTAATCCGGAGTCATCGACGACCTTGATACTGGCCCCAGCATCTAGCAGAGCTCGGAACATGGCGCGGTCATGGTGAGTAATTGCTAGAAACAAGGCAGAGCCCCCGCTTGACAGATTATGCAGTGAATTGTCAATTTCTCTGTCAAATCCAAGCTGGAGACCGGATACCATGATATCGGCACAGCATTGATGATAAGCTGTGGCGAAAACTGCGGGCATTTCTTTATCAGCTACTTGCAGAACAGCGTTGGTGGTGGCACCATTATCCACCAGTAGCATTATAGTCAATAGGGTTTCTGTTTCGAACTCTGCACCGTTGTGAAGCAGCCTGTCCCATCTTTGAGACCCTCGCAAAACTGAAAATAGTGGGCGAACAAGGACTGGATTTCCGTTCACCATGGGTACTGGAGAGTTGACAATCCGACAAACAGCTTGCTCTTCTAGTAGACGAGCCACTATCGATGAATGAGATCGCAAACAGGCTACTTCAAACGGTGAAAGTTGGACTTCTTCGCCGTTTGCTGTCTCCATTCGAAAATTTGGGTCGGCACCACACTTTATAAGACCGTCTACGGCAGACAGCCGGTTTTGTACAACGGCCCAGTAAAGGGGCGTATATGCCAATAAACCACTATTATTGACTTTCGGTCCATACAGTGAATTACTGACGCTGACAGCAGGAGAGTTTGGATTTGCGCCGTGTTTGCAAAGAAGGGATGATATTTCCTCGTGATCCTCGTCTGGGAATGAACACAGCCAGTGGAGAGCAGTCACGCCATCTGGGCCAGAAAGACTGGCGACGTGAGGTTTATGTTGGCCGTTCAACATGGCCTCGATGATGCGTCTACGACCAAGTCTGGCGGCCATTATCAGAGGAGTTTCTTCATTCGCAAGGTTCTGTTCTATCAATCCAGGGTTGCGACGAAGGCAGGAGGTTGTTGAGTCGGGAGCACCCTCTACGATGCTCCAAATCAGCAAAGTTCGTGTCTCTTCGGGACTTCGTTGATCCTGTGACAGCGATAATGCAGAAGCCAGATTTTCAAGGCTCACTCCAGCCCTCTCCATCTCCTCGTTCCTTTTCTTTTTGGAAATGTAGGTTCCATCCAGAGGCCAGTCGACCTCCAATTTCTGAAGCGCTGTTGGATTCCCCGTCTCAGCAGAATCGATCAGCCAAGCCCGCAATGTCGCCTCATCGGGGGCCGAGAATCCGGAAAACTGGGAAAATATGTTGATGTAGAGAGTTCTAGCTTGTTCGAGACCTAAACTTGCAGCGTCAAGAACATATCTAATGGCGCGATCGAGGTCATGTTCTACCCCGATTTCATTCACATAAGCATTTGCGAGGCTCAGGCTCGCTCCAGCCTTTACAAGGTTAATATTAGAGCTTGAGAGAATATTTTCAAGGCTCTCCACCAATTCCAGCTGTACGCATCTTGGAGTCTTCCGTAGAATACCGGAGTGCGCAGAAATCTTATAGCTCGTTAGAAATGATCGAGTCGAGTTTGGATTTTAGCACGTACCTCTGGAACAAAATCACCTTGGTAGAATTGTAAATGCGATGGATCATCTATTGTTGCTGCGATTGGATTCAAATTCTCTGGCTCATTTACCAAGCCCGCACAGTCCAGGAGCAAATTCATCATGCTCCTGGTTGATGCAAGACTTCCATCATCCCCCTTGCTTTGTTGGACTGCCATGAAAATTTCTCTTTGGGTTCTTTTCTTTAATGCATCTTGTAGTACAGGCAGTAGAGGTGTTTCTCCCTCGTTCATGTTTGAGAAGTATTTCTCGAACCAAGATGGAACAAGTGGAGACACGATAGACTTGAAGGAGTCCAACCATGAATCAAGCTTTCTCTGACCCGTTCCTTGTTCCATAAATATTGACGCGAAAGTCCCAGTAATATCTGGAGTAGGATCCTCTGCTTGAGAAGAAGACGTTCCATAGCTCGGATTTGCGATAGAAGGTGAGGGGATTGCAAGAACAAAGCTCTGAAGTACAGACGCAAGGTCAAGATCCGCAGTATTCATAATGTTTTGTAAAAGATTGAGAAGATTAACAATCCTAGACATATCGCGAAACCGCCTCTTAGCGGACGTTTGCAAGCAGTAGAAGAATATCTTGCAAAGAATCAATAAATGATAGTCCTGGTTTCGCATCCGGTGTAGTATGTTGGTTGTGGCCATTGCTGGTAGCATGTTTGACTTTTTCATCTTATAAATGTTCTCCGACCGCTCGCTGTCTGGAATGGACCTGTAAAATGGAAATCCGTCACTGAATATGGTCCACAAAGTCAGGCCGTACGAGTAGATGTCCAGTTGCTGTAGGTACCCATTCTGTACCTGTCCATCATTGCCTTCTGGAGCGCGGTATGCTTCGGTGCTACCCATCAACCTTCCGCCTTTCATGGACGTTGAGAAGCCAAAGTCGGACAGCTTGACGATAAACCTTCGGGTATCATGCTTGCATACCAAGAGATTAGATGGTTTGACATCGCTATGGATGACTCCTGCATTGTGAAGGGCCTCTAGCCCTTTTGCTGTGTCCAAAGCAGCTGCTACTTTTTCCTCAAAAGTCTCAATACCGCCTGATTCTTGGAATACAGTCATGCTACCAAATTCCGCATATTCAAGAACGAGCGCAGGAAGTATTCGATGCCCTTCCATATTTCCTGTATCATGATACATGACGGCCAGGAGCTTAATAATATTCTCATGTTTCGTAACAGGACCATGGCGCAATATTTGGAGCTCAAGAGCAGTGTCTGCAAAGGAGATTTGGTTGTCTGCACCAACGCGCGGGTGCTTGACGATGACAAATTCACGTCCGGTAAAGAGATGACTGCTTAATCCGGACGGAAAAGACTTTGCTTTGACTTTGCGGACGTCCATAGAGCCACCGCCGAGTGAAACATCGTCAAAGTCGGGTAATAAATTTGTGATAGAGGGATGAAGCCCAAGCGCCGAGTTGCCCGTCGAAAGGGAGACAGCCATGAACCCAGCAAAATGCGGGCATTCTGTGGCGGATGCGCCGGCAGTGGCGGTATCCTCTTGTTGATCTGAATCAGGCTGCTCCTTCTCCCTAAAAGTAGGGACTGAAAAGAGCTCCATTTGGATTAGGCTGAGCTCTCTCACTCGGCAGCTCAAGCTAGATCTAGGTTGAATATAGGTCGTTTGAAGAGTTGAAAGACTAGATCACTCTCTAGTCCAGATTGAAAAGCGGAGTTGCTAGTAAAATTGCAGTGGTTCGCATCCGTATTGGACGCCTTTACGAGAAAAGTCGATTCATCACAAAGTGCGGCTGAAGGCAACCCTGTTGTACATGACGCAAATGGCAGAGTGGGGGCCGGAAAAAATCCCTCCCCCCAAAATGGACCTTAGGCCACGATGTCTGCAAAATATCCGAAAGAATCGTTGACAAAATCCGGAATCATCCTGTAATAAAACAGAAAAAGTCCATACAATGGCAAATAGCCACCTGGACTTCCAATTAGGAGTGGCTGGGCTGGGCATCGGAGCATTTAGTGGATTGCTTGATGTATTATCTACTTGCTCCAAGATTTATGGGTTATGGAAGTCCCTTAACCATCTCAAGGGTTTTCTGGCAGTTCTCCGTACCAAACTTATACTTCAGGAAGCATTGCTAGATCAGTGGAAACGAGAGTGGTTGAGTTTTCCGGTATCTGGACGCGCGACCGTCCAAAAGCTCCAGCTGCTTAAAATACACCAGAATGCGGTTTTAGCCTCATTGGAAACAGTTCGATCATTGTTGGAAACTCTAGAGCCTCTTCGCGCGGATTCAAAAACACCCGAACGTGCCCTTCAGCGGCTAAAGCTCGCTACTGGGGGTGCTAGCGACTGCGATAAGACGCTGACACAGATCAGCACAATTCTGAACGACCTCCACCGGTTGCTACCTCTGGCGAACCCCAACGTTGAAATATCCCAGACAGTCCTGTCCCTTGAGTATGTGGATGGGGAGGAATCCTTCATACCAGAAACAGAAAAGGATATAATGCGGGCAGCCCATGGACCAGAAACCTTCGAAAAAGCGGTATCCTTTCGGAAACTTGGTCGAGACTTGGAAAGGGATCTAGAGGAAAGGGTGTCGACTTTCAAGCTTACACTACCCGCTGCGACGCTGACAATAAATCCTGGCCGAGTCAAGATTACTCAAGATGATGAGACCTCTGCTGGATATCGCAGCTTTGGGGTCCTTGATTCTAAAACGCCGGTGCTAGTTGAATGGAAAAATTACGATACCAGCTGGAAAGGAGGGAAGGGCATTAGGTTAAGAGGGAGAATTCACAATATTGCACAGCTCCTTCACGCCGACACAAAGCCCAACGAACTCCTTACACTTAAATGTCTTGGCTTCTACGACGATTATGAAAAGAGCAGATATGGCCTCTTATTCGCTTACCCATCAACTACCGAGCCCGACCCGAAGATGCGATCTCTTAAGTCGCTGTTAGAACGACCCACTCAAGAAACTCTGCCAAAACTTGGAGAACGATATCAGATTGCGTATTCCATTTCGCTTTCGCTAGCTATTCTACACGCTGCAGGTTGGCTGCAGAAGAGCATACGGAGCCACAACATAATGTTCTCAATCGTCAATGGGCGACCGAGCTGGTCGCGGCCATACCTCGTCGGCTTCGACTTTTCTCGGCCTGACGCGGCTGATGAATCTTCAGAGCGACCGGAGAAAAGTGTCCGTTTCAACTTGTACAGACATCCGTCAGCGCAAGGCATTCCTGGAGAGTCTTACCGCAAGGCTTTCGACATTTACAGCTTCGGTGTTGTGCTCCTGGAAATTGGACTATGGAAACAAGCCTGGAGTCTGTGGCGGGATGGCACGAGCGCGCCGGAATTTCGCGGCATCGTCATCAACAAGAGCAATGATTGGCTAGCTCACTTCATGGGCTCACAGTATCAAGATGCCACTCTGAAGTGCTTGAAAGGCGATTTAGAGAATCGCGAAGATTCAATTGTCCGTGCGTTCTACGTCGAGGTAGTTGAAATGATGAGGGCTGTTGCTGAGTGACAAACTCTGGATGCACGGGATAAAATAAGGAAATTAGGCGAATGGGCCCTAAGTTATTGTCCTTAATTGTTTCATTCGTACACATGTTACTTTTGAACATGCTTTGAATTTATTAGTCTAAACAGCCATAGATCCCACGCGATTAACTGCCTAAGCTGCTGGTGATGAGATTCGTCTCTCTTGGTGCACTATCCAGATCTCAACCGCTACAGCATATCGACCCACACACAGTTCACTGAACGCCCTCAATTAGAACCTTGAACACATCGCTCCGGCGCTCCTTGACGAGCTCAAACGCCTTCTCGGCGTCCTCAAACTTGAATCTGTTGGTGATGAGCTTCTTGACATCAATCTTGCCGCTCGAAATGAGATCTATAGCCGCAGGGTAACAGCCAGTGAGGTAGCGAATTGAACCCTTGATGGTGAGACCTTGGATACACACAGCAGTGATGGGAAACGCGACGACTTCCTTGCCCATGCCGGCTTGGACAATGGTGCCTCCCCGTCGAGCTACATAGACGCCCAATTGAACGCAGGGCTCAGCGCCAGAGCACTCCAGAACGACATCTGCACCCTCGCCAAGGTCAAACTTGTCCTTTATCTCCTTGGCCACGGCCTCGGCGTGGTCCATTGGGTCGACTCCAGGTTCTGCCCGCCCGGGCTTAAAAGCGCCGTCGGCACCAAAGGACTTGGCGACATCGAGTCTGGACTCAACCGTGTCGATTCCGATCACTTTCTTCGCGCCCCAAGCCTTTGCAACAGCCTGGCACAGGACACCAATGGGGCCGCAGCCCATAACCACCACCGTTTGGTGGGCTCGCAAGTCGGCCGTTTTAGCAACGGCCACGGCAACAGATGCGGGTTCCACCATGGCTGCCTCCTCGAGGTCCATTGAGTCAGGAACCTTGTAGCAGAAGTCGGCCGCGTTCATGTAATACTTGGCCAAAGTGCCATCATAAGGGGGGGTAGCGGCGAAAACCATGTCGCCGCAGAGGTGGTACGAACCAGTGCGGCAATAATCACATCTCCGACAGGGAACACCCGGCTCCATGGCTACCTTGTCGCCGGGTTTGAGGCCGGTCACTTTGCTGCCGACTTCCACGACTACACCTGAAGATTCGTGGCCAAGAACCATCGGCGCGTTGACTACGTACGGGCCAATGCGGCCACGCTGCCAGCTGATGTCTTGTTAATCATGACATAATAAAGTATGCTGCCATTTCGAACTTACTAGTGAACCTGCGAATGATCTTGTCAGCACCTGATTTCTATTTTCGATCGAATCAAGTCACTCACATCGCTTCCGCAGATACCTGTCTGGGCAACGTGGACCAGAACATCATGCGGGTCTTTGAGCTCCGGCTTGGCGCGGTCTTCAAATGTGACTTCCTTGATAGCTTTGAGGACAAACGAGGGGTTCTGTTTTCGATCAGCCTCCATCTACTGATTTCTACTGCACCTTGAACTGACAGCCATTTTGGTGATTCTTGGTCTTTTTGCGTGTTGCTTGGTTGAGATTTTGTTGCTGTCCCGTGTGTAGCCTATGCCTTTTATCGACCATTCTTATACTACAGACAGCTATTTGAGACCCAGCTCGACTCAATGATAAGGTACCTACAGTCGCTTAATTTTCTATTTTTAGTGAGAATTAATAATGCACAGAGTCTAGTGACCAACATTAATCCATGCTAAGGCAGCGTTGGGAGAAGAGGTCCTGTCAAGTGTTGGCCATGCGGATGGTCTCATGCATTCCGCATTGCCACTCTCCATTAGAACTCTGGGAAGCACCCCGCACTCCCCCACAAGGTGCCAGAATAAACCTCGTAAGTCGTTTAGTTCTACCTGAAAGTCTCTTCTCATCGCACCGAGTTGCAAAACTTGTGCGGAGCAATCGAAGTCATGTGGGTACCGTCGTCAAAATTTCCTCTTCCGGTAACCAATGGTTGAGTCAGCAGCTGGGCAGTTTGTTGTTGCAACGCTACAAGCGACGACGCTAACCATTTGGAGAAATTTATGCGGCCGTTTCAATGCGGTTGTTGGTTTCCATACCACTTAAGTTCAATACGGCTTGGGTTGTCCAATCATTCGTGATTAGAACGCCTGCCAAGGGCTCCGCTGCTCCGCTCGTATCACTTGGCTCAACTGTTGTAAGTTATTGTTGCTATCCACTACGCTCACGATGACGTTGATCTCTTGGAGTCGTATTTTGGCCAACACAAATGGCCTGTTTTGGTTTGGGGGTGGTTTGAACCGCAGCATTCTAAACCCCTCAAATCCGCTCCTCATCGCTGGATATGTCCGGTTGCTGGTTGTCGGTAGAAAACTGAGTGTTTACTCTCCAATCCTATTCATTGCTTGCTCGGCTCTAGTTATCCGTAACCCAGCGAGATTCACATACAAATCCATACGACATTCTCTTCAAACCCGGTGCTTTGTCTGATCATAGTATCATTGGTCCGCATTTGGGACCCTGGCTTGGTGATATTTCCCTATTTCTAACAAGGCAGACTCGCCTGCGTTACGCTTGTTGCGCCGCATGTGAGAATGTATGAGACTAAGGGCGCATTTTGGTTACGTCACGTGTTGCTGAGACTGACCCATTCCATTACCCTCATGAATACCAGTCATGCAGAATCTGACACAGGGGATAATCTCAACAAAGTAGTACCGACCAGCTAAGACATCCCATGTTTGAATGCAGGCAGTCAATAATCTCGCGTAACTGTAGAAAATTAGCCGAGAAGTAGGTCCGAGTAGACGTTCATCAACGTGATGTGATGCGCATAATTTTCTCGTTGCAGTTAATTCCACCAGCACCCCCATTACCCCAGATGCTTATCCCTGGTGCTCTGGGGTACATCCCGAAAAGGTAACCCAAGAACAGCTCCGCATTCCTCCCTGCGACCCGTGTCTGGGGAACGATGGGGGGGCAAGTTGGCAAAATTGAAAACAATACATATTCGAGACGATCCCATGGTCAATTAGATTTCATGATGTTCTCCATTCATGCGGATAATTAGCTGCATGGTAATCATATTTTCTCCCCTCTTGCGATTGACCTTTACACTCCAAGATGCCCCAAACAGCGGATCCCATGAAGCGGCCATACTTTGGCCTAACGGGAAAATGGCTGATGTTCTGGATCACCTTCGCATGCAGCGTCGACATGTTGATGTTTGGCTATGACCAAGCTGTTTTCAGTGGAGTCATTGTGACGGAAGATTTCCTAGTTCGACACGGACTGGAAGGGCCAAGCAAAACAAACACGCTTTCCACTCTTACAGCCATTTATGATATCGGCTGTTTCTTTGGGGCCATCATCGCTTTCACAATTGGCGATCAGCTGGGAAGAAAAAAAGCCATCATCGTTGGAACAGCCATCATGGTCGCCGGAGCAATTCTGATGACCTTATCGTTCAGCCTTTCGCAAATGTTTGTGGGACGCATTGTCCTCGGGTTCGTGGGAGCATTTCCTAGTTCCACCATATACACTAACTCTTAACAGTATTGGCAATGGTATCAACACCTCGACTGCACCCATCTGGCAAACAGAAACATCGCCCGCACACTTGCGTGGAAAGCTAGTGATGTTTGAGATGATGATGAACATTTTGGGATTTTCCATCTGTAACTGGATCAACTACGGTCTCTCCTTTGCAGGCGGTCAAATCGCATGGCGATTTCCTCTCGCTTTCCAATTTGTCTTCATTATTTGCCTATTCGCTACGGTCCCATGGCTGCCAGAGTCGCCTAGATGGCTACTCTACCACGATCGGGAGCAAGAGGCGCTTGGGGTGCTATCTGCTCTCGAGGGCAAGCCTCAAGATGATTCATCCGTCGTCTCGCAGCACGAGGAAATTAAATACAGCGTCCAGTACGAAAAGGGACATCAAATTCGTTGGAAGGACCTTCTTCGCCCACAACCTGGGGGCACAAAGCCACTTCGAAGACTTATTCTTGGGGCTGGGACACAATTTATTCAGCAATTTGAAGGTTCATCTCCGTTGCGCCCATCATTTGTGCCATTACTTTCCTAACAGAACCAGGCATCAACATTATGTCCTACTACTTGCCGACCGTCCTGATCACAGCAGTCGGTTTACCTAACAGTCTAGCTCGCTTGTTGACTGCTGTAAACTCAGTCACTTATCTCATCTTCTCCTCATTCTCGATCCTGCTCGTCGAGAAGTGGGGTCGCCGGGCCCTGATGCTGATTTCGACCGCCGGCCAGGGTTTGAACTTCCTAATCATCACAGTTCTCCTGCGTTACGGTAGTCCCCCCAATGGCAGCCCCAAAGCAGCAGAGGCCTCCATTGCATTCTTTTTCTTATACTATATTTCGTTTGGCGTTGGAATGCTTGGTATTCCGTGGTTATATCCCACAGAGATCAATTCGATTGCTATGCGAACAAAAGGTGCGGCAGTGGCCACAGCAACCAACTGGTGAGACAACGTATTCCTACTTTATCCTCCTCGGTCCTTCATTAACAGCGTCTACATCAGGCTCACTAATTTTATTATTGTCCAAATCACACCGATCGGTATCCAGAATCTCGGCTGGAAGTTCTGGATCGTTTTCACTGTTTTCAACGCGGCATTCATGCCCGTCATTTACTTCTTCTATCCCGAGACAGGTAAGTCAGAAAAATAACCCGACCCGCCAATAAAAGAAACCCTAACACTTTGTTAGCAAATCGTACCCTAGAAGATCTTGACGAATACTACCGAAACAATCCGCCGCTCATCGTCACTAGCGACAAAGACGCCATCAGCAGTAAACGACCGCTTCAATACATTGAACAAGCGCAAACACGCATATCTGGTGCCAATAGGCCTAGTAATGACAGTGGCCCTAATAAAAGATCAACTTATGAGAGTGAGCATGTTGAATAAACGCGTAGCTGAAGGATCGAGGGGTGTTCAGCCAGCGTATGGCATATGCACAGTATTTCTTGCTCTAGTTGTATTGCTTAACGATTATTTTGGCACACGCCATCCATACATTACACACAGCCTTCGGCATCTGCCCCACTAAAACTTACACTTGGACTTGAGATCAGCATAAGCTAGACTTGAGATTTGCTGTAGCCCCTTGGTGATGACCTTGGCCTTGTGAATAGCTGTTTCCACATCTGCCTTGTCGGCGGTTATTTTGGGCACCGTGATTTGCCCCAGTTAGCGCGAGAGGTAGAAATGGTCATATGAAAGTGGGTCGGCATCACTCATTGTTTACCAGATATCCAAGCGCCGCCCACCCATACACGTGCAGCCAACAACCTTCTCCCTTCATATCATCAAAGGACATGGCAAAATCTGACGCGCACCTTGAGACGGCTACTTCTCACAAGCTTTCGCTCACCGTCTTGGATGAGGCACATTACACATGTGCAGCGAAGGCTATCACCAATGTCCTTGCCACCGACATTGCCGAGGCTACATTTGCGCAGATTGTTGACGGCGTACCTCTTTGGGATGTTCTGAGAGGCACCTACGTGAATCCTATTCTCGACGCGAAAGAGCACCCTGTGAAACAGCATACGGAGCTTTGTCCAGGAGCTTTGGAAAAAACCCGGCATTTTAGATCTGAGTTCCAACCAGACAAGTTGACCTTGGACTCTCGTGTAAGCACTCTCTGTGAAATTGTTTTATAGAGAATAACTCTAACTTTGTGCGCTGGGAAGTTACTCATGGCATACCAAGCTGCTTCGCCTGGGTCAAGGTCAGCTAATACACGCCTTATTGAGATTGTTGCAGTCGCAATACATCAAATAGCAGTAATCATTCTGCGACTAAATGCCGGTTGCCACAAGGATGATAATATTACATCATGGACTCCATCTAAGGACACTGCTAGGTGGTGGCGAATCCACCCAGGTGGCGCGCCCCCTGCACTATTTTACCATCGCTGGTACATGGACTATCAGCAATATCCTGAGGGTGCAGCCGACATGGCTGGCTACTGGGCAGAGACTCGTATTCTAGGAGGTGTTGCTGTATTTGACAAGTTTGAGCCTGAATCTGATGCAGTTTTCCTGCATCCAGATAGGATCCTCTATACGTATCGAATCTACCAACTCCTTGATGACCAGAAGCGCGATCTCTTGGACTTTCTTGTGTCCGATGATCCGCTCCTGAATCCTGAAAAATGCCCGCTTCCAATCCTGCCAAGCAAGGAGAACAAATACCGCATAGACCCAGAAGAAGATATAACGACTACTGGAATCTACCGCGATGAGTGGGAGCGCAACCAGAAACCATTTAAGCATGACGCTCGACATATTACGAGATGGGATATCTTGAACTGGCCAACTTTGGAAGACTGGAACGACTCCAAGGAACGTTGGCATGAGAGACGGCGGCAATGGATGATGAAACCGGAAGCTGATTTCGATGAGGAGGAGTAGAAGGGAACCATGGATCTGGGTGATTAGTTCGGTCTGCGAACCAGCTTTATTGACAGGAGTATAATGCTCACTATAATCTAAATGTTCCTGATTATTCTACGCAATTTCGGCGTCATCTAGGAGCTCCTTTATATTTCCGCCCATGTTGGTATTACAATTCCGCTACCTCTGACACCTTCAGTGCCCTTTGAACTACCAACTAGCCCCTCCTGCCCCCCCCCCCCCCCCCCCCCCCCGAGCCATAACAGCAGATACCCCGTCTCCAGCTGAACTGCAAAACGTTCAACACGGTTTCATGCATCCATTTTTATTCTCCCTTGCTCAAATTTCTAATGTTACTCGGCAGCGTTGCTTGCGCATGTCCAAGGTTTGGTGCCCTTCTCTGTAGCGATAGCCTCGATGGAAGCCCACAGCCCGAGAACGCAAATCAGCAAACCAGTAATGAAGAGTAAAACATTGGCCAGAAAGCGGCAGGTCTGCTTTCCATCTTTGAACCAGTTTCCGTAGTGCATCCAAAGCCAGAAAATGCCGGGCAGCCCGTACGAGAACCAACTGGCAAACAAGGCGCAAATGAGACCGAGAAGACTGTTGAAGACTGGGATGGACTCGGCAATGACCATGGAAATTGCCCAGATTCCAAAAGTGACGCCTACCCAGACGATTCCAGATAGCTTTGTCCTTCGGATCATGTGCTTCGTGTTGCGGAACATTCGCGAAAAGATGTACTTGGCAGCAACGTGTCCGTAAATGACGCCGGCAATGACAATGGTTGGAATGGCGATTCCCCAGATAGCCTTGCGCATCTTGGGGGAGCCCGCTGCGGAAAGTGCAGGAGACGGAACGTCGGGTCCTACGAATACGTATATGACGATAGCAGCAAGCAAATACAAGACGGTGTCGGCAATCTGGAGCAGCGCGAGGGCCTTGGGCCAGTCGTCGGGGTTCTTGAACTCGGAGATGACGCTAAAGAAGCAAGAATGACTCGCTACAATATCCAGTCAGAAGTCCGCTCTGCAAATAAGGGTTCACAGTGCAATTTCAACTTACAGAATGAAATGGCAATGTTGGTGACGGCCAAGAAAGCACTAGAAAATCCAAGCTTCCTGGCGACCGCGATACTTCCTGAGCCAATAGGGCGCTCCACAGCAACATCACCAAGTGTAATCAATACTGCCAATGTAATAGACATACAGGCTATCATATGAGTCAGTTCGTAGGCAACAAATGACGGATAAATAAAAGCACTTACACGCCATAGACATGTAACTGGTGTACTTTAAAGTTCTTGGGAGGTTGAGGATCCAGAAAATAGCTAGCCCGACGATAGCCCAGACAATTGTGCAGGTCGAACTGCTGGTCAGAGTGTTCATGCAAATGGTCCAGGTCAACAGGTGTGACCCCATGACGAAGACCTGGAAAGTAACCTGAGCCCAGCCAAAGATCTCCTGAAAGATGCGGCCCATCCCAATCGAATTACCAAGGACTTCGACTGCATCTCCGAAGTTCTGCACGTGCGGGTACTCTTTTCGGAATTCGGCCAGGACCAGGCCCGAGTAAGTGGAAAGGCAGCCCAGGATAAGGATGAGGATTATTCCAGGGGCCAGCCCAACGGTGGCCAACACAGACGGAAGGGACAAGATGCCGAGCGAAACGGTCTCGGCGATTAACACAATGCCACCCTGCCTAGTTCACTGTCAGTAACCACGCAGTTGTGTCAGCATTTGGGATGGACTCATACCACCACGTCAAAGTCTTGTAGTCGATCAAGGCGCCATCTTCTCCCTCCAACACACCGTTGTCCTGAATGGATGCCGAAACATGGGGCAAAGCCTCAGTAGCAGAACCAGTCTTTTCGGCGGTATTTGCCGCCTTCGGAGCAGCTGAGTCGTTCATTGTCGCTGGGGTGAGCGGTATGTAAATGGACCAACTCGTTACGTAGTCTTTTGGCCTCTCTGCGGCAGCTCGATGGGAACAGGATAGAGCGAGGCCTGGGGTCTACCGAGGAAAAAGGTTGAGAGGGGATGGTGGGCATAAAAGACCCAAAGAGGCAGACGGGGAAGCCCCCGTGGCTTCTAGAATGGATCTATCTCCCGCAGGCCAGCCCCTGGGACTATGGGGCATCCGCGAGAAGCGAGGCCACGGAAAAGATACACAAAATCCCTGGGTGAACAGCACATGGCGGTTCTTGCCGGTCGATTGGGCAGTTACAAGGTTGAAGCTATCCCCAAAACTGCACGGATGGGGCTGAAAGGATCGGCAGATGGAGCCGCAGCGACGAGTATGCAAGGAACCAGTTCGCAGCGCACCGTTTGATGGGAGCGCCAGACCAGGATCAGGACGACTTTTACTAGATCTGGATGGAAACGCCGTCGCATTCCTGTTTGATTTCTGCGCTCACTTTTTTGTTTGGTAAAACTTACGTTATGGTCCCACCACTATGGAGGATGTGGTCGCCACAAAATAAAATAAGCTGTAGATTTTTTGCATCTGCGTCCCCACCGCGTCTCCATATCGTTTGATGGCGCGAGCCGCAACAGATGACGAAGACGGCAGCGCTCCCGACAGCTGGGATGTTTCGGCTTCTAGCCCGTGGTGCAATGGTGCAGTCAGCGTTGGGGCTTTTCTACAATTGCCAAATGCAAAGGTCTCACGAAGATGACAGGTTAAAACCAGAATGCGGAGCTGCCTGAGCACGATAAGATAGTGGGCATCATGACTCTGGTCGACAATGGTCGATGTTAAGAAGGTTTAAATATAAAACTCCGACTCCAACTAATAAAGGAAATTATTAAAACACATGAATCTCTGTACCAGTTTGGAAATGGTAGGTTGCTAGTCGTCGATTGCATCGGCAGCAGTAGTGCTCCACATTTTTGAACGTCTTGGACATGTAGGGAACAGGACCCCCAACAACGGTGCAGATGAACAGCAGGACAGCCATTTGACTACATCATTGTCAATAGATGAAAAAAAAAAAAAAAAAGAGACGAGTGAAAATTGGCTGGAATATACGCACTGTGTTCCGCCGCAGATTTTCCTCTGCACGCGCGTGATGGACGGCTCCATGCAAGCTGGGCAGTCAACTACCCTAGGCCAGTATGTGAGATCCTTGAGTGGGATAGCCGCCTCCTGCGACAGGTAGTCGAAGGATGCGAGCTCCCCTGCTTCTGTCCTGCGGGACCGGCCCCCCTTGAGCGGGCCGAGCTTGGTCTCGTTGTTGGAACACAGGCTGGTGGCTGCTGGATTTGGGTCTTCCTCGACCTTGAAAGGGTTTCTGTAGATGGACATGGACGGCTTGGACAGCGCCAAGCCCTTTGAGGAGCTGTTGTCAAATTTGAACATTTTCTATTGGGATTGTGTAATTCGTATGGTACTGAATAGTACATATTTTTTTATCTTCATCAGCTTCCGTGGCTACTTATATTGCATGCGGCAATGTGTCTGCCATCCCATCGCGATGGCACAATTGCTGCACATCTAGTGAATGGCTGCCAGCCCGACCCCGCAGCACTCGTATTTCGCATCGGGTCGGTCGCGAAAAACGACGCCCAATCAGAGGGCGGCTGCAGCGCCGCAGCTGCAAGCCACAGGGTTGAGGGGCGCCTTGGGACCAAGACAGGGCGTCGTCCTGGGGCAGATCAGAGCCCTCTGACAGGCGTCATGGGACCCGAGTGTGGCATTTCTCGCCAGGCAGCCATTTTTTGCACTCGACACCGCTCAACACGGCTCGGCATATCCAGGCAAATCACGGGGGCGCAGCGAGGCCATGTTTTGACATTGTCATTGCATCGCACGGGATATGGAAAAAAATAGCATGTTCCTGTCGTCTGTCCCCCGCACGCCCTCCACGCTAAGCCTTCTGGAAGCGGGCGCGTGCCCCAGGCCGACGCACTGTCCGTGCTAATCAATCAGCCCAAGGGGGAGCTGGACCTGAGAGCAGAGTGCATCGCATTTCCTGAGAGCTGATTTATCATTTATATATAGCCCGAAAAGCCTTCATTGCTTACACATGGATTGTTTTGGCCTCTGGCTGCAATATACTGTTCACTTCTCCTAGAGAGGTTGCCCTCCTAAGTAGAGGATAAAAAATACTAGTCGATATAGCCCGAAAACCACCTACCACGTCAAAAGCATTGCCTCTGTGGCATTGATGGACACATCCAGCTTCCCGCCCGCCACTTTGAACCGCACAGAGTCATTCTTGATGCTCGTTTCCACGCCGCCCCTGGAATGCGGCCAATCCAGCCCGCCCCAGGTAAGCCCGGACGTCGCTGTGCCATTAGGGCCGGTAAGACGCCGCGCTGTGACAGCGGTACCGTCTTTGACGCCGTCAAGCCCGAGGCTGACATTAGCCAGGGGCCGGCGCTCCGTTTCGCTCTTGGTGCCGTTCCGCAGCTCGAGGTTCACCAGCGCAATCTTGGCCAGTTTCCCGCGCTCATACCCCGCATATCCAACCATGTGCTTGTTGCCCACGTTTTTGCTCAGGCTGGTGAGCTCTTTGACTTGGAGCTGATTCTTCGCGTCCTTTCCGATGAAGTCGGCGACAAAGACGTGCCCGTACCAGCCCCCCTGCAGTCTTGTTGGAATCCATTCGGCAAAGGCCATTTCAGCCCCGTTTTGCATATTGATTCGGCTAATATTTTACTTCAATTAGCTGGGGATGCAAGCATGCGGCGTGCGTCTTTCTCACTATGCTCATCGCGTACAGCATCCAATCCACTGTCCAGACTGCAGAGCCGAGAGATTTTGAAAGGGCATCCTTGTCATAATTGGTCTTGTTCATGTTGGCGTTTCCCACTTCATCAATGATGAAGGTGGCGCCCTGGCCAGCTTTGCCTTGAACAAGCCGAGATGCATTCTTGAAGAAAGTGTTGGTTCTAGATACGGTAAATTCGTGATTCAAAAGTGTTTCTGGGTAAGTGATGGCATAATTAGCCCACGTTCCTATTTACATGTGGGCACCAAGTACCTTGTAAAACTGTGCTGTCCATGGTGCAGTAACTGTCACCTCAATCAGAAAGAGTCACTATGGAGATGACGGGTAGCTCACAAATGTTGAGCGACCGAGGTTACTCGCTTGAAGTCGATAATGCCTTTTGACTTGCTCATAAAATTTTCACTGTAGTGTTCCGTCAGTCCAGCTCTCGCTGCGGAACCAGTCACGGGTTGACAAACGTGGACCACGCCTCGTCAGAAGTTGACGAACTCTTTTGGAAAACCTGAAACTTTCTCCCCTCACCGAGACAGGTAATGTTTTCCCTCAGCACATCCATAAACTTGGCAGCTTGGCGAGCATAGTCTTCCACGCTGTAGTCCTTGCTGCGCGCGCCCTGGCCGGCGTATAAATTCGGTTCATTGGCCAGCTCCACGGCCTGGAATTTAGGAGACTTGCAACCTCCTATGTGGTTAAGCATGTTTTGTATATATCCGACCGCTTCTGTGTAGTTGTGCCCGCCATCCCTGGCGAATCCGAACTGCAGGATGAAGCTGACGTTGTCGAGCTGGGGGAAAGTACCAAACCACTTTGTCCCAAGAATCGTATCGGATTTTAGGCTCGGGTCAAGACTACCGTTAACCGCTTTTTCTTGATTCAAGTCGTAAATTGTATGATCCCTAGGGCTCGATGAGATGGAGCTGGCTCGGCATTGTATCAGACTGTTTATACTCACATCGAGGTGCCTCCGATGCGAATGATCAAGTCAACCCCTGTTCGCCAAGAAAGAGCATTGTAAAGGTTCTGTGAAAATTTATCAGCGTATTGTGGCCAGGTGAGCGACTCCATGGCAAGACCGGCGAATGCGTGGTCTACATGCTGGCTAGCCCCCTGTGGTACGGAATGAGGAACAGCAACGGTCGCATTCAATAGCCTGAACCAATGGAGCAGGGCTAGAAGAGCAAAGTAGTTGGACATGATAATTTTCATCTTGTACGGGGCTTCCGAATTTGATGTGAAGGATTGAGTGTGTAATGTTGTGATTTGATTTCGATACTTTTTACGCCATGCTTCGTCTATTAAACGAATTTGAATATGGAACTTTTCAAGAGATGAAAAATCCCAAATTGCTATGTACACCGCATCGATGCTGTGTGATTATCAACCCAGATCTATCTGCTCATAGGAACAATCAAGCAGGATCTGGCGGACAGCTGAAGGACGGATCTGCAGGTCGCGTGAAAACCTGCGTAAGGCTGAGTAAGAGATCTTCACAACTTCATTTTCAATTGCGTCTTACATAAATCCACCATCCAATGAATGATTGGATGGGTATTTGTTTGCAAAGGTATACGTCATTTACATATCATTCTCGGCTCGTCGATCAGATCAAATGCTTCAATCATCTCCACTGCGGTCGGCTATTTTATGCTGACAAATTTTAGCGACCTCGTAGAATTCCGGTTATTCCACGCTCATCAATATTGTCGTATCTACCGAATTGCTTGCCCTTACTTGCCATTTTCTTGCATCACTCCGTGTAATAAAAAATCATGCTCAGCCGAGTAAACATTATGCATGAGCAAAAGCATGAACAGGTCCACTGGGATCCGTCTGAGCGCGGGGCCTTTAGCGCCGAGTCGTCGTGGCGCTCCACAGGTTGGCCAACCCCCTAACCCACCCTTTACGAAGACTGTCTCTCGTGTCATGTAGTGGCTGGAACCTCAGGCTCTCGGCCTAATGGTTGAGTTGCTGAGAAGCGCAAGCATCTTTTGGACGCGATAAACATGTGCTCTCAGACGCGTAAATGAAGGGACTGGGCAGGGCTTCCATGAAACAATTCTGACGGTCGATCGCCAAAGCTAAGCTTTCCTTGCATGCCGCATGTCTGCCAGGATGTATATGCCCACAAAAATAATCCCCGGCATAAGAGGACACAGCCCAGGCTAGCGCATTGTGCTAGTGCGTTAGAGGGGGTGACCATGGCGTCCCGCCACACTGGTCAGATGTCAATGTGGTTGCTTTTGGTCAATGTGTCGGTTTGTACTCCAAACAAGTTTGGTTTCAAGTGGACAGGTGGAATGACAATCTAGCGTCGTGGTCGCACAGACCTTGCCTGGTCCCTGACTAGCGAGAACAACCGAACACATTTATTGAACCCCATTCCGCATTTCGTGGCCGTCTTTCAGCTTCTCCTCCTCCATTCTCCTGACGTACAAACGAGCAAGCTACACCCCACTAATTCAACAAAAAGTACCCCTGAACCGCTACAATGTCTCGACCTAGACGCATCGAACCTGTCATGTTTGGAGCCGCTGGCTCTGGCAAGTCAAGCATCGCACGCCAGGTAAGAAGGAGCCAATGGAGCTGTGCACACGACCAAGCTTACACGAATACAGTTTTGCTATTCACGCTTCGAAAACGACTCCAAGTCAGGGGAACCCTACAGAAAGGAAATCAGGGTGAACAAGCGGCGATGCGTGGTCGAGCTCATCGACACCAATTCCAACGAAGAGTACAAAGCAATGGAGGAGCATTTAATCCAGGCCGGAGATGGCTACATTCTCATCTACAACATCACATCACGAGCGTCGTTTGAAGAAATCCGGTCCATTCACTCTCGCATCCAAAAAGTACGGGAAACCTGCCGCCCAGACATCTACTCCAACATCTCCATCAGCACCTGGAAGGCGGGCTCCATGTACCTGGTGGCCAACAAGCTCGACCTCGAGGCCAGCAGGGAGGTGTCGACGCAGGAGGGCCGCGAGCTCGCTGACGAGCTGGACATGGAGTTTGTGGAAATCTCGGCAAAGAACACCGAGGCTGTCGACAAGCTAGCCGAGGACTGCGCGCGAGCCATTGTGAAGTACCAGATCCAGCTGGACCAGGCGCAGTCCGCCCTAGCTCGGCAGACGACGGAGGCGACGTTGGAGGCGACATCCTCGGACGAGGAGAAGCGCCACAAGAGGAAGTTTTCGACAATCATCAAGAGCTCCTTGGTGCGCATCTCGAGCTTTCGAAGTTCCAAGAGGCAGCCCGTGTATGCCAATGCATAAAGCGATGCAAACAAGGCTACTTTGTGAAGCCTCTTATTCACATAAAACGATACCCTTTTTGTGAAAGATTTTGGATCATTTGTTGTTGTTTGTCTTGGTCATGGAAAGTTATAATGAAAGACTGTAAGAGAAGTCACATCCTCACTTGAAAGTGACGGCTGTTGTTGGACTGCTGGGTAGTTTTGGTATTTGAGTCGGCCTGCAAACGTCATAATGTCTCATTTATGCTAGTTAGGTAGTGTTTTCCTAGATGCCTGGGGTGGCGTCCGCCCTGGTGTCTTTGGTCCCTTGAGGAACAGTCTCATAAACACAGTTCCGCCCATCCAATTTGCAATTGTCGCACAACAGGTGTTGTTATTACGCTTGATCTGCATCGGATTAATCCCCGTGAGCTCATTGTGTACCCATGGAATGATGGGGCATGTCGGCGGGAACGCGGCAACACTGGAAATAGCGATAGACGGATTTTCCTACCCGCTCTTTGCGTGGTGAATTGACCTGGTTTGTCTCAGTGGCCAATGCGAGGGGCGAGAACTGGTGTTATGTCCGGACAATGACCAGTATTCAGGATACACAATTGTATTTATAAGTGGGTCTGCCGACGCTATGCATTTAAGATATTGCACAGTAAAATACACGCACAAACGTGCACAACCTCAGACACCTTTATATTGGCACAGCCAATTAAGCTGAGTACTTTGATCAATCTGACGGCAGCAGCTACATGTATTGCACACGGTTTTGCCGTACTTATTATACTTAGCTGTGCAGTGCCAGAATAGTACTGGTGACGTTTGATTCCTGTTTTCAGCTTCTTCGGCCTCGTCACCTCCACATCCTGAGGGAATCTGTCCTTCCAGCACATGAGCTTCTATACACTCAATGTGAATAGGAGGGCACAAAGTATTGAAACCACACACCAAGGTAGTGTTACTGGATATATCCAATGATATTGGGCACAGAGATGAAATGCTTCTGTAAAAATAAATGAATTAACAGCTGTCTAGGGATTGTACATATAGCAAGGAAAGTTAAGCTAATCGTTCAAAGCGATGTTGGGGCATGAGCTGACGGGGTAAGAATGTTGGCAACTGGTAAAATAGAATAAGCAAAACACTGAAAATGAAAGGCTATATAGGTATCGCATTGCCTCATCCCACCAAGAGATGGATGGGAGTCGCAAAATATCAGCCATCCAAATCTTATTGCCCTTTATTAGTCGCTGCTGCCCTACCGTTACAATCGCTGTTGCACGAAGCTCTCCCCACCATACCGGTTCCCAACATTGACAGTCGCCTGGCCCTCCACAGTCGTATCTCCAGTGATCTCGTTGCGAGTCTGCTGTCTAGACGTGTCGGCATCTTTCCAGGACTCGTGAAAATAATCCCCGACATTTACCATGCCATTATCCGAGACCTTCACGTTGTGGAGTCTATTGCCGGTCAAAACCTGGCCCTCATACATCTTCATGGCCGTCTGAGACAGCTTGTCGGCTGCAGCCTCCCCAATTGCCTTGATATCTTCCTTGCTTAACTCCAGGGCTTTTATTTTCTCGTAATAATTTTCCAGATGCTGATTCTGATTGGCAGGAGCAAAATTGGTGTTGAGCTGATCGACCAATTCTGCCACTTGGGCTATCTTTTCCTCAAGTCGCTCTTTGTTGATCAAGGCCCACTCTGTGCGCTTCCAGGTGCCTGGGTGTTGGTTATCATGCTGTCTATGAAAAGAGCGATGGAGCTTATTCGCTATCCTTCTCGTCCTTGCAGGCCTATCATCCGAATTATTCGCATCGGCAACAAGAGGACGGGAGTTGTCGGGATTCGACGCGTCGGACGCCTGTCTATCCTCCGTATATGTGTCTAGCTGGTCCTTGGCTTCCTTTAGACGCTGTGAAGCTAGCCTCAAAGTCGTGGCAGCCAGTTTGCCGCGATTTGCTGTCGGATTTTGTATGTCGAACTGCTTGAGCTCGGCTCCTGAGTCGTCAAAAACTCTCACAGCAGCAGCCCATGTGGATGTGGAGCTGTCTAATAAGGCTGTACGCAATTGCAGATACACAAAGTCATCTCCGAAATCCCTGGCAGTTAAAATGTCTTTGTAGCATTGGAGTAGGCTCTGGAGAACGGCCACACCGCCAGCAATACCGAATGCAGTCGCTGCTGTTTCTGCCATTATATTTGACTGAAATAGTGGTTCTGTTCGGTAAAGTTTGATGTGTTGCAAAGACAGGTTGAGGTTTGGTTTTGATGCTGATGTTCCAATGAATTGTAACCGCCGAGAGCTGAATCCTGCCGGCTCAAGGATAAATGAAGGCCAGCATACCTACCGATGTTCGCCCGAGCAACCAGTTAAAGGGTGTCTATACTCTCAGCCGCAAGCCTCATCATCTTAGTAGCTGTATCCTGAGTAATATACATTCCAGGCAGTCAGTCCCTTGCCTTGTGAAATTTCCTTGTTGGGTCGCGGCCAAACATCCTACTAACCGTTTCGAGAATAGAGACATCTTGAGTCTCCTTAGCAGCCTTCAAGATAGTCAGCCGCAGTCTATTTGTCGGAGCAGCATGCTGTGGAATAATCTCAGTGAATAAATGGAGGTTTAAATCACTCGTTTGATTCTGCTGCTTCGTTCGTTTTCCCGTTAGAAATAAATACATTTTTCTCGCATCTTCTTGAGTCATATTCGGGAATCTCAGGATCAAGAGTCAAAGACCCCTTTTGCGGGGAAATTAGCTTTCCTGCTACCGCGTACTAGACCCGCCGTTTCTGAACCCACACAATACAAAACTTAGCCAGCTACCAAGATATACAAAAAGAGGAGGTATTATTAAAATGACTCATTCGGCTCTATAGAACTCTAACAGGTATATACGACGTTTATCCCCCAGGAAATGTAAACTCCCTAATCACAAATACGTACATCGAAGATATGAGGTAAAATCAAAGACCGCTAGTTATCATTCCGTAGCTTCACCACGTAAAGCTCTGCTCAACAAAGTCCACCACGCTGGAGCCCTGTACCGACCGCACTGCACCTCTCACATCATCTGCTAGGCCACCAGGGCCGCACACTGTCACGCACATGGCTCCCATCTGCTCCGCCACCTCCCTCTCGAGAACGACAGGAATGTCTGGTCGGCCCGGATATATTGAAACGGTAGGGCTGGAGCTTGCGCTGGTAATGTTGTGAGGGCTCTTTGGTTGTGTAACGTAGACCTGAATGCGGAGAATTTCATCTTGATATGGAATTTGGTAGATGGTGTCCATGTAAGGCTGGATCCATTCCAGAGCCTCGGAGTCTCGGATAATCCAGACCAAAGTGATCCTGCGCGTGGATACTCTGCTTCTGTTGTATCCCTCCAAGAGGTGACGAACATAGGAAATTTGATGTGTGATGCCACTTGATCCGGCGAACAAAACAGTATGGCCATACGAGTCAAGGCTGTGGTGCCCGTCATACGGGCCTTCCATAGCGACTTTCATAGCCATGGGCTGGCCAACGCTGGATGCACGATCCCACAGCTTGCGGGTCATGCCTGTTTGAGCTTTGATAATGAAAGCTACTGATGTGGAAGCGACCCTTGGGTCAAAGGTCATGCTTGGTTTCTGCTCATATATAGGCAGGGAGTCGCCGGTGCTTGGGGGCTCCGGAAGAGTGTCGCTGGAGCCGTGATAATGGTTGGGGCCATGGTGTTCCACCCAACAGATGGAGAAGGGATGGTTCTCCCAGGTATTAAGGCCCTTGAATCGAAGATAGGCATGGGTTCCAGGCTGAATATCCCGGTAGTGGCGGAAGTGAATGGTGATTCGCGTGACGTCGCCGGGCAAGGCCTCACAGGTAGCGTCGGTGAAAGCCTTGGCGGCCTTGTTGATATACAGGACTCGGAGCATGCGGGCAAAGCGGTCCGCGAACCAAAGGGCCATGATGGCAATGATCCATGGAAGCTGAGGAAGGGGACCAGGGAGGTTGGAAGAGGCGCAATGAACCCAGGTCGCGACAAAGGCGGTAAAGGCCAGAATGATGTGGACGTTGAGGAAGGTCTCGTAAAAGGCGTGTCGAAGTGGTGATACCGAAAGTAGAAGAAGAAGCGTCATTGCGATAGTTCCGACAAATCCTGACCTGACAAAGGCTCTCTGCACGAGTTGTTCACCAACGCCTGACCAGCCGATGTCTGCAACGCAAACTATGAGCCAGGCCATGGTGTGGATAAGAGTCTCAATTACAACAATGCGACCCATCCATCGATGAAGGAGATTGTATGTGTCGAAACTGATTCTGAGAAGGGAAATAAGAGGGTTGTTGCGTCCAGCAAAGATGATGAGTGGTATCATGTTTACCAGGGCCAAGGTGCCCGACCGACCCCGCAGCTCGGCACAGAATTCGTACTTGTTCTTCTGATTCCAGTTAAGAACAAACATGTACGCAATATTGCTACCTAGGTAAAGAAACAATAGGATGAAATGAAGTCGGGAAGGAAGTGTTCCGACGCTGATGGCCGAAGACAGGCAGATTTCCCTATTGTGACGCTTCTTCCACAACGGCGCATAGTTGATGTACTTCTTCCAGCTTGGAGTCCAGCTCCACTGAGCATACTTCCAGTATTCTTGCTGGTGTCCCGGGACGGTCAGGGTTGAGACTTTGCGCAGGCTTGCCCACGAAAGGCCGAATATTCGGACCAGAAGAACAAGCATGCCGACGCCACCCAGGCACCACCACAGGATTTCCTTGAAGAGCATATTCATAGGTTGGTTGACACCATTGAGAGAGGTGTGGAACGGTGCAATTGTATTTGTCGGGTCGGTCGCTTCGGTTGGGGTGCCGCCGCGGATCTCGAAATGATGTGTGCCGGATGCTGCAAGTGAATTGGCCTCGGCGATCCGGCGCCGAAGCAAGTCCATGACGGCCATGGTGCTAAAGTGTGATTTTGTTGTCGAGTCGAACCAATAGAAAGAGGAATGATGTGGCGAATTTCAATGGATTGTAGTTTGATTTGGAAAGAGTGTCGTAGGCAGAGCGCCAGAGATAGTAGTAGCAGGACTGAAGTGCAAGGTAATGATAGATGTAAGCAACTCTAGGAGAATGTAGGTAAAGTAACGATGGCCTCAACGCTTGAGAAGAATGAAAATAGACCTTCCAGATCGAATAGAGAAGGAAAATGTTCGAAAGGGGCGAATGAATTTATCAATGAGGGACGGATGAAGTTGATTTTGATATAAAATGTGAGAATAGCCAAGAAACCAAAAGGCAATGCCTCAATGAAGAGAAAGAACTAATCAACGATTAACATAAACGAACATCGCCCCATGCAAATCATGGCGCGAGAGAGGAGTTCGCCAAGTAGATCTTATTTCTTCGAGGCTCGCCGTTCCCGACATGGGTCGCCATCTTGCGCACGACGCACGTTCGGCAAAACGGCAGCGCGAGGAGACATGGGGCGGGAGGTTAGTGTGAGGCGTAGTCATGATTGCAGTGGGTCGTCGGTTGTTTCGCCCGGTCACTTGGTGTTTAGGGACCTGTGCTTCCAGTGCTAGAATCCTTCTAGCAGCCCGATGGAACATGGCCTCCGCTTTTCCAATAACACGACTTTTTAAGATGGAAGATGAGAAGGAAGATTATTCTTCTGTTTTTTTTTTCGAATAAGTAAATGTTCGAATTCCCTACGAATTTTTTTAATCCTCTTCCTCCATCATTCATGCATTTTTTTCCTCATAGTCAATTTCCAATGGCAAAATGCTTGGTAAAATGCAGTTAGCGAGAACGAATTGGGCGGGGCTGTATCATCGTCCCCCCCCACTCGAAACGAAGCTGACGAGGAACTGCGAAACCTTGCACAAGGTATGCGAGAGCCGGATTATCGCATTTGCAGATACGTGGATAATCGTAATCCTATTGGCTGTGCCCTCCCACAACATTGTGTGAGCAGATGTGCAGTACGATTTTTGAAAATTATGGCATCAGAAAATTCAATTGATGTTTGATCTTCACAATGATCCATTACTACGCCGCGGTTTGGTTGGAAAGTAGGCATGATGGTGGCAAGCGGACGGTGACACGCCGAGAAATTGCGGATTCCCGTGACGAAGTAGTGGTGAGACAACAACAGATAGGGTATAATTCTCTCTTTTCTTATCATCCGAACTCGTTCTCGTTTTTTCTTCAGCCCGTTGGTTCGGCATTGGCGCCAAGATGCACGATAGGGTGCCGGCAGGCCATTCGAGTAGAGCATGCATGGTATCGGGTGGCTTTGCAAAACAAAATAACGAGAACGAGGGCACTCGGCACGGGCCCAGAGCACGAGAATCCTGAGGTGCTCGCGAAGAGAAAGAATCGAATGTTTCGAAGGATATCTTGGCTGATTTAAATTCTTCCATCCGTTGATCGGCGAGTTCCCGAGCCGCATTCAACCGTGTATGAGGCGCGTTGCGGCCCTCGTCGCCTGATTTAATTTCATACCATAATACAGGCACGCTGCAACACTGGCATCGCATCAGCCAAAAGCCCTATCTCCAAGGAGATGTGCGGATCAGCAAATTCCGAACTCTAATTCAGCGGTGTTTGGGATCAGATCGCCGACGTCGTCACCCCAGCTGAGCCTAGCCCGCCGTGCTCATGACACGAGGCACCCACGGGGTACTAGAACAGGGCGTGTTTCGCGCGCTGGCATTGCACTGGCAGTGGGGGGGGCTTACCGTGGTTTACTAAGAACCCCACATTCACTTAGGAGATTGTACGGCCCTAGGTGCTGACGACCCACCCAGATCACCTAACAGGCCTATTTTCAGTTGCTGTGTGCCTAGCAGGGAACCTCATCCTCCACACCTTCCTTTTTAATTCATTGCCAAAATTTCGAGACCCGGCGGCGCGGTTTTGCTTTCATATCGAGAGCCGTGATTCGCCGCTTTGCGTTGGGTCGAGATGGGACATGCACGCCTTTTCAGGCTCTCGGCTATTCCTTTTTGTGTCAGGCCCGTCAAGACATGGTACCCATTGGGCACCTGCAGCCATTGACCCCTTGCGATACGGATTGCAGGCATATTATCAAAGTCAAAACCTGATACGCGTAAGGGTTGCGCAGGCTCTTCAGGTGCCAATTTCGATAACTGGAGCATTCTGACTGTCGCTGAGAGATAAGTCAGAGTGTCTCTTTGAGGACATGCGCCATGTGCAGACCCAAGCGGCAAAATTTGTCACTGACAACAGTGCTTAGACATTCAAATATCAACAGATTTTGAAACAGCTATTTTTACGGAATCGCCAAGAGACCCTAGATGGCGATGATCCAAAATGCAAGCAGTCAACGGCCCGAGACCATCAAACCTAGGTCGCGGCAGCCAAGCGGCGTGGTTCAAATCGCATATTCCTATAGATATCTACCCGTTTGCAATCGAATTCTACTAGCCATTGGTCCTGTTTTTCTTGGCTGCATCCGAGATAAACCATAAGAGCGACGACGAACCCGAAAACGAACTTCACGCCAAGCACAGCCATTCAGCCCAAAATAGCACAGTCGAGGAGACGCATTGCGATCAAATATCTGATTCGGTTCATAGATATGCTTTGATTTAACCATCAGTGTTATTTATATCAAGATTTTAGTGGTGGCGATCTCAAAACAGAAATCGAGATCCAACTTGACTCTGGGTTTCAGAGGCATTGGTGCAATACGATGAGCGGCGCACTGATTGTGACGCACGGTTAAACTTGGCCATCACGAGTTCACAGTCAGAGCAGAGACAGTGCTCGTTTCTTACGCGAAGTTGATGGCTCTTTTCGGCATTCGTTTTCGCTTGCGCAGTCTTGGCTGCGAACTCGACTGCGGTGAGTCGGTAGAGTGTGACTGTGCATGAGCGAACCCTCCGTTTGATCAGATCTATTCGTCGTATCTATGGACAAATGAACAAAGGAGCTATCCGAGGCGCATATGGCTGCGCCGTGATGCGCCCTCTAACAATTACTAAGTTTGATCCTTCAAATCACTTGCCCCTTTCTCCGCTGATCTTACTTGGCGTAGGCCTTGGCTTTCGGCAGCGGAGCCGAGGGCGGAGTCCCTACCCTATACCATTGCTTGATCTTCAATCAGATGGTTTGCTGTAAAAGGCCCTTGCTAAAAGATGATATATCTGAGGATTTTTTGATAAAACGAATGAATTTGATGCATAAATAAATTTTGTTGGAGTGTTACTTCTTGGGTTCTCGTTTAGTGCTGCTTTTTCTTTGGAAATTATCGTTATATTCATGCTAGCCATCGTGGGAACTACCTGGGTCAGAATCATTCCGCACGTTGGCAACCAACTTTAAGTAGCCTTTGGTAAATGTCGGGTCACATTCGTAACATCTCTAGTCATTCCTATAGAAAATCTAAACATTGAAAAATATAGAGATTAAAATGGATTAGATCGAATCAAGTCTGACCTGATCGAATTTGAGGATGGGTGAGAAGTCTTGTGGTGGGGCAATGGAAAAAGTGGTTAAGGACCTGACTTCTTATCCTATCAATTTCCTCATCCATTCAACATGACAAAAATGAAAATACTGTTGTCTCGTGGGATATATCGACTTGAGAAGGGTAACGGCTCATGCCATACCTATCCCAAGTGAAATAGAGAGAGGTGCAAAAAGAAAACGAGGTCGTTTAAATGAATCGCTGCGTGATCTGGGAATCGAACCCAGGGCTCCCCGACGCTGCACGAATGGCAACGGAGAATTTTACCACTAAACCAATCACGCTGGTTGAGTGCCAGGAGGGCTCAGAAATATGATTAAGCGTTCAGTGAACGCAATGATCGAAACGTGCTGTGGAATGATTACCGCTTAGGAAGGTGGTCTCGATTGCCTCGCATTGCATAAAGATGAAGGAAAGGTGCCGGGGACACAATTTTGGCTCATCAAGTGGCAACCTGGGAGTTATTTCCTAGGACTAATGCTCATTTCCAAGCTGAACATTACGTACCCTCGGTACCAAGTTGTTTGTCCAGCGGGTTTCCCTGTCGTGCCTTTGACCAGACTGTCAACAGCTTCCAGGTCAAGCCATAGATTCAAGACGGCCTGAGCTTGAAAAATAAATAAAGTTAAAGCAGATATGTGAATTTGGCCTGCTTGAAAGAAGCAGTGTCTCTTACAATCAGGACGTATCGAATCATCGCTGGCCGCCCTGTTGTCTTGGGTATAAAGAGGAGTTAGGAATGCTGTGACGCCGTGCCATCGTGACACTGTGATTAATCGATATTGAATTTGTGTTCCTTCGTCTTTTCCTTCCTTGGTTTTTTCAGAATGTTGTGCTGTAATGCTGCGTCATGTATGCAGTCAGACTCAGCTCCTCAGCCAACTAATACAGCTAAACCCCTATTGTGTACAGCTATTAGGGCGCCACCGGTAATTGAATGGATGCATGTGACCACTGACAGATTAGGGCTCCGTTCCGACCAATAAATGTGA
This sequence comes from Calonectria honghensis, assembly GCA_013403855.1. Classification (NCBI taxonomy): domain Eukaryota; kingdom Fungi; phylum Ascomycota; class Sordariomycetes; order Hypocreales; family Nectriaceae; genus Calonectria; species Calonectria honghensis. Next base: position 137,313 of record VTGB01000033.1, on the reverse strand, counting down.
CCATTGTACGCTTGGCAAGCCGCCATTCCCCTGCACAGCCCTTTCAGCCGTACCCAGCCTGATCGGCTAACTCATAACGCGGTCAGACCCGTTGGGGTGGATGATACATTTACCGTGCCTAATTTCTTTGATGTCATTAATTGTTTCTGATTGATAATTACCCTCGCAAATGCAGCGCTGATCTCTCCTTGATACATAGTTCAACCTCGCTATTCTCGGCTGCTATCATCACCATGACGTCTGCAAGAACAAATCTAGGGCCCCTCACCACTGAATTTAGACAGCCAGAGAGCTGTCGAGTAGCTATTCCGGCATGCAATAGTACTTGCGATGTGGGATGGGAAGCTCAAACGTGCAGTGACAATCGCGCTAATACCCAGGGCGTCCAAGATAATGTGGATTGTTGGCCTGCAAGAGATAATTCTTCTTTGCCGACTAAGGATGCGCTAGCCGGTTGGGGATTTTACTCGCCTGGGCTTTCGTGTCCGGTGGGCTATGCTACCTCATGTTCAGCAACGGGAAATGTGAATGGGCCTTTCACCTTTCAATTTTCTCTACTGAAGGGCGAGACGGCTATTGGATGTTGCCCGTCGTAGGTCTTCCATGATAGTTGTTGAATGACTTCGTTGACACTTGTAGGAATTATGCATGCCAATACACCCCAGGCGGCCCACAAGGACAAACCTGCGTGAGCCTTGTGAGAACAGGATCAATAACAACTGCTCGCTGTAGCACGGGGAACACTCTCGATATTGGAGCTATGGATATACCAGCAACCATAACACAAACAGCGTCTGGCCATAGCACGGAGATTATCATTTCTGAAATGACTGTTTTTGCACCATTAATTCAACTTAATTTCCAGTCGACTGACTTGCTATCTCCCGCCGAGACTACCTCGTCCGCCAAGTCATCTGATAACTCGATCAAAGCGCCAATCAATCCATCCCAAGGAGAGGGGTTATCAACTGGAACGAAGGCTGGCATTGGTATTGGTGTTGGGACTGTTTTTCTGGTAATTGCCGGAGTAGCATTATTTTTGTGTTTCAAACGAAAGAGAGGAAGTAATAGCACCGTTCAGCAAAGCCAGGAGGGGTATCAAAAACCGGAGCTCCAGGGCAGGGAGGTCCAGATTGACCCAGTTGAACTGGATTCACCTGTGTTCAGACGCGAGCTACCGTGAGAAAGTATACTTTTGGCTCCAACAAAATTTATGAATATCATAAATAATTGTTTATTTTCCGCACACAAATATTGTTCTAATAGAAAATGACTATTGGCATGGGGCTTCCATCCGGGCTAAAATTAAAGGACTATCGGATTATCTTAGATTCACAGCAACAAAATTAAATTATCTTATGTTTTATTTATCGGGAATAACTTCAAAATAGAAGAAGAGACGAGAATAAGATTAAATGCAAGCGTATTCCTCATTGGTAATCCGATCACATGACGCAATTTTCGTAACACGCCAAGGGCAGATCAGAAATAAATAGGCACAAGTAAACCCTAATGGACTGCTTTGAGACGGCAAGCGACTGAGATCCACCAAAGAAAACACTGCTGAAGCGGAGTCTCACTGTGCGAGAAGCTTAAGCCTGCGATCGGCGGTTCTCTCGGGTAGCAGCTGGCACATGAGACCAATAATAGGCTGCTCAATAGGGTATCAGTTTTGTCTGACTGAAGCAGTTGCTTTCTAAAGGCATAAACTATCGATTTGGTGGATTGATGTTACTAAAAGAAGTTCCTGAATCACCTGTCGCTGATCGTGCTTCAGAAGCATGTCCCGGTGTCAGTCCAGCGGAACACGGAATTAGGAACGCTGATTCCTAAACGCCAGACTTCCCACCATATTCGCTCGCCTCAAAAAGCAGCGATTTGGCTACCTCCGATTATATTCCTATAAAATCCACTAAGATCCGCTATTGTTTTACATAATTATCACTTGCATCCTATCCTCATTTCGGGTCGAACATCTCCACTCCGCTTACACTCAAAATGGCTGTCGGCGACAAAACAGTTGCTCTTGTCACGGGCGCAAACCAAGGCATCGGTTATGAAGTCTCTAAAAAGCTAGCCAAGCAAAACGGCTATCATGTTGTCATGGCAGTCAGGAATGAAAAGGCAATCAAAGCGGCGGCTGAAACGCTTCAAAAGAAAGGCCTTGATGTCGAGCCATTGATCTTGGACCTATCCTCGGAGGAGTCAATGGATTCCGCATTTGAAACATACAAAAAGTAAGAGCTGGTGGTCCATGGTCCATGCATTAATAAATTCTGACCAGGCGTCAAGAAAGTTTGATCATCTCGACGTTCTCGTCAATAATGCGGGCATCGCCCATGCCACTCCGACGTCCGATAATCCCCGACCAGTTTACGAGCAAATAATAGGAACAAATCTTATTGGCACCATATCTGTGACAGAGAGGCTCCTCCCATTGCTTAACAACTCAAAAAGAGTAAAAAGAGTCGTCTTTGTTTCTTCTGACCTGGGCAGCTTGGCTGGTTGGGCAATGCCTGGCAGCACCAATCGGGTGTTCAACGGGCCAGCTTATTGTGTTAGCAAAACTGCGCTCAATGCGCTCTGCCTGCAATATGCAGTGGCCTATGAGGATGATAGCAGCTGGAAGTTCAACAGCTGCTGTCCAGGATACTGTTCTACAAAACTTAATCAGTATTCGGGCGTTAAAACGGCCGAGGCTGGTGCACAAATCATTTGCGACATGGCTACGATCGGTGTTGATGGGCCGTCCGGTACGTACAGTAACTCTGAAGGTCTGATTCCGTGGTAAACTAGACTGCATTCAAATAACCTCCGGAAAGTTCGGGCTGCATCGCCAATGGTTCATGTGCTTTCGCTTAGTTTGTTCATTATGCAGTGCCCAGGGCCCGTGATTGCTTTCATATAGCCTTATCAGCACTGATAAGCGGCAAAGTCCGCAAGTCCGCAGTCGCTATCTCATCCCGTCTTACACCTTCGGTGCCCACAAATAGGGATCGAACTAGTTCGAGAAAAGAACGTCTTACTAGCTATAGATGCGAATTGCTTCACTTTTCCCATGATTTATGGCGTTTTTTAAGCAAATGCTAGATAAACTCGGAGCGGGGTCTACCTAGACGAAAGTGGAGATCCAAACTCCGCTGGGTGTGGAACAAACTTTATCTTCGTGCTCGTTTTTTCGTCGGCGTTGAACCTTCTAGTTAACAACTAACTGCCATATCGTTCGCGCTTTTGCAAGGTACTTGAAAATGGCGACGCAAAACGGAGAATCACCCAGCCTGCACCAGCATATGAAGGCGTGGAGGGTCACCGCCACCGGTTCCTTCGACCAGGTTTTGCGACTTGAAGATGACGTACCCACGCCCACGCAGGAGTTGAAGGAGGGCGAAATCCTCATCGAGGTCGCCTATGCCAGTCTCAACCCGGCCGACTACAAAATTCCCGAGATGGGAATCTTTGCCCGGGGAATGTTTCCCTTTCCCAAGACGCCCGGCATGGATTTGAGCGGGCGCGTCATCGCCGCAGCATCGGATGTGCAGGACGTCAAAGCAGGTGACGCCGTTTTTGCGCGCCTTGCGCCTAACCTTGTGCCGGGGGCTCTTTCGCAATACGTGGTCGCTACGCGGGACTCGTACGCCAAGCTCGGGCCTGGTGCCGCCTTGGACCAAGGTGCGGGCGCGCCAACTGCCGTCCTGACGTCCTACCAAGCCATTGTGCCATTTATCACAGCCGGAGCTGGAGACAAGGTCTTCATCAATGGCGGATCAGGCGGCACTGGAACATTTGCCATCCAAATCGCCAAGACACTGGGCTGCCACGTCGTTGTGTCTTGCTCAACGGGCAAGATTGATCTATGCAAGAGATTGGGAGCCGACGAAATTATCGACTACAAGAAGGAGGACGTGGTCGAGAAGCTAAAGGAAAAGGGCCAGGTCTTCAAGGTCGTGGTCGACACCGTTGGCCACACGCCCGCAAACCTCTACGCGGCTTCAGAGCACTTTCTTCTGCAGGACGGGACTTTCACTCTTGTCGGGCTCAACGTCGGGGCCCTGGTCAAGGGGCTCGTGCTCCCCAAGTTTCTTGGAGGCGGAAAGCGCAAGCTGGAGATGATTATGACCAAAAACGATAGCAAGGCCCTTGCCCAGGTTTCGGAATGGATGCAGGAGGGGAAGATGGAAACCATCATTGATTCCACCTACGAGTTTGACGAGGCGCTTGCGGCTTATCAGCACTTGAAGCTGGGGTCAAGCGCTGGAAAGGTGGTGGTGCGGGTGGCGGAGGCTTAATCTGGTGGATTGGCGAAGCGTTTTATCTCGATACCATGTTTTTATTTAAATAAGTGCTCTACTAGTATAAAAAGCACGCGAGTGTATAATCTTACTGGATGACGCAGAAAATAGGATTTCGCCAATAACGGTGCATACATGTGTAATATGGTGCAGCATGACATGGAGCTAACTGAGATTGCCCCTGTCGTTTTTATGGCTCCTTAATATACCACTGTAAGTGCCCCTGGAACATTTGGCAATCATCCCCACAGCAGCAGATAGCCACGCCCAACACATTGCTGAAACCATTATCATAGCGAACAGAGAAATATTGGCACTTTGGTTCAGACACCGTCTCTTTCTTGAATTTTAAGCTCGTGATAATGACTGAAATCCTTTTTCCCCTCTCCATGAAATGGCTACAATCGCAACGAGTTGTTCTAATCTTGAGCGATATTAGATTTACTCTCCTCGATATTGTATCCGACAAAAACGAGTAGTAACATGGCGCGGCATTACTAGGAACCAAAAACGGGCTTTTCCTTTCATCCGCGGCACGCTCAGGTACAACTTGATTGCCTTTCGCATTGACCTATGGCAAGTATACTAGTTGGCAACGTGCCACCCCTTCACTTCGCAAATGGAGGCCGGTTCAAGGTGACTACAAAGCATATATGAGCATCAAAGCGCAATACGACACAAAAACACAAGGATGATTTGATCACTGTTACATTTTCATGATTTCAATTGGCTGCGGGATAAGCTTCCACCATGCATTGCTCGGTGCATTCCAGACGAAAAGTTACTTTGCCGCCATTCGGGATGGGCGTAGCAATGATAAAATGTGGCGGTAGGCCGAGAATCTGATGACGAATCCAGCGAATATTCTTCTCGTTCGGGTTTGTGTCCGAAAACCCCGCATCGTCTGTTTTCGTGGTTGTTCAAACCAGGATGAAGCCTTTGGTCGCCGCATTTGATATCTTACATTTGGTGAGTCGCCGCCGTAAACTCATCGCCAATAGCCCGGACCATCAGGGATAGGAAAACCCGGCTAGTTATGGTATCCGAATATTCTTCATCAGACCGTGGATTCAGTAGTCAAAACGGCATTCCTGAACTCGAGGCGTGATTTCGGTCTCCATCTCTGGCACCGCCCCTTAGCGTCACACCATGCGCCAGGAACTCGTTTTTTTGGTCGCGGACCGGTGTCGGATGTCATTGCGGGAAAGCCGCTAGAACTTTCCATTTTAAGCGGCTCAATACTTTTGCAGGCATAAAATTTGAGTTGAAGGAAATGGGTGAGACGAGTCCAAGACACATAACTGAATGTACTGGCGGGAGTTTCCGCCGCAGCCAACACGTCTCGGGCCAGCTCCCACATCCCGCCTCACTCAAAGGAGACTCGCAAAACAGCAGTAGAGACAAAAGGAAGGCAAAAAAACATACAACACCCGGCATTCGCTGGTCGTCACCGACCCAACTACTACTCAGGCGCTCCTCAGCTTGACTATGGGAGAGCGGACGGGATCCCGTATTCTCTAAGGGCTATGGTCGTATGTGATAGCCGTGGCGAGGAGTGGAATCATATTCACACGTGGTGGATGAAGCAAATAGTTCGATAGGTACTAATATCAATGTGCTGACCTTAGTCTTACCACAGATGGCCGTTGATGTTCGAAATGGTGGGTGTTGTGTGGAACAAGGAAAGATGACTCGACTTTCCTCGATTTGCGTTACATACTGTGATTCGCAATCATCACTTTACTCATACGAATGATGTCTAACTTGGAGGTAACGATAGTCTTGGGTGTATTAGTAATAATGCTTTCAGATTGTCTTCCTAGTCTTCAAGTGTGTAGGCATCTCATCAAAATCCGCAGTGGTCGATGCAAGCAGAGAAAATTTAACTTTTATTAATAACTTTTATTTAACCACACGCCGGAGCTCTCTTAAGAAATTTGCTTGGTCCGTTAGCATCAACCCTGCCAGTTTAAATGAATTTAGCGAGTTATTTCATAGCTGTGGTGCCGCAGTGCAATTCTTCATCATTTTCCGCCACGCTAATGTGTGCGTCGCCAGAGTCTCCACCAGTACATCTCGAACTGGCCCTGCCATCCACTGTGGCATTATCCGGTGCCACCCCGGTCGTTGCGTGGGTAAGATGCGGCGCATACAAACTGCCCTGCGTTGAGTTTTGAGCCAACTCCACTAGCCGGTTGAGAATGCTGAATTCCATCTTCAATTTGATGCTGTACACTAGTGGCTTGTAGGCAGTTTGTACGCGGTAATAGTCGGCGAATTCGAGCGTCATAATGCTAATGTCGAGGAGGATAACGACGACGTTGACCCAAATGAGGTGGCTCATGACGTTTTTCGGTGTGGGCCTGCCTTGAATGTCCAACTTGGACTTTAGGATGGCGATTGTTTCCCAAATATAGAAGCTTGAAATGATGGTTTCTTGGACGAAGAAGACTGTCAATTGCAGCTTCTCAAAAATGGAGTATGGTTTGAGGAAGTGATTTGGGTGGTCGGAATTTGAACCGTAAACTAAGACGATGATCGGGATGTGCATCAGAATTGCATTGGTGATGATCATTATCAGGATGGCGCGCAGAGCGGTCAAATTCTGGGTTACAAGATGCAACCTTGAATATAGAACAACAGATTGGCCGGTAACCATCGGACACCATCCAACGACAATTAAGGTGGAGTACAAGTCGCCCAATTTTGTCAATGCAAGGTGGTTGAGAAGATATCCGATGGCGTTCGGCGCGATGCCCCATGTCGCGATGAGAAAACTCCAAAAGTAAAGGCCACCTCGCCTCTTGAAGGTACCGAAAATGGCAAAATTCAGTTCGACGACATTGTACAGCGCTATGCTGATAAAGGCGACAATGATGTAGCTGGTTGCATTGCCGATGGGCTCTTCTCTGTGGAAGATTTTGTCATTCCCGGTCATTCTGATGGAACACGCTTCTAGGTTCGATCGGAGTCGGGGAGGCTGGAGCGAAGCGCGCGTGGCCTTCTAATCCCACGCAAGCGAGGTTGCCTTTGCCGCTTGCCGGTAAGCGAATGTACAAGAATGCATTAAGGACATACAAAGGGAAATGAAGCTGCACAAATGGACATATCCCATAGTGCAAAACGATGGTGCAGCGTTACAAGCGTAGCGCTACAAACGAAGAGGGTCGGTAGGCACGTCACTGGTGCACATGCCTTTTCGAGGGACAGCCAGAATATATACGATTTTCCATGTGGCGTTAGCGTTGTAATTGCCCAAGTCAGGATCGCCACCTACGAAAGCCTAATAATACCAATGACCGGGATCCGATCGAGGAACCCTATTGCCTTAGAACAATGACATGCGCGCTGTGGATTCATTTGTCATTAGTGTGTGGCCTAACCCCAATCCCGATTCCCACGCGGCCGACTCCCCGGTCCACCCGACTTGTCGGCTGAAAAGGGCGGCACTCCCGGCAGCCTGGACGCTGCCAAAAACGTCGTAGCCGCGGTCAAAGGCGGGAGGCTTGGCCTCTTCCCGCTGATCATTACTGCTTAAATTGATGTTCGGACCTTGACGAGATGCTGTCAGGCGGCAGCGAAATACGGCACTTCTTGGCGTTGGGGTCAGGGAGCATTTTGTAGGGCTGTCGAAGCAAGTCATCTCACACTAACAAAAGCTCTTGGGGCTGCACCGACAGTGAGACATCGTTTTTCTCCTTCTTAAAACGTGCTACTAGTGGAACAGATTAAAGCCTACAGTCAAGTCTGATGAACCCAGATTGAGATCGGCAAATGCCGCTCTTTCCACTGTCCAAATCTCTGAATAATGACCAAAAGGTCAGGACGGTGAATGACAAGGCTGAAAAAAGGTCAGTCCATATTTTTGGTATTGTTCTCCACTTTGCACTATTGCCATTGTCGTCATCAGCGGAAAAAACCCCCATTCCAAAGCAACCCCCGGCAACGGCCAATTCCTATCAGGGGGAGTAATGCAGGATTTCAAGATTAAAGCACAAATAACGATGGCAAAATTTAAACACATTTAATGACAGCTAGAGCTCTTATGGTAGCAAGATGTCTGACCAAAAAGTTAGCAATACCCTAACTAACACCATCAACTTAAGTTATTCGTCCCTGCAGATAGGTGACAAATAAATTGAGCGAGACTTGGGTCATATCATCCATGCCGACCATTAGCATATATAGCAACACGGCCCATCTGAGTGATGAATCAGTGTCAATAGAAGAAGAACAATAAAAAGCACTCTAAAAAGACTTTGCCCTGTGTAAGAGATATGAACAGTAATTGTGATAACTAAAAGGTCAACCGTCTACATTGAGAACGCCTAAAAGACCGCAACTAATATACATCGTAGATTAAACACGTTTCTACTCGAAAGAGAAGACAGATCAAAGATATTACCAAGCCACCGCAGAGCGCCGAAACACTGTGTTTAGAGTCGCCTCTGCCGCAAACACATCCTCACAATCGTCTCGATGTACAAGTATTTGGACGGGTTGTTTTGTTTCGTTTTTTCAGTCCATCCCAACAACGCGCACCGGGCTGCAGTGCTGGCGGTGTCGCATGTCAGGCTGCGCATTAGGCCCTGGGCTATCTCCTGTGCTCCAGCGTCTGTGTCGCAGTCTTGAGTGTTGCCTTGAGCCTCTCTGTTCTTGCAAGTCCGGAAGAAGCCCCCAAAACTGACAGACTTTCTGTCGCTGTCGTTGGGTCACTGGATAGATAAACACTCATACAATAAGAACTGCCGGTGGGGTTGTTGGAGCTAGTATATTTGTTAGTCAAACTCTCTTGTCAATTGTCACACACCTGGACAACGAAAAGTCTGCCGGCATCTTACCTTCCGCCTGATGTGGTTGCTGCTGAGCCGCTGTATGCCGTCGACATTGTGATGTGGCGAATTGAGACTGAAAATTTTCTTCCAATGTTCTAATGATAGTGCACTTTAAAAAATGCGCAAAGGTTTAATGAGCAGAGGAGTGGTAGTTAAATATGCGTTGCAGACAGGGCATTCGGGATGAACCAAACGCTCTGTCGCATCTTCGCGACCGCATGCACCTTTGGCATCATTGTGCCTTGGCCCCCTGAAGTCCCAGGTACGAGCGCTTATGAAAAGATTGAGCGTGGCTTGGCACTTGGAGTCACAGCATTTTGTCGGCGTGCTCAAGCGTGTTGCGGCCTGGGAATAGACGGGCGAGTGGCGCTGGCGGGTGCTAAATGTAAGCTACTCAAGGTGCAGTGTTCGCCATTGCTGGTGTGAAAAGTCATGGACTTGCCAAAAGCACAAATGTGCCTTGGTTGTTGGGTCCGGTGCGCTCATTATTCTTGGCGCTATGGCACCAAGTCCTGCAGTAGCAAGGCGCATTTATGCCTTGCGGTCGGAACATCCGGATGGCCACCCTTTTGGCTAGCTGGTGATTGTCGGCCTGTTTTTCACGTCTTTGAGAATTGAAGTAATTTCATAAATCGCATTACAGCAAGGTCTGGAATTTATTCCATTCTGCTCTTTTGCTTGCAATCTTGGCAGACCGATTTCAGGACCTCCGTTCACTGTATTGCGGCATGAGAAGTTCCAATTCACACGTCACATCAAGTCCAACTCCCGACATATTAGAGGGCATTATTATCATATTTAATTTCATTTTGTCGATATTTACTCATTCCTCGTGTTCTCTATGTGTTATGTATGCCCATTAATTTCTCCATTAAACCATTTGGGATCATGATTCTCGTTAGATATGAATGGAAAGCCTGATGCCTATAGATAACAAATTCACAGCCGCCAACAAAAGAAGTCCTGCTCATCTCCTCGCGTTTTTACATCGCTAATTATTTTAAAACAAAGTTGCATATAGTGAATTTGTGGATCAAGGTTGTGGCTCAGCTTAAACTCGTTGTTGGCTCCACTTCAATACTGCTACGTCGTGCCTCCTTGCCTACCCCCAATCGGGACCCGAAGGATCTCTTGATGCAGGGGGAGGCTGGTTGCAATACCAATGTTCTGGCATGAAATTCATTGGTCCAGTGGCTGACGGAGTGTTGTGGTGATTTACGAGGACATCCGTATTGTTTCCCCAGTTCACAGGTAGAGGATCGCCCGCAGGCGGAATGTACGATGCCTGCCCCGGCCATATTGGGGACTGCAGCATTGGTGGATCAGGATATACTCCAGGCGGAATTGGCCCTTGCCTATCGGATATATGCTCCTGAGATCCTTGTGGATTATTGTGCCACTGAGTAATGTCTTCGGTTTGCTGGGGCCGCGTTGGGATGGCAGGGCCAAAATTGAAATGATCATGATTCCCAGTGATCGTGTTGTCCTCTCCGATATCCTGTTGCGCGGGGGACTGAAGCTCAAATACGGGTCCAGACTCAGAGGTGCTGCCCCTAGTCGCACCCATCGGACTTGGTGGGCTTCCTTCGAGGAAAGCTTGTATTACTTGTCGCACTCCGATGACGATGAGGTTTTCCAATAATTCAGCATCTCCCTGATAGCTACTCTGCCGCGTGTATTCTCTTGCAATCGGACGGCTATGTCGGTCCGAAAACTCAGATAGTCCAAAGTCGCGCTGGACATAGGGCGAAGTAGGTCGGGGATCCCAATTCGGGAACACGATGTCGAAAATTTTATACCACTGATCATCGTGGGATAATTTAGAACTCACACGTCTTTTGAGGGCGTCAAATTGATCGCTCGTGATGCCGTCCGGCTCCGGCTGATTTGATATCTGGCAGCTCCAGGCCATAATATGCTCATCCCGCTCTCTTGAGGTGGGGAACTGCATTTTACAGTGCGGGCAGTAAGCGGGCTGTCGGTGCTTTCGTTCCAAGTGCTGCTTCATATCCTTGATTCTGAGCAATGTTTTAAAGTTGCAAGGGAAGTAGCGTGCTGTGTATGCTTTGGCAAATGGGCATGCGAAAGACGGGCTGGAGTCTTGGCTGTCACGCTCGCCAGCCACTCCAGTATTGTCCGGAGTATCATTATTTCTGTCTGACTCTCCTGGGGTGTGATTGTAATTGCTTGGTGGCCTTGAGGATGAACCAGCTGCGCCTCGGCCTGAGTTTCCGGAAGACGAGTTTGAGGCCCAGCCCTGGGCATTGGAACCATAGCCATGGGCCCCGGAAGCCGCGGGGTGCTGTCTATTGGATTGCGAGGCAGCGATAGGGAATAAATCATGCAATGTACGTGGCAGATTCTGTCGACTGGAGTGCCTCCGTTCTGAAACAACCTCACTGCCAGCTTCTGAGCAACTTAACACCGAACTGGTATCAGTAACGCTCAAACTCTCTCTTAGCCCATCAAGAGATGAAAGTCGCCCTCGTGATCTGGGGCTATCTGGATACCGCGGTGCTTTGTCAAAATCCGCGGTTAGTGGTCTGGACCTGGGGTTTGTAGCGTTATTCACTGGAAGGGTTGTTTGGGAAACAAGTTCAACGTCTCTATTTCCAAGTGCACTTCCTATAACGTCGGGTTGTCTTGGGGGCAGAGTCTCGGAAATAGCGGGTAAATTCGATTGGGCACCTCGATGGTCTGGCCTTTTACTAACCCCTCCAAATAGGGAACCGGCTGTGATTTGATCAAGGTTTGTGTCGCTGCTCGGGATAGTTACATTGGTTGTGCTAGTTGCGTCGGAGAAGATCGATTTTGAGGAACTGGTGGCATTAGAACCTGAAATTCGGGACTTGGAAGAGCGGCTGCGGTTGTCGGATGAACTGCTATTAAACAACAACCAATGTCTGGCCTTGTTCCCTGATTCGGAAACGCTGACTTCGGTACTGGGGGCTCGCGTTGACTTTCGTGCAGACGAGGAGTCGGCTTTGAGATATTCCTTCAATGCGTGCTTCAGCTCGGAAGCCAATGGGCCAGCAACTTGGTGAAAGGCATCATGTCCCTTATGATCTACCTTTTTTGGATCTGCACGGAACTTTATGAGCTCCTTGACCACATCGAGCCTATCCTTCTCGGCTTTCTTAGAAGCCATCATGACAGCGACCATGAGAGGCGTAAGTTTTCCAGGGCCCTCAGAATTAGGCTCGGCACGCTGTTTCAGAAGACGCCGCACGATATCCAGTTGGCCTCTTTCGCAGGCCCTATATAACGCCGTCTTGCCGCTGGCTTCGACAATGTTTGGTTTGGCCCCACGTTTCAGAAGCAAATCTAACATGTCAATATGGCCACTCTCGCAAGCCATGTACAACGCGGTCTTGCCGGAGTTATCTTGTTTGTCCAATAAATCACCATAGGCGTCTAGAAATAGATTGGCTATCTTCAAGCCGCCTTGGTTGCCCAATTTTGGGCAATGCTGGCATCTATGCAGTACTGTCTTGCCAGTATCGTCTTGAATGGTCACATTAGCTCCGCGTGCTATGAGGAGCCTCGCCACTTCGGAGCTCCGCGTGTCTGCGGCAAGTAAGAGCAGCTCAGATGCAAGGTCACTTGGTGGACTGGTCTCAGACGTGAAGCTCAACATCGCTTCAACCTCGTTGTATCTCGTTTCCTTCACTGCGAACGCGAGAGGTGAGCAGTTTCTAGAATTGTCCATTTCATCAAAACGCTGGACACTGAAACCTTGCTCTTGGCACCACAGTTTTGTAGCAGAAATCCGACCAACTTTTATTTCTGTAGTCAACTCCGGGAGGGTTCTTCTCTTCAGCCATTGCAGCCGGCCTTCGACAGTCGCGCGCTCGCCCAAGAGATCGAGTATGTCAACCAGATTCTGGGCAGTCTTGGTGATGAAGGAGACGGGTTGTGGAGAGACTTCAACGAGATAACGAAGTGCCCGATCTAGATGCTCAATGGCATATCTCCACCCGTGATTGTCGTATGACCTCATGTAGAGGGAGCCCAGAAGTGCATAAAATTTGCCGTAATCTTCGCGTTCCAAAGGCTCACATTCGGATCTGAGCAAATTCTCCCAGTTGGATGGCAGCAACTGCTGCAAGAGACCAGGTGGCTCGGAGCACTGAAGCAAGATCCTGAGTTGTTTAATGTATGCTTCAATCTTTGCCATCTTTAGAAAAGGAAACTGTGGTGATAGCTTCTCCTTCAATTTGATGGTTGTCAAATGATAGTCGGCTGCTTTGAGGTATCTCCTCTCCGCTAGAGCCTCCTCTACTAACTTTTCGTTCGCATCGCATTCGTCCTTCATCCGCTCAACAGCCTCCCACGATGAGTTTTCACCATGGGCGGCAGTTTTGATACTGAGGCGAGAGATATCCTCGACTGCATCAGGCCGGAACTCAAGTGAACCCGTCTCACGGGCGGTGGTGGATGGCAAAACCATAGCTGCTGTGGTAGCTAGGACAGTCTGTAGCAGTTGGTTCGGTCGTTTCAATTGCCAGTCGTCGCTTACTTCCTAATGATATTATCTCAAGTCCTGGCTCATATATATTTACTGCTGTCCGTGGCCTCGGTCCTGCCAAGACCCGTGATCAGGCTGAGTACAAAAGGGTGATGTCTAAACTGCTCTGAAGTCGACTCAAGTGCCTCGTGGATCTGAGCGTCTTGATTTTTCGCATGTATATGGGATGACAGCGCCGTCTCTCTCGCCTGTCGTGGCAGGGACTGCCTGCAAAGAGTGTAGTGGGGTGATGACGCAGGAGCCACTGTCGGCCAAATGGGATGAACGATAGTTGGCAGTGAATGCAAGAAAGAATCGAAAATGTGGATAGTTTGCGAAGATAAGAGACATGTGGGGAAGGAAGTTTGTTTTGAAGGTGGGAGCCAAGAAACCCCGGAAATACTCACCCCTGACTAGGCTGTGGTGCGCGACCCAGCAGCCTCGTCGCGAGAACACGGCTGCAGCAGACGCGGTTGCGTCACCGTTTTATTTTATCCTTTAATTTCAAGCCATGAAACGTTCGTAGCGTGCCACAGCAGGCGTGGCTGTGAAACCTGACCAACCAACTAGTAGACCAAGCTGCAACTACCCGAAAGCGACAGTGAGATGATGCTCAAGGCACAAGTGTGCCAACACTAACCAGCGTACCCGCGCTGAAGTGAATACGAGCCTGTATGCAGCCAGCATATGACGCCTATCCTGAAAGGGTAATGTTGTTTGAGGCGTGATACTGATACACCCGGCCGAATTGTCTATAAGGCCACAAGGCCTACACATCTTGAGGCCTCCGCTCCCCTCAGTCGCCTTCATTTCACAGACGCAAGTGATACTTTACTCTGAAATTTCATGACATGAGAAGCGTTCTTGTACGTCAGTTCAATCGAAAATGAATCCCGCAACGACGGACCCGTCTACTAGACAGACTCCTAGGGTGGATCAGCGGCGTACTTCCAACCAAGATGCGTACATTGAGCAACCGTTGAGTGAGTCCACTTTTAACGCGATCGGTTTATCGCAGAGTTACGACAGCCCACTAACATTTCATCAGGTAACATTCGAGATGAAGACTTGCCTGCTGATGTGGAAGAATTCCACAATGCATGCCTGCCAAAGGTCGAATACGGAAGGCTGCTCCGGGCCGCCAAAGTCGCCAAAGCTCCAATGACATACCAGGATATCAGCAGAGGTCACCGTGATTCAAATGGCCCCGGTCTCATCCACCTCAGTGACGAGGAAAAGGAAGCCCTATGCGATGAACAGGACTCGGTCTTTTCAGAGAAAGGCATGTTGATCGTCATCTTCACCGTCTCTCTGGCAGCCTTTCTCCAAGGTCACGTGCAGTCTTCCATCAACGGCGCATCTCTATACCACCACGACCTTGGACTTTCTATTAATTCCAATGCAACAACTGGCTCTGGGAACGCCTCTACAGATGCAACATCTCTTGTTCATCCTGTAGAGCCGAGATGGACCGACTGGGCACTTGGAGCCACCAACGCGACCCCCTTTCTTGCAGCAGCCACGTTAGGATGCTGGCTTGCTTTGCCAATCAGCGATAGATTCGGGCGAAAGGGCTCTATGATCGTGGCCGTGGTGCTGGTGCTGGTCTCTTCCTTACTGTCAGCCATCGTCCCCGTTATCAAGACATCAAGACCCAAGTGGGTCATTTTGCTTGTCGTCCGAATTATCAATGGAATTGGTACGTTACATGTCCATCAGTCCCAGAGATGGCAAAACAAAGCCCAGTGGGAGGTTTTCCATGATATGGAGACTAATCTCGGAGAATCGTAGGCATGGGCATCAAAGCTGTCAACACCCCGATCCTAGCTTCCGAGACAGCCATTGGCTATTGGAGAGGCACATCAATTCTTGCATGGCAACTTTGGTCAGTCTCCAAAACCGATTCTAAAACCCACCATCTGAAGGTGTGTTTGTTGACTTGTGATGTTTCTAGGGTGGCATTTGGGATATTCGTCGGCTTTGCCTTCAACATACTCTTCTCATTCGTTGACGACTCGAATTTTGCTCTAGCGCTCATACTCGGAGCACCGATACTTCCGTGTGTTATGCTCCTCTTCGCCCTCTGGATATGTCCCGAAAGTCCCCGGTGGTACATGAGACAGGGGCCAAACTACAACCCCCAAAAAGCATACACTATTCTGAAAACTTTGCGTAAGTGTGAGGTATGTGTCCATCATCAAGTTTGAACATGTGGTCATTGCAGCTGATCTCTCGGTCTAGCTTATCGCCCTGAGGGACATCTACCTCTTGCACAAATCTATTGAGCAGGAGCACAGTCAAAATAAGCCACAGACCACGACGGAGTTTGCTGAATCTATGCGAACCGAAAAGTATCAAGGCCTTGGAGAGTTTTTCAAGCAGTACTTGCAGTTGTTTCGCGTAATGCGACTCAGGAATGCACTAACTAGCTCCTCCATTGTTGCGCTAGCGCAACAACTCTGCGGTGGTGAGTTGAAGGTGCCGGATACCGACAGGCTCTGGGTCGCTAACACTACTGGTTTACAGTCAACATTCTAAGCTTCTACTCTGGCACGTCCCTTCCTTGTCCTCCTTTGACATACAATGCTAACGGCTGCAGGGACCTTTTTCGTGCAAATTTTGTCAGCTAATGCAAAGCCTGACGACGTTATTAAATTGGCAATGTACTTCAGCGTTGGATTTGGTATTTATCCCTTATGCCCTGGACTGCTCCATTGGACTCATTGTTGACATTAACCCACCAGGTGCTGTCAACTTCATTTTTGGCATTCCTGCCTTCAGAACTATTGACACGATCGGAAGACGCAAGTGGCTCAACATTACCCTAATTCCTATGGCCTTGCTGATGGCGGCTGCATCCTTGTCCTTTTTGCCAATTATTGGAAACCCACAGTCCAGTCATACGACAGCAGCACTGGTCGCGGTCTTCTTGTACCGTATGTTCTTATTCTAAAGGTACATTCAAACTCACTGGCTTATTTACGGGCAAATAGTACACACTGCGCTGTATTCCCCAGGACTAGGTATGTTTGCTTGAATATCAGAAAGATGTTTTCTCACACTCTGCAGGACCTATTCCGTTCACCCTGGCGGCTGAGAGGTTGTTAAATACCCCCAAATTGTATTCGATTAGGGATTCCAGCTGACCACAACAAATTTAGCTTTCCTTTAGCCCACCGAGAAGTGGTTGGTGCACACAACGTGACATTAGTGAAGTCCATTACTGATCATGGTGATACAGGGATGTGCCTTTGCGATTTCTGTCAACCTTTTTTGCGCAGGCATTCTGTCCATTTGTTTTCCAGGGTTAGTCTCATTTCACGTGTCCTTCCCCGCAGCCCTCTACATTTGCTAACTGGATTCAAGAATCAATGCGGCATTTGGCTCACCAGGGTGCCTGGGTGCTTTTGCGGGATTCAATCTGTTGGCCTTTGTTCTTGTGTTTCTGTTTGTGGAAGAGACAAGGCTGGTGTCCCTTGAAGACTTGGATTTCATTTACGCCGTACCAAAAAGCAAGTTCACCCGCTTTCAAGTCTTCACTTACCTCCCATGGCTCATGCGACGATATGTTTCCTACCCAATACGGCGTTATTTCTTACGCCAAACGAAGGAAGGTGACCACTTCAGAGACCCGGAAAACCCCACATCTCGCGGACCTCTGCAACCACCTGAACCACCTCAGCTTTACATTCGGGAGGTTGAAAAGGGTTTGCCGAGCACGACCAAGTCGGAGGAAATGAGACTCGATTCTGATGATGATCGCGCTTGATCATGAGGTTATTGTGAGAATGTGCTATGGATTGAGATTGGACAGAACTCAAGGAACTAGATTATGTGCGGTGGAGAATGAATGATCGTCACCTAAGGATGTGCACACTAAGATAGACGTCTACGCGTGGCCTTGACAAAAAAACAACACAAGTACAATTACAAAGTTCAATGCAATTAGATAGACCATCATACAATTTATGAAATAAATACTTTGCAATACATTCATAGACCATTGTGAAGTTTGAATGCTTTTCAGCCCGGTGTTCTGCAATCTGCAATTTTGCGTGAGCCTAGACTACCCTATACCTCAGCATTCTCCGCGATGAGTACAGTGGGAACCAGAAAAGATCGACTCTCGTTTCTAACCGAGAGACATCAAGCCCACAAGGCCAGATTGAAACGTTCACACATATCGCTACCGGGCTTGTGGGGGGACTATTACCTTCAGTTTGTCAACGACGCTTAGCTTGCCGATTTTCGCAGCTGAGGGCAAGCTTTGAAAGGATGCGCGTCCTTGGCTCGCTATGTGTTTCCGCGTCGCTTAGTAAAGGTTCATTTCGTCTCATGAGTCGTTTCTTTTTGCCTACCGCGGCGCCAAGATCCACACGTCAGCAGCGTCGTCGGGGAAAACACAGCATCAAGTTGACCACCTTGGTTCGGAGGGACCGATCAAACCCGCACGGCGGAGAGGGTTACGGCGGCCATGATTGGACATGTGGACGCCGATTAAGCATCGGATTATGCTTATTGTGGATCGCGACATTTTTCATCTGCCTTGCGAAATTCCGACCGCGCGGCGCTTGTTGTCATGGTCGTTTCCCGCTTACCGGGCAGCCTCGTTCGTCATGGTTAATTCCCGAGCAACACCGCCTCTCTCAGCTGGACCCATTGAGGGTAAAAACAGGGCCAGCTGGTGAAGGATAATTCGCTCAAAGAAAGTCAAGCCACAGGCTCAAAACAGGGTGCATCGTCACTGATCCTCCCAGTAGCCATCTTGGCATCTTGGCTGCGTGCAGATCTTTGCCGGAATCGGGGATCCGCCAGTGCCAAGATTACCGAGCTTCGATAGCGCCAGTTGGGTCGAGCTGGCCGTGACAACACAATTCCGCGTTTGATGGCAATGTCTTGGCTTAGATTTGGCCGCTTTTTGTTTAAAAAGCTCTCAGTCCCCTTCGGGGATCTCCTGGGAACTCCATCTTCAGTGACCAAGTCTGTGCAGCAGCAGCCGAGCTAGTCTTGAACGCGAGCAAAAAATTCCCACTTACACACTATCCCGTCATAATGGCTCCCGCTATGAAGCTCTTCACCCTCGCCGCGTCTTGCCTGGCTATGACTGCTGCTGCAGTCGACCCAGAGGAGACCTACGGCAAGAGCGGTGACATTAAGCTGCGCATCGGCAACGGAGGCGCCGGCCAGAGTGGTTTGATCAAGGGCAAGTGAATAACGTCAATCTGAGCCCTCCATCTGAGCTTTCACTTACACAATCCTGCAGAGCTCGCCGAAGCCTACATTAAGAACCGCACCGAGGATGGTGAGAAGGACTTCAAGGTCGGCTGGTACAAGAGCGACACCACCTACAGCATCAACTACCTCAAGACTGGTGATATCGACGTTGGTATCACCTACAACGAGGCTGCCGAGCAGATTGCTATTAACCAGGGCGTCGCCAAGTCGCCGAGCTACTATGCTTTCCGCGATCACTTCCTGCTGGTCGGACCCAAGTCCAACCCCGCCAACATCTCCAAGGAGGATGACATCCTGACCATCTTTGCCGACCTGCACGAGGCTGCCGAGGGTGAGGCCACCGAGCCGCCCGTTCGCTTCCTCAGCCGCTACGACAAGTCGGCCACCAACATCAAGGAGACGCTGCTCTGGGCCGGCATAGGCCAGGTGCCCTGGGCCACGGCCTACTCCACCTGGTACCACCAGTTCATCGCCTTCCCCATCCAGGCCCTCACGGCCGCCATCAAGCTGGAGGAGTACACCATCACCGACCGCGGCACTATCCTGTCGCTGGACAAGGACATCCGCGACGAGACCGTCATTTACAAGGCCGGCTCTGACAAGGCTGATGACCTTCTGCTCAACCCTGCTCGCCTGCTCATCGGCACTGACGCCCCCAACCCGGAGGAGGCCGAGAGCTTTGCCAAGTGGCTCGTCAGCTCGCAGGGCCAAAGCGTCATCACCGGCTTCAAGAAGGACGGCGAGCAGCTCTACACTGGCGCTCCAACCAAGGACGAGGAATAATATGCGCCATGATTCATGGCGTCTGGGATTTAATGCGACGACGAATAATATTTGACATTATCGGGCCATCTTTGCATCGGCTTAGCATTGTATAGATGCATGCTGACTTTCCAGCGCAGTATTTAGTTGTAAAAAGTATATAAACGTAATGGAATATTTGCTTCTGCAAACGGCGTTGTGTCGGTGCCTGAATAATGTCTTGGTCTCATTCGCGTACCCTTGCTTGCCCATGAGACATAACAACGGCGCGTGTGTTAGCATCGCCAACTCATTGCTGCGCTGCGCAATTCAATGAAGGGTCATCATAAAAAACAGGGAGGCATTGATGCACAGATCGGACAAAGAATCACGCGAAGTTAAATGCTGCGCGTTTCGTCATGAGGCGTTTGTGTTGGCAGTCGTCACGATCTTAGCGGCCCGCTACGGATGACCCACCAAACTTTGACATCCCCAGGTCTTGGGCCCTGAAAATAAGGCTTTGAGGACGTGAATCAGGGGAAGTGGGCGAAACCCCACGTTCTGCGGAAATGCTGGATCTCGCGGTGGGTGCGTATAGGCAGGAAATATTTACTTGGTCGTAAGTTTAACTCTTTTTCCTCGATAAAAACATTTTTGTTAGTGCTGCGCATTTGGGACCGGTGGGTTGGTTGTACCATCGGACACTGCGCCGTTACCACTGACTGATCACTTTCCGATCTGACCGTCAAGTCATTGGCGGGAGATTCAAGGCGAGTTCTCACCTTGGCTAGCATTTTCTAATCTTTATTCCAAGAAGAAACTCCTACAATATATTTCAATGATAAAGGCGGAAGCGTACCCGGCCCGTCCGGACCGCCCGGTATACGGATACCGAGTCGGATCGGCTGCGATGCCGTGAATCTGGGACCAGGATCGGATGACCCCACTTGATTGGCATCACGGGCGCGTATAAAGATGGCGGGGTTCGGAATTGGTAACCCGATGTAGGGAAACTTGACGCTCTGTCGTTGATAGGCCTCAGAAGAGAGGTGAGCCCAGATAGTTCGTCGGCAAGCGATGCCGACGATCGGCACCTGCACCATGTATTTAGCATGGCCGACGGACGATTCCCCCAAGGGTGAACAGCAGCTGTACACTGGATAGCCAGCAACCGCAACCATGGTCGAAATCAACACATACCACCTCCCGCCGACAAAGCTGATCCCAAACTCGCAGTATCCGCTGGTGCAGTACCGCGGATTCCTGTCCCCCAACACAAAGTCCATCGCGACGCAATTCTACGACCTCCTCAAGAAGAACGAGTGGGCGGCGCAGTGGATATTCCGGTACGGCCCAACGCAGCGGTCGCACTACCACTCGTACTCGCACGAGTGCATGGTGGTGCTGACAGGGACGGCCCGCATCCGGTTTGGCGTGGCCGACACGGTCGAGGACCCCAACGAGAACACGTTTGGCAGCGGCTTCGAGGAGGGCGGCATCGAGCTGGACGCGCAGGCCGGCGACGTCTTTGTCATCCCCGCGGGCGTCGCGCACAAGACGTACAACGCCCAGCCCGCCAACACGCTGGAGCTGCTGACGCCGGGCGACGGCCACGGCCTGCCGGACGAGTTTAGGGACCAGCTCGACACCATCGACCTCTCGGGCGGCTTCACCATGCTGGGGGCGTACCCCAGGGAGGCGGCGAGGTGGGATTTCGCGGAAGGCGGCGAGGGCGCCGCAGCGTACGCCGGTGTGTGGGCCGTTCCGCCGCCCAACCTGGATCCCGTCATGGGGCGATCGGAACGGGGCCTGCTCGGCTTATGGAGCAAGCAGCCCAGGGTGCCATCTAAGCTGTGAGACTTTTTAGCTGGGGAATGCAATAGGACAGCAGGGATCGGGTGCGGCGGCAGAAGAGGGAAGAGCAGAGCAGTTTAGCTAGGCCCACGTACGTAACGATGAAATGATTTCATTCTTGGGGGTATATGAGTATGAAAACACAGAAAATAACATTTTAGCGGTTGAATGCCAAGTCGGCAACTGAACTCCCTTGCATCCTAAACACCTCCCATGTTCCTTTTCGAAATCAACTCTCATCCGGCACCACCGATGGAATCACCTGCCGGGTCTTGCATCCTATGCCTTGCGATTTAAACGCAGCCCCCACAACCTCCCACACCTGCTCCTCTATTATGCCAAACCGCACCTTTTTGAGCTTGGGAAACTGCACCGGGGCGTATTCCGCCAGCCGCACGAGATCCGGCAAGAAGGCTTCGTGCGGGTCTGCCAGGGTGAAGCTTTCGATGCCAGACGGCAGAAGCTTGACGAGGCGGTTTCCGTCACTTGACGGGTCAGTGCCTCTGATGGACCAGAGCGCAGTGCTGTGAATCTCCAGGTCTCGCAGCTGCTTCATCTTCTTGAAGCTTCTCACGCCGTCGGGCACGCCGTCGCGCGAAAAGACGTAGCGGCGGTGGATGCGCAGGTGCCTGAGCGAGTCCGCCCTCTGGATCAGCGCCAAGGAAATATCGTGGGGCGTCGGCTGCTGCGTCGAGTCGTAGCCCGTGTTTTCGTGGGTGAAGGACTGCAGGCTGTAGCACGCGTCGAGCAGGTCTACAAGCGAGTCCTTTGTGATGGATGACTTGATGAGAGATAGCTGCGTCAGCCCGCACGACGGGAACGGCTGCTCGAGGTTGCCGCAGATACCGCTACAGGTGAGGGCTGTGAGGGCCGGCGCGGCGGCCAGGATGTCGCCCAGGCTGTTGATGTCGAAGCGCTCCTGGTTGTGCTCGATGCTCAGGTCCGTCAGGGACGAGAGCGACCCTTGTTGGACAAAGGGGAACTTGACGTGGAACAGGGTCCTGACCTGGAGCCTCACCAGGTTGGGCACCTGGGTGAGGATCAGGGCTGCCAAGCCAGCGGCCGGCGAGTGCTGAAATAGCCATCCGATTTGCTGCCCCAGATGCGGCGACGTTGTCTCTTCTGAATCCCGGTCCGAGTCCGACGACGACGTGATCCCGCGGCCACTGTGCTTGGCGATGAGCTGGCTGAAAAAGTCGAAATCCTGAGAGGATATGCCCCTGTTGGAGAATGGGGACGCCAAGAGGATGTGCAAGTGCACCACCTCGTGGGCCAGATGGCGATGCCGGTGCAGGGTCCGAATAAAGTTAGCCACGTCGTCCTCGTTTGGGTCCGGGCTATGGAACAGGACCGGCTGCGCGCAGTCGCGGAGCCGAGTGCACGTCCGCGAGAGCGCCGACAAGCTCCTCCGCGTCTCGAGCTTGGTGTCGCAGCAATAGTCCGGGTCGAGGTCCAGCGGCCCGAAGACGCAGTGCCGGCAGAGCTGCCGGCACACGGCCAGTATTATTTCCGACGGCAAGTCGAGCAGGTTCATGGCCTCGTTTTTTTTTTTTTGCGGCCTCGGGTGGCTTTGGCGTGCTCCTCAAGTACGAGCAAGTTTCCCGCGGACCTCTCTACTCTCTCTAGCTCTAGGGCGCAAAATCCCCGCTCCTGAGGAAAGCAACGCGAGGAGAAAACGTGCTTGGGCACCCAACAAAAAAGGGCGGCCAATTAATTGTTGCTTGCCCGCCACCATGCAGCCCGGCCAGCAAATGGCCAATAGAGCACGAGACGAGGGGGAAAAAATCACATGCGAAATTGGTTGGTGTTTCTGGATTTTGCATGATGGCACCCAGGCAGCCCAGACAGCCGCAGATCTGCGCCATGTGACCGTTTGCACGACTAGTTTGGGAACAAGCATCGGCACTTAGGGTTGTGTGTTGTGTTGCAGCTGAGCGACACAAACTCAACGGTGGAATTATGGTGCGGCGCCCTCGCCCATTTCATCGAAACTATTGCGCTTCCGGGTGGGGAATGGAAAGAGCAAAATATTTATCCGTGTGAGGGATGGAATAAATTTCTGCCGTTTTCAGCCAATGCTATATAATTGATCAATAGTTTGTGGCTACTTTATTTGAGGTGGTCCTTGTGTTGCCATGCGAAGGTTTTGGCTGGTTGCCCAGTGTCCCACTCCATTAAGCCTTACGGACTTTACCCGCCGCCCTGCGAAGCTTTGGTGAAAAATGTCGTTTCCAAGCGCTTGGACGGGCGAATAATTTGAGGCTTGACAATGTAACTCGAAAAAACAAAATGATTACTCAGAAAATGATTGGACATGCGACCCGATCGTGTGCAGCTTCTGACGATGTCGTGCGGGAGTGGGAATGGCAGCCAACAAACGATTGGAATTCACAACAAAGTTTGTTTATTGTCGTAAAATTAGCAATAGTTGCTCCGGATCACGGAACCAGGATGCCTACCAAAACCTCTGGCCACATGGCTATACCTAGCTTCTTATGAACCTAACATGGACACAAATTGAATGCGTTGCACGATTTGTCAAGAAGACAAAGCTTTGGTGGCTTAATTATACAGAGTAAGGGTTATTTGTAGGTTTGAATCAACACAAAAGTATAACCTTAAATAAATGCCAAATATTAAGACAGTCCCACTAGTAAGATCCAATAGCCTGCATACCCTAACTATAGCTAATGAAAATAAGCCCGAGATTAAACAAATGACGGTCCATAGCATTGATTTAGTAATAATGAGTAGTTAGGTAGCCTATATACCAGCCTGTATTTTAACTCAATACTAGTTAGAATAGTGACCAGGCTTTTGTACTTTTAACTTAAACCTCTCTGATATCTTTTCTATTTCCTTTATTCCCATATGTTCGAGTCCCGGACGATTTCTAAGCAATAATGGAATTAGAGAAGACTTCCATGTGATTGAATCTTCCTCTAAGAAACCCTGAATAATAACCCATAGTAGCAACGCTCAACACACAAAACAAGCAAAACAAGGGGTAGAATGAGCCACTGGGGTTCAATGCGTATACAAGTCTTATTCTCCCATGCTTTTCCTCTCTTATCCGCAGTCGAGTAAGCTCCACTGCCAACTTGTCTAATCTACGTAGTCCAACGCCTAGTCATCGACTCGAAACTTGCAGCGATTGTGTTTAGGGACGTGGAATCATTCCGTCTTGAGGCCGCAAGGTGGGTTACGGAGCATTTTAGATCATCTTCGCGTTGAGGAATCGTGCATTGAGCATTGAACCTGTTCAGCTCTCTCTCAAGACCCTCTAAGAGGTTGCCCGGGAGTGTGTAAACGCATTCCAGTGGTGCAGTTATGTTGACAGAGCCAACCCGCCGGTGAATATTCTCTGTAGCCCAGTTTTCGGCATGAAAATATAACGTCATTGGTGGCACTTGAGCCCGACAATGCCCACATGGACTAAAATCCCTAAATAGAATAGGATTTTAGGCACCACTAGACGTTGCTAATATCATGAAACTTGGGAATATTGTTTGTTCAGCAAATGACCCAACGCCCGTGCCGAGCGCCTTTAGTCATCCCTCAATCAACCGTCTTTTCTGGCCTCCAAGCACTGAATGCCATGCCATCTGGGATCTTCTTCCACTGGCCAGTACCTGGGTCAAGAAGCTTTTGGCAATCCAGGGCCTCCTGGCGAATGATGGCTACTTTCTCTTGGCTTCGGGGTGTGATGTGGGTCGGGAATTCATTCGGCTGAATCGCAATCCCACCCACCAAATCTTCAACATCATACTGAACAGGCTTCCCCGAGCTATCCTTGGCTGGGGAGAAGTTGAAGCCCCAGAGCAGTCGGGAAAATCCTAGGAACAGGGATCGTTCCGCAATATGAATACCTTGGCACAGACGACGGCCGGCGCCAAAAACAAAGGTGTCTCTCCTCTTAGCATCCCCCACCGAAGACTGATACAGGGTAGTGTGGTCGTCCTTGAACCTGTCAGGATTGAAGATTCGCGGATCAGGAGATCGCTCTGGATCCATGTGGATGGCCCTGTAGACACCTTTAATTCACTTGATCATGGTGAAGATAGAGAAATACCAGTCAGTTGACCTACCAAACGTTGTTGATGACGGTTGCGCCCTTAGGAATCCGATAGCCTAGATACGTATCATCTTTGAGAGCCGCATGTGGGGCTCCGAGGCTGACTGTAGGCATCCATCTCAAACTCTCTTTGATGCAACACCGAACAAAAAAGAGGCTATCGTAGTCATCCATGTTAGGCAATCTATCAGGCCCAACAAATTTGTCAATCTCTTCCTGGGCCCGCCTCTGCACCTCAGGCCACACCAATAAGGCTAAGATGAATGCATACAGCGTGGATGCCGTTGTATCTGAGCCAGCCTCAAGCAACGATCCGCTGATATAGCCAGCAGCGTCGTCGGAGAAGCCATGGACAGTCTGTCCTTGATATATATCGTTGCAAAAGCAGGGCTAGGCATGGCCCCGAAATTAGCACGAGCACTTTGATTGAGCTGCACAGGCTTACCAGTCCTGTGCCATCGTCGAGCGCCTTCTTGGATCTCATCCAGTGAGTGACGTAGAGAGCTCTCTCAGCCTCGTGGAGCTTCCGGGCGTATCGAACATTGGGTGCGATGAACTCGGGCAACTTCTGCATGATGGGAAAAAGGTCTGCAAGCTGGGCGCTAGCGCTTCCGGCTAACTTGCCCCATTTCTCGAAACCCTATTGAGAGGTCAGTTTGCATCCAGGAAAAAAGGGAAAATGGAAGCCACCCCCGTAGATGTGTAGGGGAAACTAACGGAGAAAAGCTGGAGCAGGTTTGGGTCTTTGTTGTCAATGCAGCGATAGCCAAAGACCATCTGCGTTGATAACGAGTATGTGAAGCGCCTGATATGAAGCAGGAGTTCATTAGGACTGTCAAGCAAGTTTTTGAGCAGCACTTTGTTCTCGAGATCTTGGTATGGTACGTAGGTAGCCGCAGACTTGATATTCAAGATGTTGTGCACCATCTTGTGAATCATTCGCCACTTCTCACCATATTGCTGTCGTGGAAGGTTGGTAAGCAATAAAACGAGAAAATTAGGTTCTGATCGTTGATAGAATGAAAGCGCTCACCATGAGCACCAAACGATGATTTCCACTGGCGATCTTTTGCCCGATAAACATGTCGGGCCTGTCAGAGTAGATGCCACCTTTTTTGTCAAGAAGGTCTCCGACAGCAGTATCTGAAGAAAGTACTATAAAAGTCTTGGTTCCTAGGATCAGTGAATACACAGGCCTAAGTGCAGCGTTAGCAATGACTGATGGAAGCTTGCCAACAAATGGATAGACAAGTGGATGGCTGTCTCACCCATACTCTTTGGCCCATCTCTGGAACTGCAAATGGGGCCTTTTTGAGGGCATCTGGGATCAAGTCAGCTACCAGACAGCTCGGATCACCTTTTCATGGCTTACCAGATGTAAGTTTCCAATGATGGGCAACGTTGGAGGCCCGGGAGGCAACCCGGCAGGCCGGCTGCCAACCTTGACCACTTTGACCAAGAACAGCAACATAGCCATTCCTGGTCCAAGGACAAATATATAGAAGGAAAATGCGGCCATTGTGAGCCAGGTTCGTGTTCTAAACCACTCTCTGCTTGTGATTGCTAGCAAGTTTGTTGACATGAAATGGGGTCGGATTTTAGTGCAGGCCGTCACGTGGTATGCATGAAACACCTTCACTTCCTCGCGTATTAGGCCGCTGTCGGTTGAATAGAATGTAACCAAACTTGTTAGTCCAGCGCGCCACCGAATTTGGTGCTCCGCAGTCAGTAGCCTTCGGAGTTCAGTCCCTCGAGCTCAAGCACAGAAGGGCAATGCAGATGTGCGCGGTTTTAGGGTTCGGGTTCGGGACTAGTGGCGGCTCATTGCTTTCTTCATACTCAGCCGTGTTGTGAAGGTTGCATAGGTAGGTTACATTAGTTGTAATGCAACAGTGTGGGGGCAGCATTCATAATCTGCGGGATGCAGATTTTGGGGCTTGAGTACTACCGTTCCCGAATCCTGGAAGCTACTATAGTGGCCTGGCATAGAGTACCTGCAGCAGTCTTGGCATAGATCATCAATTTCGGATGTCAAGTCTGCATGTGTTATATGCCCCGAAGCGGCGGTGTCTCAGTAATCAATCATAAACCAATGGTGGGATAATATTATCAACATCACACTGAACGAATAATTAAACATATTTGATGATAATTAATTTGTTTCGCACCAACACAATGAGCTGCAGCATTCCTAACATCATCATTGGTGGCGAGGTACTTTATCTACACGACAGTAATTGAATTGCGAGATCAACAGTCTTTACATGGCCAACTTGACCGAGACAGCCTAGTAATCTCGGCTTCGGGCTTTAGGTGCAAATAACCGACAAATCCCTCCGGGAACGATAAATGTACCCGTTGTCCGTACCCAAGATGTTGAGGACTCCGTTCGTCATTGATCTTTTTGTTTCCTGATGTCGACCCCACTCGCCCGCCTTACACGCGCAGCGTTGTGTGCCTCGCCTAAAATCCGCCCTGGACACCTGCTCATCCAGGCAAGGCGATTTACAAACACATGGACTCGCACATATTCTGCATTGCCGGCCCCAACTCATACAACATCCCATGCTGCGTTCGACGCACTGGTCATTGGAGCGGGCGCTGGCGGAGTGACAGCGGCTGCTCTGCTAGCCAAGAAAGGATATCGCACCCTAATAGTGGAAGCGGAAAGCCGAATCGGTGGTCGTGTGTCTACACGCTTAGTGGATGGGTTTCTCGTCAATACGGGCGCTTTCGCCATCGAGCTGGATGGGGCCGTTGCCAAAACTTATGATGAAATCGGGCTCCCTGTTCGCATCTATGAAGCTAAGAATGCCTCCATAGTTCTGCGTTTCGGCGGACGCGATCTTAATCTCGCTCAAGGTCCCCTCGGTGCTCTCCGCCGTTTCGTCCCGGTCGCTATGGCATTCTTCTCTCACACGTTTCACCTTTTGCGTCCTAATAAGGGCGAATCAACTCGATCATGGCTGAATAGAATCACACGCAGCCCAACGATCCACGAAGTCATTGATAACACACTCGGCTCTATGTGTGCTGCTAGACGGGACGATATTCCTACCGAAGTTTTGCTTCATTATTTCTCTAAAGACACATCTTTCAAAAAGATTGGCCTCCCCCCCGGTGGGACAATAGAGGTATGGAGACCTTTAGCGAACTACGTTGAGGAAAACGGTGGCCAGGTCTGGCTGAATTCCACAGTAACGGAGCTCCGCTTCGGATCTAACGGAAGAGTTACGGGTGCCTTAATTTAGCGCGAGGGTCGGTGTCAAGAAGTACAAATTTCCAAAGTGGCCGTGAGCAACATTGGCCCTCTGGGAATGGTTCGTCTAGCCGGTCCTGGCAACTTCCCTAAAGACTGTGGACAGAACAGAGCGTTGGAACGACCCCGCAGCCATCATCACCGTCCATTTTGCCAGTGAAAGACCTCTAGCTTCATTTCCATTTATCGCCCTGATCGGGAAGGCTCGTCGCATGGTCTACGCTGCAAACTTCAGCGCTCCCGAACTTCAACGTGCCCCGAAGGGATGGTATCTGTATTGTGGTGCCTCTGTGCCCATTCCCGCGAGAGGCGAGTTCGATGTGGAGAAAGAAACGGCACTGCTCTTTCAGGATTTGCGTGATCAATTCCCAGGCTTTGATGACGCCAAGATCTTGGCTGTGGATGTGACTGCGCATGAGTGGCCCGCGCAACGTGCTGTGTCGGGTTTTGATGAGTCACAAAGCACTCCCGTAGCTAATCTTTTCAATATTGGGGACGGCGTAAAGCCTTGGGCTTCTGGAGGTACTGCTGCCTGCGCTCAGTCTGCTCGCATTGTCATTGAGAAAATTTCCAAGATGTATCCACCGTGAGTATTTGATGAACTATTGAGAGCTGGGGCGAGAACTTCTTGCTAGATTAGTGTCCGGGAACCAAGAAATCATTCGCACCATCCATCACTACATTTGTAGAGCTGAGTCTAAATAAATTCCCATCATTGGTTCCAAAGGATACCGATCGAGCCATAGCAGATGGCACATACAACCACATCTTGCGTGAATGGGCTATCTTGAATTGGAAAGTACTAAATTATGGGTCTTAAAAGCTCATAGCACCTCATGCGACATACCAATATCGCTGTTGTAGCCTGTGATAATGCACCAAACAGATCCTGCGACACTAAAATTCTGGGGGTTGAACACTAGCAACGATGAAGGGTGTCGCGGCGCGTTCCAATTCTTGAATCACTGTCACATTTTGCACATTTCCCGTCAGCCTCAAACAATCCATTCAACAAAGCATCACATGCAGCCCGGTAGTCGCTCCGACTGGGTCTGACTTTTGAAATCTAACACCCCAGCTTAATACCACTTTTTGGGTTATGCGAACAAAGGCATTGGGAATTTGCGAGCGACTCCAAAATCTTGAAAGATTCATTCGGTATAGCCCAGGAGTATATATGAAGACGCCCGAACCTTCGTCACTCGGAAGAAAAAAGCACGTCAGAGCTTTTGAGCAGAGGAAACGGCTCTAACTGACTGAACTAAAGCATAGGCTTGACCAGTCTAGGTGACTTGTGGCTGGTTTAGGTTTTGCATCAATGCGCCTTGCATCAGAGCCAATCACACGCGTACATTTCCGTCCTTCAAGTGAGCTATAAAACGCCAATGTAAAGGCTCAGCCGTTAGGAGCAATGCAAGAACTTCTCCTTACGGCGCTTTGCAGCCTTGAGACCCGTTAGTGTGCAGCCCGGTTCCCCTCTAGGCCAAATAGTATCACACGATATCAAGCCTATTCCAGGCCTGTATAGTCCTAAGCTAACCTCTACTGTGATGCAAATTCTAATGCGGGTGACTTTACTTTTTGGAAAGTTTAGGGCGTCCAGTAGCTCCAAGCTGGTTCGCATGGGAACGGCGACGCAGCCTTCTTACCCCTCAATCCCCTAGTCCAGCTTTGATAAGTGCAAGGGCCAGCGTCCAATTGGGCTTATCCAGCTGCCTTTGGAAGGCCTGCCGAATTCCAGCGTTCTGGTCGATCTGACGAAGAGGCTTCATTAATTCCCAATAGGTACAATGCGGTTTAGACAAATAAAAACAACCATCAGGTAACATATGACCTGGAGGGTATTTTGTATTTTGAGAGATCGAGGGATGTCTTTCAACGTCTGAGTGAAGAATTCATTCAAAGACGGCCAAAAGTAATTAGTGGATGCTAACATGCACAAAAGCGTGCACGAAGAAAAGGATTCTTGCCCGAACAAGATCCCAATTGATCTAGACTACGGTCGACTCACTGCAGTGGCGTCATCATTGCTCAGGTCTTCACATGACGTTGAGAGTATCGGCAAGTTCCTTGCCATCTGACCGTGATAGGTCCAGATGAGTAAAGGCGTCTTCTCAGCACTCGAGTCCTCCCGTATTCCTTGCTCAGATAAGAATGTGAGTCATTGCTGAATTTCTTCTGATGAAAGCCCATTCCCCTTCAGCACTAGAAAAATGGGATACAAGGAAACATTCCATTTCGATCGTTCTGCTTATACAAACAAAATTGAGAGTTTTGCTGCGTCAAACCAGATCAACGAGATCTGTACGCGCGAGGTTCTCAAGACTCGCCAAATATGGGGCGCTAGCACAAGGATCGGAATCGGCGTCCTCATGATGCTGCCAACCGTTGGCATGTCCGCCATATCCTCCGCATATGCGGCTCGCCAGCTCTGGATTGCATGTTCCAAGCTTGATGCAATCAAGTCTGTCATCAAGAAGCATGGAATCGCTCCACACGAGTGCCAGTTTCGTGACGCCGTCATCCCAATTTGTATCAGTGTGCTCACTGCTGGGGTCGGATTCGGGATTTCGTCTGGCGTGGCCGACATCGCCTCCATGGGATGGGACCAGGCGGCGATGGATGGTGTTACGCAAGCAGTCAATCCTGGCGTGGAGGAAACACTGAACGCTGGCCTGCAGGATCCCAGCTCATTTGGCCAGGGTCTTTTGCATGGCATGCATACGCAGGCTGACCAACTACGAGCAGCCCTGTTCCATCCCGGTGACCCCGCCTCTCATGTGGCACAGGCGAATGTAGAGAATGCTGTATCTGTCACCAGTCAAAGCGACCTCACATTTGTTGATGGTGCTGTGATGGGTGTGGAGATGATGCCGGCATTGGAGCGAGATATGGTACAGATAGCCATCGCCATGTCCCTCCAAACACTGGCAGATGAGGAAGCCCGCCGCCGGGTTCGTTAGAACCGTTTGATTCAAGAAGATTGGATTATATAAAATAGCCCACCTACCCAGCAGGCTTTGATTAGGACAGAGGAAGCCCCCTTAAACGCTAAGACTGGGGCCGCACCAATTCGTTATAAAGTTGATGAAATATATGATATATGAACGTAAATTCCATGCACTTACTCCGATTTGAAAAAGAATAAAAGCTCCCAAAGGGGCTTGTCTCTGTATTTTCCATATGGGTCTATGAGCCAGATATCTGCCGCTGTGTACAACGATTTTATCAATCGACTTAAATTAAACGTTTCCCTGAAATTTGTTGGGATTGCGTCTGTTGGCTGTTTTGAAGCATGAAAGTGGCCCGCTAATGGGTCCCGACCAGTAGTTGGTTGTTTTCTTTAGGGGACATAGCGACAACAGCGCTAGTTACGGTGAAGCTGCCGCCACCCAGGCAGCAATGACGGCCCAACTTGCCTAATCAAGGAACTTGGCCTAGAGAGGGAAATCAGGGTAGATCTTCAGAAGTCCAGAGACCACTCACGCCATCCAAGGCTCCATTTGTAAAGTCCAGCGTGAAAATAAAAGCAAATCACGAGTTAAAAGGGATACAAATTTAGCCATAACATGTAAGACGCACAAGCCCATTTCTTCCAGTGAAGCTATGTTATATGGAAAGGCCCTAGCTTGACGTTCTTGACGGTTGGTAGGTAAATCCCGATGCGCCATCAGCTGCCCTGAAGCCCCAACCGTAGCCTAACGGACTCCGCTTCTAGGGGCCGAACACCAGGCGGCCTACGGACCAGTCCAGGTGTTGCACTACTGCGCCTTGCCCATTTTGCGCGTACAATTCCCTTCTTCACACAAGTTATGAAACATCAAGATAAAGGCCTAGCGGTTGGGGGTCATACATGGGTTTCATTTTACGGCGTTTTCCAGCCAGGTTACCCTCAAGCCTAATATTATCGTATAGTAACAGGAGTTTATCAGGCTTGTATAGCTACGGGATAAGTTTTGTCGCCACGTGAGTTCTAAGACAAGGGATTGTGCAGTTTAGAAGATCCAATGGCGCCCAGTAGCTCGGGGGTGGTTTGTATGCGAACCGCGTCGCAGCTGTACAGCTTAATCCCAAAGTCCGGCATCAATAATTCATTTTTAGATACTCGGCCGTCATAATTTCGCCATCGACTTCTCAACCGAAAGGAACACCAAACTTGGTCCTCTATTGATCGTGCCTTGTCGTCAAGGACATGAAGGCAATTCGGCAGTGGACGGCTAGATGAGTCAAGTGATAGATAGCTCCTGATCCCGAATATTGAGCCGGCCTTGGAAGGTGTGCCAGATTTTCAGCTTACTCTCTGACTACACAGAGAAGGCTCCTGAAATTTCCAAACCTACCAAACCGCTTTTGCGAATGAAAACTAAGATCATGGAGCACTATCGACCAACCTAGTGCCAGGGTGTGTGACTAGGTGCTATCGTAAGCTATAGAACGGCTAATTTGGTTTGAAGAAGACATTCAAATGTGCGGCCATTATTTCTGTCTAAAGCAAGAGTGTTGACTCGTAAAATCATAGTTGCCTCATATTACATCCAGCGCCGCCTTGGGAACCTGATCGTAAATACCCCCTCGCCTTATTCATGTCATTATCCTGCATTTAAACCGACCATTGCAAAGACGAATATACTCATAGTCTAGCCATTCCGCCAGGTGACTAACACAGCTATCCTTTCCGTCATATTTTGGCCTAATTGGTCTTTTCGGATACGGTCCAGTCAAATATATAATCGTACTGGAAACCTTTGCGTACAAAGAGATCTCGAAGCACCTTTCGGAGGTAAGCGTAGTCTGGTTTATCGTCGAATCGAAGCGTTCGGGTAGAGTTGATAAACATTGCAAACTCCTTCGGACAGCCACGGCACAGAACTTCTGTGGGTGTACTCAATTTCTTCTCCGCAATGAGGTCAAACTTCCTCTTGGAGTCGGAAGCCTTGATACCTTGCCAAGGCAACGAGCCGCGCATAAAATATACCAATAGGTAGCCCAAGGATTCCATATCATCACGCCGGGAC
Source organism: Calonectria honghensis (assembly GCA_013403855.1). NCBI lineage: Eukaryota > Fungi > Ascomycota > Sordariomycetes > Hypocreales > Nectriaceae > Calonectria > Calonectria honghensis. The sequence continues at coordinate 103,503 of VTGB01000033.1, read as the reverse complement.
TGCTCGACGCCAAGATGAGTATGAATAGACATGAAGCGATGGTGGCCAAGTGGATTCTTGTCCTCGCGATATGGGATATGGTCGCGGGTTTTGTTGTCTCGGTATCGTTTGGCTAGGCCAAAGTCGACCACATTGACTTGATTTCCACGTTTTCCAATTCCCATCATGAACGTATTAAGTCCAATGTTGCGATGAATAAAGTCTTTGTCATGAATATACTCAAGACGAGAAATCATCTGGTCACCAAGCATCAGAAGAGTCTTGAGAGAATATTTCCGATTACAGTAGTCGAACAGCTCCTCGAGGGTTGGGCCCAGTGTATGATAGACCATCGTGTTGTAGTCATGTTCGGTGCCATAATGCAGCAAACGCGGCATTCCAAGACCACCCGCCATCGATCTAATGACTCGTGATTCATACTCAAGCAGTGGACGCTTGGCGTTGACTGGTTCCAGCTTGACAGTTACTGATTCTCCCGAAGTCATGTCTTCTGCCAGGTATTCGTCGCCGTTTGTCCTAGAATAAGTTTTCCGACCGATTCTATATTTTTTATTTACTCTCAGGTCCTGAGAGGAGACAAGTTAGCCTTTATAAACCGAGCAATGAAGTAATAGAGCCAAATCAATCATGGCTTCCGACCAGCTTGGCTGTCTTTAGTTTCCTTATCAGCTCGCTACCAATGGGGACTGAATGATATGTCTGGGCGAACCCGGAATGACACGAAAGGGAGGCCCTGAAAGTCGATGTAGTAAATTATAAATTTGTGACTCACCATTGATATTTTCGACCAGTCAATCGTACTGGGTGGTTGCTGTGTTTCTTCCACATCATCATCGTCGACATCGATTGTTTTCTTAGACTCAGTGCGAGCATGTGAGCTGCTAGCCAGAGCCATCTCTTCGAGCCTTTTGCTCAGCAAGTCAATCTTCTCTTGCTGTTCGTTTCGCAGGTTCGCTATCTCGGCGGAATGCTCCTGCTTCATGGAGTCTATGGTCTGTTGATAATCCCTTTTCTGTTGTTCGTTTTTGCGTAGACGGTCTTCGAGCTCTCGGATCTTTTCTTCATGCATCACCTCAAGGCTAACCTTGAGCTCCTGCATTTCCTTATCTCTTCGCTTAAGCTGCTCCCTCTGGTTTTCTTGTTCTTCGCGTAGGATATCCAGCATTTCTTTATCTCGTGTTTGCCGGGCCTCTTCCATTTCTTGTTCTCTTTCTCGCATCTCTTCCATCAACTTCCGGCGCTCTTTCTCGAATTCGTTCTGAAGCTCTTGACCGGCAGCAGTCTGGTCCAAGTCCTTTTTGGCGTCCACCATTTCTGTTTGAATAGCCATTTTTGCCTCTCCGGGGGGTACTTCGGTGCTTCCCGGCGCAAAGATCGAGACTGTTTTGAAGGCTGACTCTCGGGTATTGTAATGTCTGTGGACTCCAGCGCCCCTTTTAACGAAGAAACCCCAGAACTCGTCTTCGCTTCTCAACTCCTCCTCGGTGCTCTCCCCCACGGAAAGTTCTACTTTCTCCCAGAATGTTGATACGAAGAAAACATTTCGCAATCCAGCTGGTCCACAAAGCTTTTTGAACATGGCCAGGTTTTTTCTGGCACAACCTCCCATTCGAATATCAGAAATGCGGTGGAGGTATAAGATCCCGCGTAACCTAATATTTTGCTCATATGTCGTGGTCAGCCAGTTGGCTATTTCTTTCAGGATATCACTGTCTGTCCGTTCCGTGTCATCAAAACCTGGCGTATCCACAAGGTATACCGTCGCGGTCGGCTCAAGAAAATTAGACCGATAAACGTGCACTTCTTGAGTACCTGAGAAGGGAGCCGATTAGATTTTGAGGAACAAAATACTTTTTCCTCTTTATTTCAACTTACATGACTTCAGATTGCCCGGTGCGCTCACTTTTACTTCCTGGTCGGTGCAGTGCGAAATGAAGGTGCTCTTACCAACCCCTGTCATCCCCATCACAGCGATGAAGATATCAGAAGACTTGGGTTGGATTTCCGGCAGGAAATGCCCTTCATGCGCAATATCTGGCTCCATTTTCATCGCTCCTTCGGGCTTGTGGAATTTTGTTGACGTCGTTGAATTGGCCGGATTACAATAGATGTGTCGTCAGAATGTCGAGGGTTGACAAAACCTGTCAACAAAACCTCATACCACACCAGAAGTCCCCAGGGCTGTCCAGGGGGCTGAGCGGTTATGTACCAGCCCTAAAGCCAGGATATTGCGGACACACCCAGACTTCCCAATTGGATCTGAGGCATTTTAATGCACTTTGTGTTCTGCGCCACCCTATAGATAGCTTTTACAGCCTCAAAGCCGCTGTGCTGACATTGTACCCTGTCTGTCCGGGTTTATTCTGTATTAGTTTGGTGGTATTCGTTCCCAGCTGAGGTTGGATGGGCGCCATTGATTGGACAACCGGTTACAGCCACAATCCATAGCGGCTCGTCTGTGGATTTCCCCACATCACCCCTGTCATTAGATACAGTTTTCTGTTCGCGCCCCACGTTCGCGGCTGTGAAGTGTCAACTGTTCGCGACTCCTCTCATTCCAAGCAATTCAAGGCAATTCTCTTGGAGATGACGCAGCCCTGCTCGAGACCCGCGTTGTCGATCGATTCCCCAAGGCATATTTCTTTCACACGGGCTTCTGAACCTCTGATAAGGCTGGCAATATTTTCTTCTGCTTACGCATTCGACTCGGCCAGTTCTCAACTAAAACAAAGAAGCATCGGCCAGGAATATTCTTCACTTACACCGAAGTGGACATTTGCAATATAGTGCAGAGTATCTATCGCAAATCACTAACATGAGTAATCCCGGCGACGCTGCTAAATCGTATGATGATTCCTGCTTTCGAGTTGGCTGCTGGCGCCACTGGCTAACATGGCGCAAATATAGATGGCTGCCGGCCGGTGCCACGGTGATAATGGTCATGGGGCTTACTGGCGTCGGAAAAAGTACCTTCATATCGCAATTGACGGGAGAAGATGTTGGAATAGGCCATGAGTTGACATCATGTTTGTCGCCCCCAGGAGCTCGGCGTCAACGCCATTCCCGAGAATGAAATTTAACATTGGAACAGATACTCAAGGTGTTGGAATTTACAGTATGGAACTGGATGGCCAAGTTGTTTACTTGGTGGACACGCCCGGCTTCGATGACACGTGGCGGTCAGACACCGAGGTTCTCAAGGAAATCGCCTTTATCATGTGCCAGATATATCAGCAGGGCATGAAGATGGCTGATATATTGTATCTGCATCGAATTTCAGACAACAGGGTCACAGGTTCAGCCCAAAGAAGCTTCAACATTGTTAAGAAGATTTGTGGCTGTGAGGCGGCATCTCGTGTATCCTTGGTCACAACTATGTGGCACCTGGCTGAGACAAAGAAATTGAATCTAGATGAAGCACGAGTTCGGGAGTTGCTGCTTGCTTCTACGCCACAGTTCTGGGGAGATATGTGTCAACGGGGTAGCCCGATCAAGCAATGGAAAGGCAACGAGCCATCAGCCAAATCCATTGTAAGGGACTTGATCGCACTCAATCAAAGGGAGGGTTATTTGACCCAACAAATCCAGCGAGAAATCGTGGAAGAAGGAAAGCGATTCACGGAAACCGCAGCTGGTCATGAACTATGGGCTGAATTCAAGGCTACTGAGACCAAATGCACAGAGGAACTTACGTCGCAGAGCTTTACGAGCGCTCAAGGCCAGACGAATCAGCCAACAAGCACCGAATTGGAGCTTCGAAAGATCATTGAGGAGATGAGATGCGCCCAACAGGAATTGCAAAAGCCAGTCAAGCAGGTCTTTATGGAAAGAGAGCAGTCATATGCAACGGTTCTCTCAGAGGTGAGATTGCAGCGGCAGCAAATGACTGAAGCCCTCGAGGAAGAGAAGCGCATGTTCGACCGCTTAGCGACAGACAGAGACGACACAGAATCACTACTTGACTACGAGATGAGAGAGTGGGAGTCTCGAAGACAGGTTCTCTACTTGGATGAGGTTCATAGACGTCGTTCGATCCAAGTAATTAAGCAAGAGCGTGATCGAATCCGCGCAGAAGAGATGGAATTCCGAGAAGAGTATGAAGAAATGCTAGTCTCGAACGAAACTTCAATGGAGCAGAGCTCAGACAAGATTGATAAACTTAGAAAAAGGGACGTGATGAAACGGAACTTGTTTCCTCTGTTGGGTATTCTCGCGGGAACGGGTATGGCTGTTGCGGGCGCCATCACCGGCCTTGTCCCTCTGGCAGGAGCAGGGGTTGGCGTCGGCTTTACCGCTGCTTCAAAGATAAATTTCTCCCGCAGGCCAGTACCAGACCTTTCTGTAGGCAAGAAAGTCTCAGTCTATGGCTTGGAACCGGTATTATCAGGAGGTCAAGGAGCGGCGGGGACGGCAATAGATTAACACACACATCCGTAACAAAACCGTACATATATCAAATTACTTGGAGATAAGATTATTTAAATGGGTTTTCTCCATGGCCACTCTGACTCGTGCCATGCTTTTACGAGTTTGAAGCTATGGCCAGTTCCTGGCATAAAAGACTAGATTGATTGTTACTTCTCGTAATAACTGATATAAATGAGGCATGGTATTGCACCCGACGAGCCTATTCGAGATTATGACCTCTCTTTTGTTTCCAATCTGTTATAATAGCCATCACTTCCCTGCCGTTCTCAGAATTCCTTGCCGCAACATCTATCACCCCTTCAGTGATGGTGACCATCTCACCGTGTCTCCACTGCAAAAGTGCATTCATGACTTTTGGGCCGTTCCCCCAGTTGTTCGCCGCTCCCTTCAAGACTTTCTCCGTTATTGTAATTTCATCTCCTTTCAGATCCAGAAGCACTCTCATCACTTCCCCACCATTTCCATCGTTCTTCGCTGCGACCTCCAGCACCTCCTCGGTGATGGCAATCTCACCTCCTCTCTCGTTAAGCAGCAGCGTCAACACCTCGGCCCCGTTACCCCAGTTATTTGCCGCAGCCTTTAGCACATCTTCTGTGATGACGACTTCCGGCCCTCTCCGATGAAGGAACAGCCGCATAACTTTCTCACCATTCCCATCGTTCTTTGCTGCAGCGACAAGGACCTCTTCGGTAATGGAAATTTCTCGCCCCTTTAGGTCAAGTAGAAGGGATACCATCCTTTGGCCCGTTCTATCGTTCCTTGCTGCAACCTTCATCACGTCTTCGGTAACCTGAATCTCGCTTCCTCTCCGGTCAATCAGCAGCCTCATCACCTCCACACCATTTCCCCAGTTATTTGCTGCACGGGTAAGGATATCTTCGGTAATTATTAGATCATTTCCTCTCTGATCAAGTAATTCTTTCATCAAAACAGCGCCGTAGTTATCATCTCTTGCCGCGGCTATTACCAGTGTCCCAGGGTCTAGAGACATTTTTGCACACCTTGGACGGTCGAGAGTGGTTGTCTGATTTGAAAATGGCGATGATATGATTTTTTTAATGAGGCTACTTTTTTCTTTCTCAAGAGCAGCATGGGGGTCGAGGTCACCTGTCGTGATCGGCAATTCTTGATTCATGTACTCGAGGGTCTGGATGTTGATGTGGATATTTCCAACTACCGCAACTGCATTGTCTTGGGCCCTGAGATCCCCAACCGTATTTTTGACAGGCGCAGAATCGTTGATCCGACTGGTAGCCAGGTCACTTCCACGATTCAAAAGAGCGGTGATGTCCGGCGATTGTTGGAGTGACCTTTGCAGTTGGCTGGGACCATCGAATGTGGTGTTGTCGATTCTATCGCGGCTAGCCATATTTCTATTGGAGGGATAAGTCCTTAGACGATTTTGAAGAGTATTGGTCTCTCTATTGAGCTGTGCTAGGGAAGATGGAGCCGATTTTGTCCGTTTGCTTCGAGGCGGTCGACGATTGATTTGGTGGAAAAAATCAGAAAATCCCCCCCCGATGTATCATGCGTGATGATAGTGGTTAGAAAAATAAGCCAATATTGTGCAGTCTGAAATCGCAGTCTAGCTTTGCGCGCTTCAAATTAAAAGATGCCAGAACAAGAAGTGAGCTGAGGGCCGGGGAGAAGTTTTAACTACACGAGTCGCCCAGCATTGAAACACTCCTTGGCGGTGGCGTCTAATTGTACTAACGATATCTAGAACTGTCTCAAATTGAAATGGAAATTGTTTGGGGCAGTGTTTGCTGTCTGAGGAGGTTTGGATCCCTGTACCGCCAGCCTCGTGCGGCTGGAGTCGGGCACTCCGGTTAGAGGACCTCGCGTATGCGGCCGGCTAAATTTTGCTAAGCCTCTCAGCACTGAGACACCAATCATGGGCCAGTATCTAGCGCTCAGTATCAATGCATTGTGAGACATGCGTAGCCGCCAGAGGCCTCATCCCAGTATCCCACAACATAGCGCTGGTAGGGGGCGATGAACCATCAACCCATCGTAAGTATGAAGCTGCTTCCGGATTTTTTGCATACAACTTCGGTAGCGCTTCCTTGATGCTCATTGGCAACTTCTTCAGGCCAGCCCTTGTTGAATCAAGTTTCGTGGCATCTGGGTCGTCGACGCTGATGCTGCCATCCGATCGCTCCTTCCGGCGTCTGCAAATTTGTCAAGCGCGATGCCAGGATCTCCAAAATCCGACGTAGCTGCGGCGCGCGTGTCACCATCGCTTGAGCGGCTCATTTGAAGGCTCTAATTCAATGATATTCTAGGAGTCATCACGACATATTAGTGAGGGATCGCCGGAATTCGTGGCGTCCGTCATAGATAGACACCCCCATGCGTTTTGCGAGAATGCCGACGAAAGATATTTTTTGGTGAACATAGGTCGAATTTCAATCCCCTTTAGTCCAGTGACTCTCAACATCTTCTTTTCAAGCCCTAAATTCGCCAGTGCCTTCCTAGACAAGTGGATTATTGAAGCCGCACACGAGCCAACCGGACATTTGCACCCACGAGACGAGGGTGGCCGATTGCAGGATAGGTCCGCACTAACGCGCATAGCACGGCACCGAATGTTGGGTCTTTGAAGCCAATATCTGCAATCCACGTATACCTGAGGTGGTGCTATGGTTAATAATTTTTCGTGGTGTTTGCTGTTGTTGTAGCTGGTAATTCCCAGATTGAACCCATTTCTAAACCCATCGCTTACTAGACATAATGGCATCAACAAACGATTGGAAGGCGAAGAATCGCCATCTTCAGATCCTCAAGGCTGCTGAAGACGGCCAATACGGCGTCATTGCCGCCATTGCATACAACATCGAGCAGATTCTCGGCCTTGTCCAGGCTGCAGAGAAAGCTCGCTCCCCTCTAATCCTCCAGTTCTTCCCATGGGCAATCACATTCTCTAGCGGCTTGCTTGTGCGCGCGGCAGCTGATGCCGCTCGAAAAGCCACTGTCCCCATCTCGGTCCACCTCGATCACGCGCAAGACGAGGAAATCATCAAGCTTGCGGCAGACACGCTGCCATTTGACAGCATCATGGTCGATATGTCGCATTTCGAAAAGGAAGAAAATCTGCTCAAGACAGCGAAATGGGTGGCCTACTGCAACGCCAGGCAGATTGCGACCGAAGCAGAGCCGGGGCGGATCGAGGGAGGTGAAGATGGTGTCATGGACACTGCTGGTCTGGAGGCCAGTAAAACGACACCAGAGGAAGTCGACGAATTCCTTGCAACGGGAGTTGACGTTTTGGCTCCGTCTTTCGGCAATGTGCACGGCGAATACGGGCCGCAAGGACCCAAGCTTGACTTTGAAAGGTTGGTAGCTTAGCAACGCCAAGCGAAAAAGATAAACTTATTGTTCCCAGGTTCGCCTTGATCAAGGCGCAGTTGAACAAGCGAGCACAAATTGCTCTCCATGGCACAAACGGCTTTGCGCCCGAGTTGATGCGCGAATGCATAAAAGCGGGAGCCACAAAGATTAATGTCAACAGAATCGTCTTGGATGACTATTACGCCCATCTCCGAGCTGAAACCTCGCAAATGAAGACGCATACGAGTTTGATGGAGCAGGGAGTGGAAAAGGTTGTGAACCAAACAGTAGAATGGATGGAAATCATTGGTTCTGCGGGCAAAGCACCCTCCAAGTAGTATCGATAGCCACCAAACACGTGCTAGAGAATATTTCATGAAGAAATGAAATTTGTAAAAAAGCTTTTATTATCAAATTTCCTGCCCAAGCTTTTTGATGCAGGTCTTCAACACCCTGCATCCTGTATTGTCCTTGGATAGCCAAATCCTCCAACACTCGTCATCCCCACGCCCGGCTATTGGAGATGGGCGTACATTCCACCGTCAACCAAAAGCTGAGCCCCGGTCACGAAACCGCTCATTTGATCTGCGGCAAGAAACACTGCCGGCCCGGCCAAATCCTCAGGTTTGCCCACACGTCCCCATGGAATGCGATGCTCAAGATACTTGCGCTTCTCCTCATTTGCCATGTCGGCATCAGCCAACTGGGTATGAATTGTCCCAGGTAGAAGAGCATTTACTCTGATCTTGTCTTTGGCCAATGCAATTGCCATGGATTGTGTCATGGACAGAATAGCGGCCTTTGTTGGGGTGTAGTGAACCTGCTGCCCGCCACCAAGGAGAGCGCTGATGGACGATATGCCAATGATGGAACCTCCCTTGCCCTGCTTAACCATCTGCTTGGCCGCGGCTTGGCAAGAGTAGAAGGCTCCGTTAACATTGACCTGCATCGAAGTATCGAACATTTCCTTGTCGATGCTATAAATCTTGTGAGCGCAGGCAATAGGAACGATTAGACTGCGTAAAGCTTACTCTAGAAACTTGGATGCTTTAAAAATTCCCGCGTTGGCGACGAAAATGTCAAGGGCTCCCCATTGTTTGACTGCTTCCGCAACCAGGTTCTCGCTAGTTTGCGGGATTGTCACGTCTCCTGCAATCTCCAGCAGTTCGCCGGTTGGTGCTCCATCCGGCGCCTCTTCCTTCAGTCGTGTCGCCTCGTCAATCAGACTCTTGCGCAACGGCTCATCCTTTGACAGACCAAGGTGGTTCACAGCGACGTTTGCACCTTGCCGGAGATACTCAAGTGTAATGGCTCGGCCAATACCCGTGGTGCCACCCGTGATAGCGGCTGTCTTGCCTGCTAATAATCTGACGGGGGCGCTCATCTTGTTGATCAAGCTAGTAAGCTTTTTGAAGGACGTCGACCGTCTGAGGTTTGCAGATATGAATGGGCTCCATCTTTATCCTCATCAACCATATGACCACGCCTATTTCGCCAGCGCCTACCATGGCTATGCTGCGGGTCCACGATCAACAGTGTCGTGTCGAGGGAACTAACCCCGCATAGGATGACCCTCGTGGCGGGGGCAAAGGCCCACAGGCTGTAAGCCTCACGATATCACCTCGGATTGACAATTGCAATTGGCCCATGCATAGGGAAAACACACCCGCAAAATTCTTTTGATGCAGTGTGATTGAATGAAGTGGCATGGTGGTGGCCTCAGCCCACATTTGCCGATGTGCAACTCAGCACAACTGAGCACAGATTGAAACATGAGATGACTCCCAGGCGGCATAATGAGGTCTCAAAACTAGGGACTGCGAATGTGTTTATTTGCATGATTTTTGAGCTTGTTCCAGTTCTGTTCTCGTTTTTTGGCAAGACCACAGCTCCCACCTCAGCCATCGTTACCAAATAGAGAATAATCGGGAAGGGCCCGTTACCGTTGCAGCTTGAGCAAAATAATATGTGTTCAAAGCTATTTTTGTTGTTTTCACACAATGAAATTGCTGATTCTGACATGAGCCAATGTTTTCGTGATTCCAAGTTGCGTTTCTTTTTTCAGTTATGACATAGGAAATCGTGAGAAACGCATTGAAAAAAGAACGAAGTAATTTAGTTCGATATGTTCTTTTTTTTACTTGGTAATATCCTAGTACTTCACTTTGTGCCACATTAGAAAGTAATACCTCCTATCGGGGGTTGGCTGGTCATACACGCGCGTGAATGCACCGAGGTTCGAATTTCTTGGGAATGAGAGAAATTACAACATGGTTCTTACCTGCCGTCGAAACGACGATCACGAGATCCAGGATTGCTAGAGCTAGAAGCAAACATGTTCAGACTTTTTAGTACCTCAAGGTTTCATAAAGCAACGTAGGATGGATCAGGGCATTCATCTGTCTGATCTCTCGGAATCTCGAGAATATCTTTGAGCTTTGTTGATTTCCCACCCTACAATCTCACAAAATTAGACCAGGAGGCGGCGACAAAAACGGCCCCATAAATATGCGGAGAGCCAATCAAAATTGTGATTAGCACCCAAACACGGGAGAAAAAGAAACAAAGCACGGGTCCACCCCTTCGTCGGATTTTCCGAGAAACCCTCTTTCCTTGTCCAAGCGGTAGAGGCCTCTGCGCGGCCAGGGGGCCCCTGGCAAGATAGTCTAGTCTCATCTGTGTCTAAGATTAGGTTGGAGGCAACCGCCGCTTTGTAAACCTTTTGGAGAAGGATACGAGCTGATTGGCTTTGTATTTGCCGCCCGACCTGCCGGCCCGCTCAGTCAGCGGATATAAGTCATCAAGAGGAGTGATGAGTGGCCAGAGTAGGGTTCTTTTTCGGAAAAGATGAATAGAAGGGGAAATCCGCGTAACACGGGGTGAAGGACTGCAACTTCCAGCTTTGCCTCCTTAAATGAGGGCATCTGATTCAAACCAAAACGTGACATTCCGCGAACAGTCAAACAAATGCTCTTCATTCATATTGTTTAAATAAAATCAAGAATACATATAATGATACATATTCTTACTCAAATCCATTTCTTCTTCAGCCAGAGGTTGTACTAGAGGCTGTGCTAGAGGGTCTGCCGGTGCGGGTTGCGCCCTTCGGGGCTGTGTCGGGGTTGGAGCGGAATATAGTGGGGCCCACCGCCAAGACCGCCCCTGGCAGGGTTGCTGGAGGCAAAAGCCCGCTGCAGGCCCGCCCTGTGGGGAGGGGAATCAACGATTGTATCCATAGAAATTGAATAAATGAAAGCATTAGAAGCTAAAGGGAGTAGCTATAGCAGTAGCAGCAGTGGTAGAGGTTATTGGAACGGTTATGGACGAGAGCAGGAGAAGTTGGTGAGCGACGAGGTTAACCAGCTTTGCCCATCTCTAAGCGGGCAATATGTTGGTATCAAGGTCTCGTTATTCGACATCAAATTCAGGACCGGGCTTTGAGCCCAAGGCCTTATTTGCATAGCCGCATCCCTTGGCGCCAAGATGGCTAAATACATGTAACTTCACGCGCGTCTCCTTGGCTTCTATTTGCTCTGTCTAAAGTATCTTGTGTTGTAGTGGGCCCCCCCTGATACAATAGCATCAACACTCGACCCTGTCGCTTCATGTGCGCTTGGATCAAGGCGGGTCGTTTACACATTGTGGCATTCTCCCAATGGCTCAAACCCTTCTCTCAATATCCTAGCTCAGATTGGGTTTAGCCGGCAGATTGATCTAGCGTCGGACGTAATTAATCATGATCGGCATAGGTGGCTCAGCTACATATTTTCGTAACAACTCTAGTTATGCTGCAACTAGGGCACGTCAGCCTAGTCTGGCTGGTAGTAAAGGCCGCGGACACAAAGACGAGGCTTGGACGTTGACTACCTGGTAGCCTACCCCGTATCCTAGAACTTCTAAAATAAGAAAACATACTCTTTGGGAAAGGATGCTCTTGTTATTCGGGTAACACACTGAATGTCTGTGAAACTCGTCAGGAGTTTAGAGTTTCTGAGATGTGGCAGAGACAGTTTAAGATTTGAGTAGACGCCTACATCATCACAACAAATCTGTCCTCACTACCTATATCAAGAGGCTTCCTTCCTTCAGAGAACCGCATATTTGAGAGATATACAACAAATTCTCCACCAACACCTATCGAATAACACTTCGCCACTTTTACCGCCATTAAATCCCTAACGAATAAGCTCCCGGATACACATGGCTACCGCGGATTCTGGACTCCCGAGCCCTCCATCGGGAGAATGCATTCGTCTTGCTTGGGCTTCACTTGTCATTTTTAGCCTTTTGTTCTTGCCTGCACTTTTCATCGCGTACAAGCATGGAAAGGCTGGTAACATGACCTGGCCGCTCCTAGTGGTCTCTTTGATCTCCCGGATTATTTGCGAAGCCTACTACCTGACTCGCCAAAACGAACCCGATATTCCGACTTTGGCCACTATGATTACTAGTAATGCCTCAACTGGGACTACCTCTTTGCTGGTTATCGGTTTGGTATACGAAGCGTGCGTGCGCTCCATGGATTGTATTTGGACCTTGATCTGAAGCTGACCACCCCAAAGCTTAAATCTCCCTTTATCCCCACCGAGGCGCTGGGGTAGCCAGGCAACCATCATTGCAGTTCATATCATCTTCTCTATCGGCACTATCATGGCAGCATATGGCGGAAACCGTGACTCGAAGACCCCTCTGGTACCGAAAAACGCTACTCTTAGCAAGACTGGAAACCTGATAATGTTCTTGGTCATGCTAGGCAATACCTCCTGGCTATGGCACGCGACGCAGCACATTTTCTATTTGCGACAAGACATAAACTACCACGCTGCCAATAGGCTGTTGATGGCTGCTGCGCCATGCACCGCCCTCCAGTCTATTCGCCTCAACTACGACGTGAACTACGCTTTCACAAACATTTCCAGTCTGAATCCTGTCACAGGAACCTTTGCCCTGAGATTTATTTCATTCTCCCTCCAACTGGCTGTGGTGTTGATGGCTCTCACCGCAGGTTGGTTTAGCAGAAATGCAGCAACAGTTCGGCTCGCAGCTCTTGAATTGACCAGCACTTCCAACGTGGGCCTAGCCGCGGAAGAGCTCTATCACGTTGATTCCAGCAGGAGGGCACTGATGACCAATTAAAGTTTACATATCTGACCAAACTATGTGTTGTTACAGATGATCAGACATTAAAATGGAATTCTTCTACAGCTTGATTAGGGAAAATGCGCTATCACCTTCGATATGAAATCACATTCTGCAAAATAAAAGAGAAGCTTGTTCCCAATTCATTATCCTAAATAGCTATAGATTCTTGTGATGACCTGATCACTCACAACTGGCCCCGCCGACCTGATCAACAGTACAGAGGCTCTCAACGACTGTTATGTGCTGTAGTACCTGCCGTTGTAGTAGTTCTTGACCAATCCTTTGCGCATTGGTTCAACGATCAAAAGTACAACTGTGGCACTTCTATTTGTAGTCGACGCAGTTGCTGGCCGAGAAAAGGGCCTGGTATTTGCTGAGGAGCTCAGTGGTGTCTCCAACATATTGCTGCGCCATGTTCTTGGTCAAGTCGGAGCTGAATTTGTTGATGACGATATTGATCAACTGATGGCCAGCAGTGTTGATGACGCCAAGCCTGTTGCGAGTGGTTTCGCACTGCTTGGCTTCTTCAACGTCGCCCACGCGGGCCTGGATGCTGTCGTAAAGGGCGGTGGCGGTGCTGTCGAGGTTCTGAATTGGGTCGACGAGCCCAATAGCGTCGCCAAGGCCAATCGGCGCTGCTTCCTGGCAAGTCTTTTGCCCATTTTGAATCGAGTAGATGACATTGTCCGCAGCCTTGAGCAGGTGGTCGACGTTGCTGTCGGTGGCGTTGGCGGCCGCGCCGAGGTAGCCAATCGACGTGGTGACATCGATGAGAACTTGCTTGACAGCCGTGTCACGCTCAGTGACCATGGCGAAGGAGCCAGAAACGGCGGTCAAAACTGTGAAGATGGCGGACTTCATTGTGCTGGTGATTGTGTTGATGACAATGAATTGTTTGTAAGTGTGATGAAGATGTGAATGCTTTGAGTGTTCTGTGAGAGTGATGCTGATTCTTTCATCAACTGAGTCCGGATGATGCTCTTTTTATATTCATTTCATCCTCTATGCCCCTTTGCCTTTATAATCCTCCACCTACCTAATTAGGCAATCGTGGATGTCATACTGAGGGCGCTGTCAATTCTCGGGGCTACTTAGTCCCCTTCATTGAAGAGTGCTTACTCAACTGGGAAATGCATACATTCACAGAGACCTACAGCGCTCAGACATATACAGCAGTTTCAGAAGCTATGGCCGAGTGTTTTATGTGCTCTTGGGGATATAAACATCCAGGTGTTGTTCATTGCCGCTTCCAGCTCAAAAGGTTTAGGTTCCGAGAGCTAAGGGTCGGTTGGCGACGCACAGCCCTTCGCCACATCGGTTACAGACAGCCGCGCTAGGTCCGTGAACTAATCCTAGAATTTGATTGGCGCTTGTGACAATTTGAGCCTTAGCCCCGGCAAAAGAGACAAGGCCAAAGCGTAGCGTCCCGCGATTGCCAACTTGGCTGGAGCTGTCAATGTTTAGATTGGCAGTGTCGAATAGCCTGTCAGCCGAGAAACAGACCCGCACATAAAAGTTGACCCCAGGTTAGCTTTAACCTTCGATTCGATAGAATCTGCAGCGGAAAAAACAAAGTGTGGATACTGGACGTTGGATCATTTGTCAAGATTGGTGCAGTGCTTCCTCTCCATTAAGCAATACTCACTATTGTTGAGAGGTATACAAACATGGCAACTGGCAGAGCTTTACAAATCATCTTTAATACTCACCAGAAGTTTCTTAGCCTCGTGGGGAACGTTAGTTTGCCTGAAAAGCCCTTTAGTTACCCTGAACCTCTCACAGCTGCTGCGAGAGGCTATTGAGATCAGTCTACTGCCAGTGACAGCCTCCCATATCAGCTGATCTGTGACCTGGGTGAATGTGGATCTCGTTCTTTTCTCGTTCTCTCTCTGTCTTAGAGAGTATCTTAGATCAAATAAGAATAATAAGATTCATCTCACCGGGACAATATTTGATTGATCCCACTTCAACTAAAATGGCATTCACCTTACTGCCAACAAAATTAATGTGTCTTCCCGTCCACGCTACCTTCAATTCCCTCAAGATCACTGTATAGCTTCCATTGGTAATCAAGGCTGGGATCATTGAACCTGGCTTTGATGTCCAAAACCTCTATGGCCTTCACATCCTCCGGGTCCAACTCAAAGTCAGCTTCGACATTCTCTTTGATTTGCCAGTCAATCGTGCTTTTCGGGATTACAGAGCGGCCATTATTGATGCCCCAGGCTAAAACAATTTGCACGGCACTCTTTCCGTACTTTTTACCGAGGTCTTGAAGCAGTGGCTGGTCAATAACGCGTTTCATGTGGGAAATTTCTTTGCTCCACCCGGTCGAGCGATAAAAGTCGTTCATGTTGCCCAGAGGACTGAATTGAATCACATGTATTCCTTGGGAGCGCAGCCAAGCGTTGAAGTTCTTTTGGTGCAAATACGGGTGGACTTCCATTTGATGCACGGCAGGTACCTTGTTTTGTCAGTTGATACTCTTTCTCTTTCAGATACACATAGGCTCTCATGTGACTTACCACTGAACACTCTCTGATGAGTGTTTCTATTTCCCCTTTGCTGAAGTTCGAGACACCTATGGCTTTGGTCTTGCCAGTTTTGACCAATTTCTCCATGGCCTTCCAAGTGTCTACAAAGCCGGTCTTGCCTAGAATCATTTTCCCATCGCTATCCCTGGGAAAGCGATCCACTCCTCTGGCAAAGGTGCAAGGATAGTGCATCATGAGAAGATCAACATAGGGCGTGTCGAGGTCTTCCAGAGACTCATCAAGAGCCCTTTCTACATCATCCGGGTGATAACTGTTGCACCACAACTTTGTGGCAAGAAAAATATCTTTTCGAGGCACCTGGCTGTGTTTGATGCCTTTACCCACCTGTTTCTCGACATCATACACTCTAGCAGTGTCAATTAGACGAAGTCCTGTTTTGAGTGCGCGAGAAACGGCGTCTTCTTGGGCGTCAGGATCCTGGAAGGTTCCAAAGCCAATGGCAGGGATACTGGCACCTGTATTGAGTTGGAATCGAGTTTGGCGGGTCGAGATGCTTCTGGTCTGTCCCTTCACTTGAATTGCGCCGCATGCAACGGCTCGAAATTTCCACGGAAAGGTTTTCGCGCTGATGCGAGCAGCGGATCTGAGGGCGTTCATGTCGACGGTTCACGTAAACGTTGCAAATGTGAAATTAATTGATGGTAGCGTGTTTAGCGAGGGTTCGATAAATCCTCTTTCAGAGTCTTGCAAGTAGAATATATATACAGGAAAGATTCCCCAGAGCCGATGACGCATTGGGACATTAGAGTGTCGCTCAACAAAGTCATTGTAGTAATCAAATGGTGTTTCACGTGCTAAACATGAATTTACTGGCGGAACGCAACACGGTTCCACAGGTTGCCAAGAAGGCTAATGCACCATGCACTATGTCCAATCCCTCGTGGCGAGGGACGATATCGACGTGATGCGGAGAAGGCGGAGAAAGCGGGATGGTGGGATGCGTTGATCATCGGACCACGCGGTCACGCTTGAAGCATAGCAAATGTGAAAACCGATTCGTCCACTTATGGTATGGAGGTTGGTAAATGCCACGGTGTGTTTCCAGTTTACGAGTCGGTATTGCAAAGCCTCTGGTCTCGCAGTGGAGACAGATGACCCGAAGCCGGCGAGGCCAACCATCATGCACGGTCTTAGGCTAAACGCTCGGGATCACTTGCTCAGACTGTGGCAAAAGTCTATTGGCTAAACATGAATGCCCGCTCATTGAATTTTTGTTTGGTCATGAAAATCTCAATAATTGTACAGAACCAATGGATGACCCCGGTGACAATTTCCTTATCACCATCGTTGATGCCTAAGCTGTTTCATCTTCAATCCCGTCCCCATATGATTGAGGAAGTTGCGTGTTCTCTACACGATCAGCTGTTGCAGGCTTCCCAGCATTTGTATATTTATATCCCCAAAGAAGCCCAAGTAGAATTATGTTTACCAGAGCGAAAATAACTGCCAGTTTATTTGGCAGATGAGACTCCAGACATGCACCCAATCCTATGCCCGCTAAGGAAAACGAGAGAGTCGCAATTGCCTCCGACCATGCCGATGATAAATGGACGCATATTACCCATGTTACTTTGAAAGGTTAGTTCTGGAAAGCTATCATACATGGGCTATTGATGGCTTACAGGGAAGAATCAAATTGTTTAGTCTGATGAAGACTTTTAGAATTCCCAATAGAGCCTCTGAAGAGGTATCGCCACCAAATATAATGATTGGAAGTGATGGAATAGAAAACAGGAGCATGATGGTAACTGCAAGCTGTTAGTATGTGGTATTGAAACGGGTTCTTCACTCACAAATTGCTGCTGGAAATTGGAATAGTATAGCTCCGGCAAGAACAGTGATTGAAAGAAATATAGAGTTCTCTAATTTGCTGGAGCTTATTACTATATTTCCCAGAACGCTACTCGAGAGGGATATTCCTAGTATGATTCCGTATTGAGCATACTTAAAGGATGGGAGCTAATAGAAATGTTAGTCAAATTGAACGCTTGGACGTAAGCAGCTTTCAGCATACCCTTCTTTGCTGCCAGACGGCAGCGTTGAAATTGGCGCCAATCTTTGATGTTGACGCGTGGAGGGAATAAGCAAGCTTTTCATAGCCAGAAAGCCACGGTACCTCATCTGGACGCCCAATAGCTGATGAACCCAAAGTCGCAATGTATAGGCAGAGCAATCTGGATATCACAACGCCGAGTTCAAACACTGGGCCAATGTTGACAACGTCAAAAAACATGTAGTAAGCACTGCAGGTCAGAAGTGTCCATATTAGTAGACGCAAAGGCAGCTCTCTCAGCGGATACCAGGACCACACGTAGTTGATAAAGACGGAAACGAGAATTCCGTCTATCAGGCCATCAATCATGATACCTTCGTGCCATGACAACTCAAAAGCAACCGAGTAGAAGAATCCCATCTCAACCCCTAGTTATCGGGTAAGCTGATGGAAGACGATGATATGGATCGAAACACTCACATTTTAGAAAAGCGAGGTGCGGGACGATACGCTGCATTGAACTGTATCGTAGCATAATAAAAGCTGGCAACTGAGCTACAACAAAGGCAACATTATATAGCGTAGAGCAATATAATCGTAGATTGTGCGATAGTTTGCGTGGTAATTCGTCCTGCTGTATTAGGTTCGGGGCTAGATTAACTCTCAAAGTCATCTTCCACTCATTAGCATCTGTCTAACAAAATCCAAATGGGCCACCTACCAGCAGGACACAAATGAAAGCAAACTCCACGCTCCATGTCCTAGTTTTATTACCAAGCTCTCCAGCTTGGAGGTTTTCATTTTGACCAGGTGTTGTGGCAGGATTTGAGTCCTCGTTATCGCGTGGGATCATGGGAGAAAACCGCACCGTGTCGACTTGATTCATTCGCTCAATGATCTGTGGCGATAATCTCAGTACGGCTTGTCGGTTATAAGTTTCTCTCTGCCAGTCATATGAGCACAAGAGCCCTCGCACCATATCTCCATCTCTAGCACAAATGAATAAAGCAACCGGAGGCGACTTGGCGCGGAAGTAAGTCACCGTCTTTGCAAAGGTATCGACTAGCGTGAAAGGGTATTCATCTTGGGACGAATAATCTCCAGATTGATCGTCTCGATACTCTGCGAGATACGGTTCAAGCGTAAATTCGCCGCGGTTGGAGCCGTAGAGATGTTTCTCAATCGTTTCGTTGTCAACGAATCCTTCGAATCCCACTAAACGTGGTTTTTGGTGCTTAACCTTGGTAGATCTATAAATGAGATAACACCAGAGCAGAGTGAGCACCATGCTGAAGATGGTATTCAGGGCAAGCATTCCTGCCCTGAGGCCATTATAAGCATAAGCATCAATCTTGAGGCAGATTACGAATAAAATCAGGAATACCGGGAAAATCATTCCGGAATTCCGAGTAAGCCACCTCAATAGTGTGTCGCTCCTCTCAAATGCCGGTACCGTACTGTCAAAATCGCTCCACTGAATTGTGGCACCGTGAACACCACTTAGGATGACGGTGTCGGATTTCAGCACTTGTAGAATTTGGAACATTGGGTCAATTTTGGTCAGTCTGCTACCCCAGTGATCCCTGGTGTCGTACCAAGGAGCATTTGAACTGGGGCGATAAAGACAGATCAATCTCTCCATGAACGCGCTGTTCCCACCTGCCAGGGAAAGTTTAGCGAAAGCCTGGAAGCTTGAGTCCGTCTTGTTGACCTTGGGCCGATTTTTATGCGGTAAAAGACCCATGATTGAATAGGCAACGTCGCCCCCGCTAAACTGGGCAGTCTCTCGCCTGGAGAAACATGCCAGAGCGGCTTCCAAAAGTTGCAATTGACTGAGCACAGCGGAGCCCTCAAAGTGATTCACGAGTTCGTTGACTTCCTCGGCATCATCCCAAGCCCTTGCAACAAAATTCCGCTTCGCCATTGCCTTGGGCTCCGATGGGTCACCTAATGCATAGACCTTAATCCTATGTTCGCTTGGACACAGCAGCAGCTCAGGCAATGTCCAAAGCCGTGAACCCCACTGCCTCAGCCACGTTGTTTTATTCTGAGGCTTGTATTCTGGGAGGGCCGTACTGGATAGAATTGCTTGTACCTTTTCGGAAGCTGGTGGACCAAGAGCGATAATTATCGAGTGCGCGATTCGCACAACATCCCCAATGCGGTAAACATCATCACTGCCACTTGATGCTCTCGCCACTCCGTCGCTATCTTGGATACACTCAAAGTCAATCCAGAATGCCTTCTTTCCGGCGGCTCTGGCGGCATCAATTCCCCAAGATGTTAGAGTCTTTCGATCTTGATGGGCTAGTTCTTTGTTCGCGGCCCTAGTTTCTTCATCGGGGTATTGGAAATTATCAATCTCTTCATCGGTACCAACTCTGAAATGCATACGAGTATACGAGACGAATACGAATTCGAGATCCACCTCATCTCCGTTCTCGATGATGTAGTCGGATACATTGACCGTCTCATACTCGTACGTCTCAAAGTTTCGGACAATACAAAGATATCGGGCCGGAAGAAAGTTGGAGGCATCCGGTGTCTGCGCAGATATCACACGATGTGCAGAATCGGGCTGAGTTGCATCAGGAAAGGTGAGGGGTGATTGCAATTGAATAGGATCCAGATATGACGGTATGCCTTGAGATGGGTTAATGCCATGTGGCGCAGCAAGTTGTATTCGCTTCGCGCCTTTTCTGCCGCACCTCACTGGCTCATATCGAGAATCATGTTTAGCCATGTGAATATAGCCAAATATAGATTTAACACCAAATTCGGAACCCTAATAGTCCTATTGTGTTAATTGTCGCCTTGACACGGTGTTATGCGCTAGGAACTCACCATAAATAGCATGAGAGGAGATGCAACAGCCAGTTTTAAGCAGGTTAGAGCAACGGAGGCTGGGGTGAAAATCCGGCCACCGCCTCCATCCTCCCTCATTGCAGATAGAGCCCAGTTCATGACATGGATTCTTGACGGGACACGGGAGGGCGGCTTTCCTAGTCGAAGCCATTTTGACGTTTCCTGGAGATGGTTTGTGTCTTCGAAGCTATAGGTGACTAGATGGATGGTTTTTCCATCTGATGACCTGATGCACTTTTGGAAATTGCGTTTGGGTCCACTGCCGGCGAGATGAACCAACGGCGGCGCAGATGCCGCGGATCGTGTCGCTTGTTGGTCCGCCATTTCAGAGATAATCAACGATTGCGCGCATCGAAAAGGAATGTGGAGAGTTTACAGTTGGGAGATTTGGCGAGTTGGTAGTTGAACCACTGTGGATGACGTGTTGTGCTTACTCGTGGCAGTTTGGAACACGACCCGTCGCGGGGCCTGCTTGACCTTGCCACACCAATGTCTCCCTCCGTGGGTGTCTCCGCCTGGCGGCTCTTGAAACTTGGGGCTGTGCAAAGGGGTCGCTTGTCATGGCCCCCTAGTCGCAAATGTTCAGCTGGTGTGCACACGGGCCTGCATTGCCACAAAGATTACAGGGATGCGTGGCCGGCGGAACACGGTTGGATCGCAGGCTTTTTTCTTCCCAGAACTGAACTCACGCAATTCTCAGGATTCACTGACCGCCATTCATAAGATAACGCGTGTATTGACGATCAAAACGCGCCACTATAAAAGCTGCACCGAAGGTATCGTGATATATATTGTCAACTTCCTCAACACGGCCGGTTTCTGCTCTTCTGACTTGTCTCCTCTTATCCCCTGTCGCGCTAGCCCTCGCTTACTTAGCTAGTCCTGGTAAATTTGACCCTACAGGGCTGTGCCATAGCTCAAGACCATTACAAGTCATGATTCGATGTATGCAACTCCAATTTTCTGAAATACGAGCTTTTGACACTGAAAAATACAATGAGATATGGTTGTGATGGGCCAATATAGGTGTGACAGCAAACTTACCAAAACTCCCCAAAGACCAATAATTATGCCATTCCGTACGTGCAAATTTTCCACAAAGAAATCTTCTTCTTCGAGATCTGCGGTAGAATCTGGCGGTATCTGCATATTTCTTCCATGATTGGTATGAATCTACAACTTTATTAGAGTTGCACATGCGTTTTAACACTAACTTACCACCAAAGAAAAAGTGAAATTACAATCTTCATACAACGCATCCAACCCAGTAATGCGCTCGCCGTTCCGAGAATCCAGGGTGATTTCGTAAGATCGTGGTTCAGAGGTTTCTGGCCCAGGAATTTTCCCCAGTAAGATCGATTTATTTCCATTTACATTTTGCTCATAGTGGAATTCGATGCCCCAAATATGAGTTCGGTCACCACCAAGACCAAGAGATGACCTATCAGTAGTCCAAATGGAAACGTGGGTGAGAAACGGAAGGTATTGGCCGTTGGCGCCACCAAATAAACACAAGGAGCGCGGGATATGTTCTTCTTGCACAGAGAGCCTTTCATCAGTACCACCTAAGAAACTGATGTTGGGTTCCGGTAGCTCAGGATACCATAGGCTGGATGCTTTCGAATTTGTAGCGTTTTCGTGTCTGATATGACTCCCTATTATGGAGTCTCTGATGGATATGGAAACTAATTTGAGCGACTGGTCATATTAGTTGACGGTAGAATGCGTGATATGTCTGATGCAATACGTACATCGAATCCTACTTTGATCTCCTGTACGGTTTGGCCAGAAGATGTTATCATTCTTTTTGGCACTCCTTGATGATCCCCAACCCAGTTCGACGTTATTCCTCCTGCACATATCAACGCAAGCCCTCGAATGCCTCGATTATCGACTGCAACTAGAAAGCCTATGAGTGATCGGAAAGATGTAGGATGGGCAGGCCAGGTGACCTGTCGATCGCTTTCAGAGTGATAGCCAAGCTGCGCTATTGGGCCATTTCCCTCGATGAACCGTAAGCCGGAGACGTAAGATCGGTTATTGAGTCGCACAGATGAAATGCGGACATCTGATAAAGGGCTTACAATTGCCACAGTACCATCATATAAAGGCCTTGAACCATGCGGAAACGAAGTGTTGAGATGGCACAGATCAGATTTTGCAGTGAACCACCCAGGAAGATCGCATGTTGTCTTTGGGTCAATCGCAGATGAATAAGCTGGGCTGTAGGAGTTTTGAGCATGAAACACCGCTGTAGTTAAATCACCCAGGCCAGAAGCCAGCTTCCAGATACGTTTTCGGTTTCTCATAGCCGGAAAAGATTGCAATCCATTGACTTTGTCAAATAGAGCTTTCCATTGCCCTTGTTCAACCTTCGAAGAGACTATCTCAAAGACGTAAGAAAGCTCGCGTCCGGGCCAGAATCTTGAATGCCAAAATATATCAGGCAGCAATATATTGGCCACGACCTTGGAGGCAAGTCGCAAATTTCTGACATCTCTTGACTGGAGTCGAATCAGAATTTCGATATGAATTTCGGAAGGTAGCAACTCAAAAGGATCATTTGCGGTTGGGGTAGCGATCGCTACTTTCCTGGGCTGATCTCCTTGTTGAACTCCACTAATGCATGATAGCTCGAGCGTTAATTCTGGAATATTTACCGGGTCGCATAGGTACTCGTCGCCTGTCAGCCAATCGCTCTGTAATCTTCCTTCCTCGCCTGGAAATAAGCATTTGATATCCGCATCATATTTGACAATTCCATCGTAATCATGTCCCCAATTCATCACACCAAGCTGGATAGGCTGGGATCTACAAAGCCTGAACAGAGCCTGAATTGCGGATTCCATGTCCAGATGGGTATGATTAGCCAACAGAATGTCCCAACAATGGACATGGAAGGGGTAGCCCCAAACGGGTTGAGGTATGACAGGCGGCCTAGGCGGGTATTTTTCGCCAAATTGGGACCTCATAAGGCGAATTTGAACCCAGTTGTCGTCTACAGTGGACTCTGATACATCAATATGGATTGATGTATCAAGCGGAATAATATCATCAAACTGCCGGCGTTGACCGGTTTGGGAAATCCGGGCTATATCCCAGTCCTCGAGGGTTGTATAAACTAACTCAGGTCAGACGACAAACTTAAAACGATAGATAGAGATGCTTACTCGCTCGAAATTCACGAAGCCATTGCGGAAGACCAGCTGACTCGTCAATGGGGGCACCGCACAAGGGGCACAAGATCGTGAATATCGGCATACTGGGAAAGCTTCAAGATGTAGATGAACAAGTTTGGTGAAAGAACTTACAAGACGTTCTTGTTAGTGTTTTCTTGGTGCGACAAAACGGCAGCAAAGCGAATTCAACCAAAAGAAATACCTCGAATGGCTGCCTAAGGCATCAAGCATTACGATTGCTGGGCTGCAAATCTTGGATGCTCATTGAATGTGTATTCATTCTGTTAGCACCATTCATCCGTGTGACGGTCAAGCGGCGGCTGGAAATATTGGTGTGGCGCAGTCGTCATAATTTGTCAACAGCGTTCAAGCTTACCACGTCTCGTGATTATACCATTTGGAAGTGATCCTTCATCTAGTTTGTCTTTACCTTTGCCTACAAATTGATGTCTAACTCCACCGATTTGTGCAATTTACCTTGATAAGATCAGATAGGCACAAATTGGCCGCCATGCCCAGCCACAACAAGTGCACAGCCACCACGGCCACTAAAGCATCACGAGTACCTCTTTGCACACCGCAAAACCGCCCCAGGTGCGCCCTACGATGACAAGTGCGATACCGGCTCCGGATGGACTAGATAGGTAAGGACATGCGGAGACCTATCATTGATCTTCAAAAGAGTCATCCTCCAAAAAAAAAAAAAGTAGGACCCATCCATCATTTCTTCTTCATTCAAACTTGAGATCTTGTTACTGCCAAAATGTCCGTTGAGCTGCGTCGAGTTGGAGATGAATCCCCAGTCCCCAGCGAGGGCGACGAAAATGCGCATACGATTCAATCTTTGCCTCCAACAGACAATGGTCCAGAGGCATGGAAATTTCTATTTGGAGCATTTATGATTGAGGCATTCCTCTGGGGTGAGTGGACATGAAGTCCCCAGCCGAAGCGCAAACGCTGAGAATGTCTTAGGATTCCCCATGGCGTTCGGTGTCTTCCAAGAATATTATGCGAAGCAGCCCCAATTTGCCGATGATCCAAATATTGCAGTCATCGGAACTGTTTCGACAAGTATTTATTTCCTCGGCGCTCCTTTTGCAGCCCCGCTCGTGAAGAAGTATCAGCGATGGCAGAAGCACATGACCAGGGTCGGGTCTGTCATCTGCGTCTTATCCATCCTTGGGGCGTCGTTTACCACGTCTGTTCATGGCTTGATTGCCACTCAAGGCGTTCTTTATGGTTCAGGATTCCTCCTGGTTTACTTCCCAATTACTTGCATGCTGAACGAGTGGTTTGTGAAGCGTCGTGGCTTTGCCTACGGTGTGCTTTATGCTGGCGGCGGTGTCAGCGGTGTTGGTCTTCCGTTTCTCCTGGAATGGCTTCTGGCAACGTATGGGTACCATACAACCCTGAAAGTTGTTGCAGCAATGCAGTTTGTTACGGTTGCCCCAGTGTTGCCCCTCGTAAAGGGTAGACTACCTGCATCCAGCCACTCCGAGGTGCGGATCATGGACACAAGTTTTCTCAGGCGCCCGCTCTTTTGGTGCTTCACATTCTCCAACTTGATGCAAGGCTTTGCTTTCTATATACCATCCCTCTATTTGCCAACATTTGCGAATGCCATTGGACTTTCCGGCCGAGTAGGAGCTTTAATCCTCGCTGCGAACAATATCGCTTTGGTCATTGGACAAGTTGGGTTTGGGTACCTTTCTGACCGAGTTCACAACATACTACTCCTGGTTTTCATCACCACTTTTGTTTCGGCAATAGCCTCATTTACTATATGGGGGTTTGCTCACTCCTTTGAGGCCCTCCTTGCGTTTGCCATTGTATACGGCTGGTTTGCCGGCGCATATGTTGTCTTTTGGGCCAAGTTTGGAACCCTCTGCTCAGATGATGATCCACAGCCAGTGTACAGCCTTATGGCATTTACCAAGGGAGTCGGGAATATTGTTACGGGCCCCATCTCGGCAGCGCTATTGGCTGGTCCTATTACCTCTGGGTATGGCATGGGGAAGTACAAGCCTCTGATCTTGTACCTGGGGGCAATGATGCTCTGTTCATCACTTGGCATTTTTGGCTGGCGTCTAAAGGGGCGCGGGTTGAGAAACTAGAGTACGTCAAATATCAGCTTGCAAATAAGAGCAAATTCTATTATAATACAAAACTTATTTGCCCTTTTACGATACTGCGGCTGAGGCGCAGCTACGCCAAGCCTTGGTATTGGGTCTGCCGTGGATGTGGCTTGGCCAATAATCTCGCTCAGTGACAAGGTAAGCAATAGTGTCAAACACTTGTTTCAAACCAGGGGCACCAGGAAATTTTATTCTTAAATAACTGGCTCACAGTAGTCAATTCACCGCACGAGGGGTGGTGTCAGCTGTACTTCATGCACTGAGGTTATGAAGACCCTGGCGGCGAAGGATTCAAATTTCCCCGCAGCGGTTGTGACCCCAAAAATTAACGCGCAGATAGAGCTTAGAAGTTTAGATACATATGGCTGAGCTCACTCAGGGCTTGAATGCAGTTTTTGCTTCATGACGGAGCCTTGGTTCACAGCTGCCATGTTTGTCCATGCTTCCTTGTGTCGCGAAAAGTCTGAAATTCGCCTTCTCCGGTTCATTGAGCGCGCTAACCCCGCAGAGCCAATCCAACTTGAACTTCGCCATGCTGCCATAGATGATGTCCGCTATGCAGCACTATCTTACGCCTGGGGTGATTACAAAAGCGAAGCCCGGATCACCATCAATGGTGGCTCATTTACCATTGGCCGCAATCTGCATGACGGGCTTAATCAGCTCTGCCAAAATGGGGTCCGGGCCTGGCTCTGGATTGACTCAATCTGTATCCATCAGTCCAATTTGGAAGAAAAGACTTGGCAAGTCGCCCAGATGCGGGCCATCTACGCCCAGGCTGAATCGGTATACATATGGCTGGGGCCAGGTTCTCATGAGTCAGACAAGGCGATGGATTTTGCTTGCCGCGTGGGTTCTCGAGCGTTGGCTCTAGGATCATTAAACCTAGAATTTCAATGGGGATGCAAGCAGCAAAATGAAATTTACGAATATATTAGGACACGGCCTTCTTACCAAGCAGCAGAAGCAAACAGCGATATTCCGGGGTCGGAGATGGCCCAGTTCATCTTTGATCTCCTTCACGACCAAGGTCTCCAGGGCGATGCACTCCCTGGTGAAAACGTAAATGCCGGTATTTGGAATCTTATGCGGCGAGATTATTGGCATCGAATATGGATTATCCAGGAAATTTCCCTCGCCAAAGAGGCCATAGTCTTGTGCGGCGCGAAACGGGTGCCGCTCGATATCTTTGACGCTACTTTCAACGCTGTATCATACTGCAAACTCTTCGATTTGGCAGCGCTCCGCTCAGAGATCCAGGGTTTTGGATCTGACTTACAAATGAACTTTTACGCTAATATAGCATTGACTACGCGTCGCCAATACCGCCGACAGGATCCAATACGACTAGCGGACATCGTCTTCCAGGCTTCTTACCCCCCCGGCTGTCCATTTTATGCTGCTTCCGATCCTCGGGATATCCTTTTTGGACTCCTGGGCATCATTACAGATGGAAAATCGTTGGGGCTGCGTGTAGATTACGAGCTATCCCATGTTGAGGTATTCACCGCCATGACCAGAGCACTTATTCACGATGGCGACGAGCACCGCCGGCCGTACCACCTGGACAAGTGCTTCCCGAGAGAAGAAAACCCTTACCAACTACCAACCTGGGTCCCTGACTGGCAGGAAATAGGGAAGTGTGGGGTGAGAGTTTACCGGATCAACCACATGCAGATCTTTGACGCTACCGCGGGTATGCCGGTACCGCTGCGTACCATAAACGGCGAATCAGATGACAAGCTGGGGCTTCTCCGCCGACCCGGGTGCTATGTCGATATGATCACGGGTGTCATGCAGTCAACCCAATGCCAGAAAAATACACGATCGGCTTCTCTGGCGGAGGAGGCAAAAGCCTGGCTCTCGTCTATCATGAAATTTTCCAAGCTAGGGCCCAACCAGGGACCTGGAGAGAATTATGTATGGCGAACTATCATGGCCCCAGGTGGGGATAATGGAATCAGCCATTCCGGAAGGCACATCCCGGCGCATATCGAGCAAGAGACCTCCTTCATTGTGCGTAAAATCATGCGTCGGGAGTCCATTGACACCAAACTCCTCACTCCACACCAGAAAACGTTTATTCGGACAAGTCCATTCGCCCATGTGCTCCCAGGCCTTGAGACCCTGGAAGATCAGCTGGCGTGTGTTGCGCGAATTTGGCCAGAAGTCATAACATCTAGATATCGTGGAAGAACGCTATTCAAAACAGAGAAGGGCATGTTCGGTCTCGGCCACGCCGCCATTCACACCGGCGATATCATAGCATTACTCTGGGGCGTCCAATCGCCAATTATCTTGCGGCCGAGGGGCACAGGAGGCTTCACCTTTGTGGGCGATGCATATGTTGACGGAATCATGAATGGGGAGTTCCTCAAGACATTGCCAGGGCATGAAAACTTTGAAATATATTAACATTTGATGAATACATTAACTACTAGTCTTACGAAGCTGTTTTCTCGCATCAAAAACCCACCGGATCCTCCGCCAATTATTTGTCTGTAACAATCGATCAACTGATTCAGACTAAGCCCAGTCCCCAGTTGTCACCCGCAATAATAATTCATCATGCTCATCCTACACGACAGCTTGTGTCGTTGAACCAGAGTTTCGTGGAGCGCTAAAGTGAGTTGGGCACATGTCAATACCCCAGCTCGTTAAATGACAAGGGTAGGTAGGGTTCTCACGCCGCGCAGCAAAGCTCTGGCAAATGATAATCAACTAGCAACCGGATAAACTTCCGAATTACAAACCTGAATGATGCCTCGATCTTATCCAAGCGAGTTAATGGAGTTTCTTGCACTAGTCACACTGATTGTAACTCCGGCCGCATTTTCACCTCGTCGCTGGGACATAGCACACCGGGATGCAAAACATGATATTGTCCTTTCCATAGGTCATGAAAACTATCGATCGATCTTCAACTCATAACATTCGAATTATCTTGGTAACCCCCGCAGCATATATCAATTTTACATTTCTCCGCTGTCTCCTTGCTCAATTTCTGTAGACCTTACATATATTCATTTTTGCAAGATGAGCCAGAGTTTTCATCCCTATTTTTAAAGGCTTGTGAACAATCTCATCAAGTCTTCACCCAAGTTCTCGTCCGCGTACACGCCTTCTTCCTTTTCTTCTTCTTCTTCTTCTTCTTCTTCTTCTTCTTCTTCTTCTTCTTCTTCTTCTTCTTCTTCTTCTTCTTCTTCTTCTTCATTGCCTTCGCCCTCGTCGTCATCCTCGTAATCATCCTCGTCGTCGTCCTCATCCTCTTCCTCGTCATCACTTCCGACGTCTCGATTCCACTCAGTTTCCCCTTCGAATTCAAACAAGCACCAACTCCCAAGTTCAGCTTCACATCGAATACCTCGATCCTCCAAGCGCCGCACAAGGTGTCCGCCGGGAACCAGCTTTGATGGGTTCTCGCGAGAGAAGCCAACAGGAATTCCGGCGAGATAAACATACTTCAGCGCTGGAAACGCGTCTTCTCGGAAAAGGACCGCCTCTAGCATATCCACCAGCGTTCGGCTGCTGAACCCCTCTTCATCGCGCTTCATGAATTCTGATACGCTGTATTCATCCTGCTCACACTCTATGGCGCCGGGCCTGTGCTCCAATACTAAAGTTTCCAGCGTCTCGCTGGACGCCTGAAGTATGTCTCGCCAGTCTGCAAGGCTCCCATGGTCAGCACGGGAGGACCAAGTGTAGTCATACTCTTCATATGATCCTTCAAGAAGTGCGCAAGGTCGACAAAGATGAAGATGCTTTAGTCTCGGAAATTTCATTTCAATCTGCGCCTCGCTACCGATCTCGTAACCCCATTCATCTACTCTATTCTCATTCAGAAAGCCGCGCAACGGTCGCGGGATTATAAACACCCCGCACTCGCTGTCACAACTGGGTGATGGGGGCACTTCCCCATTCCAGTCGTCTTCGAACAGGGGCGCCAAGTACGGCACAGGTTCGGGGCAGGAACAATCGGAGAGAGGAGCGTCCAGCATGCCGAGTTCCAGTCGCTCTAGCGTAGTGCTGCACCCCATGATCACCCACTTTGCGACAGTGGGTGGTATGTACCCAAAAAGCTTTGCGAATCGAAGCTGGGGAATAGGGGCATCATCGATTTCGGACATCCACCCGTACTTAGAGGGGTCATGCCAGTAACATCCCCTAACTTCGAGCGCCTTGACATTTCTCAGATGCGGCAGTAAATTCCAGGCGTCAATGCCCGGTTCTTCATCCACAACCATGCTCAGGCTCTCCACTTGCGACAAGAGCTCTTTTCGGCGGCTTTCGTCCTTAATATCACATAGCATGCGAAACAGGTATTTCGTACCCCCATATATTTGTGATCGCCGCAGCGATAGGGGTTTAAACGGCGGAGGGGCTTGTAGCTCTGGATCTGGTCGCCAATCTGGTAGGTAGATGTGGGCCCATATAAGAGGGTTCATGATTTTGTTAAATCTCTGGCAGGTGCATGCCAATTCTGAAATGTCCCCGGCGGCGAGATAAGACGTAATGTCGAAAAGCATCTCGGTGGGGAGTGTTGCAAGCTCATTGCTGCCGTAGGTACTGTAGATATGGTTTTTGACTGCTCTCTCCTGAGGGAAAATGGTCAGGTTGTTCGGGGTTGGTATTTCAGCATTTAAGTAGTAAGTTGGTCAGTCAATGGCTTTTTGCACAGCCTGCCTAATGACGGCTCCACCGCTCGCCAACGACAAAAAACAAGAGGCTGCAGCCTAGCCTAAGCCCACCAAAGCTGAATCATCCAACCAACTGAGGCCCCCCGAAGTTCATATTTATAGCACGATTCACCGCCACCAACTCACTGGTTCACCTCTATCCACGTTACGACCTTTAGGCTGCCAGCGTAGAAAGTACAGTTGGTCCTCTTCCAAATCCACGTCGATGTGAAAGGGGCTGATCATCAATATCTCCCAGGTCTAGCAGAGGGCGGTGCACAAGCATTCCTAACAAGAATTTGGAGAACCAACATTGAGGTCGCAGGTTCAGTCTTTTGGGGACACTATTTAGTCTTTACATTTGATCTCATATCATTGTAACCCCCTGCACAATGCCCATGCCCATGCGAGAGACAGAAAGCAATGTGGGACGATCAAGAGCTCGCTTTGGAAAGAAATCTAATAAAAAGGATTAACTAAAATTAGAGGATGAAATTAGTTGATATCAGCAAATTGTTTGTTACAGCATGGACGTAATGAAAGGGTTACCAAGCAATGGATAATTTGAACGGTGCTAAAATGGAGAACCGCACTAATGTAGCTCCAGCCGAGGCTAGCCAATGTAATAACCGAAGATGTACAGTTAACAAGTGTCGAGCCGCATAAATCATGCAAAATTTAGAGACGGAAGTTGTGGATAAAAGCAAGTAATATATTCCAATGTGAAATAATGCGCTGCAGGATAAACAGGCTGGGGGCAGGCCATTTCCCAGCGACCTACACGGCTACCCTGCACCGGGCCGGATCCCAGTCTTACCGCTTCGGTACCTGGCCCCGACCCCGCACAAGGCATCGTTTCACTTTTCTAGTTGGCGGCTCTCCCTCAACCCAGTTTTCCTCGTTGATCCGGCACGACGGTACTTGCAACGCGGGAACATGCCTTCGCTGAAGAACCCTTGCTCCGAGTGCAAAGGTACGGGCTTGCTGCCTCCCCCCCCCTGCACCGTACTTTAACACCATGACGCGACGTGTTGCTAACGCGTGTTGCCACAGGAAAGCATCTAAAATGTACGTAATTGGGGAGCGGCGGTGCGCAATCGGATGCCGACAAACTGCCTGTCCAGTAACAATACCCTTGACAGCTGACATGTCTCGTCTCTTGGACAACCGGCGTAGGTGATGAAGATTCCCTGCAGTGCCGTCGCTGTATTTCAAGAGGTCTCCAGTGCATCCGGCCAGCCAGGAAGCGCCAGTTCCGCGATGGCTCATCAGCCAAGTATGACGCCCAGTTCTCCAATACCCAGAACTGGGTTAACAGCAACGCCAAGGAATGTAAGAGGCACCACCCTTCCTTCCCTGCCCCGGATTTACAGTGCAGCCATTCCCCAATTCCAGAACCGGTTTGACCCTCTCCAGTCCGACTTCACACCAAGCCTCGCGGGCCCGCCCAGCGGATCGCGCCCGAGGTTGATGCCGTCGCCGTCGCCGTCGCCGCCGCGCCTGTAAGAGACGCCGCCCGGCTCGAGCTCGACCCGGCCAGCCTCGCGCCAAATTCGCCTCACGCCCCGGGCGGATCCCCGCACCCATCGGGAAGCGTCGGCGGCCATGCGTCGTCCGGGTCCGAAGGCTTCGCCCCTTCACCGCTGGCCCTGGAGCAGTCCGTGCCACAGCGACACTCCGGCAGCTACCGGGGTGGGGACTCCCCAGTCCTCCCGCTGCTCTCCCGCCACGGACCCGCTTTGGCTAACACACTGACCGGC
The DNA here is from genome assembly GCA_013403855.1 of Calonectria honghensis. Lineage (NCBI taxonomy): Eukaryota > Fungi > Ascomycota > Sordariomycetes > Hypocreales > Nectriaceae > Calonectria > Calonectria honghensis. The sequence continues at coordinate 71,440 of VTGB01000033.1, read as the reverse complement.
TTCCAACCCAAACAAGACGGCGACGAGGCCCTACAGGCCATACAGGAAGCCTGCCTCCTGAGATACTACGTCAACTGTCTCTCTCACTGGGTACGCCGAGCCCCCTTCGCATGTAGCTTCCGCTGACCCGCCCAGTTCGATATTTGTGATCCCCGGAGTAGATTCCAGTTCAATGTTCCCGAAAGGGCAAGAAAGTATCCGCCACTGCTGTACGCGATATACGCCGTCTCCGCCCGCCACCTCTGTCGCCTCCCAGAGCTGAAAACCTCTGAAGGCATCCTATACCAGGGCCAACTCCTCCCAAACCTTACGCCCGACAGTGCCGTCGAGTACATGCTGAAATGCATCCCCGTGCTAAAAGAGTTCCATGATACACGGGATGAAGAGACCCGCGAGCTAATAATAACGACGGCTGTGATACTCAGGCAGTTTGAAGAGATGGATCACGACGAGGACGAAGAGGAGGACCCCGCCTCGGGCAGACAGGGCGGCAATTTTGATGACACGCCCATCTACGGACGCGTTAACTTTCTTGGTATCCTTAATGCCGTGCTAAGAAGTTCTAATTCGGCTCACCTGTTTAAGCGATTGGATTTGCTTGAAGCTTCATACTGGATCGCCCTCAGGCAGGAAGTGTATTACGCTCTCCGGAGGGGCTACTCGCCGCAAATGGTGGAGCCCCCTGTTGACTGGGCAGAGATTTCCCCAGCCAACAAGTTGATCATACATACAAGTCAAGTGGCCAAGTGGTTTTATGACGACAAGTCGGCAACCGAATGGCGTAAGTACTGTACCGGACATGAATTAGCAAGTTACTGACTGCGTTGTGACAGAACGCCTCCAACAGCAAGAGCAATATCTTGACCAGCATGTTGCGGGGGGATTCGCACCAATTCTTTCACGAACGCCGGTCAGAGCAAAGGGCGAGGTGTTTCCGGCCATCTGGTTCGCCTCGAGTATGGCACTCATCGGAATGCAGCATCTCATGGTAGCAAAGATGATATTAATTGCCGAGTCACCGTTCCTTGGGTAGGTCTGCCCGAGTCAAATATACTGACAGATGCTTACATGGTGCAGGAGAAATCAACCTGACGCGAGACTTGCATTCAGGGAAGCCGAGGGTAAAGTTCGTTCCCTAGTGCTCGACGTCTGTGGAATTGCACTGCAGCACCCGGCCACGCCACCGGCCATTGTCAACGCAGCCCTCGCCATACAGTTGTACGGTAGCTATTTCACTGATCCGTGGGAGCGAGAGGCGCTGAAGGGCATGGTTCAAAGGTTCAAGGACCAACGTGCATGGCCAGTCCCCAAAGCCTTGCAAGACTTTAGAAGAGGGTGTGGCGCGCCGTGACACGCGAAGTTCCTGATTTTGTACCAAATAGCTGATTGTAAACTTTTGTCCAAAGAAAAAAGAATACCCGGTGACTGGAGTTGATGAACTTGGTGGTACTGGAAATTTGATAATGGAAATTGTGAGAAGTTTATATGCATTAATTAAATTAAGATGCGAAAGAAGACGAGCAGTGAACACCCCAATTGAAGCTATGTGAACGTCGCAACATGGGTGCTTAGGATGACGGTCGAAGGATGTAAAAAGGAGAAAGAACTGGATTGACAAGAATCCAGTAAAAGACCATCCAGAGCTAAAGAGCCAGCTTGGGGATTTCAATATTTAAGCATTTCTGCAATGTATACTTCTCAGCATTGTCATATAGGAGGAAACTTTGTCGTTGACAACAACCCCGAATGCCGAGCCCCCTCGGAAACTATTTCCAAAAAAGCAAACGGCAAAGCCCCGCAGCAATCAATATAGGGCAACTTTTGCATTCAACGAAAGTCCAATTTGGACAGCTGACCGAATGCCCAACGTTTGAACGGCCCGCAAGCCGTTTGGAAATGGTAATTGAGCACTCGGTCCCTGAAATTTGCAGATGGTTCCAGGGCGTACCTACCGAATAGGGTTAGCCCCTACCCCACATCTCCCCCGCATCGCTGAGGAAATTACCTGGTTCAGAAAGCATCGCCGAAATGGCTAGATGACTAAGGTGCGGAGAAGACTAGACTACTGGTTTCGGCAATTTGAGGTTGCGAGTGGAGGTAGAAATTACCTGATGCGGTAGGCATCGCCGCTGGCACGCAGATGTGGCGATGCTGTAGACAAGTTTCCAAAGTAGACGATCTAAGGAAACATGGGGAACACACGATGTTCAAACTTGCCTCTTTTATGTATTTTAATGAATTCTGGAGACTGATTAATGGGTATAAGAAGCTTCTCATCTTCCCTCCAGAGTTGAGAAACCAAATCACACCATTATCCTTCTACCCTCAACTCCATCTCACCAACACCACCTCAACAACACTTGGACACAATGGCTCAGCCTCTTAACATTGCTGTTGTTGGCCTCGGCCGCATGGTAAGCTCTCCCCCTTCAGACGTCTTCTCGACTCACCTAACAATGGAAACAGGGCAAGCGCCACGTCCACACTCTGCTCTACCGCGTTCCTCACGCCAAGGTTGTTGCTGTGTGCAGTTCTACTCCCAGCGAGGTTGAGTGGGCTCAGGCCAACGCCGAGTACAAGACGTTTGGCATCTCCGTCTACGACAACTACGACACCATGCTCAACCACCCCGGCCTCCAGGCTGTCTGGGTGTCCACCAGCACCGACGTCCACGCCAGCCAGTCGCTAGCTGCCATTGCCAAGGACCTCCACGTCCTGTGCGAGAAGCCCTTGAGCACTGACATGGCCGAGGTGAGCCAACTTACACGCTCTGTGACCAGAGCAGAGCACAACCACTAACAAGAGTCAAAACAGGCCCAATCCGTCGTGGACGCAGCCAAGCTTAAGCCCCACCTGAAGGTCATGGCCGGCTTCTCCCGCCGCTTCGACGCTTCCTACCGTGACGCAGCGCAGAAGATCCTGGGCGAGGGCGCCATCGGCGAGCCCTTCATGGTGCGATCCAACACTTGCGATCTGCGCGACGAGACGGGCTTCTTCGTGCGGTACGCGGCGCGCAACGGCGGCATCTTCGTCGACTGCGCCATCCACGACATCGACCTGTCCCTGTGGTACCTGGGCAACCCTGTGCCCAAGGCGTGCTGGGCAGCCGGCACGCTGCAGCACCACCCGGAGCTCAAGGAGCTCAACGACGTCGACAACGCCGTGGGCGTCGTCGAGTTCTGGGGCGGCAAGATTGCCTACTTTTACTGCTCGCGCACGCAGGCCCACGGCCACGACGTGTGCACCGAGGTGACGGGCAAGACGGGCAAGATTGCCGTCAACGTGGTGCCCCGCGCCAACAACGTCGTCATCTGCGACAAGCTCGGCGTGCGCCACGAGGTCCAGCCCGAGTACTGGCAGCGCTTCGAGGACGCCTTCGCCCTCGAGGCAAACGAGTTCACCGACAGCGTCGTCAACGACAAGCCCGTGCCGCTGCCCATGGAGGGCGGACTCCTGGTCATGCACATTGGCCGCGCTCTGCAGCACGCTCTGCTGACCGGCGAGGTTGTCAAGTTTAACGAGAAGGGCGAGCGCCTGTAAGCGAAAAGGAATTAAACGAAAAAAATAATGATAGTTTTACAACCCTAGGTCATAGTGGATACAGTAGTTGGGTGTTTCCAGTCATATTCATGAATAAACATAAAGTTGGACAAGTTCCCTAGTGCAAATATTTTTGCTCCCCTGTGGATAACGGGTACCTTTCGCTTGATCCATATTCATTCGTGAGCTCCATCATTGGTGCATGGCTGGCCGACGGAAGAGGATAAGTCGCCAGCGGAAGAGTTGTGCAAACCCGTTGGGGGTGGGGCTCAAATCGATTGCCCTCCAGGATTCTCACCAAGGATACCCAGTGCTAACGGCATTGACTATCGGGTATAAACAAGGCCCCGTTCGCATTGTGGCGGGGGCAGCAACAGCCAGCTTTTTTTATCGAGCTTCGTTTATCTGCATGCATCTTTGACGAGGTGCTCCGTGCTTGACAGGTGAAACGGCCAACTGATGGCGGGCATGAACCCATCAAAATGGCTCAGCTGGTATCGCGCAAGGACCATGAACCGCGGGGTAAGGGTGCTCGGGCGCGTGCCGCACATCACATGGGAAACCAATTGCATGTCTCGGCCGATACCCGAGCAGCGGCATGTCTCGAGCAGAGAGGCAATAGCAGAGCTTGTAATTATGTGAGATGGCGCATGAAACATGTAGCCGCGTGTCGACGAATGGGCTGCTGCGCGGCACACCAGGTCGTCATGCCGCGGCCGCGGTTATGTAAAAAATCGGCCATCCGCATAACCAGGGCAGCCGTGAATAAGATTGGATCGCGGCCGTGGGACGAGGCAGGGAGGGTGGCATCCCCCGCCACCGCTTTAGCTAGCTTATCGCAGCTCTCGCGGTGGGGAACAAGGCCGGCGCGTGGTGGCACTGGGACAACATTTTTCCCGCAGAAAAAAAAGCAGGCCCCCGGCCACCATTCCGGGCCGCAACGAGGGGAGAAAAGGCTTAGGCTTGATGCTGGTCAACGCGTCCTTATCCGGCTTCAACACAACCCTCAACGACCTCGCTCACCCGCTCACCCGCTCACCCGCTCGCTCTCTTGACAACGGGGCCATCGCCAATCAACACAATGGGCATCATCGGCAAGACAGTCTTTGCAGGCCTGCTGGGCACCTCCACGGCCGCCGCCTACCTCGCCGCACGCAACCCCGTCATTTCTCCCCTTCCCAAGGATGACCCCATCTGGTACGCAAAGGTCTACAAGAGGCACAACCCCAACCGCAACCCCGCCACCCAGGACGTCTGCATCCGCCGCGTGCCCATTGACAAGATCCGCCCCGAGCTCCTGCAAAAGGATGGCGACCTGACTCTTGAGTTTTGCCGAGGCCTGTGGAGCGGTCTAGGTAAGAGGATCCCCCTTGTTGAAATTGCCGTTGCAAATGCCCCTCACATGAGAACCAATTTAACTAACCAACCACCCACCACCCAACAGGCTTCAAGGTCCAGCAAAAGTACCTGGAGTGGAAGTGGAGGGGTCCCGAGACCGAGGACCAGCTCTGGTCCACGGAGCAGCTCTCCGAGAGCACCTACGAGAAGGGCACCAAGATCACTGACCACTTTGAGATTGTCGAGAAGACCCGCGAGGCCATCACGGTCCGCTGCGGCGACTCGCCCCGCAACCAGGGCCTGCGCGGCTCCGACGGCCTCTTCGTCATCAGCACCTCCGTCGACAAGGAGCACGGCGAGGTCGAGCTGAGGCTCAAGAGCTGCCTGTACCGCAGCGATGGCAAGGTCGACGGCAAGAAGGGCCCCATGCCCCCCTGGATGGAGGAGATGCACCAGTGGTATGCCCGAATCTGGTCCGAGACTGCCTCCCGCCGACTGCTCAAGTAAAGAATAAAAATTAAAAAACTTGAGGGATGAAAGTAAAAAAAGAAGAAAGAAACAAATCGGGTTGCTTGGGCTTTGTACTGATGATTTGATGGGTTGCTTATGCCAGAGGTGTCTGATTATGATTGCCCAGCGATTGCGTTTTTGCACCGCACAGTCTTGTATATTTCTGTATCTTCATAAAGATGCCCCCCCCCCTTGCCCTTGTCCTTTAAATAGTTCGACGCAAGCTTCCTAAACAAAACAATTCTACTCCAAGGATCCAGTATGCTTTTCGTTTGTGTGCCGTGTTGTTGGTGTTGGTTCCTGAAATACTCGGCAAAATGCAAATATTCTACGCGAGACCAGGGCGGAAACAAAACCCTTGCTAGCCCATTCGATGCGTCAGCCTCGGTGCATTAGCTCTGCTCGACTAACAAACTGCCACATGCACTTGTTGAACTTTTGTGTTTGAAAACAGCACTAGACTGCATATTTTGTGTTACGTCTCTGTCGCCCAATGGAGTTGGTGCCCGATACACCCAATGTCTGAGCGCTGCAGGGCTTGGCTCACACAACCCGAAGGCTGCGCGGGTATCACGTTCGAATGATCCTCATCATCGAACGCTGGGTCTTCTCACCCTCAGAAATCATTTTTACTTGGCTCCAGATGTTCGCCTCTAAAATCCTTAGGTCTAGCTGTTCTCTCCGCTGACCTCAGGTAGAACTGCGGGTTCTTCAGATTCAGAGCATGCAAGGCCCAGCTCCCCAACACGAAGGTGAATCCATGTCCGTACCTATAGTGTCGAGGGCTACAAGTGTATTTTGGCGGCAAGCTCGAATCAAAGGCGTCGCAACCGTCACAACGGACGTCAACAAATAAGAGGATGGCGTTTCCCATAATGGACAATCTTGATGAGTCGCGGGGGCCCGCTAGCCGCAGACACCACAGCGAATGGAATTGAGGAACAAAGCCTCGGGCGGTTTGCGCACGTCAACCTTTGTCGAATAGTGAACGGGACTACCGGCGTCAAACGAGAAATGCATGAAGCCCGGGAGAATGAAGCGGTGAGGCGAAAGTCCACCCAAGGGAAGCGATATGAAAACAAATAATGTGAAAGCCATGTGGTACTTTTGGACGGACATCACAGCATACACCACGGCCCGAAATGGGCAATATTTAGTAGATACAGTCAAATTATAAATTGAAGGCCCAGACGCGGTGAATTATTGCTTCAAGTCACACGCAAAGTTTCAATGGGAATGTTTTGTAAAATGCACTAATAATTTGCTCGGATCAATTGTGTCTATGCGCTCGGGGCGATTCTAGCGGGGAGAGATTAATCCGGAGTTTTCTCGATCGTAGCTTAGCGCTTTACCAATAATTAAAGATCATTTATTTGTCACGATAGGTTTCTACGCAGTATCCTATAGGCGATTATATCTAGGCTCACTCGGCCATCTTCTTACGCGCCAACCCGGCACGTGTTGATGGTGGGTGGGGTATGTATCCTCTTGAGCCACCCACCAGCCTCAACGTTGTTGTCACCCTGACTAAACCTTTCCCATCAATAAGATTGTCACTAGTTGCGATTTCGACAGGAACTCTGGCCTGGTCCTCGCTACACGTATCCTCGGCTGCAGCTGTCTTTGCTAGTATCCTACACCAATGGTGGCCGTTGTTGGGGAGATGTGATGCTGTTTCTTGGTGCTGGGGTCAAAATCTCACTGCTTAAGGAATCTCGCCTCCATGATATGCTTTGATAGACTAATGCTCGTTCTGACGGTCTGATATGCAATTGAATTCACCCTCGCTGTTGATATGTCTAACTCGAATATGTGCGGTAGGGCTGCGGGCCGTGATCTGCGACGCCATCATTGTGCGCCACGTTCAGGGTCGGAAACCGTGCGGCTACCCAATTGAAAAGCTGGATCATGATCAGCGCCTCTCCATGAGGTTACGTGTCAAGCCTGAGCCCCGTGAGCGCCTAGTCCACTCTGGCCCCATGCACTCACTGATGGCGATCGTGGGGCTTACATGACGAGCGGCAGGCGGGCGGTCCTGGTGCGAGTCAGGCACATCCTCGCACTGTCCGTGTCACATAACCCTCTAGTGATACGATAAGACTCTCAAGGCGGGCGGTTCGATTCGCAGTATATGTTAGCATTGACCACCGAGAAGGATTTTGGCGAAAATTCGGATGGCGTTGTATGATTTCGTACCAGAAGGGGGACACGGGGTAAATGCTGCGAAAAAGAAGACTGGGACTAGGCATTTCGAACTGTACAGCAAAATTAGCCAAACCGAAATGCAACGTGGTCGCGGTTCAGAACCCTTGATTGTGGATTCTGGTGGCCAATCATACTGGAGGCAATACCGAAAGCCGAAAAGTGGCTGCGAATAAGAGGCAATTCCGAGCGCCATCTCGTTGAGGGGCCATTTATATTCCGAAATTCCCACGATAATCTCAGCTAGTCTTGCATAACGCAATGACAGCTCAGTTCCCTCGAGGTGACTTGGCAGGAAAACACACCGAACATGCAGAATGACTAAATAAAATATTGCGATCGACCCTCTTGGCCTAACTCAACAAGTGAGTCTACCTTACTTTTAGCTGCTGCATAGAGAGCCAGTTAGTTAAGCCCTAGTAAAAGTAGGCCGTTGGTTGGGTGAAACCAGGGGGCAGATCAGCCCGGTTATGCGCTCCAGAACCGCTTGTGGCTTGGTTGGGCCGCAATGAGAGCACTGGGTCATAATATGAGTGTTTTATAGTACCCAAAGCAAGAAAGATATCGTTGTTATTTGTTTATTCTTCATGCTATGCATGGTTTTAGCCAAGCCGTTTGATTCAGTGTAACCCATTCTTGCGCTCTTTTCCTTCCCGGTCGAGGAAGGGATTTTGCAACAACGAAAGCCCTTAGCCCAATAATACTTTCCTCGAAACCCGATCAAAATGAGTTGCACGGGGGTAGCAGAGAATGATAGAGTTGAATCGAACGAGGAGACAACAGAGCCTCGTCCGTTGGACAGTGATGCCTCATCCAAGGACAACCCAATTCATATTTCTCCGTCTGATGAAACTGATCAGAATGTGTCCGACGACGAGGATAGCAATGATGTGCTATCTTTGCGCGAGATCCTTGAGGAGATGGAAGACGAGGACGAAGACAGCGCAGACTTGAAGAAGTTGTCGACAATTTTGGGCAAAATGAGTAAAGATCAAATTAATAGTGTCCTTGAAGATGCTTCTAAGAGGACAGCTCTTCATATGGCTGCAGCAAGAGGCCTTGCGATGGTAGTCGAAAAACTTCTGGACGCCGGAGCGGACATCGAAGTTGTGGATAATGACGATAAGACGGCTCTCTGGATCGCATGCAGACAAGGGCATATCAGTGCCGTGAAAGTTCTCCTAAAAGGCAGTGACGACGCACATGTCGTCATTGATGGATTGCCTCTTCTGCGTCTAGCCATTGTACAGCAATCTCTCGAACTTGTCGACATTCTTTTACAAAGAAAAGTCAGACCAGATCCCATATCTTACCCTTACCGTCGGATGAACCCACTGGACCTAGCGATTGCACGTGGAAATAAAAACATAATGGAGAGGCTTGTTCAAGAGGATGAGATTAGGAATATTCTGCTAAACACACCTCATGGAGGCAGCACCTTACTCGGGGAAGCAGCATACCGGGGTGATTTGGAGAAGGCCCAAATTCTGATCGAACTAGGTGCAAGCCTTGATGCACTGGACGATAACGGGGAAACTGCGTTACATCATGCAGTTTATGGCGAGGAGCAGAATATGGTTGAATTTCTTCTGAGGCATAAACTGAACATAAATGCTAAAAACAAACATGGACAAACTGCGCTGCATGCGACTACTAGCTTTGTTTCCGGGTCCAGAGAAGAAGCTATCCTCAGAATGCTGCTCAATCACAACGCAGATGCGACTATCCAAGATTATCAAGGAAAAACTGCATTGCACATTGCCACTACATGCCAAGAGTTTCATATCGTCAAAATACTTCTTGAGCACAACTCAGATATTGATTTACGAGATAATAACGGAAAAACTGCATTGCACATTGCCGCTATGCACCGGGGGCCTGATATCCTCGAAATGCTGCTCAATCACAACGCAGATGCGACTGTCCAAGATTATCAAGGAAAAACTGCATTGCACATTGCCACTACGTGCCAAGATTTTTATATCGTCAAAATACTTCTTGAGCACAACTCAGACATTAATTTACGAGACAATGACGGAAAAACTGCATTGCACATTGCCACTACGTGCCAAGATTTTTATATCGTCGAAATACTTCTTGAGCACAACTCAGACATTGATTTACGAGATAATGACGGAAAAACTGCATTGCACATTGCCACTACGTGCCAAGATTTTTATATCGTCAAAATACTTCTTGAGCACAACTCAGACATTGATTTACGAGATAATGACGGAAAAACTGCATTGTACATTGCCGCTATGTATGAAGAGTTTGATATCGTCGAAATCCTTCTGGAATATAAGCCACAGATAGATTTGCCGGATACTCAGGGACAAACTGCTTTGCAATATGCTGTCCGTTTTTGTGCGGTTGACATTGCTGAAGCTCTGATTGATAATGGAGCTAACTTAGGGACTAAGACAAATACTGGGGAGACAGCACTGCATCTCGCAGCAAAACGGAATTCAGAAACATTCAATATGTGTTTTAGAAAGATGAAGTGGAGTGACATCTTCATCGAAGATGAGACTGGGCAAACGGCACTCTGCGTAGCCTTTGAAGGGGATACGCAAATCGATGTCGGGAGTCAACTTCTGCAAAAGCTGGAGGTTCTTGAGGGGCCGGACCAGGCCAACTTGGAGTATGAGGCGCTGATTTGGGCGGCAAAAAGTTCGAACCGACATGATTTGGCAAAGTCGATTTTTTCAAAACCTTCGAGAACGGGGAATAGCGGTGCTTCCAAAAATAGAGATGGGTGGAGCGCTATTGAGTGGGCGGCGCACAAGAAGCTTCCTGCTGTACTTTGGCTGCTGATTGCCAAATGTACTCGAACCTCTGAGACCGAAAAGTGGGTCAACAGTGCGAAAACCTTGCTAGGGATGACGCCCACAAAGGAACCCGGGAAAGAACCTGGGAAAGAACCTTCTCAGGATCTCAGTGCGGGACCCAAGAAAGATCTAGACAAGGATTTCGACGAGAAACCCGAAAAGCCACCAAAGAAAAGATTAACAACTGAGTGTAAAAAACAGGATGACCTTGAGAGAGGTGCTCATGGAGCTCCGAATCTTGGTGGTTCTATTCATACGCGGTGGAGTATTTGTTCTGACATATTGAAGGATCCTCCCTTCGCAACAATATATACCAATGATCGGCCTTTTGAATATCCCAAGCTTAAGGAGGCTACTTCAAAAACACTGATTGAGTTTGAGGCAGCTATGGTTCAATTTTACAAGAAAGGCAATATTGCCCGAACGACTCGCAGGTTTCGATCGATCAAGGATGTTATCTATGATGACACTTTGGGCCCTAAGAAAATCATGGACGATGCAGCGGAGACAGCCAAAAAGATTATGGGATTCATACCCAACCCCGAGCAAAAGTCGTTGGCAAATCTTACTCCACAAGAAAGCTCGGCTCACACCGAACCTAAATTCATGTGGATACACTTGCCTGCAACTAATGTAAGCGAACATTCTTGTGTCACCTTTGACATACTCACTGACTTTGGGCAGATGGAATGGATGAATGTGAGAAGGCGTTGCGCTCCATAACACTTGGAAGAGCATTTTGCATTTGCTGACTCACCATAGGATCTCCTCAAGAGAATCATGAAGGATGAAAAATTCAGCCTAGATGAATTCCGCGAGGTCAGCGGCTTTCTTCAAGATAGCTGGGTCGAAGTCCCTGACAAGACATCCGCTGCACGGATTATGAGACCGCGATACGTCTCGGGAAACGTACAAAGGGGTAAGGTCGAAGGTGGCCAAAAAGGCAACAATCGGCAAAGCGAGCAAGATAAAGGCGTTCATGAGGATACAATATCTGTTGCAGCGATATACGTAAGTAATATCTTCCCAAAATCTTCGCCAATTTTGCGTGTTACATTGAGCAAGGGAGGCGTAATCAAGAAGCCTAACTCGTTGGGTGTCCTTGTCCTCTCTTTCTTATCTTCTTGGCCGAAAATTATTCTCTAACTTGTGGCCAAAGATGCCTTTTCTGTCTCTCTCAACACAGCTTCGACCAAGCTTAGACGACCAGGGCTTGGAAGTGGACCCAGTCCAAGAAAGGCCGTTGCCATTCCTACACGAAGCTTATCATAAATATAAAAGCTTGTTGGCGCATTACGGGTCATGTGTGATTCATGCATCATCCACCCTTGATGAGTCCTACTATCACTTTGGGACAGATGCGCCCTCAGTGAAAGACAAACAACATCGCAATGAGAGTCAGGTTGTAACAAAGGATTGGATCTCTAATGGAAGCATGCCTACAAAGGAGGCTTACTCAAGTGAAATCGCAAAGAAGAAACATTGGCCGTTGATTAGGGTTAATCAACTCTGGGTTTGGACCATCGACAATAGTAAGTTCCAATTTAACACAAATAATCAGTGAGGTATAGCTTCCACTAATACATCTAAAGAGTGGTTGATTACCGCAACCACACACCCAGTCGATAGCACAAACGATCTATTATTACCCATAATTCTCGATCATCTCAAAAGCCGAGTAGATGCTGGAGGTAGTAGATTTCAACCAGACTCTACTGCCGAAATGAGTAAGCTCCTCGTGAGCCTTTTTATTAGCTTCTACGAAAAGGAACAAAAGTTTTGCAATCATCAATCACCAATAACGCCCCAGGACGGCAACAGAAAAGACGAGAGCCATGGCGATAAAGCGTCGATCCGCCAAATCTTTTCCAAGTCAGTCAATCGCATGGTGAGTCTCGTGGCTTTTGATGATTGCTCAACTTGGAAATGGGATGCTAAAGGCTTTATAGGGAAGAGACGAAACAGAGCTGTTTGAGAAATTCGAAGATCTCATGAGCGATTTGACTGATCAGTCAAAAGAGGGGTCAAAGAGTGAAAACGCGACCATGTCATGGGACCGGAAAATCCAGTCATTCGCTAGAAGGGCCAGGGAGCTACTTGCGGATATTAAGGATATACGCGATGAACTTAATATCCTCAAGTCCATAGCGAACCACCAAAAGACGGTCCAAAAGGAGATGGCTGTGGACACCAAGAAAATCGATGGCCTAGCAGCGTCCTACGTCGTTGATGATATTGAAGAGATGGACAAGATTGCTGACAGAATCCAGTCCCTGGTGAGTCAATTATTCACGTGCACAGCTAAGTCGGTCATGTCTAATGACTAACACACAGGTCAACTCAACGCTATCTCTACAGCAGAGCGAGGTGGCCAACTTTCAGGCAGGTCTCTCACTAAGGCATAGTGAGATAGCTAATCGTCAAGCCGATCTGTCGGTTGAACAAGGTCGGGAGGCCGTGAAGCAAGGGGAGGAGGCTGTCAAGCAAGGAAAGACATTAATGGTCTTTACTGTCGTTACGATTATATTTGTGGGTTCTATTTACTATCACACGGAGAGCTTGTGTATACTGATGAATAGCCAGGCACCACTGTCATTTCTTCCCTCCCTTTTCGCTCTGGACGTCAAGTCCTTCCAGGAAGCCCCAGCCTGGGCTCTGTGGATCATCTGTACGTTCTTCGAATGGTATATAAATGACTCTGATTTCCTTATTAACCGAATTGTATTTAGTTTGTGTTCCCGTTTTTGTATTTGGACCGCCAGCGTTCCTTTTTGTGTACTGGGAGTCAGCTGCCCCTTACTGGTACAAAATTATCTCAACCTTCAACCACGAGGCCCCAATTAGTGCCTCTGGAATTGAAAAGAGTAACAATATATCGTCGTCAGAAACCATCGCTGGTACCAACACCTTGGCAAGTGTTGAAAATTCCATGAACGATGCGGGACACTTACGCGACCCTACATCCACTGAGGGTGAGACAAACGGGCAACTGAAGAGTCAGGCGAAGATACGAAATGACACGTCAGTAAAAGCAAACGATCCCAGAGAGCGTAAAAAAAGTCGTTTTTCTCAGCTACTCCCACCTTTCCAAAAGCAAAAGAAGTTGTCACTGGACGTGGAGCAGGCGAATCTCCCAAACTAGAGGAGCGGCCTTTTACTTGCATGTCATTTTATTCTTGTTTCCCTTTATTTCACAAAAGTGTGCATAAAAGCAAAATCATCTTGCGTATTATAATATTATAATCGTACACTGGGGATTATTAAATATGGGAGACTACTAAAGAAGTTCCAATTTCACATCACAATTTGTCGGCGTGCTCAAAATGTACAAAGGTCATTACGTGGTTCCAATTGTGGCTTTGCTCTCATTCAACATCGCTAATTATCCACTGAGATCTCACTGATCTTGAGCTAGTGCATAATTGTACTGGTCGTTCCATCGGCATTGAGACTAATGGTTAGAGCATCCCAAGCGGTCCTGCATACGTCCATCCTTGGACTTTAGAGCTCTGAGATTCATTGATCAATAATATGCTCAGATCAATTTCAACGTCGTTGATTTCGCCTATCTTGATCTCTCCTTCCCAATCCACGACAAGATCCTAACAAACTACCCCGCGGCAAAGCCGCAAGCTAATTAACAGATAGGTGTACTCTGGGATACCATAATTCTCGCTCGGATTCTAGTCTCCACTAAGATTTAGGTACTGATTTAATCTTCCTCGTTATTTCTCTAAAGGTGCAAGCCTTGTCCCCATCAGCATCAATGTATTCACCTTCATCACCTTCAGCTGCCGCCCCATGTAGCTTCCGAATGCTAGGAGATAAGGATCTGTCACACACCGTAGATAGTCTCAATAGCCTAGCCCGAATAATACGGTAACGGCAAGATCAAACAGACCGGCCCCGGGCTGTGTGCAGCCCGATTGCACATACAAATACCGTCAATTACGGTAGACAGACCATCTGACGTTTACGGACCGACTGTTGCCCGCAGCCAGCTATATCTAGCAATGGTCATCAAGCTAGCTACTGCTAGCTCAAGATAGCTTCAATCCTAGACGGACCAGCGGACGGACCAGCGGACGGACCAGCGGACCTAGGCTGCCTTCTATAGCTAGCAACAGTAGCTATAAGTACCACAGATAGATCCCTTTTATAGTGAAAAGACAAGAGCTACAAATTCCATCAGATGCATAAGAGCCATAGCTATCTATTGACAGGATCACTGCCAAACTCTCGTACCAAAATAGCGGACCAGAAACGAAAGGGCCTGATGTCTTCTCCAAGCTTCGCCAGCCCATACGCTGTGCGCAGGGCTCTCACGATTGGCACAATGCTCATAGCTGTGAGGAATTTGGTAGCTCGCACAAAATGTTCCTCGGTGGGCTAGGTAGACTACCAAATCACCTTTTGATCGTAATAAGGTGCTTGAAACATTGCAGAATCTAGCCGTAAGAGTTCTTATAGTTGAAAAGGGTAACATGTAAATCAGAAACAGATGACTATTCTGCCTAGAGTTGTTTGTGATGACCTGGCAGAATAAGACTCAGGGTGGCAAATCCCAAAGCATCATTGGCTCAAGTCCTATGTCCCCCCCCCTCATTGGCTTCATCAGCGCTAACGTGCATCTCGCTTTAGATCCGTGTTACACCTGTGATCAAACTAACAAATCCAAAGTGGGTGACGAGCCTCCGACTGCGGATCTCATCATAGTGTTGCTCTTTTAATCGAATTTTCCACATGCAAACTTTCTCCATGAGCAGTTTCCACAGTGTTTGCGACAGGAATTGGCTTTCCATCGACGGTCATAGTCTGTGTTTCCGACTAATGGCTGCGGCCCCAGCAGCATGGGAGGGCCTCAGAGGGCTCCAGGTTAGTCATATGCATATGGGACAACTCGCCGACCAACGAATCGGATCGCTGGCCCTTACAGAGGGCGCAGAACACGAGTGTGTCGCCTAGGGCCCGTAATTATGGATTGCTGATGACGATCAATTGTGAAGGTGCGGTTTATGATGAGACTCTGCGCCGTTAGTTGCGTGTACTAATTGAGCCCCCTCCCTTGAGAGTTTTCTCAGCCCTACACGGCTTTGAATGTTTTTCAAAGACACAGAGTGGAACAGCAAAATAGACTTTCATTTGGGATACCTCTGGATGCAACGGCACCTACAAATGGGTTGCCAGAATGCGCCACAATAGACTAGTTGGTAGCCAACCAGAAGTTGCATTCGGTCAACTGCGCCACGCTCTGCTGACAGGAGCGGGACTAGAATGAGGACTAGAACATGTACGAAGCACTTTAATAAGGCAGATTCAATATTTGATCATACAATATCCAAGCATTCGGTGTAGGCCATGCTGAGACCCATCGCTGTTACGGCTCAACATTTCGGTCGGCCTAGCATCAGTCACTCATTAAATAATACTAGAGCACTCATATACCCATCTCCCCACCGCACTCGCTGATCAACTTGACCCACGTCGTTTTCCGGTTTCTCCGACCCCACCCTCGCTTGCGACCCCGCCCCGAGCCTAATACTGGAGTCAGGCACGCTTGGCCAGCATGTCGATCGACGGACTACAGTCGGATCTTGTACGCGACTCCAAGATCCAGACAGAATTCCTGGAAACATGCACCCAACATATCTTTTACGAGACGGGGCGATCGGCTCGAGAACGATGCGTGATGAGGCTGGAGCGCTGGGTGCGCGAAGACCTGCTGGGTCGGGGTTCGTTCGGGTCGGTGTATCTGGAGAGGTGCGAATATGGAAACAGCGGCTTGAGGGCAGTCAAGGAAATAAAAAAGATATTTGCTTTGGATGAAGAGCTGGATTATACCCAGGAACTAAAGGCCATCGCCAAGTTCTCACACCCAAAAGTGCGTGCTCCGACTGCTCTCGTCATTGCCTCCCAAGGCTAACTAGCCCAGTACAAGCATTGTTTCGTGCACTCGGGGGGTTGGTTCGAAAACCAGGATTCCGTTTTTATTTCTATGGAATATTTCGAACTCGGTGACCTTCAGAGACACCTGACACAGCCATTCCCCGAGGATGAGGCGAGACAAATTACGTCACAGGTGCTCGAAGGTCTAAGGTTTATGCATGACAACGGTTTCATCCACCGAGATCTAAAGCCAGCTGTAGGTTCTTTTTCTTTCAACTTCAAAGGATGTGCATCACTGAATCACCTTAGAATATCATGGTAGTGTCAAAAGATCCCGAATGGTTCGTCAAACTGGCGGACTTTGGTATAAGCAAGCGACACAAACATCCTATCGTAGAACAATCAAGACGTTTCGGAACTCGAGGGTTTGCCGCTCCTGAGATTCTAGAATTTGAGGATAGTAACTCCTATACAGCTGCCGTTGATATGTGGTCCCTAGGAGCCCTGGTCTATAGAATGCTCACAAATACTGTGGCCTTCCAAGGCATATGGGATCTAGGTGAATATATTAATGGTGCGATGCTGCTCCCTCAGGCCGAATTAGCATCAAACAACGTTTCAAAAGCCGGTATCAATTTTATTGCCAAACTCATGCATCCAAAACCGGAATGCCGACTGTCTGTCGAGTCTGCAGCCACTCACCCTTGGATAACGAGACTTTTCCTTGATCGAATAGTGGACCCGTAAGTGTGAAAGCCTCATCAACGGTATTGTGTCATAAATTATTAACAGCTATTCTTTTCTTGCGATAAGTTTAGCAGATGTTGCAGATCCTACCAGGATATCGACTACATCAAAAGCTTGGTCAACTCAGGCCGAGAGCACTCAATTATCAAACCAAACAGATACACCAATTGCAACACCTACAGATGTAACCCCCGAACTACTGACGCTGCGGGCATACAAACCAATTGAAGCAACACCTGATTTATCTGACTCCGACAGCACTCATACTCAATCATCTTACTCCACGGCAAAAGAGAGCACCCCAGTCACAATCACAGCCCATGTTCCAAAGGACAAGAGGTCACAGAGCTCATTGCTCAAAAAGTATTTTAAAAGCAGTAGACAATCCTCCAACTCCAACGGGGAACATCGGCTTAGCTTACGGGCCCGCTTGACATCCTCTAAGAAAAGCAAGAAACGGAAAGACGGTGTTCAAGTCACCGAGACCAATGGAAGTCGCCACCAGCAGATAACCCCGGGTCTGGCCAACGATATCGAAAATCTGGTGGAAGACAGAAATGACATTACATCGTATACCTCAACAACCCAAGACTCGACAGCTTCTCGTGATTACATCGACGTAGACATTGACCCGAGCCGGCGAAGACTCCGACGGGCGACTTCATTGATCCCTTCAAGGTCACCGCAACTAAATGTTTCAGAAATATCTGCCGTCCCGGTCAAACGCTCTCTCAAGACTGGATCTAGTTCTGGTAATGGTGTGGCTGAACTGAGGGAGAGCTCGGAGCTTTCAACGGGAGAAAAAGGAGGCAGCACTGTTGGGGAGGTTGAAAGACGTAGCAGGCATAATCAAAGGCGAGCGACAATAAGCGAAGGGCTCAAGAAATATTTTGATTCCGAGCCTCCAGTGAAAGGATGGTTACAAACACCAATCTGATGGCAGGACCAGCAGTGTCTGCGAGAAGACTGCCGATGGACATGGCATATTGTCGGCGTTTGAGCCATCAAATATATACCCTCTTGAATAATGATTTTAATGGAGTATCTAACTTGAACGAAAGTCGCCGGACAGCCAAAAATTGTTCAAAATAAACTACCACTTCTCATTGGCGATGGCAATCGTACGCCACGCGAGGTTTTATGAGATCCTTTCTCGCCTTATTCGCATCCTCGCGCCTAGAATGCAAATTCAATATATCTTGCACTGATCTATTAAGTTACTTGATGAGATCGATCCCTTGAAGCCTAGTCTCCAGGTCGGTGAGGCTATGCTGAAGGTGGTGGGGATTTCGCGCAGACAGCGTGGAGAAGCGGCGGAAGACGAAGAAGGAAGTCTTCGTTGTTTCCGATGAAATTTGCCAATGCAAGATATCCCCGCGGATCGTGCACATCGGCCCGCACCGTTACAAGATTTCCAGTCTCGCTCGGCCTCTCCTCTACGTCGCGGAACTTCTTCACCCTCTCGGCACCCACCATCGGCGGTAGTGGTAAAGGATCGGAGTTTGTGAGCTCATCTTAATTTAGACCGAGGATATCCGAACTTTAGAAGGATGAGGAATTAGCATGTGTATTTAAAAAATCAGAGTGGCTGGATCTTTCATCAGCCTCACATGGCGTGCGCCGATAAGGGTCGCTCTCGGTCATTTTGATATCTCTCGGAACAGGTGCTTTTGCTTGCCGGCTGATTACAAGCAGGCTGGGGGAATGTTGTCTAGTAAGTCTTCGACTAACGTGGTTTGGTGCTATGGTGTGCAGACGACGAGCATGTACTTTAGGCGGGTGCATGCATTCTGAGAAAAGAATGAGACATGTGTTTTGCTTCAATGATCAATGACCAGTTATCCTTCGGAGTAGCTTGTATCCATGGCTGACAAGCCGCATGAAGGGGCAGGACACGATAGCTATAAGTCACAAAATAGCTGATTTGAGATACAAAAAGAACATCTGTATACCCAAAAATGCTTCCATTTAGCGAAGAGCGGGGCGCAATTCCAGGCAATTCTGTTTGTAGTGGGGTGTGCTACCTCTGGAGTCTGATTGGCAGCTTCAGGGCTGGTGACGACAACCGTCCTCTGTCCTTGGCATTCCCAGCAGCGGTTGCGACTGGAGAAATTCCAAAAGGCCTTGCAATAATAACGTTAGATCAGTCTTAGCACCAACGGAGACTTTTGCGATAATAATGTCAGATCCGTCTTGGCACGGAAGGGGACTTTTGTGCGCCACTTGTAACCCCGCAGACAGCGCGCAATATGTCTGGATTTAGGGATGCGCTAGCCCAACTGCGATGAGTTGATTCCAAAGCATCATACGATATAACATCCTGGAACCATCATTTTCTGGAATCATTTCTTCCTACAGCCATCCTTCCTACAGCAATAGTTTTCCTCAATTCAGTGCAATCGCGTTTCCGGCCCACTCAAGCGATCGTCGCGATGTCTAATCTCAAGTACAACCAACCTCCGACGGGTATCAAGCCCTTTGCCGACAGCTTCTACTACACGCAGACAGTCGATTTGGGAAACGGCACCGTCAAATGCTCCGGGCAGGGAGGCTGGACAATTGCAGAGGGTCCCCCTGGTCCGATACCGGACTCGGCGGCCGAGCAGGTCGAGAATACCTTCGCAAACATCGATCAAGTTCTGAAGGAGGCGGGAGTTAGCGCGGGTGCAAAGGACGTTTATCTCATCCGAACATATCACCTGGATATTGACGAGACACTCGGCATGGTTACGGAGGGCCTGAAGAAGTGGGTTGGGCACAGGCCACTTTGGACTGCCATCGGAGTGGCGAGACTGGCGGACAAGCGGATGAAGATCGAAATTGAGGTTGAGGCAAAGAGGTCGGAATAAACATGTATGCTTAAATATATTTTTACGATCATTTTTTGCTTTTCTGTACTTTAGTTTCCAAGATGTGAGCGTCACTCTAAGCGGTGCAATAGTTATAGCAGTGGCCAAAACCAAATATTATTCGTCTCCCGGAACTTAGGATTGTTGTTCTTTTTTTACCTTCAGCATTTCCCTTACTCTTGTTTGCACCCATTCATTGCAGCTCACTTCTTCATATTTAGCCCCATCTGGCCCAATGCAGCTACCCAAAACGGCACAGCTCTCGTGCAAGCCAAAGCCCCAGAAAAATGGCATACTAATGCGCTCGCGGCCGCTCCAGTTTTGAGCCCGATGCACTGTACTCACATAGAGCTCATTTGTGATGCGTTGTAGATAATCCGCAATGTTGACCACAAATGTGCCTGGAATAGGTTTTGCATTAATCCATTGTCCATCACGCTTCAACACCTGGAGCCCGCCCACATCATCTTGCCATAAAATGGTGAAGAGTTGAAAGTCGGTATGTGAACCGATTGATACTTTCGAGTCGTCATCGCTGGGTGAAGAAGGCTTTTCAATTGGTGGATAGTAGTTGAATGCGAAAGACGCATCAGGGTATTTGACCTTCGCGTCGAAAAAATCCTCGGGGAGGTCCAAAGACAAAGCAAAGGAACGAGTCAGACATCGTGCCAAGGTGAGGCATGCTTTAAAGTACTCCAGTATAGAATCCATCAAATGAGGCATGTTTGAGGTTGATTCCAAAGGGAAGTCTTCAGAATACATGTGCTGGCGCGCATTTTGTGGAATCGCGTCCAGGTCCTTGATGGTGGGATCGTATCGAGGGTCATAACACCATGAAAATGTCTCTCTAACATCCACACCTTCAAAGGGGTTGATTTGTTGGTTTTTAGGAGGATTGTAGCCGTTAAAGTAGGAACTCTTCTTCTGGTCTGCCTTCATCTTGGTAGGGAGATCTTGCCTGAAAAAGTCAAGACAGGCTGCGCACGCATCATCAGTGACCGCATCCGGGACCTGGTGGTTGGAAATGTAAAAGAAGCCGTTGTTCATCGCAGCACTACGAATCTGCCGGGCCACGGACTGTCGCTCAGACAGCGACGAGCTAAACGCAGGTCCCATGTCAATGATGGGGATCTCAGAGGGCGACGCATCTCTTAATGGAGATCGGAGAATCTGTCTGGTGATTGGCCCATTTCCTGAAGAAAGTCTTAATTCTGTCGTTGTGGACTCCATTTTGTCATACAAGTAATAGGGAATTGGAAACGAGACGAGACGTAGATGGCGCCAATTTGATAACGATTGAATGGATTTCAACATATGGAGGGGGTGTCACATGATGGAGAATACCCCGCAGCTTATCTTTTCTTGGAGAAAAATCCTTATCTAGGTTTCATTCTTACAGAACCGTTGGCAAAGGCGACTGGGGAGACACCTTTTCGTTCCAAAAATCATCAAGACAGTCTTGGTTGTCGAAGAAGGGCCTTCATGTTAGGAGGGAGTTTAGGCGACTAGTTATCTCTCGGTACACGACTTCGCAAAATTGTAAAACAAACAGGGATGAAACTTTAGGTAGAATTTTCTAGTTTGGCAGAATTGTTCTTTGTTGTGTAACAACAAGACAAGGAATAGAGGATTGTTTAATTTTCCACAGTTTGACTCCCGGATCATTGCTTCCAGTTGTAAAGCTTTTAGGATCTCGCGCAACTGCAAGAGGCCAGATTTCGCATGCATTCGCAACCAACAGGATTTGCTCAGCATTTACTGGGGCTGATATGATAAATGAATTGTAAGACGTTTTACCATGGTGATAGGTCAAAAAAGGCATTATGAGACATGTGGGAGCGCTCGTTAACCCAGTGTTAAAGGCGAGTATGTTGTGAAAATCGTGATGAAAATTGTCTAAACTATTGAAGATATTGCCAATCCAGCCTTATAGTATCAATCCACGTAAGGTTTAACTATTTCGCTGTCTCTTGCACAAGCTTCCATCTTAGCTGGTCGCAGTCCAACGGCTGCAACCCATCAATGCCCCGTTGCATTTGCAGCCGCATCGCGCATGACATAACCCTCATCACACTGGCCCGTACTTAATTAAGATTCGGCTGAGAGGTTGGCCCATATGGCCAACCTCTTGATCCAAAGGCTACAAGGTCAGAAATCGGCCCTGAATGTTCAACGGAGTGCACCAGTACCACTGATGGATGCAGCACAGCTGTGAACGAGTATTATTTGTATCGCTTATGGCTGGCAATATATCATCGCGGAGTCTGTTTGCAGCCGAAACTATTCTGCATGACTTAATCATCTGTGAGACTTAAAATGCGTGAGGCAATTGACGAGGCACCAGCCAAGGAAGAGTGATGGCCCCGCTCTTGGCGCCTGTAGCTAAGGCCTCGCCTTCATTGGACGTTGACCCTGGCAAGTTCAGCTGACATACATGATCCTACCTGCTATGGAACTGGAACGAAAGCGATGCTACGAGGGGATTTCAGCTGATTTCAGCTCCTCAAAATCTTCATCTTGCGTTCAGCGTTTGCAAGGTGTCAAGTTTATTTGGCTTCTATTGTCCCAATTCACTTTCGATCACGTCTTCTGTCCCATATTTTCTTGTGCTGCACAAAATATTATTGGCAACAGCTGCGACCGGGTCGATGCGTGGCTTTCAGGCGGCGTACCGTATTTCTAGAAGAGTACCGTGGCCATGCCGCGCGATGATGCACAAGGGTATGCTAATGCTGCTGTCTCACCCAACCCGCCAATTGCGAATGCCCAGCGGTCCCCATATCCAAACGAAGCCTACCAATTAGGATGGATCTCTGCACTTCCGCTGGAGCTGGCTGCCGCCAGTGGCATGTTGGATGAAGAGCACGGTAACCCACAAGTGCCCCCTCCAAAAGCGGACAGCAACAGTTACATGCTTGGCCGTATACACGATCACAACGTGGTCATAGCATGCCTCCCAAAGGGGGAGATTGGCGCGAGCTCGGCCGCTCTAGTGGCCAGAGACATGCTATCAAGCTTCCCAAATGTGCGCATGGGGTTGATGGTTGGAATTGGAGCAGGTATCCCGAGTGCAGGCAAGGATGCCGATGCTGATGCCGATGACGATGACGATGACGATGAACCTGATGTTCATCTTGGCGACGTCGTCATTAGCAGTGACAAAAAGACCGGTGGAGTGGTCGCGTATCTTGGCTTTCTACACTGCTCATGTTCGCACTCGGCAGGTGGCAGTTGGATGTTCTCGTCGATCTTATAAAAACAGACGAGATCTTCGCTGATGTCGAAGAACGGGGATAGCACCTCGAATTGGTTGATTACAAAGTCCTTCAAATCTTTGATTCTCAGGTTTGGAATCACATGAGAGTGGAAGTACCGATGGCATCAGTCCTCCGATGGAAGGGATTATTGGTCGTGGAATTGGGTCATCTTCGTTCATGCTTAGGACTAGTCGCCGTCTGACCAGCCCAGGTGCTTCGCCTTCAAGGTTGGCTTGTGCTAGGCAGGTACTTGGTAGTAGGGATCGGGGCTGTTGCGCATTGGTCTGCTTGGTGGGGTGCCTCTCAGCGTCGGCGATCGGCTGAGGCGCCGAGAAGGATGAAGCGTAGACGACGCGGTTCAAATAGTGATGGGACGGCTTTACGAGTACATCACGAAGCGATTTGTGATCGGGAAGGATTAAGAAAAGCCCCAGAAAAGCCGTGAAGATTATCTCGCATATCTGTACATGTGGTAGGCGGCCCCATGGTTTCCTTGGTCGCACCTCTCTACAATCCGTCGCGGTCAGGTGAACGGTTCCAGGCGGCCTTCCACACCGTCACCGCGGCAACACCCCAATCGTAAGCGTTCTCAGCTGCATAAGTAGCGGCCCTTCTTGTTATTGTGGAGAGCGAAAAAGCACTGCACTCTTCCTCACACATGCCATACGCCCACATTTTGGTACGAGTTTCATCTGGGTTAAATGCGTAATGAATCCCAAGGTTAAGAACCATGCAATCAAACTACCGCTTGATTAATTCGGCAATTCCATGTAAGTCATAAAAGTATAACTTACACATTGACCAGCGGCACTGACTACTCGCTTCTCGATTTCCGAAATATCACTTCTTGCCGTGATATCTGACTGCGTATGATAGGTCAAAAGCGTCGTCATATACTGGAATTGCCATGCTGTATTAACAGTCGTGTCATTCAGACCGCCTACTTGACTGAACTGTAGAACAGTTCCATTCAGGACAACAAGATCATTGATTCGAGTTATATCCGCGGTTACTGGTGTGGCTGCGGCAATGCTGAGAAATGCGGTAGCGAGGGCAGAAATTCCGAAAGAACGCATCTTGTTTATGAGATAGTATAGGCTGCCGGGATACTGTAATAAAGGAAGAATTTGATGATGTATTCAAGTTTAAACCGATTGGAGACTGATTTCGTAGGTTATCAGATGTAGAGATATTAATGTCGAAACTTGAAGGGCTTCCAGCTCATTTATACATCATTCGATTTACAACGTGAAAGTGTCTATGAACGTTTTTGGAGGGCTTAAGTTATGGAGTACAGTCTTTTCTCAACGGGAATAGTTCCCAAGAGAGAATATTGCCCCAAAATAGTTTGGTTGTTGCTTGCCAGAGGCGGTGCAGTCTGAGCGGGGCTCTTACCAGGATTTAACCCCTCGCTGCTTAGAATATCTTCGTATCCAACATCTTCGTATCCGACATCATGAAATATGGAACCACCTCTGCCTCCCTCTTCTAATTTTAACAAGAGCTCGAATGCAGTAGTTGCCGGGCAATTACTGTGCATTATACCACTGAGGTTATACTGGACCATGTTAGGTTTGGGATAGTTCGAAAACAATACAAAAAGTCTTATTTCCCCGCGCTGGAAGAATGGACTTATCTTGGAGTACCAAGTCGTTTCATCATTATTCACCATTTCACAAGATCTAGAACTTCTTGACTTTTGCGCATTCAAAATGAAGTCTACTGCTGTTATTGCTGTTCTCATTGCCCTTGTTCCTAGTCTCGTCACAGCAACTGCCACCAATCCCCGTATGTTTCTCTGGACAGAAATGGAGTTTTACTAATTATTCTTCGCCCAAAGTTGCTGCATGTAACAACAAGAAGGCGGGGGACAGTTGCGGTTTCTTAAACGATGTCTCTACTAGCGAACATACAAACAATGGATGTAAGTGGCACACATATCGAAACATCGTAGTTATTTCTTGCTGATTATTATTGTAAAGATTGTTATTCTAGAGCTAATTCTGCGAGTCGACTTTACTGTGCTGCATGGAATATGGATGTCTGATGGTTTCTGAGGCTCGTTTGGTTTGGTTTTATTCAAGTTATATGAGACATTTTGTTACCATGCGAGCATATATAACAGAAAATATGCAATTGATTCTTCATTAAGTTAATTTTAAAGAATCACTAAGACGTATTCACTATCGTGTTGCGTTGTTTGCCAGGCCTAAACCAAAAATTGATTAGTTGCATATTTATACGTATCTCTCGTCATTTGGCCTAGGAGATTCTTAGATCTTGTTGTATTACGTTCGGCAATCATCATTCATAGTAGAATTTTGGATCAAAGCATCTAGACGCCGGCGGGGTGGGGGAGCTTTTCTTCATTTCCTTTCTTTTTTTGCGCAAAGGCTGGTTCGTCGATCTATTCCCATGAAGACATAACCTCGGGATTGGGTCAAAATAGCATCATACTGGCCAAGATGCTCCTCACAGTTTAGTGGACCATAGTTGAGTGTCGCTCATTTGGTCGATTGGCGTAGCGCGTTGCGCCGCCATTACATTCCATCCCCTCAAGAATCGAAGATTGATATGGTTCGTGTAGAAACCAGATAAGCATCAGCTTACCCGTTGGATAGCCCGCTACCCTCAACATACGACAGGGCCTTCGGCCTGTGCCGCATGCTTATAGAGGGTCTTGTTGTAACGTAATAACTCAAAAAATCGTACACATTAGGGACTCCACAATCTCGCATTCGTCCAATGAGGCATATCACATTTCTCTGTTGATAGTAAAAAAGGAAAACATGAGGCACTAAGATATACGAATTTTTCGAGTTAATACGGCAGTCTGTGCCGTTTATTATCTCCACAGCTGACTGCTTCCAACATGTCATGCTGACGAAAAGAGGGCTGTCAGGGGTAGTTGTGACAGGCCTTACAGTAGCTGGTTCTGGGGATATTCGGCGTCTGCCTTTTTGGGCTCTGTCCGAGTGGTTAACCCAGAATCCGCTCACGACAGGGGCAGCGTCAACCACTTCCGACATATCATCTGAAGAAGGAGGAGGCAGTGTTACGACCTGGGCCCAGAGTTTCAGGCGCACGGGCCCTCAATGTGTTATCACAGCTGTTGCCTGTACCGATAATCGCTACCAATGCGATTATTGAATTACCTTTTGGCCTGACGAGCTATCAGGCGTAATAGAGAGTACGAGTTCTTACAGGCAGTGTTGACTGCTTCCGACATGTCATGCTGGTGAAGGATGGGGCAGTGTCGAAAGCAATATTTATGATTGGAAACATTAGACTAACACTTTTTAAAGGGTATCTATCTTTAGAGCGTAACTGGTGGAAACTTTTTTGTAGAAAAGCCGAAGGCCCCTCTATACGAAGTGATATTACAATCCCAGCATAACAATCTTTCATAATCTTTCCCATCCAAGCATTACAATAAAATCACAGATCTAAATACTTCATTATGTTCTTTCCTAAGACTTTCATATTTGTTACAGTTGCAGCCATGTCGTGTGGTAATGAGGCAGCAGTAGCTACCAACGCCTGTGAGCTGTCCTAAGCGTCTCGCTATATTAGGTGCGCTCTACTAACAAACTTTATTTACCTTAGATGCCGCTTGCCAGGGCCCCTATAATGCCCAAAGACAAGCGGGAGACGAGTGCCGTTTTCTTATTGGTGCGACTACTTATGCCTCGGTGGCTGATGGGCGTAAGTATTGTTAATTGGCGTCAAATAATAGTTAAAACTAATTACATTTTATAGATTGTAGGGATAGCCAGGATGGTTTGGTTTGTAGAGAGGGTTAGGGTTTGGATTAGGGTGCATTATCTATCTAAGTGTCACGGCCTGCGCCGCCACTTTGCACACAAGAACGCCCACGTCACTTATATAAGACACAGAACCTGCCTACCCTAGACCGGGGCGTGTGGAGCGTCACGATCCGAACGCTCCACAACTATGTAGATGGACGACCCAAACCCCTAGGGTTGACGGTCGACCAGCTTTCAATAAAACTTGATTGCTACAATATAGTACTGAATATTACCAGACGTAGCATTACCAGTGAATTATTTGATCTATCCTATGCAAGAGACTGCTTATCGGACATCTACGACTGGAGTCACGACCTAAAAAGCCCGTTTCAAATTCTGATAACTCACAGTCGATAAAATTCCTTACCAAATGGCTAATATAGTGCCAGCAGTTAGGCGGCTTCTGCCTTGAAAAGAAATTTATGTGGTGTGTGAGTACTTGCTCAACCCCAGCGCACTTATCACTAACTAATTTACAATCATAGATTTCGAGAAACTGGATCAAAAAGGAGGAGCAATCCAAGAACAAAGAATTCACGAACCTCGTGCTTTCTAATATCGCGGGGGATATCAAAGATATCAGTCTTGTTGTCAGCGATATTTGTTTTTGGCGAACAAGACATTGACATCGGCATCGGCAAATCTTGATACTTGGTCTAGTCAGGCCGCGAGGGCCCGACAGACTAAATTGCCACGAATCGGGTAGTTGTCTCAACGCGTCTTTACCTCTTGATCCAGAGATATCTGAGAATGAACTTTTTCCCTTGCCACGTCAATCAGACGACGTATGCCAACCACGCGGAATCTGGAGGAGACAACTTAAAGCTTCCCCAAGGGCCTGAATAAGAAGTCTGTCCTGGATAATTGTTCTTTTTATCATCTAATACTACGTTTCTTGTACAATCACAATGGTGCTTTTATTCATTTCGATGGCCAGCTAATATGTAGCATTCCACTACTAACTCCAGTAATCAATATCGCAACCTATCAATAGCTAATTGCCCCCCCCCACTCTAATATTGGATCAAGGCGTATCTCTATAACTTTCGAGCCGCTGCTGTGAGCCCTCCAGGAGAAGCCCATTATTGAGATAAATCGCACCAGCATAACCCTGAATTGTTCTTCCTCTTTCAATGGTATGTGCTCGTCATAGGCCATTCCAGGACTAGAGGAGTACATACTAGGTATCAAAAGTGTGAAATTGAAACCGAGCACTTCGTGGTTTGGTTTAAGCTCCCTAATTATGAGGTCCCACGTCCAATCGGAGAATCTCACTTCCGTCGTCCAGCGGCGGTTTTTCCCAGGGGCATATATCACGCTGTACACATTCCGATGGTCAGGGGGCCTTTGCGGCCAACTTTGAAATGGGTAGAATGGATTCCACGACCCCAAATTTGCATTGGGC
This sequence comes from Calonectria honghensis, assembly GCA_013403855.1. Classification (NCBI taxonomy): domain Eukaryota; kingdom Fungi; phylum Ascomycota; class Sordariomycetes; order Hypocreales; family Nectriaceae; genus Calonectria; species Calonectria honghensis. The sequence continues at coordinate 43,066 of VTGB01000033.1, read as the reverse complement.
GAGGAAAATTCAGCCGAACGGTCCGGCGGCGGGTTCTGCTGCGTAAGCGTTGGCGACTGCTGAACTGGTTTCGCACCCAACCTCTTGTGGGGTCTCTACGACTTTCTCGACCGTGGGTTTGGGGATACTCGCTGACGCTCTCTGAAGCTCGAGTATATTTGATATGGCGGTTGTCTCCACGGCAAATTGGCTAGCGGTCTCTGGAGCTGGACAACTTCTTGATGCTTTCTATATCGGGCCAGCCGAGATGTCTGCTGCTTTGGCTGCTCCTCTTCCTGGTTGAAAATGTTGGGGTGCCGTCTCTGACTGTTTACTGACGATGTTCCCGTTTCAACATGCTGAACTGGCTGCCGTGGGCTACTTGAACCCCCTGAATGCAAGATTTGGGGACGGCTTTCGCAACGGGTCCGGTGTGCTGACCCTTCCACTGCGCTTTTCGATACACTGGAGCGCAGAATCGGCTGCACACGCGGGAGGGTTACTTCTCGTCCGTCCCTTATACTCGGAAGTGGCGATTGTGGCTCTGATGCGACTCTTTCTACCTCCAAAAATGACCCGCCTACATCCGAAGACTCTACTATTTCCGGCGTTTTCTTTGATGTTGGGATGGCCGGTCTAAATGTTTAGGTACAGAGCCTTCTTGGAACGGCTCCGGGGGGCCCACAATACCATTAGAGGTTCGCCAGATTCCGCCTGCTGGGATATTTGCGACTGGACATTTTCCTGAGATTTCCCAGGCCGGGTTTTGGACAGCTCTAGGTTTGATGTATGGCGTTGTGTCGCCTGATCCAGGCCTATCTGTATGGTGATGTCTATGTCTGTTTCGGAAGACGCTTTTGACGATGCCTCGATCGTTTTATCTTGCTGCAGCGGCTGTCCCAATTGCCAGACTGGGGCTTCGAGCCGCCCTGGAAACATCGATTGGCAGCCTATATTTGGTTTTGGATCCGGCTCTTTCCCTAATGCTATGCCATCATCTGACTCCGGCAGAGGTACAAGCTCCGGCGCTCTCTTTGTCATCTCAGTTTTCAAGGACAGACTTACCTATCACCATGGCTTTCTACAGAAAAATATTTGTCACTGCCATGGCGGTCACTGGTATCACTGCTCTTAGTCTCAATGGTGAGCCGTTGAAGGAATTGCGTGTTGATCATGGGAACGGCACCTCATTCTACTGGACTCAAGTGAAGCATGCAGGCCTAGAGCTTACCACCTTCGATATTGTCCCTCCTCTACGAGGGTCAAACATTACCACGACCCTGTCCCGAGCCCCTAGCTCAGAGGCCACTCCTGTTTTGTTTGAGCGAGGGGGTGTTGTCCAACGAAAATTCTGCGATGCATTTTCGACACGTTATCCATCGAACCTCTATGACGATTCCGTACACAAGTTCTGCAGAGAGATGGGCGACCTGGCCACGTATTACTTTTCTTCCATGTACGAAATTTTTGAAAACGAGGTTTGCCGTACCGAGGCAGGTCACAGTTTCAGTTGCGGCTTTCTTCTCAATGTGATTCAACAGTCCGCGCATGGAACCATCGGACCCGTGGCCAAACAACTGTGCCAAGAAAGCTTCAACAGAATTCACAGCGAATGTGGCAGCAAATTTGGCGGGGTGGACATGAAGATCAAGGAGTCCAATGGGAACAGTCGGGATGTGGAATATCGAACCAATGCAATTGATAAGTCGGCAGCGACCTGTGCCAAGGTCCAAAATCCTCTCCCTGGCAGACCTCATGTATGCAAAGTTCACGCAGGCTAAGTCTCGTATGCATTGAGCTAGCCAAACATTGGCGTATCATTCTGAGATCAATATTCGAGTGGAAGGATAACATTCATGATGATGGCATCCAGGGATTTAGCTTTTATCAACAAGCAGGATTTAGGTGTTGAGATTATTAAGATGATAGCAAGCCAATAAGAACTGTCCAATTCTAGCTTTCTTGCATCCAAAGACAATAGGCATAAGTGGCGATGGCGTATGTCTTGTTGCGTGGGAAAACCAAGTTAGTCTCTACAATTCCCACACCATTGCAGGTGGCTAGGGACCAAGCGAGCGTGATCAAGAGACGTAAGACAATGATTGATTCCAATTCTTGCCATTTGTGCCTAAATAAATGCTAAAATTAAATCTAGCAATCATCATTCATCTTTCTCAATTCGGAAACCACTCTCGTGTCGCTGCTCGGAATCCTCGGACACCGCTCAGGTTGAAGCCTGCCCCCGCAAACAACGAAACTTCTCAAGTCGGTGTATAGATAATATTCAATGTGTAATACGGTGTATCAACTCAGGGGTACCTGATTGAAGTGCAGCTGTTTGTGAGCGGTGAAGGCCTCCAGGCAGGCCGGAAAAATTACAAGTGTCATTGACTAGGAATGCGCCTATGCGATCTCCGTCGCCTTCATGACCCGCCAAAGTGGCACCTCGGCTCGGCTGAAACGTGGGAAACCCGCAATGACGGTTGGAACGAAATTTACTACGGATCTCGCCTGTAGATCCGGTTGGCTACCGCCAAGGGAAACCCCGCAACCGAGACGGCGAGCCAAAAGTCCTTTGTTACTCTTCTAGTTGTTGTTCCGGTGTATGCAAAAGTCAGGAAAGCGGTGGCGTTTTTCTAAATTATGGGGCTGGCAGACAGGTTCTCGACATGTGATGAAGCAATTGGGTAAGGAATGCCTCGCCGAGCAAAAATACGATGTTTCTCCTGATTATCAGTGGAAACAGTCTCAGCAAAGCTGAACGTTGTGAAAGGTAGGTTGGTAGAGTGGGCCTTTACGACATGTCAATCGGTTGTTCAATTAACACTGTGAGAGATGCAGCTCTACCTACATGTGCATTCCTATCCCAATCCAGCTTGCCATCACCGAGCACAGCCAAGGCCATTGTGGAGGAATCAAGGTGCCGCTCCACGAGCTCCATGCCGGATTCCCAATTGAAGCAACTGATAATGATGTCACGAAGTGGTTTTGTACTTTTTTTAGGTGTTGAAGATCTTCAGCAGCCAAGGTCTTGGCTCCCGAAGCCAAACACGATATGATGCAACTCACGGTCCTCCCCTCCGATGAATCGGCGCGACTTTGGTGAGAAGCGGAACTTTGGGGGGGACAAGGCGTCGATCTCGGGGCCTCCAAGACGCATGATGTGCACTGCCCAGCTCGACAGGTCGCAACGGCCAAGGGGAAATAGGGCAGACCCCCATACTACCCAAGCCGGTCCTGCGTAGCCGGGAAATTGAGGTCAAGGTCAATGCAAACTTTAACGAGGTTGCAGCGCCCCTCTCCAGCTGCTTTCGTGTTGGTGCGCCTCTAAATTAAGCACGCACACGGTCGTTTATGTCGAGCAGGGCCGGTGGGGATGCGCAGCGTTTCAGACGCGCTGGGAAAACGCAGAACATGGCCCCGACTCGTCCGCCATGGCCACGGACGACAGCGGCGGATTTTGGTGTTCTAGACTGCTCTGCCACCGCCGAGAACTCCGGCCTGCGGTGGGGGCTAAAAGAGACACTGGCCGCGGTGCATCCCGCGGCCTGCGGCGCCGAAGCACCAGAGGGAGCCGTGCCTCGCGGCGGAGCCTACACAGTAGACTCTACGAGGGTCTCCATCTCGTATTCCAAGAGATGATGTCAATCTGGGCCATCCCTGCCCCATGGCATGTTGCGAAATGATCGCTGGCTCTCAAAGGAGCTTCTGGATCGCTTCCAGCACCCACTGCCAGTGCGACCCCGTAGTACATAAGGAACACGGCAAGGCGCCGTTTAGCAACCGATCCGTCACCATCAACAACTTCAACTCATCCAAACAGTTTTTTTTTTTTTAATCAACAGACTACTTTCAGTCTTTTTTTAATTCCACAACTTCAAAATGCAGTTCAAGACCCTCCTCTTCTCTGCCGGCCTCGCCGCCGCCGCTCCCCAGGCCGCCGAGACTCCCTCGGCCACTGCCACCAGCAGCGCCGTCGCCACCCCCGACGCCTTCAGCCTCATCTCCATCCGATCCGGCAGCGACGTCCAGTACAGCACCTTCCAGGCCGCCAACAGCAGCATCCTCCTGCAGCTGCCCAGCACCAACGCCACTTGCGACTCCGGCGATGGCGAAACCGCCACCTTCTACCTCAGCAAGGACCAGCTCTTCCTCTACAAGACCGACATCCCTCCCCAGCAGATCTACGTCGACCGCTCCGGCATGGGTACGTTTTACAGCCAGGTTTCTATCCCAGATCTCAATATGCTAACAGACAGTTCGATAGGCCAGGGCAAGGTTGGCTACATCACCGGCGCCCAGTCCCCTCCCCGCAACGCCGAGCTCCACGGCTGGGGCATTGACGCCGAGAACGGCCTCACCCTCGACGGCGCCGGCTTTCTCGCCTGCCCCGGAGCCATCCAGGACGCCTGGTCCATCTGGGTCAGCACCGGCGTCGCCAACCCCGGCGGCAACGCTGACTGCGTCGGCATCAAGGCCCGCGTCGAGGCTGTTACCAGCCCCGTCAGCTGCCTCTACACTGAGTAAATGTACCTTCAGCAGCAGCGTTTGTGTTATTTTCAGCCGATCCCTATTTATTAGACTAGTGTCAGCATTTGGATGATGAACTTGAAAAGTAATATATCATGACACGCTCGTTTCATAGAGCACAACAAGCTGGCCGTTTCGCTCCTGTGAATGTTGAAGTTTGGATACTGTACACCGCGTGTAAGCTTGAAAGTTGTATTTATGTTGTGCAGCATGCCACCTAAGCGTGAAACAGCGATGTCCATTGGGCAAGTCCAACACAATTGAACGTGTCATTGGAACGACAGCTTCTGATATCGGCAAGATCTTAAGGGAACTTAATCACCACTTATCGCATCAAATTATTTCACAAGGCAGCTTCTTTTTCGAATAAGTTTGCACAGAATAACACAGAGTGAGTGTTCGTTACTACACCTTAGCGTAGCTACCCTGTAGCCCTTGGGCACAGTGGTGCGGGTGGTACGGGTGATCTTCCATCTATCCTCTCTGACAAGTTACTTGGTCAGAAGAAGAAAAAACAGATCTCAAAATTTTACCAATGATACTACCATCCCATGGATAATAATTTATAAGTAGAAAAACTATATTTTACTTGGGCAGCAGCGCTCAGTGGAGCGACTACGAAAAGCAAAGCCGCGGGTGATTTCTCAGTGCGTACCACAGCACCCAGAATTCTGCAACAAATTGTTCCGACAAAAGGCAGCCACTCAAACTTTCGTCTTCAGCTGGCTGACATTTATCCGGAATGTTTCGGATTATTTGTGCTGCAGAATCTGATAACCGTGCAGATTACCACGCAAACTAAGACGACGCCGTGGCGCTAGCTAGTCCCAGATGACTGGAAATGGGGCTGAATGACTGCATCACACGGGACGAAAACCAGTGTGACCACTGGACTGCCACTCTGATCTGACAAAAGCCGCAGCCAGTGGGAATTGAGAGATGAAATACAAGAATGCCGCCAAAAAACAAAGGTAGGGACTAAAAAAAAAGCCTGCTCAAATTCGCAGTCCCAACGCCGCTGTCTTTTCCCCTCCACAGGTGGGATCTGATCCAGGCATAAAACCGCCCACGATCTATTGATCCGAACTCCGACAACAGTGGGGAAAGGAAGGATTCCTCATTCCAAGCCTCCTTGGCGCGCCCCCTTCACGTGATTTGTATATCCGGACGGGACGGTTTTCTCCACAATTGATTATCTGATGATCTGATAAAAAAACCTCTCAAACGGCGCGCGCAGAAGCCATCTCCAAACCGAGCTCCGCACGCACGTCCTCCCCTCTCCCCCCCAGCACCCCAAAAAGTACAGGGGCGAACAGGACCTGCGGCCATGAAGTTTGAACGCTTCGTGGGCGCCCTGCCGCCTCTGCTCGCCGCGACATGGATCTCAGGCGTGTCGGCGCACGGCGAGGGCCCTGAGAAGGTCTGCTTCGACGCCTGCCAGAGCTGCGTCGGCGGCCTCACGTTTGACGACATGCTCTGGAGCCACACGGGATTCAACCGGACATGCCACAGCCGCCACTACCTCGAGTCTCTGTACCTGTGCCTGGGCGTCTACTGCATGCCCGAGGCGGCTCCCTACGGGCTCGGCCCGCTCAACCAGACGTGTCGGGATATGGCGCACACGGCGATTCCGCCGTTTGACATTATCGCTAATTACACCGAGGGCGACATCGACAACCTGAGAAAGATTGACCTCGAGGACACGCAGAAGCCGGGCGTGTTCCATGAGGTCGTGTTACCTTCAAAAAGCCTGTTCAGCGCCTGGTGGGATACGCTGGTACGTCTCAAAACTCACTCTCGGGATATTCTTATGCGGCCTCGGCCCGGACCGCGCTGACCCGTGACCCTTTATAGGACTCTGTTGACTACACATATTATCGGCATTATTCCTATGGGTATTGAAACCATAAAACCCGAGATGATCCTTGATCCTGTTTTATTCTGACTCAGTGACAGCTTGGCAATGACCATCTTCTGGGCCATCGTCGTCGCCATCGGAATCGGAAACCACCTCGTCACAGCCGCCACTCACTCGCAAGTCTTTCGCGGCCGCTCATTTAAATCGTGGCACAAGCTGGCTCACTCGCACTCGTGGCTCGTCAACCGAATCTCAGTGCCCGCGACTTTTGGAAACCGATGCGCGCAGCAGATTGGCTTCGGCACAGTTCCCCCGAGGATTCAGTCCCTTACGCTCACTGCCTTCATCTTCATCAACGTCCTCTTTTGCGTCATTGGCTATCGGCTTGTGCCCGTAAACTTGTAGTAAGTAGCCCAAACTGGACTGTCGGCCGGAGCACAGAAACTTAAACCGTGCCCTCTAGTTTCGACGGGACACTTAGACAGATCCTCCGGTACTCGTCTGACCGAACCGGGGTCATCTCGTTTGCCAATTTCCCTTTAATATGGATGTTTGGCATGAGGAACAACATCCTCATGTGGATGACGGGGTGGGATTTTGGAACATACAACAACTTCCACCGATGGGTTGCCCGCGTCGCTACCGTCCAAGCCATTTACCACTCAGTCGGATATACCCTATTAATCTTTAGAGGTTGGTTCGCTTGCCAATGCTGAAGAGACATTGCTAAATTTGGACAGAGGGCGGTTGGACATATTTCGCCTATTGGTGGACTCAATTGTTCTGGTGCACTGGTGTAGTTGTCAGTATCCCTTGTTATCCCTACGCTGTCCATGTTGTCACCTTGCTAACTAAATATAGGCAACCATCGCCATGTCCTTACTATTAGGCCTTTCAATATACTGGCTCCGACGCCAGCAGTACGAGCTATTCCTCATTATTCACATCGGCATGTCCGTTCTCACACTATTCGGAATGTTACTGTACGTACCGCATCACCCCCGACATGGCACAATCGAATCTCTAACTTCCCGCAGCCACGTCTCCATCTTTGATGGACAATACGACTCCCTCTTCTGGATCCCGTTCATCATCTGGGTCGCAGACCGCGTCCTGCGAGCGATCCGCATCATCGCCTTCAACCCCTACTTCTGGAACACCTGGGCCAGCGCCAGCTACAACCCGCTATCCAACATCATCCGCGTCAACGTCCCCTGGGCCACGAGCATCTACAAACCCGCCCCCGGCACATACTACTACCTGCACGTGCTCAACGGCAAGCGGTGCTGGGAGAGCCACCCCTTCACCGTCGCCTCCGTCATGGACGAGGGCCAGACGGCTGCTAAGCTGCTGGGCGAGCAGGTGCCGCTCCTCGAATCAGGCGAGCCCGAGTCCAACTCGGGCGCACCGGCCGGCGACGACCAGGACATGATGGAGGCCGACACATCCTCCATGACGTTCCTCATCCGGCCCTACGACGGCTTCACCTCCCGCCTCCGGGACGCAGCCGCCGGGGCGTGGCCGCAGAGGGCGCCCCTGCAGGTCCTCGTCGACGGGCCCTACGGCCACACCCAGCCCTTCCACACCTTTGACAACGTCGTCTTCGTCGTCGGCGGCAGCGGCATCGTCGTGCCCCTCTCCTACCTGTCCCGCCTAACCGCGACCGGCGGCGCCTCACCGGGCAAGCCCGCGCCCCGGTCGGTGCAGATCCACTGGGCCGTCCGCGAGCCCGCCTTCGCCCTCGACGTGCTGCGCAACGACATCGGCGACGCGCTCGGCTCCCCCAACCTGGCCGTCCAGCTGCACCTCACCTCGTCGTCGCCCCTAGCCGACGACGGCGTCAGCGACTGGCCGCCCCAGGTGGCCATCGAGCACGGCCGCATCGACGCACCGTCCGTCATTGCGTCGGTCCACGCCGACGCCCCCAGCGGCGAGAGCATTGCCGTCGTGGCCTGTGGCCCGGCCCAGATGGCCGATGCGGCCCGCAAGACGGTCGCCGCCATGCTGGCCAGCCGCACCGCCCGCATAGAGTACTTTGAGGAGAGCTTCCAGTGGTGAATAGATCTTTTTATTTTTATGGCGTACGCATCCAAGCATGGCACTTAGACAGTTAATTATACCACACCGAACATACCTTACTTCGCAAATTAGACAGCCAGTTAGAATGCAAAACATGATTGTTTTTTAAGTTTACTCTACAAAAATAGCGGTCTGGTTCCGTCATAGCGCAATGTCTGACCGCACAATGCTTAGCTGGTCCCTCGGACATTTACCCCAGAGACGGAAGCTGGTAAGCTAGTTAGCTAGCCTAGCCGCTGTCTGATCACCACGCACAGTCGGCTTAGGTCACATTAAAATATTCAAACATTCAAAGCACCATCAAATGTGAAACAGGGACCAAGTTTTTTTTTTTTTACAATATATTCATTCTGTTTGTGCTGATATCTACACATTATGCACTGGCACTTGGTCATATTATTTTGACCATGCCCAACATTGCAAACTCAACTAGGTATCATTCATTTATGCATTAAGTGCTAGCACACATTGGTACTAAAAGGGGAATCTTAAACCTCAACCTTCTCCTCGTGGTGGACAGTGGCAGCAAAGGTGGTGCTGGGCTTCCACTTGGCCGAAGTACGGGGAGTGGTCTCCTCCATCATCTTGTCAACCTGCTCCAGAGTAAGACCCTTGGTCTCGGGAACCAGGAAGTAAGCGTAGACGAAGGCGCAAGTGCAAAGACCACCCCAGATGAAGAAGACGGAGGACTTAAGGTTACCCTTAGTCTCGCCGACCATGTAGGGGGTGATGACAGCAATGATGGTGTTCCACAGCCAGTTAGAGGCGGTAGACAGACCAACACCGCGGGATCGGATGGGGATGGGGAAGATCTCGCCAATGACGATCCAGGCACCGGGGCCCCAGGTGGAGGCAAAGAAGAAGATGAAGATGGCGATGAAGGCAATCTGAGCGTTGACAGCGGGAATGTTGTCGGCAATAGAGGCAGTGGCATCGCTGGGGTCGGGGTGGGTCTTGTTGAAGCCAATGGTGACACCGATAATGGCGACGAGGAACTGGCAGATAAGCATACCAGCAGCACCAATAATGAGGATGCTTCGGCGACCAAATCGCTCGACAGTCCAGAAGGAGAGAGGAGTGGACAGGACGTTGACCAGAGTGAAGATCATGGACATGAGGAAGGAGTTGGAGATGGCGCCAGTGGACTTGAGGAAGGGAGTCGAGTAGTAGAAGATGAAGTTGACACCAGTCCTGTTGACCTTGTTAGCATGCCGGGCATTTTCGACGCGGGTTAATCGAGCTCAAACTTACCACTGCTGCATCATCTGCAGGGAAGTACCGAGGATGGTTCGTCGAAGGTTAGACTTGGCGTCCCAGAGGCTGCCGCGGAAGCAGTTGGCCCAGCTGCCGAACCAGGTGGCATCGGGGATCAGGGCACGCTCGTACTCCTCGTTGGCGACGATCTCGGAAATCTCAACCTGGACGTAGTTGGAGTCGCGGGGCTGGCCGCGGACGCGGGCAAGAGCATCAATGGCATCGTCGATGCGACCCTTCTTTACGAAGTAGCGGGGGGAGTCAGGGAGGAACAGCAGACCAACACCGAGGATGACAGCCCAGGGGAACTGGATGGCGATGGGAATTCGGTAAGAGTTGGCCGAGTTGATGTCCTGGGTGCCGTAGACGACGCAAGAGGCGAGCAGAAGACCGATGGTGATGCAGAATTGGTAACCGGCGACGAGAGATCCACGAACCTTGCGGGGGCACTAATGCGCGTGTTAGCCTGGTGGCCACTTCGGCTATCGGGGCAGGGACAGAAAACGACTTACAATCTCAGACATGTACAGAATGACGATGGCAGACTCAAAACCGACACCGACACCAGCAATCAAACGACCAGCAACAATAGCAGCAAGGGCATCACCCTCACCAGTGATCATCTGGATAACCACACCGAGACAGTAGATAATGCAACCAGTAATGACGGTCCACTTGCGTCCCATGCGGTCAGCAAGGTCACCAGCGATGATGGCACCGAAGAAGGTACCGCAGGACAGGATAGAGGTGATGAGCGAGGTGTGAGAGTCGGAGAGAGTGGTGCGGCTGGCACCCTCGACCTCGTGGATGAAGTAGGCGGAACCGTTGACACCGTTGATGTATCCGGAATCGTAACCGAAGAAGATACCACCGAAGGAGGCGAAGGCGCACATGAGGTAGGCCTTCCAGGTGACGGGAGCCTCAATGGCCTCGACGTTGTCCGTGGCTTGGAGCCCGCCAACGACGGAAGCCTTGCGCTCCTCCTGGTTCTCGAGGGAGGCGCCCATGGCTGCGGTTCTTAGCTTGGCTTGGCTTGTCTTGTCTTGTCGTTCTTTTCCTTTGAGGTGTAAGTCTTCAGATGAGAGACAAGACACGGGAAAGAGGTGGAAATTAGAGGAGAAGAAGGTAAGGAGGAAGTGAGACAGAGGCGGTGCTGATCGACAGAGCGAGACGGGTTTCACAGAGCAGGGACGACGGCGTCATTTATTCTTGACGCGGACCCAAGGCTCTGTTCCTGCCGTCAGTGATGCACGGCGGTGCTTGCCCGGATCAAGCTCTTTCGTCGTCTACTCCCTCGCTCCTTCCCTGCCCGCAGTCCCTGTTTCGGCAACACCCACCCCCCTTTAGCTCCCGACTCTTCGTATGTGGCATGTGGAGGGATGGGGATGGGGAGCATGATGGGGCCCCGAACCCGATGCCCTGAGGGGGAGGGGAGGAAGGGACGAGGGGACCCTCGATGGAGCATGGAGCAGGAGGAGGAGCATGGAGCATGGGATGGGGTCATTATGGTTGCATTCACCCCCGGCATAAGCTTGACCTTGAGCTTGAAAGTATGGCATGTGGGTGTTGGGGACCACCCCGGGGCGTGCGCGGCGGGCGAGCCGACCACTTAGAACTTAGAGCCCGCTGGGCGCCCAGCAGCACCACGGAGAGGCAATACCCTTCACGACGGGGCCACGATCGGCGAGCTGCGTGTCGCCTGCTGCTGCGCTGCGCTGCGGGTGCAGAGTCTGTCGACCGCGCTGCGAGGCCACTGTAAAGCACGCCTGGAACATGCGCTAGAAGACCCAATTCAGCCACCGCGTGGTTGATCGTGTGGTGTCTCGGTCCTCAGTCTCAGCTACGCGCGGCTCCGGAGCAGAGTGGACATCGTCGTCACCGGCCGTCGTCGCTAACGGGAGCGAGACGACGGGGCCTCGACCGATTGCTCACTCAGCAGACCAGAACAAATGGAAGCCACAGCGAAAAGTAAGAAAAAAATTGTGCCGCCCACGCGCCCAGCATCTGGGGAATCTCGCGTGGGGATGGGCGGGTCCCCGCGGCAAGGGGCTACGAGGTAACGCCGATGGGGTCTGGAGGGGACGGTAGGCCCACACCGTTTGTGCCGGGCAAGAGAAGCGCCGAGTATCGCCGGCCGTTGTCGTCCTGCCTTTTTGCTGGCACTGGACTGGACTGGCGAGTGGTGAGGTGCACCTCTCTGCTTGCTTGGTGATGCGCAAGCCACTATGCGAGCTGGTGGCGGGAAAAACTGGGCAAGCCAACCGCCGCTCCCGTGCTCACATGACGCGCGACCGTCACCTGCTTGTTGGCCAACGGAGAGAAAATCCTTTGTCAGTGGCTTGCCAGCTACTCGCTCCTACCAGCACCTGAGGCCGTGGTTGTTGGCTGTACTCGAGCGAACGGTACCAGGCCTCGGGAATTAACACTTTTACACTTTTACTCCAATCTCAAACGGTACACGCCGCCCAATCCCCTTCTGCGCCCACGGGACCCCGGCCAGTCACAGCCGGGGTGCTTGCTGGGCCACACCTCCATTGCCCGCCCATCCATCAACCACTTCCTCACGAATGGACCAAATAGACGCCGCCCACACCACACTCTGCCTTGCCACACCCTCCCCCCCCCTCCCCGGGTATGCGCGGGGAAGCCCCCTGGGGACCGTCCCAATGGGCGAATTTTCGGTCGTACTCTGGACGCTATTCAGGGCCTCCAATGCATGGGATGGTCGTAATTGACCGAGCTGCCTCTCCCACCGCACTCGACATTCACTCCATTCTTGCGGAGGTTCCCCAGTCTGTTTGAGCTTCTCGACCCCGGAATCACTCCAGCTTTTGGGGATGTCGGGGGACTATGCTGCTTTTGTCGTGCACCGAAAAGACTTTTTGGCCAGCCGAGATGCCGTCCTCTCACCCACCAGTCACCCACCAGTTCAATGCCTCCGAGCCGGAGACCGACCGCCAAGTCATGATACCATCACGTCTCTGCTTCCCTGCCGACCATCGTTCCCCAGTCCAATCCCGTCCCGCAGCTCCCCCCTTCCCCTCCATGCCTCGCCCAATCTGCGGGAACGAGAAGCCCCCGCGGGGAGGGGGAGGGGCAGCCATGAATTTGGCCGAGCAAACGGACGACGCAAGCAGTGTCTAGCTGTCACGATGGCACCTTTCTTCGCAAACGCCAGCGACTCGCCCATCCGCTCGCTGCCACCTTGTCACGAGCGTCGCTGACATGCACCACGCCGGCCCGAACGTCGCTGGGCACGCACTGACCTGACGTTGTCGCTTTTTTTTTTCCGCCAGAAGGGCCTGACAAGCCCGGGTGGCTGGCTTCCACCGATCGATTGATCTATTGTTGGCAGAGGCTAGGCTAGTTGGTTCGTTCCAAACGCCACCGCCATGGTTCTTGATCCGAACCTCCTAGCCTCGCTTGACCGACATGTTAGTCAAGCCAACCTGCATCCCAAGTCTGCTGCATCTTGTTGCGGGTGATGCATCACGAGAAAAATTATCGGATGGTTGCTCGGCCTGATTGATCATCTCCCCAATCCCACCTGCAGCCCCTCCCGTCATCGCTTTCACCTTCTCTTCTGCCGGCGTCCACTCTCCCACTTCCCTCAAAGGAAGTTGTAAGCCTCCTCGGCTCCGTAGTGCCGTGCGGCCCCCCGTTCAACCTTTCACAAAGCGTTGCACAATTCCGTCTTGTTCGCCCGAGCCTAAAATTAAAAATAACGAAAAAAGGCAAGAAAAAAAAGAAAAAACTGGCCGAGCGACCCAATCGACAGGGTTTGAAATGGGACGCATATCCGACACAGTGTCTAGCTCTATTACCCATCCCACGTTTTTTTGACTTTCCCTTTCCCCCATCGGCTAGTCTTCCGCTCTGCCAATCTCTCGCTTGGGTCGCCAACGTCTATTGACGTGATGCGCATTCCTTGTTGATTCAGCTATTGTCGCACATCGCACGGGCGCTGAGTGTGAGAGACGAAAAAAAAATGTATATTCTTTAAATTTTTTTATCCGCCCAAAGAGGCAACTTATGCGGATGGCTCCGATAAACAACCACAACACTAAGCTTATGCCTCCAGAGATCAGGTCGATTTCTTCTCCACGGGCACTAGGCGTCTCTCCGGAGTTCCCTCTGGAGTCCCCTCCCGGAGTATGGAGCAGCTGGACTTACATAAACATGTGTAACAGACCAGGCCCATCGGGCTATTGGTTCCCGTGGCGCAGAAGACTGGAGCCAGAGGATCGTGACTGGATCCCCCCCAATGCTCGAAATCTCTTGTCCCTGGCTGCTGGATGGACCCATGGGATCCAGCATTCAAGAATGAGTCCGCCCGAGGACCCACCGGACATCCTTGCTGCAAAGAAAAATCCTGTCAAATCATATTACAGTCGGAACTCGTGACCTCGAAAAATGTCGGCCGGGCCGTTGGGTCGGGTGTGCAGCAAGGTACAGGATCCAAGTCGTCGCGTCTTGGTTAATTGCTGAGCCTGTTGGGTGGATAACCTGACGAGCTACCTGACGAGTTACCCAACTGGTTACCTGAACCAGTTGGCAAGACTATTGAAGACGGAAATTTCTCCCGGCAAAGTGAAAATGGGGACAGCAACGTGCGCTTCGCCCCTGACGGGCGGTATTCCCGTTGAGTGACTCCAAACAGAATGTGCCACAACACCCTCGTCGGTAGAATTCTCATCATGTCATGGGATCGGCTATGAGTCGCCCAAAGGTCCCCGAGCGCCACCATTCCGTGCGCTCTCTCGAGTCTCCTTTGTTCCCGCTTCCATTTCCGTCCCGGCGCTTGGTCAACTGGTAATTGGTAACGGGAACTTGGAATTAATCACACTCCCGCCCGGGCGGGTGCGACATATACACGCCACGCCATCTGTCATCCCATCCCATACCCGTTCAGTCACGAGCACCCAGCTTGGCGGTTCACATTGTCGAGACGAGGTAGTGGGGCCGAAAATCACCCTCTCACTTGCTATGTTGCCCACCCCCCCTGCCCGCAGGCAAAAGGATCACTCCCCATTGAATCAATCAGATTCGTCCTGCAGCTGCAGAGTATCACCTAAATTGCCCGTATGCCTGGGACAAACACATGGCAAAGAAAACTTATTTGATGTTTTGCCGAGAAGACGACAAGAGAAAAAGCAATTTCTCGCTTGGCACTGCTTGACAAACCACCGCTTTGTCAGCCCCTGTCCTCATCCCGTCCCGTCGCCGCCGACATGCATGTTCAAGACATCACGGCTTATACGTACCCTATAGCACACTGTTTCCTATTACCCGGGTATCTCTTTTGCCAAGTCTCAAGTTCAGCTGCACCTCAGCTTAAGCTGTGCCGAGCCATGTTTGGAATGCAACGCAGCGCGGCGAGAGGCCGGCCGCATTGCACGGTGGCTTGACGACAGTTTACACGAGCATGAAATGGCGTATTTGCGCGCGGTCCGCGTATTTTACTTGCTTCGCCCTGAGTGCAACACGGCGGTCATTTTTTTACATCAACTAAGACAAACGAAAACTGCACCCCTTGGCTCGCGATGGCCTGATTGGATCTCAAGCCTTTCCTGGTGCGGTGCGGCTGTTCGCAACCCGACTCGATGCAAACCCTGATGCAGCAGGCGGTACCATGTAGCACTGCCGGCAAGGCTCAAACATGGATCGGCGCGGTGACATCCTTCCATTCCGGGAATACACTGGGATAATAAGTAAGCTACGGGGCGAGGCGTCTGTTATTTCAGCTACGGAAGGACACACAATCCCAGCTGACGCGGCGAAGTCCCTCAATGCAGCAGAGATCAGCTGGGTCTGCCGAACATCTGCCGTCTCATAATGTTGCAGTGGGTACGCGGGCAGACCGTTTTTTAAGGTTTTCGTGGTTGAAAGGGAACAGGAACTGGAGGAGGGCCCTTGCTGGCGTCTGTGTTTGGATGTATCCACGCACTTGGCTGGCTCCTTGGGGGAAAAAAAAATTCCAGAGGGAGCATTTTATGTTTTTGCATGGGGGTAAAGTGACAAGAGTGGGGGAGCCCGGCCGGCAGTCCGGCAGCTCCACTCCGAACGAGCCATGGCCCGATAGATCCCAGAGAGCAGGGCGGTACAAGATGGCGCCTGTCTCCTCCAACCCCAGGAAATGGCCGACGGCCGAGTGTTTTTTGTTGATCGGGATCCTAGGCCGCTTTCGCTTGCGACAGGCAGGTTTTGCCACGCTGGCTCAAAGATGCGCGCAAGACGCACGGCGACGTGGTGATTCAGATCAGAGTCATGGCGATATCATCGCATCTGAGACAATTATGCGCAGTTTCAGCCATGAAGCCACGAAAGCCACGAAGCGTTTCCTTGACGCCATATCCCCTGCATGAAGCAACTTTTTTTTTTTTCCTTTTTTTTTTGGTCTTGGCTCTGTCCTATGCTTTTTACATACAGTCTCGTATTGTCCTATGCGGATGCTTTCGCGTCTCTCTTCACCGACTATGCTACCCGATTTTTTTTCTCTTGCAACTGCCATTCTCGGGTTGAGCAGGGTCTCGGCTCGAACTATTAATCCACTAAAAAAAAAAACAAGTGGCTATAACTAGGGGTTGTTTGAGCTAGGCAGTTGCTCGCGAAATTCCCTATCTTGCATGGCGACTCAGACAAGGTCACGCGGACGCTCTTTTTCTGGGCATCTGCTCCGCGAGTGGCTTTTGCCTGCCGTCCGTGTGGGGTCAGCTCCGGGCGCCTGGGCAGCCTCCTCGTGGCGGGAAAACCGGGACCCCCGGGGGAGGCCTTTATTTCCCCGTGCCTGTTCCCCCGTATTCTCTCCAGGCTGGGGCAACGTTATCTGCGATAGTATACAGGCACAGCGTTGCCACTCGACGCATGATTTCGGCGGGTCTTCAGGGACGCGAGAGGTTGCGGGGCCCGAATAGGACCGAGATCACAGCGAGAAGCGCGGTGAGCGCTTAGGGGATATGACGTATCGAGCGGGCGTTCAAAGTAAACGGGCGGAAAACACGGGATTTGTTTCTTGGCGGGATAAACATTGCTTCTAAAACCCAGAGTTTGTTTTCTCGTCTTTTTACGGGTTTCGCGCTAGATATAGGGTAGTCGTCTTTTGTAAGCGACTTGCATCAATTCAATCTCCAAATAACACCTCACCGTCCCTAGAAGTGAGTATTTGATTCCTAGGATCTAATAATTTGGTCAATGTTTAAAACTGGCTTTGCACAGATTATTAACCCGACTCCGTTGGACGGCGGGGTAACTCAGGTGTGTCATCATGACAACTTGCCCGAATTGAGTATTTAACAACGTGATTTCTCTGCTCATTGCCGCCACAATCAAACATGACAAGACCTTGGCATTCAGATAAAACGAACATGGGTGCCAAAATAAAATGCATGATGGATGATAAGTTTTTCAATATCATAGAGCTATTACTGGAGTCAAAAACAAGAATATGACTCAACGTATGCGTGCTTGGCAATGCTCGGGTCCTGGACCCATTGAGAAGATGCTCAAGCTCGTTCATGATGCTGCCCGCCCAGAAGAGACGGCGCTGCAGAGCGGCCAGCTGCTCGTCGAAATAGCCCGGGCAGCCCTCAACCCACTTGACTACAAACTCGTCGAGCTCGGCATCGTAGCCAGAGCCATCACTCGGTTCCCCAAGACGCCCGGCATGGACTTTAGCGGCCGTGTTGTTGCCGTTGGGCCAGACATCGACGACGTCGAGCCTGGGGACGCGGTCCTGGGCAGGATCCTCGTCGGAGGCAGGGAGGGCTCTCTGTCGCAGTACGCCGTGGCCCGGCGCGACTCGTGCGCCGTGGTTCCCGCGGGGCTGGACCCGGACCAGGCGGCGGGGGCGGCCACGGCGGGGTTGACGGCGTACAAGACGGTGGCGCCCCACGTCAAGGCCGGCGACGCCGTCTTCATCAACGGCGGGTCGGGCGGGGTGGGGCTCTTCGGCATCCAGGTCGCAAAGGCCCTGGGCTGCCGCGTTACCGTGTCCTGCTCGCCAGCCAAGGCGGCCCTTTGCAGAGAGGCCGGCGCCGACGACACCATCGACTACACGGGGGGGTGCGACGTTGTCGCTGCGCTCGAGGAGAAGGGCGCTGTGTACGGGCTGGTCGTCGACAACGTGGGGAACTCGCCCCCGGGCCTGTACGCCGCGTCGCACCGCTTCCTCGCGCCGGGGGGCACCTTCGTCCTGGTGGGCGGCGCCGTGTCGGCTGCCAGCGCGGCTAGCCTTGCCAAGAGCCTGGCGCTGCCGGGGTTTCTCGGCGGTGGGAAGCGCAGGTTCGTCGGCTTCAATGTGCATCCGGACCGTGCTGGGCTGGAGCAGGTTGCGCGGTGGCTCGCCGAGGGCAAGGTGAGGACTTTTATCGATTCCGTCTACGAGTTTGAAGACACGGGCAAAGCGTTTGAGCACTTGAAGAAGGGCTCAAGTGTAGGCAAGATTATTGTTCGTGTGGATGGATAAGAATTGTTGGGTAGGTAGGAGTGGCATGATGAACCGCATGGAATGAGGGGTGAGCTAAAGAGGTTGAGAGGGGCGGAGGATTGTGGTCTCAACTGCAAGAGGAATTTACTACCAAAGACAATGCAATGCATATTTAGTTGAGATTACTGATAGCGAGGCCTGCTTGAGGAATCCACAAAGTCACTTAGCGAGTGTCCAAAGCCGACATGTGAATGCTAGCAGCCTAGCTCTTAGGCAGGCCTTAGTCTTTGACTAGGTTATAATAGGTAGAATAACAGGGTGTAACTAACAGAGAGGATTGTAATAGGGGGCGTTTCCAAGACAACATCAGCATAAACTGAATTCACTTCAATAACACCTTATTGAAGACTCTGACTTGGAACCCCTTCCTGAATCTCAAGATATTGGCTTAAAGCCAAATAAAACCACTATTCCGCAATTCCCAGGCTTAACCTTCGGCTTTTTTTTTTCTTTACATCTTATTTAGCCCTATAAAGTTCGCGTGCTAATTTATGGTCAAGAAACTGCGTGGGAACGTGGTGGCTAACAGTAGAGGTGCGGAGTACTTCCATATGAGCCATGCTCCCCGCAACAGCCCCTTCAGGTGGTGGGCGGTAGGGCGCATAAGTATTATATTTTTTTGTGAAGGCTGTGCTCTGCATTATTTCTCGGTGGTGCTTGTTGCATTAAACGCCGTTGGATTCACGACTAAGACAAAGCGAATTGCCCATGTTTGCTGTTTTCCAAACGTAAGGTTGGATTTGGATATGGTCGAGGCTATCAAGGTTGGTGTGGGCTAATGTAAAGGTTAAATTGAATCGACTTGGCAAAAATGGACAGACTGGACCAAGTCTTTATACGTTATTGCTTCCTTGTAGATCAGGCAACATCGCTCTGAATTCTTTGCTTAAATGCGAGAACACTGTGATGATTGCACCTACGCGCACGCTAGCCACGAGGATACAAACGTGTCACCAATAGGTAAGAGCCATAAAGCGGGATTTGAAACACTTGCACTTCACACAAGCGTGTAAAATTTATAACCAATAGATATGCGCTAGAATGTTACAATGTCATTAGTACTGTAAGCTGCTAAGCGGGGTTGAAAGATGGCTTAATACAGCAAGGTTAATTGGCTTAAGAAAGCGGAGAAAGAGCTGCCGCTTTTCTAGGCGGTTTGAAATTGGACCAACTGAGCCAGAGACTCTGGCCTATACCAAAAGATCCATGTTGGAAGCATGGGCGTGAAGCATCTTCAATCGACTACGCCCAAGTGACTAGGTATAAACATGATGGCCATAATGTGGAAACCTTGGACAATGCAATGCCAATGTCTTTTCCAATGTCTCTTCTTGAGTCAAACTTCATTTGCAATTAGTCAAGGGAGAATAAAAATGACTGCCGAGTTTTATTTTTGGAAACAAGTCACCGTCACAATGGTTCAGGAGTCTCAAATGAATGGCATGTTTTTCTTATTGGGTATTCTCTATTTTTCGTTATGCCAGTGGCGAGGCTGGCCTCTTATAGTCCTTATAGGAAGACCATCTTACACACTTACGAGAAGTTTGCATCTTGGCATTTCTGGCCGCAAACGACCTCCGAGAGGGCCTGTTTTGCCACCAAAGGGGATGGCGTGCGAGGCTGTGGGCAGGCCTTCTGGTAGGCTGAGATTGAGGCACATTCGATCGCGGGATAGCGCATCGGGTGCTCAGCCCACATTCGAATCTAGGATAAGGGTAGTATGCTACTACTTCGGACCTAGCTGACCCTGCCAATAGTCATTTGGATGAGCTACAATGATGACATGGGCATTTCGGTGAGTCGCCATTCGTCCGTCTTACTCCTGGATATGGAACAAGATGACGGCAATTGGTAAAGCATGGGCTATTATACCTTTTTTTACAATCAGGCTCAAGCACCTAAACCTGCAGTAAACTTGCGAGCGACCCAGCCCGCACCGTGCTCCTCATACTCCTTTTTTGTTACAGAGAGTTGCTCAATGTGTGGATGGCTGGCTAGGTGAGCACCTCCGTACCACGTCTGAGTGATTGGATCTGCTGGTCTTGCAACACGGACTATGCAATCGTCCGGAACTCGCTGGACCACTTCCTTTTGCAGGCGCTGAATGAAGCCGTCAAGGAGTGCGTTGCCGCCCACGACGACAATGTTGGCCAGCATGCTGGGCCAGAGACCAATGGGAAGCTGATCAAGGGACTCCTGGATCAAGTCCGCCAAGCCGGGTTGCCTAATCCCGGCATCGGATGGACTGAAGACGAGTTCCGGGACAGTGAATCGCTCGTTGCGTAGCGTCAAGGCGTCTTCCTCCTCTTGGCCCGCCGCCTTTTTGGCCTTGGAGTGTCGAGCCGGGTCATATTCGCAGAGTATGCCCTTGGGGCGGGTGTGAAAGTCGGGTAGAATGTAGTCCTTGACAATGTCTCCTGTTGCAAAACCCGGTCGTCGCTCTCCCCTCGTTCCTTTCCATGACTTTTCCAGGTCGGACTTGAAATCCGGAGATACATAACATGCTAGCTCCTTCATCTCGTTGACAATGTATGTATCGTTACGCATATCAAAATGTCGGAGAGAAATCAGTCGCGTTAGGTAATTTGTCAACACCTTACCTCCAACATCGAGCCGACGGATGGCCGGTTGCAGTGGTCTGCCTTGAAGAAGAGGTGTGATGGTCGTGTGTGAGTAGCCAGAGTCGATGACAAGGAGAGCTTCGGCAGGGATATTTGCGACAGTATGGGCGTCTTTGGGAGTCTGGAAAATGCTTTGAATGTCATGGTAGGCGTTGAAGGTTGAGCCTTGTCATGTTAGCTCCACTGTAATGTCATGTCCTGGGCGCATCATACCTATTCCACGGTAATAGCTTGCAAAGCCATACTCTTCAAAAACAATCTGATCGCAATTCGTCTCCAGCGCTGGGAGCCCGTTCGGTGGCTGTCCAAGGATTAATCTGGTTTGGGATGGGTCGCATTTCATTGGGGCGTTCGCATCGAAAAATTCGTGGTCCCAGACCTCCTTCTGGGCCTCCCAGTTGACGATGAAGCCCTTCTCGACCGGTCGACGGAACTGGATCTCGCCAAAGTCGCGGCACTTTTCCAGGTCGGAGGCGACGTAGACCTTGCGGGAGCGGTCGCGGGCGATGCAGTTGGGGATGATTTGCGGCTGGCCGACTTCGCCGCCGCAGACGAGGCCGGCCTTTAGCGTGTCGGCGCCATTGTCGATGACGAGCGTATTGGTGGGGGTTTTCGGGGCCACCGGTTTGGCCTTGCGTCCTCCGGCCATGGCGTCTCGTTGCGTGGTGGATGAAGGTGGGATGCTCCCCGGTTGGTGTCGGGACCAAAACGCGACTTCACGTGCGTGAGTGGCGTTACGTAATCCACTTAAATTGAAGTCATCAGCACCACCCTTTCGCGGCATTGATACAAGCGAAGCGGTGATCTCATGGGCTTTAACGGGCTGGGAATTAAGGGTATTTACAAATACTTTAATTTTATAGGTATTTCTTATTTCATCAAAATTGTTGAGTTGTCATAGCTTACTTAGCATGCCTCCTCATGCTTCAACAAGATGATATCGAATATGAGTGTATACTTGTTGAATGGATGGCCACAAGTAAGGAATCGGAAAATTGGATAGAATACTCTTTACTCTGGAAGCAGAATACCCGACCGCAGAAACGGAATTTCAAGCCCCGCGACCTTGCCATCATCATACTTATACAACAGGATGCGATCCAAAGGCTCACCGCCGTAGCGAACCCAATCCTCATTCATCCACTGCACGCAACTCTTCTCCTGCAGGTTGCTTCCGGGAAGATCCGTCTTGGCCTCTGTGATGAATTCGGGCCAGACCCGCCACACTTGCCGAGTCGCCGGTTTACCATTCACGGTGCTCTTCTCGACGAGCTGAGTGGGGAACACTCGGATGGTATCCCTGACCTCGGGGATGAATTCTCCCATGGTCATTTTCCAAAGCTCCGGGAGCGCGGCGGCAATGTCTGAGCCGTTGCGGCGGAGCGAGGAGAGGACAAGAGAGTCGTCGTCGTGGGAGAAGGATGCTTCGATGGGGACACTGGTTCCCTTTTTGGAGGCAAACTTTCGCTCGTACTTCTCTGCTTGCTTCCTGGATACCTTGTCCACGGCGGGCACGAACGTAGAAAGCATGGCATCTCTGAGGACGCCCAGGGCCTTCATGGGGCCGGCCGTCAGAACGACGACGGCGATGCCGTAGTCGTCCACAAAGTCCAGCTGGCTCCGGTACGCGAGCGCGCCGCCGTTTTTGCCGTAAATGGTGATGGGATGCGGGTGGTCGGGAGTCAGGTCGAACGGGCGAAGAATCTCCCACGGCATGCCGGACATGGTGTACGGGCCGCCAGCAAACGAGTCTGGCTTGAGCCACTGGTTCGTCTGGGCGGGGGTGAGGTCCAGTGTGCGCGAGAGAAGAGCATGGGAAAACTTGGAAAGATCTGAAATTGTGGACACGAGGCCACCGGCTCTGTTGATATATTTGTTAGCAATCATTCGGGGGTCTGCTCAACCTCATGACCTACGGTGTGTTCAAGGTATAGTCAGCCCCCCAGCTGCTGTCGCCGGGAGGAATTACGGCTTTTTTGTCATTGCCTGGAGAAGGAAAAGTATTTTCCATGCCGAGAGGGTCTGAAACCACCTCTTTGATGAGCTCAGTGTAGTTTTTGCCGGTGTACTCCTCAAGAGCCATGCCCAAGATGACAAAAGCCGAGTTGGAATAGAGAGGCCGTTCCATCGGCGCAGTGGTAGGGTAGAGCGTTGTCATGCCCCCAAGGAATTCTGAAGGCGTAAGTAAAAGATGCATTGTGTGGTATTGTTACACACCTTGATTGGTGCATTCTTTGCTCATGGCAGCGACGCCGCAAGGAGGGTATTCTGAGTCCTTGATGGGGGGAAGTCCATACTTGACAAATACGTCCTTTAAGTAGTAGTATTCCGAGAATCCATCTATTTAGAGTCAATAATCGGGTTGTTATAAAAAGGCTTAGAAACATACAATTTGTAGGAGCTCCGCTAAGATATGAGCCGAGCATCCTCAGCGTGACATTTTGCCACTGAATAGTCGAGCCCGGCTTGGCCAGCGTCTTGAGATACTTGGTGACGGGCGCATCCAGATCGATGCCGCTCTTGATCATGATGTAGTCGGTAAACACCTTTGAAACAGAGCCAATGAGGTACTGCGAGTTGCGGTCCAGCTTCTTTGTGCCTTTCGTGTTTGCCTTGGCCAGGTGGTGGTATTCCCAAACCGGGGTCCCGGGGTCCTGGTCCCAGCTGATGACGGCCAGGGAAAAGGACGAGTTTTCGACCTCCCAGCCAGCATTGATGGTCCCGGAAACCGCATCATCCAAGGCCTTGGACAGCTTGGCGCCAGCTTCTTTAAACAAGGAAGCTTTCCCGAGGGCAGTTGGCCGCGGCACCACAGGCCCTTCTGGGCGACAGTCAAGAGATGCCTGGGCCAAGGACGCCAAGGGCAGAAGCCAAAGTAACTTGTTATGAGACAGCATTTTGATTGCTGGAGCGGGGAAGAACTTGGTTATGCTCTCGAGGAATCACAAATGCAGCGATACTCCCGACTTATATCACCAACGGAACCACGACAACCTGCGTACCCAGCGCCTTGTCTTCTGGCCTGCGCGCAAAACGAAATACGGCTGCCAAGTGGACGTGATGTTCGTCGCCCGGCAACTCCAAGGCCGGTGGTTGGCCCAACTGAGACCTCGGTGACGTTGATCGATGCGGCTTGACGATGTGGCGCACGCGCGCCTCGTTCCGCCGCGGGAAACGAAATACGATGCAGGGTGACTGATTAGGTACCTAGCTGGCCAGAGAAAGATGACCCGGGGAGCAGGCCCGAGGATCCGCATTTTAACCTGGCAAAAGTGCCTTTATCATTATTACTTCATCCTCTGGAGTTAATCCCAAAGAACGGCGTGAACAAGTGAGTCAGTGACGAAAAGTGTTGCGGTTCGGCTCCAACTTTACCATGTCGCGAATCCAATCAGATAACCGCACTTGCTCTTACCTGGCCAATGGAAATCGTTGTGAGGTTGCGCGATCTGACTTTTCCTGTTGGCTTACTTGCTAAACTGATCGACAGCCCGAACCACAGTGACGGGTCGTTGGATCTGGTGTGCACATATGTCGCTGCTAAGAAGCTTATTGGTGATATCATCATGTCTCAACGTCACATTGGAATCACGTTCATAGCCATCGGTGAATTAAACAATGCTTCATTTCGTGACGTGAGTAATCTAATAACTAACTCTATATATCATAAAAATCCTTCTCTTTGCCTTCGCCTCTCAAATCTTAGGCGTGTCTACGACGACCGGCACCAGGCCCCACCGCTCGGATACAGCATCGCGGGGCACAGCGCCGATGGCGGTTCTAGCATTTACAAATGACGGACCGCCGCTCTCCCAGGCGTAGTCCTTCCAGGCCCCGAGGCTGGGCACCATCTTCTTGCTTACAATGCGGGCAATCTTGGCACGCTTGGCCTCGCGCTCTTCGGGCTCGCCCACCAGGCCCGCGACGCTGCTCCAGAGCGCCCACGTCTCCTCGAGCTCGGCCACGCTCGACACGCCCATGACGCTCACGCCCATGCGCACGCCGGGCATCAGCTTGGTGCCAAAGGGCGACCCGATGCGCGCCCAGTTCTCAATGGCCCACCGCAGCGACACCTCCTCCAGCGTCTCGCCCTCGTCCTGCGCAATCGCCGATAGCTTGTTGCACGCCCGCCGCAGCTCGCGCGGGGCCGGGTGCCAGGCGGCCATGGGGCTGTTCTCGACGCCCCGCGTGGTCAGCAGGCCCATGCTCAGCATGCTGGCGTTGGGAATGCACTCGACGCCGGCGTCGCGGAAGCGGTCCAGCAGCGCCTGCTGACCCAGCTGGCTGTTCTGAACGCAGAAGTGGCTGTACGACATGACGGCGTCCAGCGGCTCCCCGGTCTCGCGCAGGATCATCTCAGCGAGGGTCGCCAGCGTCTCGACTGTGTAGCCGCTGATGCCGACGTAGCGGATCAGGCCCTGGTCCCTCAGCTTGCGCAGCTCCGTGACGGCGGCCAGGACTTCCTGGGGGGACACAAACTCGACGTCGTGGGTGTAGACGAGGTCCAGGTACGGCGTGGACAGGCGCTCGAGGCTGCGGCAGACGCTGTAGCGGATCCAGGCGGGCGAGTAGTCGAACTGGTCGCCGGCGATGCGGCCAGCTTTTGTGATGAGAAAATAACTATCCCGGGGCGGGGGCGGGCTGAGCTTTCGCAGGGCGTCGCCGAGCAACACCTCGGACGGGCCGTAGTAAGGCGATGTGTCGAAGCCGACAATGTTGTGGGCGAGGGCGCGGCCGACGATGTCCACGTAGGGCATATGCGCGGGATCGGGATGGTACTGGTGGTTGAAGGTGGCGGTGCCGAGGATGAGGGGAGGGAGCACCTCCGATAGAGGTTTTCGCGCGTCGGCCATGGTGTGAATCTGACTTGGCAAAGTGCGCTGGGTATATATCGTGATATGGACGGACAACAGAACAGAACAGAGAGTCACAAGTTCAAGAACAAACCTTGCTGCAGTTGTGAAGAGTTCGAGAGAATTACAATATGTACGCTACAGAGACTCAATCTGGACCCCTTCCCGGTGGAGGGGCAGAAAGCCGAGTGGGGGGGAGACAATTTCGGGGCCAGATCTCGGCGGGGACTCGGTCATCGACGAGTTTAGTTTTTGGATCTGGACGAGCAAGGCTGTGATATAATTCGCGCTTCACCCGGGGGCCGAATGCCTCGAGCGAGTTTGGATTGGTTGGCTACATTGCTCTCTTTCCGATCCATGATGCATGACAGGTGAAGCTGATTGGATTTGTCATGATAGCCTAAACGAAAATCAAGAGAACAAATCGGAGAAAAAAGAAGGAAAAAAAATACACCAATGGAGGGAAATAAACTTTGGCATGAGCTTCGGCTTATCGTAGCGCAGCACGGTCGTGGCCCCGGCTAGCTGTCATTGGCGCTGCCATTGGCAATGGTGATGGATGATTCATCACTGAGAGGGTCGAAGCTCGGAGTCCGGAAGGAACCGAGTGCGCCATTAGCCAGACCGCTTACGCCATTGGGGAGGACTTGTGCGCAGGCGAGGTGCGCAGGCGGTATACGCGGAAGAGTGAGGGCGAGAGGGTGAGAGGGAAACGGACGTTGTTTGGGGGAACGAGGTCGTTTCAAACACTCGACGTTGCGTGTAAGAGACGGAGACACGAAGTTAAATAGAATTAGAGTCCAAGTTCCATCCGACGCTTGGTCATCTGACGTGCCGCTGTCTCTTCACCTGCACGACATCGGCTCGCCCGTCGGCTGCTCGTCGGCTGCGTCGCGCAAGGACCCAGTTCTCGTCGGCTTGTCTTCTGTGTCGCCCATTGCTTTGCAGGCTGTGTGCGTGTGTGTGTGTCCGGTTTGTGTCCGGGGAGGCGACACCAGCGCCCGGATTATCCAAGCCGCCGAAGCGTGGTGCCCATGCCATGACCACCATGGTGACCCCCATGGACGCCATGGCATGGGTCAAGGACTATAAATTTTTTTGGAATGTTCCATAGGCGGGAGCGGCTTACCATTCTAGCTTTGTTCCACTATATGCGAACTAGCAGCAAGCCCTTTTTGTGAGGAGTCATTGCCATGGGTTAATTTCACCGCTCACCTTGAGAGCCCACCGCGCTATTGCTCGTGCCGTCCCGGCCAAGAAAAAAGAAAAACCCTTGACCATGAAATGAAGGATCGAGAGTGAAGAAAAAAAAATTCTTCACAAACTTATTTGGCGGCCTCCACGTTGGGCGCGAAGCGCAGTAGCCCTACCTTATTAAACGAGTCATCATTGACAGGCTCTGTATGTCACAAGACGCCGCCATCGCGGACCGCAATATGGTATCCATGGCCGCGCTTGACAGGGGGACAGGGGGAGGGGCTCCAGTGGTTAATTGAGGTGATCGGACCAAGTCATGGCGGGAGCAACAAAGTACTCCAGTTTGCAACGCCAGCACGCACACGTGGGTGACGAGTAGCCGCGGGGACAAGACGCAATCATTCTTGGCTGAGCCTCCTTAATAACCACGGCATTACGGCCACCGGGGGTTGGGGGAGGAGCCTCACCGAGACTACTGACGACGACGACGATGACAGGACGGGCCAAAGCAAGGCACGAACCCGTGCTATAAACGATCCTATGCACTGCCGGCCTCTTTTAGCCGGATACTTTAACACGGCACGGCTCCCCGTGATGGGACCCCTTTCTGCGTGCGACCTCTCAATGCCCTTTTGCGGGGATGGTAGATGGACCGTCTGCCGGGGATCATCGGTCCTGCACCCAACACGTCAGCTTCTTCGCCCTTTTCGCCCCTCTAGCCTGCGGTAGTAGCCGCCCAGAGTGGCCAGGGTGGGGTAGATTGGAAGATGAAGTGAAAAAATAGTCCGTGAAAAAAAAAGAAGAGATCTCGTGGATCTGGACTTGGACTGGTCAGATCCATCTGGCCATGGCAAAAGCTCAAGTGGGGAAGAAGATGTAGCACTAAGGCCTAGTATACCCGGTCAAATTCCCCCAAAAAATGGGAACGTAGCCATGTGCACGGCTTGGCTGCCGTTCGGCGCATGGCGATGCCCTCGAAATCCGGAAAATTCATGTGCGTCGAGATTCCGAAATCAAAGTCGCATGAACCGGTTGTGGCAGCGTGGGTAGCGTTGTTCTTTCCTGGGAAGCCATCGCGGCTCCCGCTCCGCCCCAACACCCAGAAACGAAACACAAAAATAGATTTTCGGTGCGGTGGAGTTCTCGGTCAAGCCGTACACGAAACCGTCACCCGATCTTCGCAAACTAATTACCTAACACTAATGCAACAAGTGCGTTTCGTATACTTGATTCAGAAGACTCCAAAACCTCAGTCTCCAGTGTCCCCTAACCAGCCCACCCGTCGACCGCGTCCGCTTTGCCTTTTTTGACGTCATGTCGCCTATAGAGTTACCACCCACCGGGGGCCGATCGTTCCTTTTGCCGGGACGAGAGGTCCAGTCGACGGCAAGGGAAAGAGAGTGGCACCAATGGCAAAAAAAAAAAAAAAAAAGAGGAAGAGACAACAAGGTCTCCAGAAAAGGCTTGAGCGTCCTTGTGGAGAGCAATCCAGGCACGAGCCCGTCGAAGCCGTGCTAGCATTCCCGCCGCGTGCCAATGGCTATTAATGAAGCTCCCGCCGCCTTTTCCATGTAAATGACTTGCTCTGCAGCCACCAGTATCTGTATTCTTCCCATCCCTTCCGCTTCCCTACCTTCCCCTCCACACCTCGACGATCCCGACTACTCGGTTCCGCTTGGTGGTTTACAGTAAGCGGGTCCTCCCCAGAAACCCAGAAAGCTTGGCCCTGGTTGCTGCTGTGCCTCATCCTTGAAATGGACTCGACCTCCAAGAGCTCTCCTCAAGACGATCCTGACACCGGGCTCGATGTGAAACCTAGTCCGGGGGAAACGTTTCCTTCCTTCGAGGAGGCAGCTCCAGAATCATCGGCGGCATCAACAACATCGTCGTCGGCGGCACCACTCTCCGAAGCTGCAGCTGCAGCTCTATTCGAGGCAAAGAGGGAAAAGGGCCGCGTCCGGTTCAACAGCAAAGCTGCAGAAACCAAGCCCGAACACCTTGCCAATGTCCCCAGCACCATCCCGGAGCAGGGCGATGCTCCTCCCCCCGTCGCAAAGCCGCGGCCGTCTGTCCTGAGAGGAAACTCGAGCAACTCCGTCACCACAGTCCGAGACCTCGGTAGCAACACCGACATTGAGTCGGCGCGGTCCATGTCCGCAGCCGCAGCTGCGAAGCAGCGTGCTGAGCAGGTGGCTGCCAAGCTGCAGAGGGACTCTCCCACGCCCAGCTCGAGGAACTCGCTCGAGTCGACGGCCGAGACGGCAACGAGCGACAACGCCCTCGTCCAGGGCGAGTTCGGCATCCCGCTGCACGACCTCAACAACTACCCCAAGACCCGCGATGGTGGCTGGACGCAGGTCAGCACCGAGGACGGCCAGTCCCAGGCGGGTACTGACCAGGCGGGTACTGACGATGGAAAGACCAGTCAAGATCTTCAGGACGAGGCCTACAAGCTGGTGCGAGCTCACACCCAGCGGTTCGGCCCTTCAACAACAGAAAACCAGTCCACGACACCCGCGCCGGCCGAGCAGGCTCCAACGGATGCGGCTATCGAGGAGATGAACGTGGGAGGTTACGACGGCGTGTACACGGTGCCGCCTCCGCAAGAGTACCGCGGGAGCGTGCTCTCGCAGCTCCTGAAGCTGTACAACAAGCCCAACGACACCGGCAGCTCGCACAAGCGCAACTCGTCGTACGGCGGCGGCACACTGACGCCCGGCACTCGCACGCCGTCTGGGTCGACGACACCAACGACTCGCAGGAAGTGGTACGAGCAGAACCGATCGCAGGACACGCTCGCCAACCTCATCGGGGCATCAGCCAAACTCGCCAACCCCGGCGGCGGCGGCGATCCAGAAGCCAAGGGCAGCAGTGACGGGAAAGGCGGCGACAGCAAGGGCGACGGCAAGAACAACAAGAAGCGGCCGATACACAAGCGCACCGCGAGCGCATCGCGGCTCAGCCAGTTCTGGCAGTCGCAGGAGGCGCGCATCACGGTGCACATCGCCGAGACACTCTCGCGCCAGGCCTACATCATCAAGCTGTGCCGCGCCCTCATGCTGTACGGCGCCCCGACGCACCGCCTCGAGGAGTACATGACCATGACGGCGCGCGTGCTCGAGATTGACGGCCAGTTCCTGTACCTGCCCGGCTGCATGATCATCTCCTTCGACGACAAGTCGACGCACACGACCGAGGTGCGCATCGTGCGCACCGCCCAGGGCATTGACCTGGGCAAGCTCAAGGATGTGCACCACATCTACAAGGAGGTGATGCACGACGTGTACGGCGTCGAGGAAGGCACTCGCCGCCTCGACGAGCTCATGTCGGCAAAGGACAAGTTCAACCCGTGGCTGCGCGTCCTCGTCTTCGGCCTGACCAGCGCCACCGCCGGCCCCTTCTCCTTCAGCGCCCGCCTCATCGACCTCCCCTTGTCCTTCTGCTTCGGCTGCCTCGTCGGTCTGCTGCAGCTCATCGTTGCGTCCAGGTCGCAGCTGTACAGCAACGTCTTCGAAGTCACCGCCACCGTCATCGTGAGCTTCTTGGCCAGAGCCTTTGGAAGCATCAGGGGCGGCGACCTGTTCTGCTTCTCCGCCATGGCGCAGGGCGGCATTGTCATGTTGCTGCCCGGATACTCCGTGTGTAAGTCAAAGCCGTCGTTTTCCACATTTGCCTACCCCCTCTTTTGCTGACCTAGACTCTCTCCAGTGTGTTCCGCCCTCGAACTTCAGTCCCGTGCTATCGTTCCCGGTTCTATCCGAATCGTGTACGCCATCATATACTCGCTGCTGCTCGGATACGGCATAACGGTCGGAGCTGCCCTCTACGGCCTGTTCGACAGCAATGCCACCTCCGCAACGACGTGCCAGGATCCCATGCCCAGTCTCATCACATTTGCCTTCGTGCCGCCCTTTGTCGCCTGCATTAGCATCCTGTACCAGGCCAAGTGGCGGCAAATGCCAATCATGATCTTCATCGCCTTTGCGGGGTACGTCGTGAACTTCTTCAGCAGCCAAAAGTTCGCCGCCAGCCCCTCCATCGCCAACACGCTAGGCGCCCTGGCGGTTGGCGTCCTGGCCAACCTGTACTCGCGCGTCCGCCACGGCGTCGCGGCAGCCACCCTCATCCCGGCCATCTTCGCCCAGGTCCCGGGAGGTCTGGCCTCGACTGGCGGCCTGCTCAGCGGCCTCACCACGGCCAACATGCTGACAAACTCGTCCCACGAAGTCAATGGCACGAGCACGGTGCACTACCAGCAGGGCGAGCAGCTCAACACCGTCATCTTCGACGTGGCCGCGTCCATGATCCAGATTGCCATTGGCATCGCCGTTGGCCTCTTCATGAGCGCCCTAATCATCTATCCGTTTGGCAAGCGCCGCAGCGGGTTGTTTAGTTTCTAGCATAATTGCATCAGCGGTTTCTTTTTGCTTTTGCCCTTTGCCTCATTGTTTTCTGTTGTTATTTATTTATTTTTTGCACAAAGGGGTAGGCATACGCAGATGCCATGGTTTTGTTGTATAATAATAGGCGTTCAAAAACAGACAGCGCCAGGAATCGGACGCACTTGGACCAGGTCGAATGGAGGGGCGAAATTGTCCTCTTGGAAATAGCAGGAGTTTGGAGTTCAAAAAAAGTTCCAATGCAAGTAATTAGTGTCCAATCGGATGAAACCAGCGACACTACTTCTCTTGGCCGCATATGTTAGTGAATCGCAGCTTGTGCTTCGTCGTGACTCTGCATCGTTGGTTATGTGCCATAACCCTGTCGTCGGTCGGCTGCACGTCGGCTTCCTGCATTTCCGTCGGTAGTGTCTAGTGTCGTGGCTCGTCTTTCCCAGAGTGGCAATCCTGACTGGGGAAAAAACGCTCCGTCTCGGATAATTTCAGCTTCCACTGGCACAAACGCAAACGCAAGCAGGGGCAAGCCAGGCGCCGGCGACCCAGATTAGCATGGCCTGTTCGGGGGGGCTTGTTCGGGGGCCATCACCCCATAACCCATAGGCCCATATCTGGCACCATGACTGGACCCCGAGGCATGACATGACGTTGGCGAGCTAAACAATCATGACTCCTGCTCTCTGGCTCCTCACTCCCACTCCCACTCCCACCATGCGCAAGCAAGCAAACCAGTCCACGGCCTAATATCCGCATTTCCGCGACCACTCGCAACACACCCCGTGTCGGGGACTAGTCACAAAACTTCTTGGAGGACTTCATGTGCAAATAGGAAAAAAAAAGGTAAGCAAAGTAGGAATTGTAATACAAAAAAAGTAGCGAGCAAGTTGTTTAGTAAAAAATCCTAGAGTTGAGTTTCACCCAGCCGTTGCACCCTTGTTCCAGCCAAAGAGAGGAGAAGACAGCAGCAGAGGAAGAGGAAAAGAGAAACGAAAAAATGAAACGAAGAAACAAAATTTTCCCTTTCTTACGCCGCAGCTTTTGTCGTTCCGGTCGTGCCATTCCCCGACTGCTGAGCGTCTTTTTTTGTTTCTGACCTGCCTGTCAGCCCTTGTCGCGCACGCATCGCCAAATGTTGAACATGGTGTTCCCACACGCCACCATGTGCCGCCGCTCACTCCCCATAGGTCCATCGGGGATGCCACTCCCATCTTCCAGGGAGCGCACTCCCCTCCTCTGCACCACAGGCAAGCCGCCCCCGAGAAACCGGTTTGGCCTCGAGGCGATATGTGTCGGGTGACCGTTCCAGATCCTCACCCATCAAAAACATGTTCCATGCGTGGCGTGGCGCATGCAACACCTGCCTGCCCCGTTGCAGCCTGCGAGCGTTTCTGCCAGTGCGTTTTTGGTATTCTCAGGCGTCCATTTCACTGTCGTCGTATTGCACAGGCAGTCCGTCTCGCCGCTGCTTGCGGGCGTCTACACACGGGCGCCGAACCCCATGTGTCTTCAGAGGCGTGTCAAACCACGTCCCCGAGAAACGCACCCTAAACACATGTTAGCCTCCGTATTGACTTTGTAATCCCAGGGTTCCGGGGCGGGAGCCTACAGTCGCACTGTCATCATGGTTAGCAATGCGTCGTCCAAGCGTCCTGCGTGGTTGGAGCCAAAAACTCACATAGTCATCAGACGAGCCTTCGTTGTGAACCAGGCAGTATCCGCCGCGGCACTTTCGACAGACCTTCTGCGTGCGTTCGATGCACTCATCGCACTGGTATCGATTGTCAGTCCAGGGATCATGGGCAACAGGGGGGCCCAGCAGACAAAACTGGGCCGGTGGGGATATTCTAGAAACTAACATTACTACCGCATTCCCAGCAGCTTCGCGAGATTCTGGGCTGTTGAGTTTAAACAGTCAGCGAAGTGCCCTGTAACAAAGGACAAGAGAAAAAAATTTAAGACAAAATATGCCACCAACGCCGAGGCATCATCCCAACTTGCAAGCAATGCATACGGATTTTTAGGGGAGCAGGCCATCATCTAACTCGGCCGGTCCCGTCAATTGCTCGCCTGGTTGGTTAGATGCCTTTCCACCTCCCAGTTCACTTATGGAGGAGTGTGCACGACACACATAGACCATTTCGTACCTTTGATTTGACCATGGAATACTCGGGCTCGGCGTTATCGAGCGAGTTCCAGCTCCCATCGTAGTCCACAATGACGACATTCTGCTCCTGCATGCCCTGGCCGGGGAGCAGGTAGCACGACTCACACCACCACTTGTTACAGCTGACGCAGCACCGCTCTCTCAAGCAGTCTGCGCATCGAGACGTGAAGGGCTTGGAGCCCGGCCCCGGTGCTGTGGCGGCCTGCACCGACGAAGACATAATCGGCGGCGGAGAAAGCAGCGGGAGGCATGACGGGTGGGTCGTTTCTGCATCAATCAGTCCCTCAGGCGCTTTGCCGCAAGATGCGCAACCGCCAACGGAAAAGGTGGCCATGGCTGGGCTGCAGGGGGAGGGGAGGATCAATTGTCCGGATGCGGGCGAGTTCCGGTGCCGCGGGCCCTGGCATAGAAGCCCATCAAAGGCGATTAGGCCCTGGCAGGCCAGCAGACAGTTTGCCCAGTCGCCCTCGATGGGGTTGGCCACCATTCGGCCCTTCCTCGACCACCAGGCGTCGCCCTCGCCCTGCAGCGAGTCGGTCAGTGCTCTCTGGCTCTTCTGGTTCCATCCCGCGCCAATCGACGCCTGCGTGCCCGCAGACGCATGGGAATCGCTCTCTTTGGAACCGAAAAAGTAGAGCGCCTTGAGCCGGGGCATGCCCTCGGGGCGCGTCCTGCGACAGGCATAGGTCAAGGCCGACCGCAGCTTGCCCTGGTTCATGTGTTTGACATCGCGGATCGAAAGCAGTCGCACGCTGTACGACGAATCGTTGATAATCTCGTGGCACATTTCGGCCGTGACGGATAAACCGTCAAGAATTAAAGATTGGACATCACGGAGGACGTCTCGCTGCCGAAGCGTCGAGAAGACACCTCTCAAGGGTCCCGAGTAGAAGCTGTCCAAATATGTTAGCTAGAGCTCTTGCGCGTAGCAGGAACGGGAGGGCGCCCGGACTGTAGAGTGGCAGGCGGTTTTTTTTTTTGGCGTCTATTGCAACTCACTCATCTTCGGTCAGGTAATCGATAAGTTGCACATTGTGCCAGACAAGCTCGTTATCGATGTCCTTTGTATTTTCAGGCTGCGCAGTCTTGACGTGGGTGAGGTCAAGGTGGCGGAAGACACCGGGCGTCTCGTTGATCAGGGATCGGAATTCACGGCTGGTGGCTGCAAGATTGACAAGACCCGAGACGGGGAGGTAAGGGAGGGTGTTGCGGAGTACAAGAGAATTGCAAAGGGCGTCGAAGAGTGTCAAGATCGTGGGTTGGATCTCTACGCGCGTGTTGGGGTCGACGATAACTTGGCTCATGTCAGGCCAGGACCATATAGTTGTGACGAACGAAGACGCTATTAGAAATGAGTGACGGCCCTTCTGTCTAAAAGGGCGATCAAAAAAAGAGGGATTCAAAAGTATGAAGATGAGAGTGTAAGAATCGCATGGTCGCGGGACGAGGCTGTATAGATATCATATTCGGTCGACTAATAAGACAGGTTGCGCAACGAGCTCCAGGGGTGGTGGTGGACTAGCCAGGGTGGCGGCCGTAGCACTGCAGCTTGCTAAATGGCATGAGATGGGATGGATGGGGAATGGGGGCATGCGCATGGGGGTGCCATCTGGGATGGGAAGGGTTGTGCTCGTGCTTGGGCAAGATGGATGGCATGAGGGACGTGGGATTGGCGACAGATCCGTGTTGGGGCTTCGTTTTGGCATCGGAGGGGGGGGGGCGTACATAGGCTGGCGGATTACACGGAGGACGGCGAAGGTGGAGCATTGCAGGCGAGCAACGCCATCTGCCTTCTGCACGACCCCGGCCGGACCGGAGAGAAGCCAGATGAGCGCCTCTGTGGGTGGGCTTGGGCTTGGGCGTGGGAAGCAGCCCAGCAACAGCGCGGCGGATGACACGGGTGTGTTGAGATCGGCCCGTGTGAGAAGGAAAAAATAAATAAAAAAAGATGGTGAATGGGAGGTGTGGAGTTGGAGTGGACGACATGAAGATGGATGACTCTTTTTTCCTCTTCACCTTCTCTTCTTGCTCTCTTTCCTCTCCCTCTCCATCCTTTCCCCTCTTCTTCATCCTTCCCGTGTCCCCCCTCTTTCTTTGTGGTGTGTGATAAATTGGTCGTTGAACTGTGGTTGGGTAGCATGCTGATAGTCTGGGCCTGTGTTGAGCCGTGACCGTGTCTCACATTGCCTCGTCGCCTCTGTGACGCGGGCCGTCTGGTGCTAAGTTCCAGCTCACA
This sequence comes from Calonectria honghensis, assembly GCA_013403855.1. Lineage (NCBI taxonomy): Eukaryota > Fungi > Ascomycota > Sordariomycetes > Hypocreales > Nectriaceae > Calonectria > Calonectria honghensis. The sequence goes on along the minus strand of VTGB01000033.1, from coordinate 7,413 downwards.
TCCCGCTACGCTGTAGCTGTAGGCGCGCCATTGGAAGCGCTGCTGCAAGAGAGCTTGGGGGGCACGTTGTATGGCGAATGGCCGTTCAAGGTGCAACGCGATGACGGCGCACGCCCTAGCTTAGACCCTTGTCATCTTCGTTTCCCTGCTCTCCATGTGTTCCCCCGTCCGAGCTTAATCCGTACTTTGCACCTATGGCATTCAGTTCTTGGACCTTGTGCTAAACCCCGCTCATTGATCTAGTTGAGAGGCCATTCCTTGGAACGGAGCGTTGTCTGTTGGCTCCCAAATCTGAGCAGCATGATTTGGCCAGGTCTTGCTGGTGTCACATGTCGCACTCTGCGGGCGTGGAGGGGGGGCGGCCAGAAAAGATCAAAGGCGTCCAAGATCCCTGTGTCAGATTAGCGCCCTCGCTGCTATTAATCTTGGCGTCGCCCAAGATCTGATGATATTATTACAGTAATTTTGTATGTAACAGCCAAAAGGGGGGGCCAGCCATAGTCGACGCCAACCAACAGATTGTGCCATTTCGCTGAGTTTATCAAGTTTCCCTCCGCTCAATGCGCACTGATAACCTAGCAGGTAAAGATGCGCTATAGACCTGGTCGGTCCGACCATTCACTGATCGCTGCTTGAATCTAATCCAGACTTGGCAGCCACTTTCGAAGCTCTTTCCTAGGGTGGGTATTTTGACGAGACTGAGTTTAGAATCGTAAAACTAGGAGTTGCAATCTGTCGAATGCGAGATTCTGGAGATGGGGGCCGTGTCATCCTTCCGTTGCCACTTTGCAATACCAGAGGTATCCTAGCACTGATGATGTGGAATGTCTTGGCCAGATTCAGAGTGCCTCTGATCACCTCCTCTGCCGTGTGTTGATCGGCGAGAGGGGTGGTGCGATAGTCGAGACATAGGGTTAGGCAACGCTGTGAAACTTGTGTGGCCAATAACGGAGTGTTAGTCTGGCGGGAGGGGAAACGTCCCCTCATCAGTATTAGCCACCCCAATGGAACCCCCGAGAGGAGCCCTAGAAGCCCACCTAGGGGCCTCGGTGATCGACTCCTAATTTGACAGGTATTTAGCCAAGGAAGCTAATCTCTACGAGCTCTGACGCCAAGGTGGTGAAATTGGCCGAGATGTTTGACATGACACAGGGAATGACCTAGTTTCAATTATGCATAATACTGGTCAAGACACTCTCACACGCAGAGGGTAGGCGACACAAAAAAAGAAACAAGGAGTCAAAAATGGCAAGGTAAAAGCGGCGACGCTTCATGCTGGTGCTGTGGGAACAGGTTGACCTGATCAACGTACCAGAATCCGGGGGCTTTGTTGCCGATCGAACCAAGCTCGGGTGGGTGGGGCTCAGCACGCCTCATCATGGCCCAAGTGTGCTAGCCCCCAAGGGACCCTGCTGAAGCTGGGTGGGAGCTCTGGTGTTGAAGCTTTGGTTCAGCAGGCTGCATCCCGCTGGATGGGCGGTGGGCTGGTGGTGCTAGCTAGTCTCGGCGCTTCGGTTTTCCTTTTTTTGAGTGCCGTTGCGCCAATGCGACACGGACATGGAGAAACAGCACCTGCGTCGTCGTCATTCTTGCGACCATGGGTGGCGCGGTGCAGATGCATCTGGGCAGCGAGGTAGTGTTGTTCCTCGTGTGGTGAGATCCAAGCAACACCAGCATTGTGAGCCCCTTGGGATCGACCAACAATGCTGCCAAACAAGTGATGCGTGGCAGCGACACAACGGCACGCTGAGGCTGACCGCCATCCTCTATGCCCGGACTTGTGTCACATCGGTCGGGCTTCTTCCCGGTCGGTTCACATTATCCGTCACGGGCGAAACTGCTCGTCTCGGGGAGCGGCGATGCTGTGGGTTCGCCCTTTGCTTCTTTCTTTTTTCGGTTTCAACTGTTCCATCGCGTCGGTCTTTATCCCTAGCCAGCTCCGCCGCTCTGTGCCCGCTCCCCGCTGCTCTCCGCTGTCCGCCGCTGCCGAGCCGATGCGCTGCTCCACGTCCGCTCCCTTGCCGATGCATGCACGACTAGGCGCTCGATGCCAGGTCGCAGCTGGGGTGGGTGGGTATGCACGATGTCGTTGATACCATCGGTGCCAATAGATCAGTTCCCTGCTCGCACTTTTAGCCGGGGGAGATGACTCTGCCCGCGCCCACGTGCTCAACTCAGAACTTGAGCCTGATCAAATGTGCCCTACCCTCCCTAGTACTACCCAACTGTTCGCAAGAAAAGAGCAAGAATCAGAGTCCATGGGCGCAATATCCCGTCTGTAACCGAGCAGAGTCAGACAGAATCAAACTCGAGCAATACTATTCGCCTTGGTTTGCTTCAAGCTCATACCCGCTGCTTTACCTATGAACATGTTGATGTAGACCGAAGCTGGCGGCCGATCGACGTTGTCCGCGTGCTCAGTGATGAGTCTACTTTTCGATAAGAAGTGTGCGCGTGTACCTGAAGAGCCTGAAGAGGGGCAGCGTGCTACGGCTCTGGCGGCAATCCACGATTCGCCATTTGCCATGACGAGATGATTTGGCAGACCAAAATGCTTGCCGTAGTCGTCTCTCATGATGCGCCTGTTACGAGTGGTCAGTGGCAGGGAGATATTGATAACAGCTTTTTGTAATGTCTCCTACACAATGGTTGGACCCTCAAATCTGGACCACGTGATTTGGCGTGTGCCCCTCCATCGCCATGATGCTTCCTGATGCGGGTAGAATATGACCGAACCTGCTGACTGAGCATTGCCGCCTGGCGGCAACATCTTGTCATGACAACAAAACGTGAGCCATACCTCTCATGATATTTTGAACTGAAAACCTACTATGGCATGGGTAGCTTCGCATCCACTACTCTTGCACCGTTCTTTGCCTCCTCCGGCTTCAATTTCTGCCCCGCACATTAGGCTATCTCTGCTCAAGTTTGATAAATCGCATCCGGACGAAAGCTGGTCTGCGCCGAGACATGATGGATGAACCGGCACCCTTGCGATGGTCCGGTCCATTCCCGGTCCTCCATCCCTCCATCACGTCGACCAAAAACCTCCGTGGCGACAAAATCCTCCTCCCTCAGTCTGCGCTTGAACAACTTCTAAACGCCGCCCGATCCCGACCTCCGGTTCCCACGAATCGACTGAACAGTTATGCCTCAACCTTTGGCGCTGCCTTCGATACCGAGACTGCCAATCAACTCCCGAATCCCCTTACCTTTAGGCTTGTCAACCCAAAGAATAATAATGCTGTGTATGCTGGAATTCGGGAATTTTCCGCGCCGGAAGGTACACTGGGTCTGAGTCCTTTCTTAACAGAAGCCCTAGGGATTAAAGATGGGGATTTTATATCTGAAGAGCAACCTATTTCTGTCGATGATACAGAAACCACGGATATCGCAAGCGAGGAGATGGAATTGGATGGGCTGCAGGTCACAGTTCAGGCACGAGAACTCCCCAAAGGAACATATGTTCGGCTGCGACCTCTCGAGGCAGGCTATAATCCTGATGATTGGAAACCTCTGCTTGAGCGACAACTACGAGAAAATTTTACGACTTTAAGCAAAGGCACCATGCTCGCAGTAAAGGGAGTACAAGGGGAGGAATTTAAATTATTGGTCGACAAGATTGCTCCGGAAGGGGACGCAATCTGTGTTGTCGACACTGATCTCGAGGTCGATATTGAAGCCCTGGATGAGGAACAAGCCCGTGAGACGCTGAGGCGGGTCATGAAGAAATCTGAGAGAGGAACAGGTGATTCTAGCTCAGCTGGTGGGGAGATTGACATCTGGAAGCCAGTTGAAGGACAAGTCGTACCAGGGGAATATGTCGACTATGTGCTGCCATCATGGAATCGCTCTCAACCATTGGTCATCGAGTTGAATGTCCATGAGGATGAAGATGCGCTCGATCTCTTTGTTTCACCCCGATCAGCCCAACATAGAACTCCACCACGCGAATTGGTGCATGTTTTTGGCGACTTTTCGCCGGCCAAAGATGGTGCTAAATTAATCACACTTTCTCCCACTAACGTGGAGCTGGAGGATGCGGAAAAGATACTCATCTCTGTCTATGGCAGTGTACACCCAGAGTCTTCTGTCGATTCGGCCGTCCCCGTCCAATACACTCTGCGCGTTAGAATCGCTGGAGTGGCGGATAACGACAATGGCGAAGAAGAGAGCAAAGGAGAAAGCCATTCTCCGGACGATGCACAATGTGGCAACTGTCTTCAGTGGATTCCCAAACGGACGATGGTTTTGCACGAGAATTTCTGTCGACGAAATAACATTGTTTGTCCTCACTGCAAAAAAGTTTTCAAAAAGGGATCGACAGAATGGGATGACCACTGGCACTGTGACAAAGATGCTGCTCATGGAAATTCGATATCAAGTCGTATGAAACATGACAACGTCTTTCACACACATCGCCAGTGTCCGTCATGTGAATTTTCGACCAACTCGATTCCCGACCTCGCAAGGCACCAGACGAGTGTTTGTCCAGGAAAGATTATTCTCTGCCGATTTTGCCACTTGGAAGTGCCCCAGGAAGGAGATCCCTTCAACCCCAGTCCCGAGGTTGTGCTTTCAGGGATGACCGCTCACGAACTTGCGGATGGTGCTCGGACGACGGAGTGCCACCTTTGCGACAAGATTATTCGCCTCCGAGACATGGAAACCCATCTCAAACATCACGAACTCGACAAGGTTTCTCGGATGAAACCACCAGTCTGTCGGAATGTCAACTGCGGAAGGACTCGATATGGTGTAGGGGACAGAGGTCAGGTCAAGCAAGGAGCGGCCCCCGGTGAGAACTCGGGAAATGAGGTAGGACTGTGCTCTATTTGCTTTGGACCACTTTACGTGAGCATGCATGATCCGGAGGGCAAGGCCCTGAGGAGAAGAATTGAGAGGAAATATCTCGGCCAGATGATGACTGGATGCAAGAAGTCACACTGCGGGAACGAGTGGTGCAAGACGGGACGGTCCAACCTCGGCCTCGAAGCAAAACCATCCAGTACCGCGGGTGTGCTGCCGCTCGTCAAGCCACTGATCGCCAACTTGGCAGATGCGAACCAACTACTTCACTTTTGTACAGACGAAACAAGCCAGAACAGCCGCAAACTGGCCGAAATGATATCATTAGAAGGGGTATGGGAGGTGGAATGGTGCATTGCTGCAGCAGAAGCAGAAAAGGGAAACCTAGACAGGATGAGGGAATGGTTGCAAGCTTGGGCTCCAAACAAGATAGAGAAGCGTTGAAGCATAGACGGTTGCGCTTGTGGTTCATGGGGTTTGGAAAGATACCACGGAGTTATGAGAAGATGATCCAATGAGGGCGCTGCATATTCCTGTCACATTGTTTGTGTTTATTTTTATAAATAGATTATGGGGTGGTACCCTGTGCGCCGTGTATGCGCGTATGCACTAATATTTGCGTCAATTTATGGCTCCAATGCGGTAATGCCAAATATTAATTGTGCCATGGAATTTGAACGAGCGAGTCCTGGCCAAGATGTGGGTGGCAAATAGCATGTGCAATGCGAAAGACAGCGGACCGAGTTGGAATGACGTCTAATACTCTGCTAGTTTAGCACTTGAAACATGTCCCTTGGCAACCATTTTTCACAAGTCAATCAATGGCAGTGTGGGTTGCACACGTGGTCAATGAAGCTTGGCTGGGCACTGGACTCCACATGTTGCATATCATCGACTGAGGCTTAGGATTGTGACGGAGTCCGCAAACATGGTTGGTTTCGGCGAATATGGATGCCGAGTACGATGCTGCTGCGTATGGGTCTTATACAGTATGATGCGGAACGGCCGGAAACATGACCAGGGGTTTCATAGGTGGTTGACGGGAATAGCTGGCCAGCGTTGAAGAATGAGGGTAGCTATTCCTCTTTAGACTAAAAAAAAAACGTAGCTCACTCAGTAAGCTCTGAGCTGGGCCTAGGTTCACGGTTACGAATACAGCGGTTACAGACATGAATGCGAGCTGGCTACTGGTCAATGGCGGTCGACGGCATCCGGATCTCTCGGGTCGCACATGTCGCGTGATGGATGGTTCCACACCCTGTCTTGAAGATGTACATGTATGTAGATGGCGATGCGCGTACAATGGCGCAGATTGGTGATAACGAGAGGTGCCAGGATCAAGATTGGGTTTCTGATTTGGAAACACGCATCAGGGTGTGAGTGCCAGCGACCCGGGAGGCTGGGCAATTGGGATTGGCATGGCGTGATGGAGAAGACGAGAGAGACGATTAAGTGAAGGGCTCAGCCTCCTGGGCTGGATCTGACGTACGCATGTTGACGTGTGGAGTCGACAGGCCTCTGCGGTGGATAGCCAGGCCAGACACGAAACCAGCGGCGCGCGCATAGAGGGAATAAAATACACACTGGGGCAGTCTAGTATATCTGCGACTGTTCTAGAAGGGACATTTTTTATGGCCATGCAGGGGAACGCGCGTGGGTACCGGCGGCGGAGATAACTTGGGGGTGGTGCTCTACTTCACCCGTCGATATTAACCACAGCCCATGCACGCACGCTACGCAAAGTCCGTAAGCAGGTACGCTCTTTTCGTCTGCTCTGCCGTGTCTCGGTGCGGGCAATTTAGCTGCCTGGCTTGGCTTCGCCGGGGCTACGTTAGCTTGCGGGGGGGAAGGTACAGCATCACAAGGCGGGGAGGGGAACAACGGTACAACCCCCCCGGGGAGTCCAGGCTGGAGGCCCTGTAAGGGACCCAGTGAATCGCGACAGGGACTCTTGACGGCTTGCGGGCAGTGGGCAGCCATCCCAATGCGTCACCATCTCGACGCATCATTCCTCGGTCACCCATGTAGCTAAAAGACGTTCTTGTTTTTTCACCCGTGTGAAGTCTGGACCCGTCATTGCCGGCATCTTCAACATCCCTCGAACGTCCTCTTCACTCGCCCGGCCGCATCCAGCCCAGCTTCATCACCGTCACGCAGGCACTGCGCAGCTTGTCGTCACACAATCACAACCACCAGCGCCATATCATCTTGCACCCCTCGTCGTCCTCCACAAGCCCACCCCGCCCACCCGCCACCCGACGCCCCGAAGCCCACTTGGACGATACGCCTGGGCCCTCCCAACCAAGCAGACATCCCCAAAAGGCCCTCCCCCCAAAGGTTCCCCCAAAAAAGAGGAGCCAGGGCCTCTCGGGTGCTTCCAGCCAGCCATCGCCCAGCCAAGTTGGATGCTTGCTGCGCCTAATCGCTCACTCAAGTTACCTACCTAATACGTACAAACATCACAGCTGGCCGACTACTCTGCGCCGTTCCGACTCCGTCTCCGTCCGTCTTTGTGTCTCCATCTCGGCCTACCGGTCCCACGCCGCATAAACCATCTCGCCCCTACCATAGCATAGTGACCCCCCCCCCCCCCCCCCCCCCCCC